>OV170223.1:23997144-25222436 GCA_921882275.1 Brenthis ino | reverse complement strand
TAAAAAAATATTATCACGTAACTTGGTCGCTTTGACTAGATGTATTCTCAAATCCTTGAACAATAGAAATAAAAAAGGGATGTTTTTCATCTCAAGACATTTTTTAAAATTTCTATTTATGAATTACAACTCGTCTAAACTCCTAGATAAATAATGTCCTCCCGACCGATTCCGGGCACGGCGGCCAATCTCACTGAGACTAGCCAACTGCGCAGGAGATAATAAAGTGCACAAGTGTACGCGCAGACACAACGTGCACTCTCTATTTCTTTTTACTCTCAAAGTCCGATGGGACGATAAAATTTTATAAGAAAAACTCAGTAATTAAACTTGGCCCGACCCGGAACTCGAACCCAAAATCTCCGGATCTGCAGCCGTACAAGCTAGCCAGTAGACCACCAAGTCAGTCAAGATAGATTAGTAGTTATAACGCCAACATATTAGTACGGTCTCATATGCTCTATATACATTTATGCAAAACGGGAAAATCTGTAGTGAATTAATGCGAATATCACACTCATATCACACACAAGACATGATGAAGCTAGCGGGATTACCTTTGAAACGTAGATTGTATCCCCGTTTGAAAGTGAGTTTCAAATCCACTATCAAAAAAATAGCTGGAATATTTTGATTGCGCAAAAAGACAACAAACTGGATACAATCTATTACTGAATCCAGACATCAAAAGTTGTTATGATTGATATTTTTATAATACTTTAAGTGAAAGACACTTTAATATTCCTATTTATAGCGCAAAAACAATTTAGGAAATATGCGTGATTTTTAAACCTCTTATACAATAGCTTACATCGTTATAATATTATAAAAAAATATCCAGCTCCAAAAAACTAAAATTTAGTATAAAAAATATATTTAAAAATATCATATTTAAAAATACCTTTATTTAAATCACACGCATACTATATTTTGTCAAAAAAACAAAGAAGCCCAAAAACAAATTTAAAAACAGTTATTCTCATGTTGTTATACTCGTAATTATAAGTTTTAATAACATAAAGCCAGGTAATGCCAATCTATTGCCTTATAAAAAAGTTTAAGGAAAATTCCAACTTGATGGATTTACTTAGTTTGGGATTCTAATTAGTTTTCCAAGTTTACGACCTAGAGTGACACCCTCTTCCGGTGCCGTCTCGAAAAATTGTACACGAAAATCAATAATATCGAAAATATCTTGTGTCCTAACTACCTAGGTAACAAATAAATACTTCTAAAGTTAGCAAGAAACCTGTAACATTTAATAAAACTATTTCAATTTCAATTTCTTGTTAAAGTTCAAGACTCGTAGCATAGTAATTTAGTGAAATTGTACAATTCTACATTTTTCATTCTCTCTTTATTTATTGCTGCATTTTTCTCCACATTTTAGTGAATACAGATTGCGGATACACCGTGCCGTTTTTATTAACACTTTTATTAGCTTTACCTGTATATATATATATATATATATATATATATATATATATGTATATATATATATGTATATATATATGACGTCACCTTTGAACGGAATTTTCTCCCACTTCAAAACTTCAGATTGAACTAAAACTTTGCACATTTCACAAGGACCGATGACAATAGAATAATTCATAAAGTTTTTTTCGCAATCGATATCAGTTGTTATAAATATTCCATTGGTACGATTTCTAAAAGTAGAGTTAGTATAAAAATATTGTGCAGCACCCCACGCTTTTTTCACAATAACATTAATTTTCTCTTCGTTATTCTTATACTAAAAATTTTTTTAACAGTTTATTTCGGTTCATCATTAGTGTTTTTTATTTTTTTTTTCCTATTCCTTCTCGCCATGACATGACCTTATGCAATCGTGACCTGCGCTTTTTTATATATATTTTTAAGATATTTATCTTTTTTGTGTAATTACTATCTCCTTTACCAGTTAGCACATGAAGGTCTCTTCTTCAATCTCACTTCCTTATAAGTAATCTATACTATAATAAAACAGTTAGAGGTCGAATGTCTGTACATAGCAAAAAATGCTAAAGACCGAGTCAGGGGGATGTAAGAAGACAAATAGACCAAATCCAGATTTTTTTCAAATTTTTTGTTTCTCTGTCTGTTTGTACGGGTTAATCTCCGAATCTATTGGACTGATTTAAATGAAATTTTGCATGGTGATACCTTATATCCCCGCGCAACATCTTAGATACTTTTTATCCCGCAAAATTAAAGAGTTCCCGTGGGATATTTAAAATATTATAGTATCTTATACAGCTTAGTACACAACAACTTATGCACCTAATTTAGTAAAATTTAACATTTTGTTACCTTATATTGCCAGTCAAACAACAGGTTACTTTCCATCCCGAAAAAATGAACGGTTCCCGTGGGAACTAATAGATCTCTATTAGTGTTTTTCTAGAAACAAACCCGAGCGAAGCGAGGGTAAGCCGCTAGTCCACAATAAATGCTTAGATCTACACTTTGACCATTGTTATATTCCTTTTCAACTATTCTAGAACCCACAAACCATGAAGAACAAACTTTTTATTATTGATCTATACTAATATTATAAAGAAGAGATATTTTTTTCTGCGTTGGTTTGTACCGTATAATGTAAATGGCTAATTTTTATTTTAAAATGTTGATATCAGCCCAAATGAGGTTTGTAAAGTAAAAGTAGAGAGAAAACTCAAAGATGAAAGATCAAAAATTAAAAAAATTTATGCATCGCATGAAGATAATATGTTTTTTAATATATTTTAGTTGCTTTCATGTTTCAATTAGTGAGTAGCAGTTACATAAGCTTGTAATACAATATTCATGTAGCCAGAAATGTATTTATAATGAGTGCAGTTGACGTTACATCCCTCGCGAGGGACTCCATTTACCGAGACAACGTAACAACTTCGTTGTACATTTTCCACTTATTTTATGTATTACTAGCGACTAACCCTCGCTTCGCTCGAGTTCGTCCCTAGCTTGCATCTCACTATAAGCTTTCATCACCATTCTCACCCTCTTAAGGGATGATTTCCGGGGTAAAAAGTATCCTATGTCCTTCCCAGGCTTCCTTGTCAAACTATCTTCTTACCAAATTTCATCTACATTGGTTCAGTAGTTTCGGAGCTTATTCGGTACAAACACACAAAAAAAACTTTTCTCTTTATAATATCGTATCTATAGATATCGAGTTGCAAGTAGAACTACAAAACCAAATAAGAATTTCACTTGTTATGGGAGCTAAAGCCTTTCATTTGCCGCGACCCCATATAAAATATTCCATATGCAATATACGTTTAGATGCACCTGACAAGTTGAAACTTGATAAAAATAATAAGCTTTGTTTTTTGTCAACCATTATTATCTAGTAACTGCCTCTTTGAGGCAGTGGCAAGCATGTAGAGCAGTGGATTCAGAGGTTCTGGGTTCGAGTCCCATTTAAGGTCAATTACCAATAGTAGGTATTGTGTTCTTCTTTTAAGAAATTGACATTCTCGTATCATGGCGATTTGTCTTCCTACGTGACTTTGTAATCTCCTGTATAGTTAGCTAATTTTAGTTAGATTAACTCCCTAACAGTCAATATATGGTTACGAAAATATAATTATCAAGTAATAAACCACTAAAGAAACATAAAAATTAATGTAATTAAATTTTTAATTTACCTTTCCTATTTCAATAAACTTACAAAATAAATATACACCATACACACATATTTATACCGCTAACGACTCGCCCACAAGTATTATTTTCAATAGATTAGTATCCGACGGTAATCACTAGCTGCCTATCAAGCACCATTTTGTAAAATTAGGTATTGTAGGTGTTGTTTAATAGTTACATATTTTGAGAGTGGTGCTGTTGAAATTGCTCAAAATAAAACTATAATTATTAATGGTAATATATAATCTATGTCCTATGTGTGTATTTACTCTGTGGAATAATATTTTTTTTTGGTGTTTTGTGCCACAGCCGCACACGTTGTTTCATTTCTTCGTTGTCCTTAAATACGTCTAAAAGTATAACACACTAGCAGAACCCGCGGCTCGCTCAAGCTAAAATTGCAAAAAATCTCTAAAAATGAGTTTCATACAAATTTTCATCCCCTATTTAACCCCCTTATAGGATGAATTTCGAAAAATGCTAAAACACGTATTTATTTAATTTTATTGAAGAGCACTAATACCAAGTTTCAAGTAATTCTGGTTATAAATATTTTTTTTTGGATTGTATTATAACGTGTTTTCCTGTGGGAATTAGATAATACCCCGCAGTAAAAAGCCTATGTCACTCTCCAGCCTTTCAACTATCTCCACACAAAAAATCACGCCAATCCGTCACTCCGTTTCGACAAACAAACAAACACACTTTCACATTCATAATAAAATAGTATGGATAACAACCTTATTATATATGCATTGACGTATGCTTATTTTATTTCATGCTACTTTACATCATGTATGTCATATATTTTTTATTTTATTACAACCCCATAGTATGGGGTGGCCAAATTATATCTGTTTCAGTACAACTTTAGGTCCTCATAAATGTCCTCATAAAATATCCAGTTTTCCTTTACGAAGTCATAAAGACGCCAATCTTATCACGACCAAATTTATTTCAAATAAAAACACCCTTACTTTATTCTTTATAACAATGTAAAGCATTGTTCTAAGACAACACCCATTTAAGAAAATAGGTTCAAATAAAAATTGGTCAAGTACGAGTTGAACTCGCGTTGAGAAATTTTCTGTACTTTATACGAATTTAAAACTAAATATTTTGTTATATTTTTCGATTAAGCTATGAATGAGCCGTAAAAATTGCATATTTCAATTCATCGTAGTTTAGTAACTTGGGAAAGAAAATTCCCAGTTTTTATTCTTTTAATTTTTTTTAAGGATGTATTTTAAACAACATAATATGTGACTATACATTATAGCTATCACAGATGGTGTTGGTGTTACCCCATAAAAAAAAACTATAATTTAAATGAAAAGACAAACATACTTCACACAAACACTTCTGTGTCATTTCTTTGATCGAGTTTTGAAAAAAATGATCGAAATTCCAATTCGTTTGTTGACACTAAACATTTATAGTCATATAACTTTACACATGTACTTTTTTTGCCTTCTAAAAAATCCCAAGAAAATATAGCAAACGGTCAGGAACACGAGTGCTCATATAAGTTGTCCCTTTTTATATTAGATGTAAAGTATTCATAAAAACGACGTAATACAGTAAGCTTTGCCACAAATTTAAGATACTCATCCCAGATTAAACTTACGACCTTTATTATTGTAAGGAATAGGTTTAAAATTCTTCTACCACGACGGCTATCTCATTTGAATTTTGCTTACTGATTCGTAATCACCAGACTTTTATATAACACAATTGGGCAGTCTTTTGAAGTGTTATTTTCAGTTCCAAAAATATACAAATATGTACGTGTATTTGATAAGAATTGTCTTCATATATAAAATTGAAGTGTCTGTTTGTAATGTCAAAATAACAGCACTTTACTAAATGCATATGAAATTATATAGTTATAAGAAAAACACTTTTAATTTTTGTCTGTTTGTTCCGAATAATCTCTGAAACGGCTGTACTGATTTTGACGGGGCTTTCACTGGAAGATAGCTGATGTTATAGGGAGTAACATAGGCTACTTTTATTTGAGAAAAAGAATTAGGGTTCCGCTCAAAAAATTTAAAACGTACCAATGGGTACGTAATATAATGATATTACTATATGTATGGTCATATAGTAATATTAATCTACGTATATTCTTATCAAATACTAGCGATTGCCACAATGATAGCTCCTGATATTTCACACATTCGACTAGTTCACACCTCACGTCTTTGTTCTGCTATCATAGCTCCAAATACGTCGTTATCTCTTCCCAGACGTTTCCAGGCGGGAAAGCCGAGTATAGCTAGCGTGAGCACTAAGAACGATATCGTACCGCCTTGCACTATCGGCAATCTGCACCCAAATGTCGATTGCAACCATGTTATTAACCCTAGAATTGATATATATTTATTCACCCTTGGTTTCAGATGGTAAAACGCAGAAGGCAACAAAGGGGCCAAATATTCGATTATATTACATAATTGAAGAAGATTACGTATGAACTTTATGCAAAAAAAAACACTTTAATGGCATGACGCTTAAATGTGTCGTGATTTTAAATTATTAATAGGTATACTAAGTAATCTGTGTGATATATTATAAAAAAGTAATATTTGAATAAGTAAAAGATATGAAGTATTCTTACGATAGTACTAAATGTGTGTAGCGAGTGTTAAGTGTTAGGAATTTAAACTGAAAGTACTTTACAAGCTTTGAGCTTTAAAGCTTGTAAAGTACTTTCAGTTGAAATTGCTACACACTACAAATTGGCTTTCAATTTCGATAAGTTAAATATGGGGGGTGTAACTCAGTGGTAGAGTGTCTGCTTCGCATGCTGAAAGTCCTGGGTTCAAATCCCAGCACCTCCATAGTTTTTTACTTCAATTTTCTGTACCAATGAAAACTGCGAAACTCTGGAATGAAACAACTCTCACTTTCAAGGAAGTTAAAACAGTTCATCAGTCGACATATTTAAGCATCGCCTTAAAAATAAAACTAACGGAATAAGTTTAGCCTGAGTTATGTAACCCAACAGGTGGGCTATTTAGATATCCTTCACGGAAGGATCTTATACTATTGAATGTATCGTCTTTTAAGATCTTTCTTATAAAAACTAAAAAAAACCCGACTTCCAGGCACTAAAATGTAAAAGATAACTAAACGGGGGCTTTCATTTAGAATAGATACCTAATCAGATATTTTCGAAGTCGGTGCCTGCCGATGCAAAGCAAATCTAATATATTTCGATAAGTAAAATATATTTACCTATTAGATATTCATATCTTTAAATATTGTCGGCTGGCACTGACTTCGAAACTATATTTATGATTTGTGTATATTTGAGTATATTTCAGTTATAACTTATATCCAAAAAATCTAATCAAAATCGGAACGTCCTATTTGACTGATTTCAAAAAAAAGAAGAGTACTTAATTCGTCGTGTTAGGTTTTTGGGTTTGTTATTCGATATTATGTTATATGTATAATTTATGCATAGAACAATTATTTTGCTTAATTTTTTTAAGCTTATAAGTAAAAGAGCAACACTAAGTAAAATTATTATTTAATATTAAAAAAATGTCGCCTGGAACCAATAATCAATATTCATCCGCGGAAAGATCCGAAAAGATTTATTTAAAATGTCGAATACCTGGTGAATTTAAAAAAGTATTATGAATTTGCTATATGTATTATAATTTAAACTCATGTGAACCATAAAGACATTTCGCACTAAATAGTTTAAAAAATTCCTTTGAAAGTCATTTTAACTGAATTCAAGTTGTATTCGCAAATACTTGCCTGTCACAAGAATATATAGTGCGGTAGGAGCGTTTTATTTAATGGACCGCTTAACCCAGAAACCAGACCACTTCCCATAAAGTGATTTCACTATAAACTACACACCGTCTACTGTACTACTGTCTAGACTTTGAATATCCAGAAATAACGTATATATATATATATATATATATATATATATATATATACGTTTATCGATCGACGAATCGGTTTTTTTAATATACATAATTAGCGTCATATTTGAATATATACATAAATAACGTAACCTAGTTACATTTTAACGTTTAGTATAAGTTTTTCAGAGATGAGATATTGTCCCGTAGTAAAGTGTCCAATATATTAACCCGGATAACCAGCTATCATCATACCAAATTTCAACAAAATCTGTTCAGTGGTTTTCTTGTGATGCGTCCCCAGACATACAAACAGACAGACAAAAAATCTAAAAACTATAGATTCGGCCTCTGTATCGATAATAATGACTATTTCAATAAGATTTTCCAAACATATTTAACGTACAGATTCGACTCAGAATTTTATTATATGTATAGATGAAAGCTGTTACATGCAAAAGGTTAAATAATAATGTATTTAATAAATAAAACAAATGTTTTAATTAAAGTTTATGACAAACAAAACAAAAACTGCTAGACTGATTTTAACAATTCTTTTACTTATAGAAAGCTAAGGAATATATTTTCAAAAATTAGAGACCCCTACGAAAAAAGTCGCTATTCTCTTTATATCAGACCAACTGCTTTCTTATGATAAATCATTCACAACTCAAAGCGAATTTCAGAGAAATAATTTCATAGAATTTCAGTGAATTTTTGTATAATCTCAATTATATAATCAACTTGCATACCTACTGAAAAATCTAAATAATGTATACAATAAATAAAACAAATGTTTTTTAATAATAAATTTATTACAAACAAAACACTTACAATATAACATTTTATTTCACGTTGTTTAACTTAAAAACTTAGAGGTTCTCACTAATTGTTGTACATAACTACATACATCTGTTACGTGATAGTTTCGTCTATAATCTATATGTATAATAAAATCGTAACTAAGCCGAATCTGTACATTAAATATTTTTTTTTTAAAATCTTATTGAAACAGACATTATTATCGATACAGAGTCCGAATCTATAGTTTTTAGAATTTTTGTCTGTCTGTCTGTTACCGCATCACAGAAAAACCACAGGAGGGATTTTGATGAAATTTGGTATGGTGATAGCTGGTTATCCGGGTCAACATATAGGATACTTTTTACCGCGGGAAAATATCTCATTTCTGAGAAAAAATACAAAAACGGCAATATAAGAGTACCTATACTAATATGTAAAACCTAAGAATTTGGTTTTTGGTCATTTGAGCGCGGGCGGAGCCGCGAGCAATGCTAGTAAATCATAATAGTTTACTTCTTAATAACATTAACCTTTTTTAATTAATACTCTACGGCTAAGGCTATTCTCGTTTCTGGCCTTGAGGGATTGAAATAAAATAACAGAAGAAACGTGCACGTAAATTTTTGAGATCTTCTACGTGACATTGGCGAAGAAATCTATGCTCAATTGGCACGTTTTGAAGCCAATAGCCATTAACAAGAAAATTGAATGAATTCAATTTCTTAAGTTATTTTTTGTTTATTTATACTAAAATATTATAAAGAGGTAAACTTTGTGAGTTTGTGACGTTGTAGGGGGTAATCTCTGGATCTACTGAACCAATTAGATTAAATCCTGGGAAGGACAAGGATACTTTTTATCCCGGAAATCATCCCTGAAGGCGGTAAAAATTGGGATAAAAGTTTGTATGGGGAATCAAGCTATGGACGAGCCCGAGCGAAGCAAGGGTGAGTCGCTAGTTTACAATAAAATTATAAATTTATTAATATTAAGTCCTAATATTTGGCTAATACCTATACACCTATAGAAAGCTATAATGATGTTGGAAAAGTCAACAGTTAATAAATTAACTAAACTTGTTTCACGTTTCCTTCTTCCTCCGGAACAAAGCAGTGAATTTGCCGATCTCATAGGTCGGCATGAATGGCAGGTACTTGGTCCACTCCCACCTGGAAATTGGAATGTTACATTTTACGTTAAATTACAGATAACATAATAATTTACACCCCCATTAAAAGAAATTAGACGTCCTTTATTCAGGCTATAATTATCCTACAGGGTTTTGCATCAATAAACGATCAGACGATAGGGTCTCCTCAATACTGCTAAACAATTAAATTTTATAAAAAATATACATTGAAATACCTAAAAAAAAAAGAAAATGTGCAATTCACACATCCTAGAAGTGAAACTTCAGAAAATGATATGAATATAGAGTATCAGGAGTAGGATAATCATAAGGATTTTTTTATTTATATTATTTTTACCAAGTTTAAAAGTTATTTTACATTTTATTTGACATAAATATAAACATTACATAATAATCAGTAATGAATTTTATTATTTTTCACTTCCTTTGTAATGTATTCTATCAAATAACAACGGTTACCATGACAACGGTTACCATGGCATCATCGCAATGTATTCTATCTCATTCTATCGCCGGCTTAATCCTATATATTTATATGTTTGTCTTTTTTTACTGTCGCATTTCCGTTGCATCGAGTTTCAAATCACAACGATTCTAAAGAAGTTTCACTTCAATATAGCAAAATTTAAACAAATTCGGTGAGTATAACCGTTTATACCTCGAAAACCAGATACGAACCTAAATAGATTTGGCTGACTTTGGATTTTTTGAATTTATTATACTAAGTACAATCTAAAAAGTAATCTTTTGAAATCTTCCGCGAATGTTTTTTTCAAGGGTTGTCCCATGAAAATGATGCTACTTCTAGTATAGTACAATCCTTTTACAGCTATATTTTTTTTATAATACGGTAAATACGTACATATTATGTATATAGGGCGAAATAATTTCTTTTTCGCCCACATTATAAGAGCATGCTCCTTATTGCTGCGTGTTTATGTGTCTGCTTCTGTATATCTGTGTCAGTGTCTACGTCTATGCCTGCGCATGTACGTCTATGTCTGTGCCTGTGCATTTACATATGTCTATTTCTGTGCCTGTCGTATTTGACGACACGTTTTGCTTTGTTTGTAGTGACCCTACTTGCTGTGCCAGCGGTCGCGGGTTCGAGTCCCGCTGGAGGTATATATTTGACTGATGAGCACGAATGTTTGTACTCCAGTCATGGATGTTTATATTTATAATATGTATGTATTTAAAAGTAATATAAATATATGTGTTGTGTATCAACTATCTGGTATCCATAACACAAGTCTCGTAACTTACCTTGGAACGAGATGGCGCTGTGTGTTAATTAATGTCCCAACATATATATACCAGTGAGGAGGAACATACCTGCGTATGAGCGTCATGCCGACGGGGAAGTCGTAGGTGTCGCCCTGCTCGCTGGCGCCGACCGCCTCCAGCGACATCTCCTTCGCCCACGCCTCTAACCCGCGCTCCTCGTCCGTTCCTGTGTCGTACAAACACATTTATAATTTTACCAATTGTATATATACCACAGATAGCTAATCTATACATATAATAAAATTCTAACTGAATCGAATCTGTATGGTAAATATTTTTTAGAAAATCTTATAGAAATAGTCATTATCATCGATACAGAGGCCGAAAATTTTTAAATTTAGAATTAAACAGCACTATTTATCAAATCAGATATAAATTTTAGTAGATAAGTCTGTACGTAAGTATATATGTTTGTGTGTATGTGTATATATATAAGTATATTTGTATAATTATAATATTTAGTTAATATATTTTAATATTACAACAATTCCATTTAATGCTGTACTGCACCTACACCGCACTAAATTAACTTATTTTCTTACTTCTGAAGGGTTTCTGGAAGAAATCTCTTAAAGAGATAAGTTATCCTTTGTCGACATTTTGTTACTTTATTTTGTATAACATATATTTTATGGTATATAAATAAATAAATAAATAAAAGTTTTGAAAATTTTTGCCTCTGTCTGCCTGTCTGGGAACGCATCACGAGAAAACCACTAAACAGATTTTGATGGTACGAAGATAGTTTTGGTATGATGGTGGTTATCCGGGTCAACAAATAGGATACTTTTTACTGCGGGAAAATATCTCATGTCTGAAAAATGTATACTAAATGTTACACTTTACTAGGGACGAACCCGAGCAGAGAGAGAGAGAGTGAGTGAGTGAGTCGATGATGAATTAATATAATGGGTGTTTATAAAATATTCTTTATATTAAATCGATGATTAATTACTAAGTGGACATATTGCAACGTTACACATAATGAGACTGAGATGAACTTTCATAACATTAATATTCGACTACTTATGAAAAGTGATGCCACGGCAAATGTTGAGCGGTTGACGAATGTCTTTGATTATTAAGAGTCTGAAACAGTACTAGAGGGATTCTGTAAATTATTTAAAGTCTTTGAATTATAACATAATTTGGGCAGTGGAAGCCTAATGATAATGCGCTGGATTGGGAAACTGAGTACAGTGAAATGGGTTCAAATTCCGGGTCTCGCACCTCTGATATTTTTATTTGCGAATCTTTTTCAACATGATTACCACTTGTTTTGATGGTAAAGAAAAACATCGCGAGGAAACCTGCATATCTGAGAGAACCTAGCAATAATTCAAAAGACATTGAGCTTCGCCAACCCGCACTTAACCAGCGTGATGGAATATGGCCTGACCTCCTCGAATTGAAGTTAGGCCCGTGCCCAGCAGTGGGACTTTAAAAGGGCTGAATATATATAAAATAAATAAAAAAATACCTTATCGATTAAACGAGAGATATCTTCACCCCTATAAAATGGGGGGTTTACAAGAGCCTATTTTAGCCTTTTGACCAGAGAGAATATACTATTAAGACATGATTTTGCTAGCTGTATTAAGTTACATATATCAAGCGCCTACGATATCTGAATATTCTTTCACTTCATCGTTTTATGTTCGAGATTGTATATAATAATGATAAATATAATATGTAAAAGATTACGAACTCACCAGGTATCAAGTTATCCAGCAAGCAGCCAACCACTCCCCCCACGAGGATAGACGTCGAGAGCAATACCTGAAGAAATATATATATATATATATATATATATATATATATATATATATATATATATATATATATATATATTTCAGATATACAAGTTTTATTTAACCATATAGACATAACACCTCGTCTTATCACCCCTAGCTAAAGCTAAAAAGCTGTTATTTTGACATTACAAACAGACACTTCAATTATTTTATTTATTTGTAATTTGTATAGATTTAATGTAGTATATTCTAGTGTATTGTTGTATTTAACAGTCATACGTGTTATAGTATAGTATCAAGTATAGATCGTATCGCAGCCGGCGTTAAGATACCGGTTTCGATGCAATTATTTGAGTTTGTACTACAACTGCATTGAATGAATATTTTGTATTGTGTTGTGTAACGTGGTATAAAATAGATATTGTATCAAGAAATATATTGTAGTCACCTGCAGCACGGCGTCGAGCGCGTCGAGGCCGGTGTGTATGACGCCGCCGTGCGCCGCCATCCAGCGCGTGAGCACGAGTGGGAAGAACAGGCTGAAGCCGATGATGTAGAGGTTGCGCGAGCTGTTCAAATTCACGTACTGGAGGGCTGACAGACCTATATGGGTATAAAGAAAACATGCTTCCTTAAACGGACATCCATATTTTTCGCCAACATCAAAATTGTATCTACCGATAAAATCTTAAACAGTTATAAAGTCCGTAGGCATGTATGTGGTTATCATGTTAAAAAATGGTACGCATTCGACTATAAGAAACACAATAAAACACCTCTAACCTATTTTTAAATAACTAACCAAACGCGGCGATCATCCCAAACATGACGCAGAAGAGCCCGCCCACAATGGGCTGCGGAATGATGATGAAGACAGCGCAGAGCTTGCCTACCACGCCCTGCACCACCATCAGGCCCGCCGCCCACTGCACCACGCGACGTGAACCTACCTAACAATAGTTAATAAGGGGTCAAAACGTAGAAAAATATTATAATATTTAAACGCTAAAATCTAATCCTTGGAGACGGTGTTCAGGTGACTTAGATAAACACTCTTCAGAAAGTGGCAAGCAGTTTTGTATACCCATAATATGTATGTGAAGTTAGAAATACTTTGTACCCCGATGTATCAAAACTTTGTGGTAGATTTTAAATGACTGTGGTTTATGTGAGATAGATGTGGTAAAATACATATCTTTACATTAAAATGGGTTCTTCGAAATACATAGTTGAATGCCCTAATAAAGTAATAAATGAAAATTTTACCTTAGTGACACCAATTGCACCGACATTTTCCCCGAAGGTGTTGGTGCCGTTGCCGGAGCCCCAGAGGCCGGCCAGCATAGTGCCGAGTCCCTCCGTGCCGAGCCCGCGGTTGATCGCGTGCAGGGGGGGAGGGGGTGCCGCTGTACAAAAATAATATAATAGAATGTGTGACCGTTTCTTGGTGTTCGCTTAGAATGTCTAACAAGTACGTGTGCAGATTCAGAAGTTGAGTGCCGGGTCGGGCTAAGTTTAGTCATTGCGTTTTTTGTTAAGAAATTCTCGGTAACAACAACTGCGCGTACAATAGTGCATAAGAAAACTAAATTTTTCACAATTGGCTAAACCTCTTTGGTTTAAGCAAAGTAATAAAACTATTCACGAGTATGTAACATTCATTATTTTATTTATATTGTTGAATTCCGTTCCTAAAGGATTTGGAGGTTAATACTACGGTTGGGAAGTTGATTGTGTTACATCCCTGTGCCTTGGAAAGCCACGAAAAGTCGTCAATCCTGCGCCTCAATTGGGCTGGGCTGAAAGGAATAGAGAGTGCACTCGTATGCTTTATAACATATTCTATGCACATAGCTAGTCTCATTTAGCCGCTGTGGCCGAAATCTGTTCGGATGAAATTATTAGACGTTTAGCCTATACGATGTATATAGTTGAGTATTTTTCGGGGAACTCACCGCACATCCGGGCCGTGGTTGGGTAGTAGCTGATAGACTCGACGGTGCACGCGAGCACTCCCGCCAACATCCCCAGCACGCCCGCCACGCTCACCGTCGGCCATCCCCATTGACCTATGTATATTGAACTTCATTTTGTATATGAAGACTAATATCCATCATAGAAGCCACAAAAAAAATTATACTGGTGTTTACTGCTATATTCATATATAGTAAAATATTTATTATATTTTAAATCGAGTCGATATCTACGCCGGAATTTGTTACTAATTAGTTGCCAAGTAAGTGATTTCACAGCGCAAACTGATCTTGGAAAATTGCTATTACTTCCATAATATAAAGTTAACAGAAAAAATGCAATAATATATTAAAAAGTTACATCAAAATGTTAGAAGCAAGAATAGATATTTAATTGGATACTCATTATGCTACGCAGCTAGCTTGAAATGTTTGTCGTCGATAATAATTGCCGAAGTCACTGACTTGGATATTCATGACGCATGTATAAAACAGTAACAAAATATAAACGCGAGAGGAGTAGTAGATAAATGCTAGTCTATCATATAAATCATACCAGGATAAGGCACTCTGAACCAGGGCGCGTCCTGGATGATGTTGATCTTGAGGTCGGTGCGTGCCGGATGCCCCGGCGCCAGTGCGTCAGTCGCCGTCAGGATGCCGCAGATGACCCACATTATGGCTATGGTCAGTAATACCTGGTAAAAATCACTACTGAGCAGAGCGGCGCGTGAAAACAAATTGCTGTAAAGCATTCGTAACATCGGGAACCAAAAATCTAAATGAATCCGCGAAATAATCCGAAAAGATTATTATTTAAAAAGGGTGAAAACAAGTTAAAAGCGGTTGAAAAATTAAAAGAAATATTTTTCAAACAATTAAAATTATCCGATAATACGATTCTGTAAGCACAATAGCCTTTGTAAAGTTCTCGAACTAAGAAATGAAATGAAATATGAAACTTCACTAAACTTACAGGGAAAAGCTTGAAAAGCGGAAACCATATAACAGTGAGTCCCGCGTCTCGCTTCCACGTGACCATCGGTATCTTCACTTCCCCCATACATTGTGAGAATATTGTCAGCAGAATAAATGTTCTGTAACAAATTATTGTAATATTGTCAATAAGAAATCTATAGAAAGTAGCAAAATTACAAAATAGAGTACAATAAGAACTTTTTAACAAAAAATAAAAACCGACTTCCAGGCACTAAAATGTAAAAAATAACTAAACGGAGGTTTTCATTTATAATAGATACCTAATCAGATATTTTCGAAGTCGGTGCCAGCCTACAATATTTTAAGATATGAATATCTAATAGGTAAACATGTATTTTACGTATCGAAAATAAAATTTATATGGGACCACCTGGGAAGTATACCCTATGAAACAAAAAAAAATCCAAATCGGTTCAGGCGTCTTCGAGTAATCGGTGAACATACATAAAAAAAAAGAAGGAAAAAGATTCCAACGAATTGATAACCTCCTCCTTTTTGGAAGTTGGTTAAAAATACAATGTAAACACAAGTATCCTAAATATCCATGTCTCTAGCTTCGCCTACTATGTTTGTGCTCCATGACTTTACATGCGATCGCCGTAATCTCTAAGGGTACAGATTAGTTAATAGTAATTCGCAAAGGGCCTTTTCCGGCTTACTTAAGAATACGGAAAATAGAAAGTCTATATTGTATTCTAAACCTTCAGTAAATGTGCCCGAAGCTAGTAAATAAAAGCCTTTGATAATGCAATGCGTATTTGCTTAGCTCTTTCCTTCTATCAGTGACAAAGCCAACTGGAATTACCTAGCCAAATTGAATCTACGTTCATTGATCCCTGGCTTACTATTGTTGGTTACTTACAAGTGAATCATCAAATTTATAAAAAGTATTTATAAACATAATACTATGTAACAGCATATAATGTATGAAGAACTTAACCAAATATGATCACGGCTACCTTCGATTAAAAATGATTTTTGAGTTTTTTTGCCAGGCTTTGAACTTTAAAAATTGTATCAATGCAGACGGTAATAATAATAATAATGTCCTCCCGACCGATTCCGACCACGGCGGCCGATCTCATTGAGACTCGCCATCTGCGCAAGAGATATTATAGTGCACAAGTGTACGCGCAGACACAAGTGCACTCTCTATTCCTGTCACTCTCGTACTCCGGTGGGACGACTGCTCGACACGACCAGTGAGAGTTAAGACGTGGGACCGACGGCCTTACGTGCTCTTCGAGGCACGATAGCGAAACACCGCCAACTTACTAACTCCGGGATGTTACCGAGGCTTATAAAAAAGAACTCGAACTCAGGACTTCTGGATGTGCATCCGTACTCGCTAGCCACTACACCACCGAGGCAGTCAACTTGGTAAATACTAAACAGATCTTTGTTCATATCTTAGACTAAAAGCAAATAACCCATGCTTAGGGTTCGCAAAATTTTTTAGTTCTTATCCTTGTCTTAAGAAAGTTGACCTTTTCTATACAATTAACAAGCATAACCAACAAACTATATGCAATAGAACAGAAAAAATACTATCAGTATATTACTCACTTTGGAGTATTATTGCAATTAATGTGAAAGTTTTTTTTTGTGTACGTGTGTATGTTTGTCACTTTTTGCGCTGTACTGTGGCTACTTTTAGGCACCTGAGCATAGCCAGATTATGTAGCTAGTAAGCAATAATGTTATTTTTATTAATATTTTAAAATCAATAGTATGTAAATACTAGTAAAATCCGTTGACTTTCTTGAGTACAAATATTGTTATTCAACATTATTCAAATGTCCAATCAAACCTAAAACCTGTCAAACTTTCTACAAAGCCTAGCCTTTCAGACAACTCTATTGTGTAATTGAATACAAGGTAACGCAGTCACGTGGTAACACGTGAAAATGTAACGTATAAATTCGTCGCTCATTAAAATATAATATATATATATATATATATATATATATTTTGCTTTTATTCATTATGAAAAATGATATTACAATAATGACAGAACTGATGGCCGTTTTTTGATAAATTTTAAAGCAATTAAGACTTAAATATTAGATTTTTATGCCAAATACCTTGATTCTTTGCAAGTAGAATCTAAGTAAAATTTAAAAATAAAGCTACATATATCACTTTATATAAAACTCTAATAAATAAAGAAACAAAGCAAACTACGCGCCTATATTAAATTTATAATGTACACGGGCGTGTATTTGCTAGTAAGAAACTACACGGCGCTTAGTCTACACATTTCACGTGAATGTGACAAGCTTCGAGCTCTTCATAAACTCTCATGCTTTAGTATTTTCAATAAACACATTTTTATTATCTAAAAGGTAAATATAGCAATATTGTACCTTAAAAATATTTGAAAAACACATGGCAACCAATCTCACTAGAACTAATCAATAAGAAGATATTATAGTGCACAAATGTACGCGCAGACGCAATCAAAAATAAATCTTTAGGTTTTTTTTTCGAAACATAACTCATTCAGTTAAATTTTTGTTAAAATGTTCAATAAATTTTGTCAAAATATTAAAAACGACATAACCCAACGAAGCGAACGGAGAGAAGGTGTGACGCTAGTACATAATAAAATGTAAATTGTAAACCTAGATTAACTAATTTAGACGATCAACGATCTTGTTAATTTTGAGCCAATATCCGCTGTCAATGAAAGATGAAATTGGATGCAGTATTAGATAATAAAACTATGTATATATTTATTACGGACTTAGCATTTTATTCTTATATATTTTAAACTTAATAAGTTTTTTAAAAACAATTCTAGCAAGTAATGAACTGTGCACAATCAATATAAGGATAGTAGATTTGATTCTCGCTCAGGGCAAATATTTGATGACGATATGAAGTTATCACTTGCCATTTGGCTTGGCATTAATAATTAACATAAAATTAATTAACGAGAAACCGAAAGACTACTATTTTATCTATGTATGCCACTGGTGGTACATTCTTTAGATATGTAATGTACCTAAGTGTAGATATAAATAAATATGTTGGGATATTAACAGCACCATTTAGTTCCGTGGTAAGCTAAGACGCTTGTGTTATGAGTATTAGATACTTGATACAATCAATGCCCCCAGCGGGACTCGAATTCGCGACCGCTGGTACGGCAAGTAGGGTCACTACAAACTGAGTCAAAAGTGTCGTAAGTATGTATTTAGATTATTTTTATATTCTTTACATGCAAAGGGAGTGAATCTGCCAGAAAATTGATTCCAACCATTAATTTCTTATTAAAGTTTAATTACTTTCTAGCTTAATGCATAACCTGTCAGTCTAGAGTCTAGATTAGTGTTTAAATCTAGTTCATAAATCTAGCCTCACATCATCACATGAACCACGCCCAACACATATTGATTCGGAATTGCCGGACTTTGAAATAACACACTTAACAATCTGTCGTTGGATACCCATTTTCAGTAACAGGTAGTCATCATAGACCTAAGTTCTTATTACTGTAGGTATAGAGGTTATTTTACAATAAAATATAACATGAACTGAAAGAGGTCACTGTGCTATTAAAGTGTGTTTTAAATAGGTCGGTTATTAAGTAGTATTTATATTGATAGGCGATTAAAGTACGATGAAAATATTGGTAATAGTTAGAATTACATAGGTTAGAATGTACAATGTTTGCTCAATTTGTAGTGACCCTACTCACTGTGCTAGTGGTCGCGGGTTCGAGTCCCGCTGCTGACATTAATTTGTGTGATGAGCACGAATGTTTGTACTCCAGTCAGGGGTGTTTATATTTATAATATGTATGTATTAAAAAATATATGTGTTGTGTATCAACTATCTGGCATCCATAACACAGGCCTCGTAGCTCACCATGGAACTAGATGGTGTGTGTGTTAATGTCCCAACATATTTATATTTATTTATTATTATTTAATGATTCTAAAATACTTTAAATTTATTCACCTATACAGATAAATAATATTGAGTAATGTCAATTTAACAGTTTTTGTACTAAACGCATATGAAATTATATACTGTACTTACAATAAAAAAATCAATTTAATTTTTTTTCTGTCTGTCTGTCTGTTACTGGTTTTAAAATAATATGAATTGGTTTAAATACATTTTGAATGAGTAATCTTGTCTAAATATATTTATTTAATTAATAAAAAGCCATATTGTAAGATATAAAAAAGCGATATATTTTCTGTTAAAAATTAAAGTTAACTTTAAAAAAAAACCAAAAGGTAGATACATGTGGCCCTTCTAAGTTCTAATAAATGTGTCAGCACTAAACAAATGTTTATGAAGTGATAAACTTTTTTTATCAAAGGCTACTGAAAAATGGATGAAAAGCGTATCTCCTTTGTCTTATTTGAAGTTTAAATAAAAATTAAATACACATTAAGAGAAGTTGCATGAAAAATCTAATAGGTATAATCGAAACAAGTTTAAGTTTGCGTGATTGCCTGGCTATCTAGATTGTTGTAACATTTAAGAACAACTCATGCTTTAATTTTTATTAGAATTAATTATTATAATATAATCTCACGCAATTTTGTTTACTGAGAAGAATGATAATTATAGTGAACTGCTTCCATCTGTACTTTTTTAAATATCAAAAGTAGTAGAATTATTTAGCTTTTATTCACGTCTCACAATTCACGTTTTATAATCTTTTTATTCTATGTCCTCTGTATAGATATTGCCATATACATACGGCAGTGGTAGCCCACTGGTAATTCGTTCGCTTAGGAAACCGTGTGAAGCGGGTTCAAATCCCGAGTCTCGCACCTTTGATATTTTCGTGTGTACAATTGTAACATGATTAACACGTGCTTTACGGTGAAGGAAAACATCGTGACGAAACCTGCCTGTCTGAGAGATCCTAGCAAATTTTCAAAGACATGTGAAGTCCGCCAACCCGCACTTGGCCAACGTGCAGTCCTCCACGTTGGCCAAGTGCGTGATCTCCTCGTATTGAAAGGAAGGCCCGTGCCCAGCAGTGGGATATTAAATGGGGTTGAATACAATAAAAATATATACATATGTACCTACAAACGTACATGTAGTTAGTGAAGGCATAAATAAATCTATACATATAATAAAATTGTAACTAAGCCGAATCTGTACATTAAATATTTTTTGGAAAATCTTATTGAAATAGACATTATTATCAATACAGAGACCGAATGTATAGTTTTAGAATTTTTGTCTGTCTGTATGTCTGTTACCGCATCACAGAAAAACCACTAGAGGGATTTTGATGAAATTTGGTATGGTGATAGCTGGTTATGCGGGTCAACATATAGGATACTTTTTATACAGGAAAATGTCTCATTTCTGAGAAAAAATACACAAACTGCAATGTTCTTACATCTCTTGATGAAGATGTATACTAATATGTAAAACTTAAGAATTTGATTTTTGGTCATATAAACGCGGGCGGAGCCGCGGGCAATGCTCGTATTATATATTTCTGCTCATATCGCACAGTGAAAGGAACGCAATTACGCTGCAGGTGGCACTTCAAGAAATACAACTAGGCTAAAAAGAAAGAGTCACTAACGTAGTATATATCGGTGAAAGACTTTGTAGTATAAAATATATTGCCACTTTGAGGTACCGCATGCATATGAAGCAATTTCAACTGACTTCCGCAATATGATGTGATCTTTAAAATTGTGGAGCTTTAGGGATGCGCTCATATTTAGAAATAGGTATAGATATTTTAAATAAAATAAAACTATATTTTCGGATTTTAAGTTTATTTTATTTAAAACTAGCAGAACCCGCGGTTTCGCTCGCGCTAAAACTACATTTTTTTAAAAAAGGTAGGTTTCATATAAATTTAAATTAAAAATTTCATCCCCTACTTTACCCTTTTATGGGATGACTTTCAAAAATGCTAAAACGCATATCTATTTAATTGCATTGAAGAGTTTCAAATAATTCTCATAATATCATAAATAAGTTTTTGGATTGTATTATAGCATGTTTTCCCGTGGGAATAAGATAATCTTCGCGGTAAAAAGCAGCCTGTGTCACTCTCCAGTCCTCTAACTATCTCGACACAAAAAATCTCGCCAATCCGTCACTCCGTTTCGACTTGAAAGAAGGACAAACAAAAAAATAAAGTAACAAACAAACACACTTTCACATTTTTAATATTAAAATAGTATGGATTATCCATATTTGCGTACATTATATATTCAAAATACATATTACATTATAGAACTAAATTGTAAAGCCTACAAACGATACTAATAACCCTAATTTTTGTATATAAAATAGAAATACGTAATATATTGTGGCAATTTATTACTAAACTAGCATTGCCCGCGGCTCCGCTCGCGTTCAGATGACTAAAAACCAAATTCTTAGGTTTTACATATTAGTATACTCTTACAATGCAGTTTTTGTATTTTTTCTCAAAAATGAGATATTTTCCCGCGGTAAAAAGTATCCTATATGTTGACCCGGATATCCAGCTATCATCATACTAAATTTCATCATAATCTGTCCAGTGATTTTCGTGATGCGGTAACAGACAGACAGACAGACAGAAAGACAAAAATTCTAAAAACTATAGATTCGGATTCTGTATCGATAATAATGTCTATTGCAATTAGATTTTCCAAAAAATATTTAATATACAGATTCGACTTATTTACAGTTTTATTATATGTATAGATAGTAAAAATAATATTTAAAACAATAAACATTATTCATATAAGTTACAAATTAATGAAAGTGCAAAAAAGCTTTGGAGGTGCTGGGATTTGAACCCAGGACTTTCAGCATGCGAAGCAGACACTCTACCACTGAGTTACACCCCCGATAAGAAACATGGTAAAATTCCCCATCCTTATCCTTTTAATAGTACATAAGTTATTACTATACTCATAATAATAAATAATTACTAAACTAAATATATATGAAACCATTTCAAAACAAATTGAACTGAAAGAAACAAAGCACACCCTAATTATATACTTTTTACGTCTTAATTACTACGTCAAATATTAGAATATTGATATTTAATACAATAATTGACAAAACATATTGACGAAATTGTGTAATATTCTGACAATATAAAGTATCTAGAACATTAAATATATCAGTGTATCAAAGTTCAACGACCGGAGCTGCAACGGGCTGCAGAATCGATAGGTACTTGTTGCTCGTTGCCACAGCAACGGCCCCGGACCGTAAATAGTGATGAAATTATAAGATCCCTGCGAAAATCCTGCATATATAGATATAGAGTGTTTAATACAATCCTTGTGTGTTTTAAATATATTAGGTTTAACAAATGAAAAATTGAAATATTTAAAGATTTGGTACATTTGAATTAAAGAAAACCCGGTCGATTTATCAATAATATTCATAGTTATCGACGGCAAAAATATATGTGAAATGAGTCAGCTAAACTGATTATCTCTTTAAATTAACTATCTATATCTAATATATTTAAATAAGCAAGTCTTGTATATTTATTTATTTACACCGGTGATCTCGGAAACGGCTTTAATGATTTCGCTATTTAGTATGTAGGAATTTTCGGGGGCGAAAAATCGATCTAGGTTAATCTTATGTCTGGGAAAACGCGTGTTTTCGAGTTTTCAATTTTCATACAGTTTTCTTTCGCATTATTCCACGCAAAATATTGGCACGCTCGGATTGACAATCGAAAGTCCGGGTTCGAATCCCGGTTGGACACAAAGTTTTTACTTTTGTTTTTTTTTGTATTTATTAAAGTTTTAGTTTTTTTTATCTTAAAAAATACTATATAACAAAAAAAAACTCCGAGCGAAGCTCGATCGCCGAGGTACTGTTTATAAATAAGACAATAAAAAATGCCATAGAACAATAAAATCTCGACTAAGTTGTCTCAAGTAAAGGGACTTAGCAGATATATAGGCGAAAATTAATATACTTAAAAGCTATCTCTGTACTAAACTGATGTTATTATATAGTAGCTTAAAATTATATAGTAGCTTATTCTAAGACTATAACAAAATAAGCTATTTACGATGCTAGTTTAACCGTAAACGTTTCTCTTTGAAACTTAGTAATTATTAAATGGGAAGTCAAGTGCTTATTAAGGAAACAAAGCTCACAGTAAAGTGGAGCTTATGAAAATATCCGCTTTAATAGTTAGAAACAGTGGAATAATATAATAAAAATAATTAATATAAAACTGTATTTTGTATAAGCATTAGCATAGCACAAGCATATATTTAGGAAGTAGATATTTTGTGAGATTCCTTTAAGTTATGTTGGCAGAATATCCCAGGAAAAACCAACTATATGTTTTAAAATTTATATGTTTTAACTAGATTTAGTTATAATTTGTTAGAAATATTTATTTTTATTTCTGGATCGCGTCCAGCCCTGTCTACTTCACGCCAGTAGTATGGAAGATGTACTGCGCCGACCCCAAGTGACTGGGTATTGGAAATAGGCGAAGATTGGAAATGGGAGATGAACATGATGATAATTTTAAAGTAATGTTGGCAAAACATCGAATATCGCCATTTTTTAATCAATTCGGCTATAACTGAAAAATTCTTTATAGAGAGTTCTAATAAGTTTTTTAGATTATCTGCAGATCATATTTTTTAATCTGTTGTCAAAAATGGCAATACCAATAATATACACTATTACTAAGAGATTTTATTTGAAACTAAATCTTGTTTCGCTCGGGTAAGTCCCTGGAAGCATATAAATACGAATTTATAATATTACTCGCCATTTAAGTCTCACTTCGCTCGGGTGCGTGATGCGTCCTAAGATACATTTTAAATAAAATATTATATAAGTAGTTATGAGTCAGCGTTAGCCATGTATATTTTTTTCGTATTTTTTTTTTAATTCTGCTATTCGGGGCGGAGACAAATCCAACAAATCAAAGATCCTAAAAATCGACTCAATTGTTCTCGAGTTATAAACGACTTTGTTTTATATATATATATATATATATATATATATATATATATAGATATGCAGGTAGCGCCACCTTTTGACAAATTTTATTACTAAAAATAGTCTATGTGTTACTCCGGGTTACATGCACGGCTGTACATATTTGGATGAAATGTTTTAGACTAATACATTTCATCCAAATATGTACAGCCGTTAAAGCCTGAACGAGGAACAACTAACAAACAAACAGACATACATACATACCCATGTATAAACTTTCACAATTATAATATTAAACGATGTAAGCTTATTATATATTGCATCGATAAGAGGTAAAACCAATAGAGCCTTGCATTTGGGGCGATAACCTCTGACATTCCCGCCCACTTTTCACCGGTTAATTAGTGCACATTCGGGCTGTCTCTCGGGACATTCGTTGAGTAATTGTGTATGTACTCGTACTCGTGTAACGTGTACTATACTTTACATCTGGATTTATGTTTGTGTTGGTGTTTTCAGCCCTATTTAACGTCCCACTGCTGGGCATGCGTCTCCTTTCATTACGAGGGGGATCAGGCCACACTCCACCACGCTGGCCGAGTCCGTCTTGGCGAACTGCACATGTCTTTCGAAAACTTGCCAGGTTCTCTCAGACATGCAGGTTTTCTCACGATGTTTTCTTTTACTGTAAGGCAAGTGGTAATCATGTTGGAAATGATTAGCACATGAAAATATCAGAGGTGGGAGACCCGGGATTTGAACTCGCTTCACCCAAGCGAGCACGTTACCACTGGGCTACTATCGCCTACGTCTTACATAAACACATTTAAATGTATATATTGCTTTAAATATGCCTGTTACACTAAAGTGTTTCTACTCGAATAAATAATTATATTTAGATTTAACTTATATATAAAAGATTTTTTAAGTCTTTAGTGATTGTAATCGAAATCAGTCAAGAAAATATTATTTATTATAAATATAATAACAGCAGGTGTATTTCTTTTTTAGACAGATGATATTGTTATATATTTAATTTGCAGAGCTCTGAGGCAACTTCGAGATCTTCTCCTGTATAAAACGGAGATTTTGATATAAATAATAAACTCGAGTGGACTTGCCAGCTAAATTAAAAAATCTTATCACGTGACCTGTCACACAAAGACCCATTTTTCGTCACTGAACAGAAGCAACATTTCTGTGTGTAGCATAAACACTCCACCTAATAAAGCTCCTTTGTTCTAAGCTAAATAGATTAACCTGTGTTAATGTGATATTTACTTTTAATTCTAAAAATAGTAGCGTATATCATAAAAATGTTGTAATCTATATACGTATAATAAAATTGTAACTAAGTTGAATTAGTACATTAAATATTTTTTGAAAAATCTAATTGAAATAGACATTATTATCGATACAGAGTCCGAATATATAGTTTTTAGATTTTTTGTCTATCTGTCTGTCTGTTACCGCATCACAAGAAAACCACTGGACAGATTTTAATGAAATTTGATATGATGATAGCTGGTTATCCGGGTCTACATATAGAATACTTTTTACCGTGGGAAAATATCTCATTTCTGAGAAAAAATACAAAAACGGCAATGTAAGAGTATACTAATATATAAAACCTAAGAAATTGGTTTTTGGTCATCTGAACGCGGGCGGAGCCGCGGGCAATGGTAGTAAAATATAATATTTTAGTTTATAATGCTTTGCTTTAAATTCGCTCATAAAATAAGATCTGTAACCAAGCTAATATTGTAAATACAGAATGATGCATTAGCGTCCAGCGTTCTAACCGAGTTCAAAGCCAAAAAACGAAATGGGGGGCCAACCTCGGTGGTGGTGTACCATACGGGGTACATAAGGGAGGGAAGGCTAAAAAGTGGATAGATTAGTCATCTAAATAGACACGTATTCAGCCCCATTTAACATCCCACTGCTCAGAATGGGTCTGTCTCCCTTCGATACGAGGGGGATCGGGGCATTCCTACTCTACCATGCTGGCCAAGTGCTAGTTGGCGAACTTCATATAAAATTTTCTAAAATTTCTTTACAAGACTTGTTAGGTTCTCCCGGACATGCAGGTTTCCTCACGATGTTTTCCTTCTCCTTAGTAATGCAAGTGGTAATCATGTTGAAACTGGTTCGCACATAAAAATATCAGAGGTGCGAGACCCGGGATTTGAACCCGCTTCACTCGGTTTCCCAAGTGAGAGCGCTACCACTGGGCTACCACTGCCATGATATGACGATAGATGGACATAGGTTACATTTTATCTCCTCCCCGCTTACCATATGAGAAGAATCGCGAGTAAAAACTAGTTCAATATATTATGTTGATCTCCTGCACGAGTACCTACATAATTTATAAGAGCAAAAACCTTTCTCGCCCACATTTTAGCGTAAAATTAAATAAATTTGAATTTAATAAGTTTCTGCTAGAAACTATCTTGTGGCTTTTCTTTTACTGGAAAATATCGTCAGAGCTTTTATATATAAGAGTTTAGAATAGAGAAAAAAAAGTAAAGCAAGTAACTTTTTTATATATAAAAATGACTTATATTATACTTTCTTAGATTTACGCGAATGTTTGACATTTTTAAATAAAACTATCTTTTCGGATTATTTCGCGGATTTATTTTGATTTTTGGTTCCCGACGTTTCGAATGCTTTACAGCATCCATGGTCACGGGAGAGACAGGTGTTACATGTCTTGAAGGTATAGATGTTACAGACAGCCTACCCAAAATTAACAAAATGAAAATTGCACCAATAACATTACAATATTTTTAACTTTAAACATTTTTATAATTTTAATTATAATTGAATATGGAATATTATTTATTTAATTTAAAAAAAAATCAATTTAAAAAAATATTAATTAGTAATCTATATTTAGTGTTGCCATTATTATATTTATAACCATAAAGAAAAATATAAAATATAGTATTAATTATTTAAGCCATATAATTGTTCTATGTGTAATTTAAAAAAGTTAAAATTAATTAAGGATAATAATTTTAATTTAGTTTGCTATTGTTTAAAAACAACTTACTAAGCAACACTATTACTATATACTTTTACAAATGAAAAATGAAAAATCAAAATGACAGCTTATCAGATTAACAGACAGCGATCAGTTACACTTTTATTATATAAAATTCCCGTGTCACGACGTTAATCCGAGATGAACTCCGAAACTACTTGTCAGATCTAAATGTTTTTTTTTTCAAAATCCTAGCATTGAATAAACCCTACAACCAAGTTTGGAAATAAAATTTGCGCCCTACAATTTAGCGTATAAATAACACGTTTATTGTTTACTTATTGCTTACTAGCGAGTCACACTCGCTTCACCCGGGTTTGTCCCAAGGTTGCTTCCCCATACAACCTTTCATTCTCAATACGGGATAAAAACTATCCTACTTTCTTCCCAGGATCTCAAACTATCTTCTCCAAATTACATCTAAATCGGTTTAGTAGTTTCGGAGCCTATTCGGTAAAACAAACAAAAAAAATCTTTCCTCTTTATCATATTAGTATCGATTATAATGTAGTATGGAGCTTTTAAATTATTGCACAAGCTTTATGAATATATGTAACTCTATAAAAGTTTCATTACTGCGCGTGACACTTGCGGTTATGTGGTTTCTCGCGATTACTAATCTATTACATACGAGTATATTATTCGAAACCGAAAATGGGCTTCTGTTGATAGAAACAAAGATTTTATTTATCTATTTTGCATATCTGTACCAATAATATAAACAAATTGTTAATCAAGTTGAAAAGTGAAGCTCTTTTTGATAAATCTAAGCACATCATATTTTCTAAGTAGTTTCTAAGCAAAAATTGGTGGTATAAGTTTGACGTCGATGTCTGTCTGTGTGTGTGTGTCTGTCTGTGGCATCGTAGTTCTCAAGCGAATGGACTGATTTCGATGCGGTTTTTTTCATTTGAAAGCCAGTTTCCTTGAGTTGGTTCTTAGCTATGTTTGGTTGATATCGGTCCAGCAGTGTAAGAGTATCAGCTCCTTTCCAAAATGATGTGAGGCATTTTGGCGTATGATTACTCGATTAAGTGCTTCACGCGTGCCAGTGTAATCGTTAAATGACAATTTGCGTAGGGGATTTTTTTTATTTTTAATTTATATTTGATACTTCTGTCATTTGGTGCTTTTTATAAGGCACGTAAAGTTAGAGCGTAATATCCAATCTATTGCTCAATAAACTTACCTATATATTACTCGTACAATATGGTGGTTTATTCTCACTCATGATAATAGGTAACTAATTTTCCATAGAACTCGTGGTGCGATATTAACTTATTTTTATCACTGTTCTATATCACCCCCTCCTCACATGAGATTTACACTACAGTTGTTAAAAAATAATACAACGTTTAGGAACTCTTGAAATAAATGTTTTTTTTTATAGGTAATAATAGTTGTGAGATTTTTTCAGCGGACAAAAAAAAACGAAAAACCAAAATAATATTTTAATTGCGAAATTGCATAGATAACAATGGATTAGAACTTACTTGGATTGATTAAATATATAATTTCATTATTTTTTCGTTTCCATTTTCCATATATAATGACAATTTAATATGTAAGGATCTATTATAACGGACTCACCCAGCAGCAATGCCCCATTGCTGTGAGGCGGCGTCGGCGGCGTGGTCGAACAGCGTGAGCCCCACCAGCGCTACCGTCGGCGCGATCGTCAACGGCGTCACCCACCGCAGCAGGGACCCGATTATACCGAAGTAACCTGCCGAATAAAATAAATAAATACGTTGGGACATTAACACACAGCACCATCTAGTTCCATGATAAGCTACGAGGCTTGTGTTATGAATACCAGATAGTTGATACACTATATTACATAGTCGTATATAACTTTAAATATGTACGTATTATAAATATAAACACCCATGGCTGGAGAACAAACATTCGTGCACCTCACACAAATGAATGCCTCTAGCGGGACTCGAACCCGCGACAGCTGGCACAGCAAATAGGGTCACTACAAACTGAGCCAAACGTGTCGTCAAATTGTTTATATGCACTTACTAGCGACTCACCCTCGCTTCGCTCGAATTTTAACGGTTAATATGGAAAAGTTCTATACATATAATAAAGTTCTAAGTCGAATCTGTAGGTACATTAAATATTTTTTGGAAAATCTTATTGAATTGGACATTATTATCGATACAGTTTTTTTTAATTTTTGTATTTCTGTTTATCTGTGACCGCATCAAGAAAAAACTACTGGAGGGATTTTGATGAAATTGAAAAACTTTTTACTGCGGAAAAATATCTCATCTCTGAGAAATCTATACTAAACGTCGAAACGCAACTAGGGATGAGCCCGAGTGGAGCGAGCGTAAGTCGCTAGTAGACTGTAATCTTAATATATAAAATTTCACAATGTTGGTCCGTAACCGTTATTATTGTCTGAAAAATGATTTACATATATAATATTCTTTCCGTTGCTATCTTCAAAGATTACTATTTTAACTTATTTGTTTTATAAAATGCATAATATTTATAACTAGCGACTCACCGTCGCTTCGTCCCTTAGAGTATATTATGTGATAGATGTAAGAATCCAGCTAGATAGAAAGAGATAAAATATTATTCTGTCCTCTTTGTGGATTGTAACTATTTATAAATACTGACTCATGACATACTGGTTTAATCTAGTTTGGGAGTCAGAGGCTTCAACAGACCTATGTAACAACAAACAATTGTGTCAAAAAATATATATTTTGTTCTGTTCTATTCTATAAGGATTATTTCACTGTTTGTTTCCCCAAAAATAAACAAATAAATATTCGTTAAAATCACATTTTTGTCTGAGTGTAATATTAACAGTATTTAATAATTTATTAAGCATTGAAGTTTGACTTCTTACACGTTCCCATAGAAACTTTTTTTAAAATTTTAGACACTATTGCCAATAGTTAGTGCCGGATTTAACCTTAGTGCCGCCCCTGGGCTTAGTGAAAAATGTCGCCCTATTATCGAAATTTTGAATAAAATATTGAAAGTATATTTTTTTTTGAAATATGCAAAAGAAATAATTATAAATTATTTCAATTTTTCCAAAAATGTTCCAGTTCATTTTTTGTAATTATTCATTTTTTGGAAAATTAAAAAAAATAACGCGAAGAAAAAAAAATCCTACCCTCCGAATTTTGCCGCCCCTAAAAGTTTGCCGCCCTGGGCACTAGCCCCAAGTGCCCCTTGTATAAATCGAGCGCTGCCAATAGTTGATAAAATATAAGCAAAAATCATAATCTAAAACCAAAATAATTTTAAGTACTACAAAAACATACCACCAAACATCTGAAAGAGCGCGGCCACAGCGATGGCACCAGATAGTTCACACATCCGACTTGTCCACACTTCTCTACGTTGCTCTGCATTCATAGCTGCTAGGACTTCACTTCCTGGACACTTCCAGGCGGGAAGGCCGAGTATAGCCAATGTGGGCACTAGGAACGATATCGTACCACCTTGCACTATCGGTAATCTACACCCAAATGTCGCTTGCAACCATGTTATTAATCCTGTAAATGGAAATCATTTTTATTTAGCCTTTAATTTGACACTTTAACAAGTATTAGGCGACCGGTATGGTTGGTCGCTGTGACCAACTATTTGTATGACATATGTACATATATGTGTTATTATGTTATATGTATGTGTTGATTGTATGAACTTAATGCAAATAATCATTAGTTTTGATATTAGATAATTTTATTTTACTTTATCTTTTTTATACCCATTTTCTCTTTATAAATATACAATAAAATGTTTTTTAACGTAGATCCTAAAATCCTAAAGTCTAAGTCCTGAAATTAAAATAATAATATACATAGTGATGTATAACCATACTATCGACTCACTCTCGCTTCGCTCAGGTTCATCCCTAGGTACGATTTGACGCTTAGTACGATAGATATTTTTTTTTATTCGTTAATTTTTCCGATATGTTAATATTTAGTTATTCTGCTATTCAAGGCGGAGGCAAATCTAACAAACCAAAGATCATAAAAGTCGGTCTAACCGTTCTTGAGTTATAAATAGTGTAATTAAAACCGAGTTTGTTTTATATATACCTCTATAGGTATCTCTATAGGTATATGTAATATATTAATTATTGTAATATATACAATAGATGTATACATCGTTACGTAATATATTACTAAAAACTATTAATTAACGTTAAACGTATAAAGTTTTCTTTCGATAACACTAAATGTAAGTGTGTAGAGCGAGAATTAAGTGTTAGCAACTTCAACTGCAAGTACTTAACGAGCTTTAAAGCTCAAGCACAAATAAGCTTTGAATTTCGATAAGCTGTACATTGGGGGTGTAACTCAGTGGTAGAGTGTCTGCTTCGCATGCTGAAAGTCCTGGGTTCAAATCCCAGCACCTCCATAATATAAAATCGTACTTTTGGTAATTTATTTACCTACTACGATATATGTACTTAGAATTTGTTTTTAATAATAACATATAATTGAAATCATAACAGAATAGAGATTCTTAACACGTATTTTAGAAATTATTTTCCATTATATATCGCTACAAATTGATATTATTATAAATGCGAAAGTTTATGGGTCTGCGTATTTTTGTTCTTCCTTCACGTCGAAATGGCTGGACGGATTTGGATGAAATTTTATACACAGACAGACTATAGACCTGGATCAACACAGAAGCTACTTTTAGGCATCTAGGAACACAGACGAGCGAAGCGTGGGTAAATGTACATTAAATTGATTGGGCTGACTGGCCCATGATCTGAGCAGATCGAGTCCCTCGTCCAGAAAGGCTAAAGCAGCCTAGAGTACATAATACATATGTATATCTAGAATGACATGATACGTAACCGTTAAATATATTTTTTGGAATTCAACCTATTAACAGGGTGAAAAAGAGTGGGGTTTTAATGGAAAATATGTAATTTTTGTGGCTTCATTTGTTAGAAATATGATATTAATTTGCTCTTTGGTGAAAAAACACGTAGGAACGAGCTCAAAGCCTTTGTTCTCTCATATTGTTATATTTACATTAAAAAAAAAAACTAAAACATAATTAACATATCGTTGGCTCACAATTACAAGGTTCTATGTTACAATTTTAGTACTTATTTAGTTATGAATGCTACAAGGTTTTATGTGCCATTAGCTACCGTTTTGCAAAAACAAACCACTAGATAGCGGCACTTTAACTACAAAATCTTCAATTTTACATAGTTCTATGTTGTTTTTTTACGATAACAAAATAACGAAGTTCTATGTAAAATATACTAAACTTTATTAAAATTAACATAGAACCTTGTAATAGTGAGCGAATGATATGTTATTTATAAATGTTGTCCTTTAATTTGGATCTATAAATGATTTTGTATCATGTTTTATTGCTGGTAATAACTACACTGTGAGAATGTGACTTACAAAAAATTATTGAGTCAAAATTTATTCTCAGAACAACCACAGTACAGAAAAGTGAATGATAAGGGTTTCAGTTTTTCATCAGATATGCGGAAAAAAATTAAATTGTACTATACACCAAACTAAATACTACTAGTACTGCGTTATTCACTCAGTGGTAACGCGTTCGTTTGGAAAACCAAGTGAAACGGGTTCCTACCCCGGTTCTTGCATTTCTGTCATTTTATGTGTAAAACGTTTTCAATTGATTAGCACTTTTTAGTACAGTAAAAATCCTTATCTATACTAATATTACAAAGAGATAAAGTTTGTGAGTTTGTGACGTTGTAGGGGGTAATCTCTGGATCTACTAAACCGATTGAGATGAAATTTGGTAAGAAGATAGTTTAAGACCCTGGAAAGGACATAAGATAGTTTTTATCCCGGAAATCATCCCTTAAGGGGGTAAAAATTGGGATGAAAGTTTGTACGGGGAATCAACCAAGCGAAGCAAGGGTGAATCGCTAGTATAAAATACATGGTGAGGAAACGTGCCTGAAAAACCTAACATATTTTTAAAAGACAGGTGAAGAGGGACTATGGTCTGATCTCCGTGGTTTTAGGAAGAATGACGGAGGCCTGGCCCCAAACTAGCAAAATTGAAAAATAAACTTTTAGTGAGCACACTATCCAATAGTCAGATGAATCTATAAGCAAAAGGCGTAAAAAGTGAACTAAAAAGAAGAGAACAAGTTGACAAAAGAACACAGTACTGTGCAGTCGACGATATACATATACTTAGAATAGCTTAGAATACAGGCATATATACATAAATACATACATACAAGTCAAACACATAACCCTCCTTTGAGCTTTGCCGCAGTCGGATAATAATAAAAAAAAAAATAAAAAAAAATATTTTATTCATTAACAAAATGTTTACAAATTACAAATAAGGATGAGATCGCCTTTTAAGTGTACAAAACACCTGTGACAGACAATCTCGCTCTTCCATAGCCACATCAAAAGTAACTTGTTATAGCAAATTAAGTTTTACAATATTTGTTAGTAAAATAGTGTGTGTGTGTGTGTGTGTGTGTGTGTGTGTGTGTGTGTGTGTGTGTGTGTGTGTGTGTGTGTGTGTGTGTGTGTGTGTGTGTGTGTGTGTATGTGTGTGTGTGTGTGTGTGTGTGTGTGTGTGTGTGTGTGAGTGTATGTATGTGCGTGTGTGTGTGTGTGTTTCATATTCAGGAGATTGATTCCAAAAGCATTTCTGTATCCTCATATTTATTCGACTTAAGCCAATTAGTTAAGACTGATTTACAGTGATGATAACTCAATAGATAGATTTCTATGGTTTTGTTTACTTTATTATATAAGCGTCCTGACAGAATTTTGTACTGACGTGCAGCGAAAGCTGTTTTGATCCTAGGCAGCATAAGAACACCACGATTTCTTCTTTTATCTACTATGTTAGAATCAATAACCAAATTTTTATGTCTTTTTAAAACAACCCATAAAATATATAATTGTCTAACGGATAGAATGTTGCTTTCTGAGTATAATTCACGAGTAGGATATGTGTATGATTTGAAGAACATCACTTTGAGTAGTGACCTCTGTGCTCTTTCCACTTCCAGAAATTTAACTTTAGAGGCTCCACCCCACACTGAGATACAGTAACACAACACTGACTGGGCTAATGCGACATATATTTTAGTTAATAGTATTTTCGAAGCTGAATATCTTAAATTCCTGAAAATCCATATTAATTTTCTGACTCTGGAAGTAACTAACTCAATATGTGAGTGCCACGAAAGTCTTTGGTCAACCATAATACCTAGATATTTAGTCGTGGCTACTTTGTTGATTATAGGACAGCTACAGTTTTGATAAGTAGTGCTTTTGCAGGAATGAATTTGAATAGTAAAGTTACATGAAGGTTGTGATCGGATATTTTTTGAAAAGCAAATGTAATTTGTCTTCTCAGTGTTAAGTGAAAGCAGGTTTGCTCTTAGCCAACAGGCAACTTCACGGAGTCCTCTTTCTGCAGCTTCATGAACAGTATCCCACGTAGGCCCATTGAAAACTATAGCCGTATCATCAGCATAGGCAAAGATCCTGGCCCCGTTTATGTTTAAGGTACACAAATCGTTAATATAAATTAGAAACAAAGTCGGGCCCAAAACGCTGCCTTGTGGGACGCCATAAGTTATGTATGAATCTTCGCTCAACAGTTGTCCTATTTTTACTTTCTGCTTACGATTACATAAATAATCTTTAAGAAGTAAAAGAGGGGTCCCTCTGATGCCAATATTTTCTAACTTTTGTACGAGAATGGGGACAGAGACGGTGTCAAAAGCCTTTTTTAGATCTAAAAAGACAGCAAGACTTTTGTTACCTACATCAAGTTGTTCAACAATTAATGAAGTTAAAGCTGTAACAGCATCCTCTGTAGATTTTGCTTGCCTAAAGCCAAACTGAGAATCAGATAAGATGTTAAATTTGTTCATAAAATATATTAATCTTTTGTTAATTAGTTTTTCTACTATTTTAGAGATACAGGGCAAAATCGAAATTGGCCTATAATTGTTGACATCGTCTCTGGCACCACTCTTGTAAACAGGAGTGATAATAGCTTGCTTTAGTAAAGAAGGAAAAATGCCCTTATTGAAACAAAGGTTAACCAAATGAGTTATGATGGGAGTCACTTCATTAGTGGCTAATTTTAAGAAACTAGATGGTATATTATCCCATCCCGGAGCACTATTAGATTTAAGAGACATTATCGTGTCATGAACTTCCATATCATCAGTGTCCAACAAAACAAATGACGTCAAATGAGTATAATTTGTTCGAGAATTATTTTCCAATGTATTATCCTTATATATTTTTTCTGCTAGGTCTTTACCTACATTAGAGAAAAATGTGTTCACATGATTTACTGATTCTACAGGTGATGGTCTTATGTATAATAAAGGAGAATTGTCAGTTTTTATTTTATTTAAATGTGTTATATTTTTAACATTATACCAGAGTTTCTTAGAATTTTTTATAGATGCGTCCAGCTGTTGTCTGTCATAGTTACGTTTAAGCTTTTTTTAAATTATTACAATAATTTCTGTACCTTTTGTAACTAATTTTTAAAATTTCATTAAATGGATCACTTTTTAATTTTCTTTGCATATTATTTCTATTTCTAATGCAGCGTAGGATCCCAGGAGTAATCCAGGGTTTGATTATGCGTCTGTTTTTAGGAATATTTCTTATAGTTGTATTTTCTTGGAGTGATTTGCGTATACTATCAGTTAATCTTTCTATTACTAAGTTTGGATTGTCACAAAGAAGTAGTTCTCGGAGATTTCTCTCAGCTAAAGAAAGAAGCGCTTTATTATAATCTGTTATTAATTTACTTTTTGTACATTTGATTTGATGTATTTTATGCCTAGATAAACATAACAATACCATGTTATGATCGGTAATAGTTGTATTAAGAACCGCGATTTGCGCAGCAACTTTATCCTTCTCGATCTTAAGCATAAAATGGTCAAGACAACTATTTTCTCTTGTAGGGATAAAGTGTCCAGATAATAAACCATGTGAACACAACATATTAAGGTAATTTATTCTGTTGTTGCGTTCATAAGTACCCTCAGACTGTTTTGAAATTAAGTTTATATTCAAATCTCCTGTTATTACTATATTCTTATGTGCCTTTATACTGCATAGATGTGAGTTAAGAGAATCAATGAAATTCGCAGCATTAATATTAGAGGGTGATCGGTATATACAAGATAGTCGTATTAAGAGTTTCTACTTGTAAGCAAGATGCGTGGACCAATTTCAATTCCTTAACATTAGCAGTGATGTTATTTTTAACATATATAGCCACACCATCGTTTTGATTTATCTGATGGGTAGTAGCAAAAGAGTTATAGTTACTGAGGCATGGTAATGGTAGGTTAGGTCTTAGTCTACACTCCGTTAGAACCAAAATATCCAGGCTTATTTTTAAGCTTGCCATTGTAAGTATAAGATCATCAAAATTACTGTATACGCTTCTGATATTTTGTGTTGCTATTACGATATCCTGTTGCTTAATGCGAATATTATTTCTAAGTACATCAGTATCGCAACGTAGTGTATGGGCAATCATTGTATTGTCTATTTCATTAAGCGTACTAATAGAATTATCCATTAGGGAAATAGTTTAAATAACCATGTAAAATTATTACGGGTGTTAAGGTTACAAAAAAGATACGCATTAAGTCACGTGCCACTGCAATCTTAGAATTATAATATAGTATGGAACTAGTGTCAGACGCAACGTGTAAAGGTTTGTGCATAAAACTATTGAGTATAATGTTTTTATGTTTGTATATAAATTGTTTACATAGTGTGTTTGTTTGTAGAGTTATAGAAATGTATATAAGTTTGCTTACATGTTTAATGTATAGTGTAGTATTAGTGTATTTGTATATAATTTGATTACGTAATAGTTTAAAAAAGTTAGTATTAGTGCTTATCAATTCAAGTAATATGATAAAGAAATTTAGAACACGGAGAAAAATCAAATCGGCAATAAAAAGAAAGGAAATAGATATCAACATTTGTTTTAAACTTAACATAACATAATATAGTCATGCATTCAGTAGCAATTGATGAGTTTGAGCTTCACTTTTAACTAATATAATAGGAGAGTTATCATCTTTTCTTACGTAAACTTTCCCATAGGCAGTCCAGCAGTACTTGAAGTTTTTCGATTTGACCAGGTCGCGAGCAAGAAAATGTAGACGTGATCCTTTCGCCGTTAATTGCTCGGAAACAAAGATAGGTGTGTCCTCAGCCGTACGAAAACCAAGGTGCTTGGCGCATAACTTATTCTTGTGTTTAATATTAAATGATTTACACATCTTCAATATATCATTTTTTATGAGAGTAGATGTAGTCTCAACTATTATAGGGGTATTTTGTACGTTTACCTTTTTTCCACGCACTCTATATATGTCCTTAATTTGAGTTCTATTAATTTCACAGCCAATATTCTTCGTCAAGCACATAACCATAGTAATTAAATCTTCCTTGGTTTCGTTTTCTTTTTTTGGTACATTTTTCATTTCAAAATTAGACTTACGACTCCACATCTGTAAATCCTCCAATTTATCCTCCAGGATACATAAATACTGCCTGTCTTCTTTTATTTGACCTTCTAGATGTTCAATTTTATTTTTAAATTCTTCATTTTGTGAAGTGAGATATTTTATAGAATTTTCAATGCTTATGTTAGTTTCTTTTATTTCCTCTAGAGTAAGTGCAATTTTCTCCATTTCCTGTTTCTGAGCTTTGAATAAAGATAGCATCATAGATCTCATTTCGTCCTTGAGCCCACTCAGTTCCGAAGTATAACTCTCTCCTCTGCGTTTATATCGAGAGCTAACGAAGCTCGGTGGAGTTTCTTTAGTCCCAAACTGATTCAAATCCGTTTCCGAGAGAGATTTATCAAGCGAGGTATCCATCGTAATATAAGAGTTTAGAATCTGCTCTAAGGTGTTAAGTAATTAACGACTTGGGGCCAATGTGCACTGGCGAATAGTTATAGGTGTTTGTAATTAAGGTCAAAAGCCAATTAGACGAAAGAGGCGGGATAAGTAATTAGTGTCCGAACCAATTAGTAAAAAGGGGGCAGGGCTTACGCAGGGGTCCTCATTATGGCGTACTTTGCGTGTGCGCAGATTGGTTCGCATAGGTGTGTATTCACTTCTATTCGTTTCTTCACAGTACCAGGGCCTCAGAAGCGTTGCGTTGAGTGTAGATTAGTAGTTGTAGATACATATCTTCTTTTTTTATGCACTCCTATTATTTTATGCGGAATTAATTTAGAATTTTACTATTTTAATATATAAAAACGCGAAATAGTAGCAGGTCAACACGTTAGCACCTTACGGCGGTCCAAGGGGAAGAGGATAATATATAAGGTTCTATCTTTTCACCGCTATGCGGAAACATACGTAGATAGAGTTGAATGTAATAAATGAAATGCTTATCTATTTGATAAGAGTATTTAATCCGGTGTGATTCATTTTATCAAAGGACGACTGATCTTTACTTATCAATGTCAAATACATCTCTAGATGTTGTAAAGTCATAATAAATCGTTGACACTATGCTTTGTTACCTGACTTTGGTTATAATCAAAAATATATACACAAATATATAACACCTACTTCTATTATATTTTCAATGGGAAAGAAAATCATATGGTTTCGAACTTGAAAGCCGTTTGGCAGGTTGTACCTGATGTTTTAAATACTGAACATACATACATAATAATTTTTCGACAGCATATCAGTAAATGCGTAATAACAACAATGTTGCTTCATCAAGTTGTTTTTATCTTTTAATTTTTTATTTCTGTAAAATAATTTTTGATTGACATATATTTTTACTAACAACTCACCCTCGCTTCGGTTCGGGTTTGTCCCTAGACAAAAACCAATCTATCCCACGGAAACCGTACATTTTCCGGGATAAAAGTAATCTAAAAAAACCTTCCTCTTAAATCACTCTATCTATTGCTGAAAACTGCATTAAAATCCGTTGAGTAGTTTAAATGATCTAAGCAAACAGACAGCGGAAGACTTCATAAACCCCCGACGCAAAAAGAGAGGTGTTATAAGTTACACGTCGACGTCTGTCTGTCTGTGTGTATGTGTGTCTGTCTGTGGCATCGTAGCTCTCAAACGGATGGACCTATTTCGATACGGTTTTTTTTTCATTTGAAACCAAGTTTTCTTGCGGTGGTTCTTAGCTATGTTTGGTTAGTATCGGTCTAGCAGTGTAAAAGTATCAGCTCTTTTCCAAAATAAAGTAAGGCATTTTGGCGTAAGGCTTCACGCGTGCCATTGTAATCGTTAAATGACAATTAATTTGCGTAGGGGTTTTTTTTAATTTTTAATTTATAATTATTTTATACTTCGATCAACAATTCTACTGTTGATCGAAGTATGAAAGATCGACTTAAATTTTTCAGCGTAAACCGTTTCAGCGCAAAAGGCATGTCCACATATACAAACTTTTGCATGTATAATGGCAGTCCCGAATTTAAACGATAATGTTTTAAATACAATCAGTATAAAATTTAATTTTACGGTTTTGTTTATGATAACATTCAATTTTTACTTATTTTCATTTATTTAAAATATCGTTCACATACCTGTGACAAATATCATGGTAGATATAATGTTTGAGCGGTCTGGGTCCGTTTCCTCCATACAGAGCGCGGGACACAGGATGAACGGTATGGCCACTATCGCGCCTATCATTGTTAGGTAATGCTGAAAATAAATTAGAATATTTATTTTATTTTGAGGTATTCAATGAAAATTATAAATGATATATGTTAGTTTTACTTTTCAATAAAAAGTATTTCGCTATTGTGTATTTGACGACACGTTTGGCTCAGTTTGTAGTGATCCTACTTGCTGTGCCAGCGGTCGCGGGTTCGAGTACCGCTGAGGGCATACATTTCTGTGATAAGCACGAATGCTTGTACTCCAGTCATGGGTGTTTATATTATTAATAAATATGTATATATTTGAAGTTATATAAGTATAGTGTATCAACTATCTGGTATCCACAACACAAGCCTCGTAGCTTACCATGGAACTAGATGGTGCTGTGTGTTAATGTCCCACATATTTATTTATTTATTTTTGTCTCCGAAATGCATATGTCGAGTCAATTCTACGCCTGATATCTCATCATAATGACCAATAATATTATTATTATACTTTAAAATAATTATATAAAAAACATAAAATTGTATGTATCATACCTGTAACGCCATAAATATGCACAGATACCAAGGCGGCACATCGTCGATACCGTATGTGACATTCCCTTTGCGCTCTGTGGTCGATCCATTTGGCACATTGGCTGGATTTTGAATCTGAACAGAAGATTGTAAAAAATGTAGAAATAGTATAAGATGTTTGGTATATGATGTTATTATATTCCTATAGGCAGTGGTTTCCCAGTGGTAACGCACTCGCTTGGAAAACCGAGCGAAGCGGGTTCAAATTCCGGGTCTCGCACCTTCGATATTTTCATGTGCGAATCATTTCCAACATGATTACCACTTGTTTTACGATGAAGGAAAACATCGTGAAGAAACCTGCATGTCTGAGAGAACCTAACAAGTTTTCGAAAGACATGTGAAGTCCACCAAACCGCACTTGGCCAGCGTGGTGGACTATGGCTTGACCCTCCTCGTATTGAAGGGAGGCCCGTGTTCAGCAGTGGGACGTTAAAACAAAGATTTGAATACAACATAATTATATGCGTAGACTTGACACTATACAACTACTATTTCCCCACGTATTATTAAACCATATTTGAAACTTTTAGGATGTTTATTTCTCCCTTTGTCCCTTACAAGAGTTTATTTCATTAATGACTCACCATCTATCATCAGACGAGACTGAGGTCAACGAACTTTTAATTATTAAAATGAAATACGTATCTCCGCCTTTTATTAATTTGTCTTCTATTGAACTTTTCAAAATGGATATTGACCAAGTTAGTTAAATATTTAACACAGTGTTACTGACAAAAATGTACTTAGAAGTAATTTTTCAATGTTAATAATTGTTTATTGTTTGACACAAAGCCTCTACATTTTAATGGGTCTAGTTCTAATAAAACCAGCGCATCACCCTCGCTCCGCCCGGGTTCGACCCGAGATACGTTTTAACGGTTAGTATAAACTTCTCAGAGATGATATATTTTCTCGCAGTAAAAAGTATCCTATATGTTGACCCGGATAACCAGCTATCATCATACCAAATTTCATCACAATCTGTCCAGTAGTTTTCAGACAAACAGACATACATCATAGAGTATCAATAATAATGACTATTTCAATATGATTTTCCAAAAATATTAAATGTACAGATTTGACTATGAATTTTATTATATAGTAATCATATAAAAAGTACATGGTATAAATACGTTTAATGATTATAATATGAATGTATTTAAAGTTATATATGCATAACACAAGCCTGGTAACTTACCATGGAACTAGATGGTGCTGTGTTAATGTCCCCACATATTATAAAAAAATATATTATAATGCTTGTTATACTTTATCAGGTGATAATATTCCTCTCTTTCTTAGGAACTATGAGGAATAATATTGTACTAGAACAATGTACATGCTAAGTTGCTCCTCAGCACTATGTAAGTTAGTAACTTGAAATTTCATTACAAGATATTGAAACTATAAATACAATTTATTTACAATATAATAATGATATGATTAGTTTGTCTGTTTGTTTGTAAAATATTACGTATCTGTATCGTATCGTATCGTATAAATAGATTGTTTTCTGAAAAGAAACCTATAAAGCAAAACCTTATCTTAAGACAAAATTTGATTAAAATCGGTAAAGCCGATTTCTAAATACACGAAATATTATATGTATATAGTACAAGAATAGTTCATTTAAAAATATAGGTATATTTGGATATCCTATCCTCGGTAATGAGTTATACTGTAAATATTTTGTGTCGTTCTATTGTTTTCTAGTAAAGTCTCCTTGCGTCGCGTAAGTATGACGCGGTCGTCAACATCAATGTAATTAGAGCTCGTTGGATAACTTGTACTAACTGTTTATATAAACTAAATCTTCAAACATTACACAAGGATGTTATACATATACACTATATATATATATATATATATATATATATATATATATATATATATATATATATAATATCTCAGGAACTATTAATCCGATTAGAAATATTCTTATTGCATAAAGTTTTATTGAGGAAGGCTATAGGCTATAAATCATCCCAGAAAAATGTCCGATTTCCGTGGGATAGATTTGTTGGTGTCTAGGTACATAGATATATTTCCATGGATTTTTTTGTAAAACAAAAATATTGAAGGCTATTTTTAGATGAAATCAGCTCAATAATATCTATAATTAATCGTTTAGTGTGAAAAATAGCAGTACCTATATTCATTCACATTGACACGTTTTTAAATTATAAATCTTGGTAGCGTACGTTTTAACGGTTAGTATTTAATAGACAGACTATATCAGTATATATTATGTGATATATTGCCTTTAGTCTTCCTCAATAAACGGGCTATCTAATGCAAAAATAATTATTCAAATCGGATTAGTAGTTCCTGAGATTAGCGCGTTCAAACAAACAAACTGCCTCTTTATAATATTAACGTAGATCTTAGAACCCGTTCATAAAACTTATAGCATTAGATTTTACGATCAACGTTTTATTGTTTCAATACAATAAATGATTTTATAGAAAATTAAAACTATATATTTTAATAATGTGATCGTCTCAAGGCTATAGCAGTTAGCAATATTACTTGAAATTTTAAAATGTATTTATATAATGTACTTGTATTAAGAAGAAAAAAAGTTGTAGACCCGCCAGTTTCTTTCAGTTCGTATAAAGTCTATGGAACTTTTTTACCGACTATTTAAGGCAATTGTACACCGACTTCAAAAAAAGAAGGCGCTCAAATCTAGATTGTTTTTGGAGTTTTTTAAGTCATACCTTCGCCGATAACAGAATGATTTTCATAATTCTTTCATATCTCAAAGGCGATTTCTTATACCACACATTAAAAACATATACATAAACCACTCCCAGGGATGGTATTAAGTGGTTACTATAAATATTATGGTAACAAGAGTTAAGGGAGTGGTCGCGACGAAGTTTAAAAAAAAAAGTAATTTTCAAACCAACTAACTTTTAAACTAGGTAATTTGTGTATATAATACCTATTCAAAGACAGTACAGACATACAGGTACTGGGGATGATACAATCTATCTATATTTAATAATTTGCATATATCTAATAATCCAAGTCTAAATGGCTGCTGAAAGAATTACACCTTATAATTACACTGCATAAACAAGTCTCATATCACACCGCGGGAGACCTTATGGTAATATAACTCAAGTAACACATTTTTTGTTTTGAACGTTTATATGCAAATATTCTGATACTTGATACCTGAACCAGTAAAGACAGGACATCTACTAAGATTTTTATATAATTCTTACGTAAGTCCATGTATATATATATATATATATATATATATTATACAAATGTATAGTTACCTATAATATTGATTAATTATTGATATTTGATAGTAAGTACAAAAATAATAAATACTACCGCTAATGCATAATAAATAATCTGCTGAACGATCGCCCACGCCGACAGAAACTCTGTCGCCCAGATATTTTTAAAGTAAAAAATCTATGTTATAAAGACATTGGACAGCACTTTTATAAACTTTTTTCATAAAATGTACTTACCGAGTCTCGTACAATGTTTTCTAGGTCAATTTGAATGTTGTGATGCACCATTTTTATCTGTAAAAAACATTATGCTGATCAGGGTTTCTCTTTTTGAAGTCGGTAAAAGAATAGTTTATTCATATTGCTTTTTTTTAAACATTGGGAAATGCATTTACGCGTACGATGTTTATAGATACAGGTGGTAGTAGAAAAGCCAGTACTACCCACTAAAAACCAACGGAGCTTCTGGGCTTTGCACCCGGCTGGATTACCTAACTGGTCTCCTCTGGTGGTCAAAATTTAATATAAATATAATATTTTATAATCATTATTGAAAATTTGAGGAAAACATATATGAATAGAATTTACCTTATCTATAAAAAAAAAACCAATTGTTTTGAATTTTTTGTACTGCTAACAATGATAATTAAATAACAATTAAGCTCATCAATGGACAAAAAAAAAGAAAATCGGTTGACAAACAGAGCAGAAAAGGTACTTGAACTATTTTGTCTTTACCCATTTATATATAGGGTACTGTCTTAGATTTACGCGAATATTTCACAATTTAAACAATTTCAATTAATTAGTAGTTAGTTACTTAGTTAACTCTAATCATTACGCCACTTAGTTAAACGTTTTGTTCTCGAAGGAACAAAATAGTATGTAATAATAAACGCAAACTGGTTCATTTGCAACAATGCACATTATTTATTATTATTTATACCTACAAGTGCGTGATTCAGTATGTTATGACCTACCATTTATTGTGTTTAACTTATTATACTACTAGCGACTCACCCCCGCTTGGCTCGTGTTCATCCCTACATTTTAACGGTTAGTATGGAATACATAGACTATATATTATATGATACTAGCGACTCATTCGTCTCTAGCTTGCTTCCCTATACAAACTTTCATCCCCCTTCTTACCCCCTTAAGGGATGATTTCCGGGATAAAAACTATTTCACTCACTCACTTTTCATATCATGAGATTTAAAAAAAAACTTATTTTAATAAAAAAAAATCTATTAAAATTCTTCTATACAAAACTTGTCCTGACAACAACACAAAAAAACAAACACAAAAAAAAAAGAATTATCCAATTTGGTGCGGTCGATCGGAAGTTGCGCGTACATACATTTCGGTGATTCATTTTTATTTATATAGATATAGTCTATAGCTTTCCTCAATGAACAGGCTGGCTAATGCAAAAATATATTTTTTTAAGATTATCGCGTTCAAACAAACTCTGCCTATTTATAATATTAGTATAAGTAACTGCCTCGGTGGTGTAGTGGCTAGCATGTACGGCTGCACACCCGGAGGTCCTGGGTTCGAGTCCCGGGTCGGGCCAAGTTTAGTTATTGAGTCTTCCTGTATAGTAAGTCTCAGTAACAGCCCGGAGTTGGGAAGTTGGCGGTGTTTCACCCCCGTGCCTCGGAGAGCACGTAAAGCCGTCGGTCCTGCGCCTTAACTCTCACCGGTCGTGTCGAGTGGTCATCCCACCGGAGTATGAGAGTGATAGGAATAGAGAGTACACTTGTGTCTGCGCGTACACTTGAGCACTATAATATCTCCTGCGCAGTTGGCTAATCTCATTGAGATTGGCCGCCGTGGCCGGAATCGGCTAGGAGAACATCATAAATAACTGCCTCAGTATGACTAAGTTATGGTACAATATTTACAAAATTAAATAGTGAGTTCTTAAAAACTGAATATATGTAATAAGAAAAGACTAGCAAATATATGTAAATCTTTCACCAATTTTTTAATTCGATTTAAAGTCTTTAACATGCCATAAACATTTAAAATGCCATGTGAATGCTCGCCATTTATTCATCAACACTCAAAGGAGGTCAGTTCCTCAAACGGCTCCAGTGGCTATTCTGTAATAGTAAGAGATCCTTATCTATGTGGTGGACCCCTAACTCTTTTTCCAGACGAAATATATTTTTTAAACCATAAAACTTATTAACGAACACGACTCAGGGGGATTGTTTCCAAAATGTCTTTGCATCAAATGGTGGAAGTATTTGTGCTTTGTTCAGTAAACACTTTCAAGCAGTATACCAGCCTAACGCTTTGGACAATGATATTGAGTTCAACAATCCATCATCCAACTATGCATGATTACTTGTCTATCGTTTCTGTTGAGTCATCCCCCTGAATTGTACATAAATATTTGAAACAATTGGATCCTAGTAAGAATATTGGTCCTGATCCCATCCCTCCTTTCTTTTTGAAAATGTGTAGTGAAAGTCTGTCCCATCCCCTATTTTTACTATTTAATAAGTCTCTTCAATCTGCAATAATGCCTACTACATGGAAGCGTTCTTTTGTAGTGCCGATTTATAAATATGGAATTTTCGTAATAATTCAACTCTAATAAAGTTCTATATAGTGCCTATGTCCGTTCTATACTTGAATATGCTTCTTTCTTTTGGAATCCATAGTAGGTACAGTAAATATATATATAAATAGAAATGAAAACATCCAGGTTGAATTTAATAAGCATTTATAGATCAAAAATCAATAATCAGACATTTCCTATTTTAAATCTATACATATAATAAAATTGTAACTAAGTCGAATCTGTACATTAAATATTTTTTGGAAAATCTTATTGAAATAGACATTAAAAATTAAACAGTATTCTTCCAAATACAAAGAGAGACAATAGCATTCCCAAAGAGGGTTGACGTCAGGCAGGCGTCAGGCGGCCGGTCGTAAAACTTTTGCCAAAATCCTATCAGCAGTACAGAAGATGTATTGCGCCGACCCCAAGTGATTGGGAAATGGGCAGGGAGAAGAAGAAGATTCTTCCAAATAAATAAATAAATTTTGCTACAGGCTTAAATTAAATACTTACAAGTTAAATTACAATTTATACATCGTAATAATATATACATATTTATAAAGATATATGTAGTTAATCTATGTACACGGGTGGAGCTGCGGGAAAACGCTAGTACTTCATATAAAGTGTTCAGGCTCTGTACATAAAAGGACTTACGAAATAACATCAACATCAATGGCAGGGAATAGATAAGATGGATATAAATTATAACTAATGCAAATGATTCAATAATCATACCTCAGCATTATCTTTTATCACAGCACACAACTATTATTAACTAGCGGCTCATTCTCGCTTCGCTCGTGTTCACCTCTAGGAAAACAAAAACAAATTTATCCCACGGGAGCCGTACATTTTTCCGGGATAAAAAGTAGCCTATGTGTTATTCCAGACTGTAATCTATAACAAACATTCATACTCACAAACTATCACATTTATAACATTAATACGGATTATGAATGATATAGTTTGTACGTCCTACAGTGTAATCTTCCTCACGTTGTAACTGCTTGACGGATTTGGGTAAAACTTAGAATGGAGATAGCTCGTATATTCTATATTAGCAAGGCTAATTTTAGTCTCAACGTGCGTTCACCTTGTCGTGGTGGGGGGGCTCAGTAGTGCCCGGCAACCCAACCGGGCGCGAAGCCAAGAAATGCACAGGGAAGTGGCCCACTTCGGTGGGCGGTGGGAGGTGGCCCTATTCGGAGGGCGGTGTACTATGCGGGTTGCTCCTGGTACTTCTCTGACAGCAGAGTGGACCTTGGAGCAACCCCGTGGTTGTTGTGGTCTGCTTTGGCAGACTTGCCGTCGAGGCGTCGTAGTTGAATGCGTAAGCGATCCTGCGACGCCCCATTAAGACGGGGGAAGGCTTTGTTGGGTTTTAGTGGGTAGTACTGGCTTTGCCGGTGAGTCCCACACCTCGTGCGTAAATGCATTTCCCAACGTTAAAAAAAAAAAGTCTAGGGGGCTAGGTAGGACACGAGATAATGCGAATATCTAGTTTATACAATACGTCGCTAGCTAAGTCGCTAGCTTATAATATTTATATAGATTAGTATAGATTATGATAATTGATAATTAAAAAATCATTTAAATAACTATTAAGATAATATTAGGTATTAATAGCGCTTAGATTTAGTAGGCATGAAATAAATAATTGTCTTGAAGTGATCTTCGCATTTTACACAATACACTTACGTACATACTTACATATTACATTTTTTTTAACAAATGTGTAAAATTATGTCATGTACAAGTTGGTTGGACATAATATGTAACCTCATTTAATTTAGTCAAAATACTGATTCGGGTTTTTTTTTATAATTATTGATTTTCTAACCTTTAACATATGTGCCTTGTTATAAATCTTTTACATAAATATTTTTAATTTAAAAAATCTTAAAAATATAAAGTAACATACCATTATTATTTAAAAAAAAACATATATAAAAAAAGATAAACTTACTGTCTATTCCAAGCTTGCAACACTCTTTATCACAAAAATTTGCTAAGTATTTTTTTTTATATTTTGTTATAACACATGTTCATACATTTTGCTACAATAAGGCACTAGTAATGGAGCGAGACCGACGACAGCTCTAATTGGTCTTCATACTACGACTACTTGCCTTGTTGACGATACATACTTATACAATTAATAATTCATTCAATGAAGAATACATAGTCATAAAGTAAGCTGTCTATAGGTACATATAATAAAACTAACAGAACCCGCGGCTTCGCTCTCGCTAAAACTACAAAAAAATATCTGAAAAAGGTAGTTCGATACAAACTTTAATCCCCTATTTTACCCCCTTATAGAATGAATATCAAAAATTTTGAAACACGTACTTTTTTAATTTTATTGAAGAGCATTAATACCAAGTTTTAAGTAATTCTGAACATAAATATTTTTAGATTGTATTATAACGTGTTTTTCCGTGGGAAATAGATAATCTCACGCGGTAAAAAGTAGCATAAGTCACTCTCCAGCCCTCACAGACCACTTCACCAGGAAGAAAGACAAACAAACACACTTTCACATTAATAATATTAGTATGAATTCTGAGTCGTATCTGTACATTAAATAGATTTTTTGAAAAATCTTATTGAAATAGTCATTATTATCGATACAGAGGCCGAATCTATAATTTTTAGAATTTCTGTCTGTCTGTCTGTTACCGCATCATGGAAAAACCACTGGAGGGATTTTGATGAAATTTGGTATGATGATAGCTGGTTATCTGAGTCAACATATAGGATACTTTTTACCGCGGGAAAATGTCTCATTTCTGAGAAAAAATAAAAAAACTACAATGTACTGTATACTAACTAATATGTAAAACCTAAGAATTTGATTTTTGGTCATCTGAACGCGGGCGGAGCCGCGGGCAATGCTAGTTGTATAATAATATTTATATTTAAAAAATAAAAACACAAATTGTCAAAAAATATTTATTTATATATTTTCTAACACTACAATGTAGAGTTGAGCTGAGCTCTTAAAGCAAATAGAAAAACTTGAAGCTTTTACTAGTTCACAGAGATAACTATACATATTTATATCTAATATATAAAATTCTCGTGTCACAGTGTTTCTAACAAAACTCCTCCGAAACGGCTTGACTGATTCTTATGAAATTTTGTGTATATATTCAGTAGGTCTGAGAATACTACGTATTTTTCACACCCCCAAGTGATAATGTTGGTCCACCTATGGACGAACCCGAGCGGAGCTAGGGTGAGTCGCTAGTAATATCTATAAGTTTAGCTGCCACCATCGATCAAAAAAGTACGAGATACACAATCAGCGACAAAAATATGTCCTCACCGATTGAGCGCTCGTTTGGACATTTGAGCGCGTTTTTAATTTATTTTTTGTGAAAACACCTTTAAGCATTGCATTTAATGGTTCAATTTACATTGTTGTATATTTATTACACCTAAAATAATTACCTAAACCACATATCATTTATTCTTAATACTATACTAGTACCTAAGCACAATTGGTGACAGTTTTAAGAGAACTTTATCACTTGGGATTATGTATCTAGTACTTTTTAGATCGATGGCTGTCGTATATTTTAAGTTCGGAATACGGCAACGAGCAACAACAAATTGTAATTTATCTATACATATAATAAAATTGTAACTAAGTCGAATCTATACATTAAATATTTTTTGGAAAATCTAATTGAAATAGACATTATTATCGATACAGAGTCCGAATCTATAGTTTTTAGAATTTTTGTCTGTCTGTTACCGCATCACGAGAAAACCACTGGACAGATTTTGATGAAATTTAGTATGATGATAGCTGGTTATCCGGGTCAACATATAGGATACTTTTTACCGCGGAAAAATGTCTCATTTCTGAGAACAAATACAAAAACTGCATTGTAAGAGTATACTAATATGTAAAACCTACGAATTTGGGTTTTGATCATCTGAACGCGGGCGGAGCCGCAGGCATTGCTAGTTAATTAATAAAGATATCATGAGATGTTAATCTGTTAGTTTCTAAATGTGATTTGTACCTAATCTTTAAAGGTTTGATCTATATTGATGATTTTTATGTATATTTAACCCCATTTGATGTTTGGAGCCAGTAGGGGGCGCTGTGGATGAAAGATATTTGAAGCGAAAACTTCTATAGGCTGGTTTGGATGGGGAGTAAAGTCATGTAAGTCGTCATCGACATGGTCATGTGACGTGTGAACGCTAACACTCAGAGTGCCGATAGACAGATACAGACAGAGTGCCGATAGATGTCAAAACCAGATAAATGTAAACAGTTTTAATCTACAAATTTTAAGTTAATATCAAACAATTCATTTGAATATCCAAAAATAACTGTTTGTTTATAGTTTTAAGTTTTCACTTCTGTCGGCAGTCCTCATGACTGCTGTTTTTTATTCTAGTTTTTTTTTTATTTTCCAACAAATCAGCCTACATACCAACACCCACAAAATATGCACATCATACACCCAATAGAAGTTTTATAGTAATAATATAATATAAATAATATAATAATAAGTTAGCATAATTTTATTAATAAAGTAATAATTAAATCACAAAAGGATTTTATGGCGACATAGAATAATAAAATTAAATGTGGCACTCGGAGACTGCCGCGGTACAGCTATTGCATAGCATTTTTTATCAACTTATGCAATTATAATTATTTATTTATTTTATTAATGCAGTATTTTTTTTCCTTGACTTTCTTCATTAATAAATGCACTTTGTTTATTCATATTTAAAACACTTTGTACACAAATTATACGAGTACAGATATTCACTGTTGTACATAGATGATAAATACCTATACACCTATATACTTTCTCACAAGTTGAACTAAAGAGACAAGCGAGACATTTCAAAAAGTCATTAAAAGTTCTGGTATTTATCGATAGATGGAAAAACTAAAAAGTATCACCGCTGTGCCGGTCGGAGTGGGGGGTGTCAGGTTTTTTTCGTTACGGAATTTCTGGATTCGGTCCCCACGCTCAAGGCCCGCGATAGAAGCTATGCAATAGCTTAATAAATAATAAATAAATATGTCAGGACATTAACACACAATACCATCTAGTTCCATGGTAAGCTACGAGGCTTGTGTTATGGATACCAGATAGTTGATACATTATACATATATAACTTTAAATACATACATATTATAAATATAAACACCCATGACTGAAGTACAAACATTCATATGCTCATCACACAAATGAATACCGCAGCGGGACTCAAATTCGCGACCGTTGGCGCAGCAAGTAGGGTCACTACAAACTGAGCCAAACGTGTCGTCAATAATACTGTAATTTCACCAAGCTAAATAAAGATATTTGCTTTTTTCGCTTTTTGGCTGTAATTTTTTCCTCCTTTTTTTGTTGCTCATAATTTTTTCCAAACGTGCCAAAAGAAGTATAACTTCAAAAAATACACGTATACTTTGCACAATATCTTAAGTTAAAAAAATTCACGTAAAAAAAAAGTATTCAATTAATTATCAGTTCATTTTTTATTAGCCTTTTTAAGAATTTATATAAAAAATTAAAATATCTTTAACATATTTAAAAAAACATTGTTATTTCTGAGTATTCTTCATAGAATCTTCTATACTGTGAACACATAGCACTTGGCAAACAGTACATTCCCCGGTTAACAAGTGTCTATGTTCGGGCAGACGGACAAAATCCATACCTGTAAAAGAAAATTTGTTTATGAATAAAAATCGATTGCCGAATGAATGTAATGGTCTCAATTCAAAACAGCTGCACCTATTTGGCTAACTCGTTTATTTTTGATAAATTTTATGGAAAAGTGAAAAATTTGTGTTAAAATATCGCCATATAACAAAACTCTGTGAGTGAGACAAAAATCAGAAGAAAAAAAATCTGTTTTTTTTTGTTAAAGTTATAAAAAAGTTGTGGAACGTTAATATTATATCATACTAGCTATCTTTAAAAATACCAGCAATTACTTTCAATAACTTGCTGCCTAATAATATAAAATAAGTACATATATGCTGTACAAATGAAAATAGATGTACATTTTCATTTCATTTAATTCATCATCAGATCATTTCCTTGCTATAAAATTTAATAGCAATCCAATATCTCATAGTTTTAATAACTCAATAAAGTTTAAAATCAATATATTTAGACTAAAATAAACTTATTAGTGGCCGAATCTATAGTTTTTAGAATTTTTGTCTGTCTGTCTGTTACCGCATCACAGAAAAACCATTGGAGGGATTTTGATGAAATTTAGTATGGTGATAACTGGTTATCCGGGTCAACATGTAGGATACTTTTTACCGCGAGAAAATATTTCATTTTTGAGAAAAAATACAAAAACTGCAATGTAAGAGTATACTAATATGTATAAAAACTTTTTAACAAAAAAGTAAAAACCGACTTCAAACAAAAGCGCTAAAAATAAAAAAAAAACTGATTGGTAGTTTTCATTTACTATACATACCTAATCAAATATTTTCGAAGTCGGTGTGCTTTGCTTTGTATGGGCTGGCACCGATTTCGAAAATATTTGATTAGGTATGTATTTAATAGGTAGGCTTTAATTACTTAGCCAAAGCACACCGACTTCGAAAATATTTGATTAGGTATGTATAGTAAATGAAAACTACCAATCAGTTATTTTTTACCTTTTAGTGCTTTTGTTTGAAGTCGGTTTTTCTTTTTTGTTAAAAAGTTTTTATTTTTCCCTTTTTAGTGTAGACAGTAGTAGCAAAGTAAGAATTCTAACGTAATAGGCTTGTCAAATCAAACAAAACAAGCCCAAACTCAAAGTATCTACTATTAGCCGTTGAAGAGTTCCACCTATCCACCTTCCGGCCTTACCATCAGATCAGGTCAACAATACCGAACTACTGTACTATCAACGGAAATAGAAACACTTGCAAAGTTTCAAGTCAATATGACAATTAGAAGTAGGTTAAATTCATCATTAGCTATTTTTCCACCCTTAGAGGTGGTATTTTTTTTTTAATTTAAATGGGACCTATCTGGAAGTATACACTTTCAAACAACACAAAAATTGTCCAAATCGGTTATTAACCGACGGATTTATTAAATGACGGAGTTCTGAGGTAACAAACATAAAAAAAAATACAGTCGAATTGAGAACCTCCTCCTTTTTGAAGTCGGTTGAAAACCTAAGAATTTGGTTTTTGATCATTTGAACGCGGGCGGAGCAGCGGCCAATGCTAGAATATTATAATTTAAGTTATATAATTTATCTAAAATCTATATTAATCAATTATTTATTTGATTATTTCTTTATACTATTATTGTTTTATTTATTCTCAACCCAAAAAATGTGCAAACAATGGATTGCAGTTCAAAAACTTAGGGTACATGTAGCAAATGGCAATTTTCTTATTATTATTTTTTGTCTAACAATATTAGTTTTGTCATGTATCTTTTTATCTCTAGCTCTCTATAATGTTTTTAATATTTCTTCACTAGCAACTCCCGCTTCACTCAGGTTCTTTCCTAGGTACATTTTAATGGTTAATATGGAATGGATAGTCAACCCTTGCTCTGTGAAAAACAAAAACAAATATATCCCACGTGAACCGTACGTTTTTCTGAGATAAGTAACCTATGTGTTATTCCAGGCTATAATCTATCTCTGTGCCAAATTTCATCTAGACCTGTTCAGCCGTTCTGGCGTGATTGAGTAACAAACATCCATCTAAACTTTCGCATTTATAATAGTAGTAAGATTCCATCGAGAAGATTTTAAGAAAATAGGCTGTAAAAACCATACATACAGATACAGGACAGACGGGTGTACAGTTGAGAAGTATTACATTTATATTATTATAAGATTATATCAATATAAGCAAACCTCTTAGCTCAGGACTACTTCTGTCTTGGTTGCTGGAAGAAGACGATAAAGAAGATTCTAGTTTCCTGTAAAGAAATTAAATTACAAATTTAGCTGTAAGCTAAATTTTTTAGATATTACATACTAGTGACTCATCCTCACTCCTTCACTCGGGTGCATCCCTAGATACATTTTTTTAACGGAAACCTAATTCTGTTTCAACAATAAAAGTAGCCTAAGTTACACCTTGTAACATCAAATATCTACTAGTGAAGTACGGTCCAAATTAGTTAAGCCATTTCAGAGATTAACTGGAACAAACAGACAGATAGTCAGACAAAAATGTTAAAAGTGGTGTTTTTCCTATAAGTATCTACTGTGTATAATTTCATATACATTTAGTAAAAAGCTGTTATCTTGACATCACAAACAGACAATCCAATTCTATTTAATTATTAATATATTAAGTAAGAGTACCTATAAAAATTCCTCTTAGTCAACAACTCAGTACAACAAAAGTTTAGTAATAATTTTTTTTGACAAAAAAATATTTATAAACTGTGAATTCTAAGTATTCAATCAGTATGTTTGTTTGATGTGAACTTGAAATCTAATTTTGTAATACTTCACTATTTTACTATTATACTACTTCAAAAGCCTAGTAATAAAGATAAGAAAGATTTTTTAAAGGTTTCTTCTATGGTTTCCAGTTTTCTTATTTCATGTGTTTCTTGAATTATTTATATAAAAAAATCAAGTTCAAATCAGTTTCTTTAAATTTTAAGATGAATAAATCCTTTCGAATTAAAAAAAATACAAATTGTATTGAATGACATAAACAATTTTAAACAATACCTTTCTTCTCTTTTTCTGGCATCAATTTCTTTCATTTTCTGTTCAGCTTTACTCCATATATCGTCTTGCATCTGCTCTTGCATCTTACTCATTTCTAAATATTTTTGATATCTTTCCCCAGCAAAAGCAGACGGTACAAACTTTGCAGGCTCTATTGAATCTATTTCTGTTGACACATCTTTTTCACTTTTATCAACATTTTCAATAAGTTTGGTCGGAGATTTCTTTTTAAACATTAACATTGGTGAAGTAAGTTTAAGATATTGATATCTTGTCATAGAATTATCAGTGTCACTTTTTGTTGTCACTTTTGTATTTTGTTCCTGATTACTCTCATTTAGATCAATATCTCCATATGTTGCAATGAGCGATTCTACAGCAGCATTGCGATTCTTTTTTTGTTTTAATTTTATTTCAGAACTTATGGGACTTTTTAGCTTCTTAGATCCATTATTTTTGACATCTAACACTGGTGGTGTTTTACTTAAGTTATTTCCTTTACTTATTTCTATAACTGTCTCATTTTTTGTTTCTAGATCTTCAATTTCTGCTTCTCTTACCTGGAATATTTGGCAATTATATAAAAAATATTATTTTTTCATTAAAAAATACAAGCATAGGATTTTTTTATATTTCATAAACTGCCTTTTATCTATACTGAAGATACTAGAAAAGTGATAAGAATGAACTATAAGTTGGAAAGAATTTAAAGATATGCGAACTAGGATTTGAAAGCCTACAACATATCAGTTACACATCAATGGAGTCTGGAAGAAACTTACTTAAAAACCTACCATATCTAACATCTGCTGAATAAGTTGTAAGTCAGGTCCAGTATTACAGTCTCCTCCTCCAACACAATTGGAGAAAAATTCTTCCTCAGTCTCTAAAAAATATAAAGTAAGATAAAAATACAAAAAAATAATATTCAGAGAATTGTATATTTATTTTATAATAATATTTATTATTTATACCTTCAGTGTAATTTAAAGCTGGTGGTTTTTCATTGTACCCTACTGTGTTTTCAAGTTCCACTGGAACCTCACGTCCCTGAGCTAAAGATAAATCTCGCAGAATTGCATTTTTACTCGTCCAGTGCGATGCCATTCTGAGCTTGTATGTTATACTCAATTTAAATTCAAAATATCTAAATGTATTTTTTAATTAAATCCAAATTTTATTATAATCACTAATTACATAGAGAATTCCATGATTGTAGGAAAATAATTTTAACGATCTCCAATATAATTTAAAAGAGAATATAACCATCCATTTAGATCTGTTTGGTTTCTTTTTAAGATTTTATAGATATTCAGAATTCTTTGTTTGATGTCACGACCATGGATGACAAATAAAAGTCACGATTCACGAATAAAAATATTACATGTAGGTAATTGTCAATGTCATCAGTAAATTTTAAACGGTCATTTTTTACTACAGATAATAAAGAGTATAAGGCGCACTCCACACCGAGATCCTCGCCGATAATCTCGGCAAGAATCTCAGCGACAATATCGGCGAGAGCTTCTTTGACTAAACACTCGCAAGGTTCTCAATATAGTTCTCACGCTCGATGACGATGGATGCAGAAGTAACTGCTGTGACAAGCTTATTGCTATGCGCATTTACATATTATAATTAGCTTAAATTAAACAGTAGTACAGCAATATACTCTATGTTTTAAATGATATGGGACCAAGATAAAGAGATGGACTAGTTATTAGCTGAAGTTTTATTCGCAGCATTTATCTTTAAATTAAGCCAATCGTCTACTTTTTATATATACTCTTTGATTTCCTTTGTCATTAAGTTGTTGGAATTGTTCAAATTATCGCATACGGGACTTTCCCTTTCCATAATTTCATCATTTTGTTCTATTTAAGTGAGTAGATATATTGCATTACTGTTATTATATGAGAAATCTATACATATAATAAAATTGTAACTAAGTCGAATCTGTGCATTAAATATTTTCTGGGAAATCTTATTGAAATAGTTATTATTATCGATGATGATGATGTTCTCCTGACCGATTCCGGCCACGGCGGCCAATCTCATTGAGGTGAGCCAACTGTGCAGGAGATATTATAGTGCACAAGTGTACGAGCAGACACAAGTGCACTCTCTATTCCTATCACTCTCATACTCCGGTGGGAGGACTGCTCGACACGACCAGTGAGAGTTAAGGCGCAGGACCGACGGCTTTACGTGCTCTCCGAAGCACGGGGGTGAAACACCGCCAACTACCCAACTCCGGGCTGTTACTGAGGCTTACTATACAGAAAGACTCAATAACTAAACTTGGCTCGACCCGGGACTCGACACCAGGACCTCCGGGTGTGCTGCTGTACATGCTAGCCACTACACCACCGAGGCAGTATCGATACAGAGGCCAAATCTATAGTTTTTAGAATTTTTGTTTGTCTGTTACCGCATCACGGAAAAACCACTGGAGGGATTTTGATGAAATTTGGTATGATGATAGCTGGTTATCCGGGTCAACATATACAATACTTTTTAACGCGGGAATATATCTTATTTCTGAGAAAAAATACAAAAACTGCATTGTAAGAGTATACTAATATGTAAAACCTAAGAATTTGGTTTTTAGTCATCTGAACGCGGGCGGAGCCGCGGGCAATGTTAGTCTATTATAATATCATCTTTTGTGTCTTTGCACATATCAATATCAATCGCTTGATGGAGACTTTCGTCTAATTCCACAGGGGTATTAGAATTTGTATTATTATCTGAACTTATGTCAGAGTCTAAAACCTTGGCATCCGAATTTTTCTTAGAAAAGGGTATAGTCGGATAAGGATAGCGAACCGGCTCACTATGGGAAAATCGCGTATGTTTCGTCTCAAAACTCCGTATCTCAGTTGTTTCAAAACTAAATGAGCTGTAATTTTGCACACATATACTTGTATGTACAAAGTTTAATGGAAATAATTTTGATTTTGAAAATTCTGTTTATTAATTAATTTAAGAAATAAAACTTAAAAAAATACATGCATTCATATTATATTCATTCATACATTTTAAATAAAACTATCTTTTCGGATTTTGTCGCGGACAAAATCCGAAAAGATAGTTTTATTTAAAATGTCAAATATTCGCGTAAATCTAAGAAAGTTTCATTCATACATATTGAAAAGTAAACAAAATTTGTCTTTTTTTTGTAATTTACATAAAATGGACTAATAGTAACAAACGAGAAAAAAAATATGTACAAAATTCAGGAAGCTCCTACAGATTTTCGTTGATAGCAAGAGATATTGTTTCTGAGGTGTTTCTCAAACAATGTGGTGTTTTAATATGTATGGATCAGAAGTGTACAATAAGGTATGGAACACGTCTTCATTGGTAGCCACTCTTGAACACTTTCTAGAATGATGAAGTCTAAACTTTTTGTAATCCTTATTTCGGGATTCTTGCGCGTCTTCGGACAATTGTCCGATAGGTAAAATAGCATAGTACTCAATGATTTTGTCTCCGTGAATAAGTATTTTATGCACGGACGAAGGCATATAATACCAATTATAAATATTTACGTACAGTTGGGCTGTACTCTATGCGTATTCACCGAACTTTTTTGAATTAATAGCCATTCCAGATGACATAGTTTGTAGTATTATGTACATTCGTTTTATAAATTCTACGTCTACACCTGTAATGTCTGCAGAGCAAAAGTAATTCTGACATTATCTCCGAGCTGTGTTTCCGTAATTAATATTTCCAGTGCCTTGTCGAGGTTTATCGACATGCAGTCCCATTTCCTCCCTAAACTGCTTTTGTACCAGTTTTTTCTTTTTGACCTTTTTCTGCTGACCACTTTTCAAAAGACAAGTTATAAGAAATGTGTAAGATCATCTCCATACTCCTAATCCAAGCATGTAGTGTTGACAGTCCGTATTGAAATGAACTTTCATTCACATCTCGTGTCCTAACTGCCTCTAAGTTATTCATTTGCCGAGGAGTAGCACCACAAACTGTACAAGAAGCGCTCGAACGAGTCTCAGTTAAAACTTGTGCCACTTTACCATCAATCATGGTTAAAATAGGTCATGAGTAATTTCGATTACCTCACCATCCTTATTTATCAAGGAGGGAGACAGATTTTGTTTTTGATTGTTGATATCAGCCACAACAGACGCGGTTTTTTCAGGAGTTTCTTTGGCCAATTCTAACAATATAGGTCTGCAATATCTTACAGATGAGCAAGTTTCATTCTTCCAAACAACAGTATTAGTTGTCTCATCTATGAGTCTAATGGGTACAAGTAAAGCAATAAAAAGGTTTGCATCTGATATTAAATCGCTCTCTTCGGGCAAAACTTGCTTGTATTCACTCTGTCCTGATGACCCGTCACAACCTCATTTACAGAATAGTTTCAACTTTCTTAAACTTTTTTTGTAAACTGAATTAATTAACTGAAGTAATATACGTGCCACAGTATGATCCAACAAGTCCTGCAGATTGACTTTTGCACTTATGTTAGTAATGGTTATGCTCGAATCTGGTGGGTAACACATCTTCTTCGCTTCGACTAAAGTTGGATAAGAAGGAAACACTGGAGCAGTTTTTGTCCGCCAAACAAAGTCGAAGTTTCCCATACTGTCCTTTGTTAAGATCTAAGTCAATAAAGGTCCATAGTACTTCCTCCTTTGAAAAAGGTGTAACGTCTTCAGAGTTCTCAGTAATGTATTTAAGATTTTTTTCTTATCATTTTTTGATGCAGTTCGTATAATATTAACGATTGTGGCCTCCTCCGTCTCACCCATAGACCGTAACTCCTGAGCATATGCATTGAGCACACAGTCCAATCCGTACTCTTGTATTAATTCCATGTTTTTTCGTTTCTTTGTTTTTTCTGAAGATGCTTCGTATGGTTTCGAAGGTCTGCCACCACGACTTCCAGACGTATTAGGGTAATTAACCGTGACACGACGCTCTAGTGGAACACGAAATTGACCATCTAACCAATTGACGTTCTTACTTTCAAAGCGTTCTTTTATCCGAGATGCATTTCTCCAGCGTTCGTTACATTTAGATACCAAGTTTCTTTGAATGTAAGAGATCACGGTAGCCATATCCTCTGGTGACAAATTGAAATTTTCTTGTAAGTAGTCTTCTATATTATTCCCATTTATCAACAAATTACACAACTCTCGCTGGCAGTGGTAGCCCAGTGGTAACGCGCTCGCTTGAGAAACCGAGTGAAGCGGGTTCAAATCCCGGGTCTCGCACCTCTGATATTTTCATGTGCGAATCATTTCTAACATGATTACCACTTGCCTTACGGTGAAGGAAAACATCGTGAGGAAACCTGCATGTCTGAGAGAACTTAGCAAGTTTTCTAAAGACATGTGAAGTCCGCCAACCCGCACTTGGCCAGCGTGGTGGACTATGGCCTGATTCCCCTCGTACTGAAGGGAGGCCCGTGCCCAGCAGTGGGACGATAAAAAGGGCTGAATACACAGGTATTAACTGCTTTTTAGGGCAACTGACTGTCTGACCAACAACTGTGAATTTTTCAGGGCTCGCCTTCCTTTTATAGGCCAATGAAATAGTGCTATGTGCAAAAAGATAAGAAAATAATAATTTACACTCTTCCCATGACCAACCTGTTTTTAATTCGTCCCTAATAGATAAGTGACCATATTTTATCAAGTAAGGTGGTCAAAACTGTTTCAAAACCAGAAAAAACTATTAATAATACTCATCACTGTAATGAAATTTTTATCAATTTGACCTTAATAGATAACAAATGATTTTATGAGAAATAAAAAGAAATTGAAAAAATAATGATTTTTACCTCGCGATATGTTTTGACACCGTGACAAAAAAAGTGCAAATATATACAATTTTTTTTTCTCCTTGCGTTAGCTAATGTATAAAGATCTTAATACAACAAATATCTCGACAGCGGCAAGCAGCGGTAATGGTTAAACGTCTCGTTAAAAAAAATAACCCTAAAAACAAATCATATTAAAAACTATATTGGTTAATTTTATTTTATCAAACTAATATATATAATACTAATTACGAAACGTTAAGAGGAGATTATAAGCATTTAAAAAATGTATAATAGTTATACATTCATATCAAAAACTTTCGAGTAATGTGGCGTTGAATTGTAGTAACGCATTGTGTCAAAACTACGTTATTGAACATGAGTTAGCTTTGAAGCCTATTTATATACATTATAAAAAAAAAATAAAAAAAAAATGGATAAAGAAAGCTTATTTATTAGACTATATTAATTTATTATTTTTATTCCATAACAACGACTTTCCCGTGAAACGGTTTTGAGACGGCTTTGTATGGGACTTTCCCATAGTGCGGCCCCCTAATGACAACCTATATCGAAACTTATGTGTTAATAAGGGCTTGATGTAGAAAGGCGATTCATATGAGTTTCACTGCCGTACTCCGCTTTGATCTTGAGATATGAAGAAAAATGAGCGTAACTATGAGTTTCGTTCAAAAGGGTATCTATTTCTCGGAAATCTTCAAAGCTAGAAACTTGAAACTAACGCGAGGTTTAAGGTACCCTTTGAGAGCATATATATATTTTTTTGATTTTTATAAAAACTTAAAAAAAACCGACTTCCAGGCACTAAAATGTAAAAAATAACTAAACGGAGATTTTCATTTAGAATAGATACTGATGTTTTTGAAGTCGGTGCCCCGACGCAAAGCAAATCTAATATATTTCGATATGTAAAATACATATCTATTCATATCTTAAAATATTGTAGGCTGCCACCGACTTCGAAAATATCTGATTAGGTATCTATAGTAAATAAAAACTACCAATCAGTTATTTTTTACTTTTTAGTTTTTTTTTTGAATTCTGCTTTAATAAAAAAAATTACACACGATGTAATAAATGTGTTGGTTGAAAAAATAAATGTGTTGGTGCACTCATTCACGGTAATGTAAAATATTACCGTGACTCATTTATATTTTTTTTCGAATACACTAATTTGACACTTTGACGAATTGCTGAAAACCAGAGTATTTATAGAACCCTAGTTTGTAAGGGATCATCCATTAATTACGTGAGACAACTTTAGCGATTATTCAAACTACTTTTTTTCGCTTCGCTCGGGTTTGCCTCTAGAAAAACACAAACCAATCTATCACTCTGGATCCGTACAATTTTCCGGGATAAAACATAGCCATGTGTTATTCCAGACTATATAAACTATCTCTGTGCCAAATTTCATCCAGATCCGTTCAGCCGTTCTGGCGTGAAAGAACAACAATCCATACTCACAAACTTTTACATTTATAATATTTACACAGATATGAATCTGTATATCATCTGAATAGAAGATACATACGTGAAGAGTAAAAAAAGAATAAGGTGTTTAAAAATGATGTTGTTACAGTTGATAGTATTGTTTCCATAGTTTTCAGTAAAAAACTATAATAATGTCGCATTAAAAGTCTGATTTGATTTAGAAAAAAAACGTTAGCTATCTCCTAAGTTGCACTTACTACGTACGTCATATTTTTCTTTTCATCAGAAACATTACTTATTCATTGATTACTAAAGGGTATTCTTCTTCTTCTTCTCCCTGCCCATTTTCCAATCACTTGGGGTCGGCGCAGTACATCTAAAGGATATTATTAAATAAAAAAAATCACATATTACTAAAAAATCTTTATTTCATAAAAAATTGTTTTACACAAGAAAATACATCGAGACTTTCTTTGGTAAAATACAATGATGTTACCATGTCGGGTAAAATTTAAAATTTAACGCTAATATTACTCATTATACTTACTATGTATAACTTGTTTTCAGTCTAGAAGACATTACATTTTATAATAATAATTTAAAAAAACAATATGTTCAAAAACAATGTTTCATTAAATGCAAAGAGATCCAAAAAAATCTTTTGATTGTTCTGTAGCATATTTTTAAATAAGCAATTTATATTACTGCTATTACATCAACAGCAAATATTTAATTAGGTATATTACGGTCTACCTGACCAAAGTTAAACGCTAAACAATCAGAACGTGCTTTTTAGCTGAATTTGTTAAATTATTCAGGTTGAAAAACTTGTTTCGAAAATGGAAAACAAACAAAATAATATAAATATTTAATATTTAAAATAATTCACATCGTGTCTGCATGTAATAAGTTTTCATATTTGAAGAAACACGAATCTACTGTAAAGATATGGTTTTTATTTTCAAAATGAATTTAGAAAGGACGTAAAAGTTTTCAAACAAACAACACTAATAAATGAATGCACTAAAAATATGCCATAATAAATTCGCCGTTATTAACAAATATGAGAAACACGCACTCTGCACAGTACGTAGTTAGCCCAGTAAGATTGTCGAAAAAAAGGATCCTAAAATAAATTATAAATGAGATAATACAGTACAAAACCTCAGGCTAAAAAAATTAAATGAAAATTAACTTTATTCAATTACATGAGCACTTTGGTCCATATATAATTATAAATTATTATAACGTAATACTAACATCATTTATAATTTTATACTAAAATTTTCAACTATTACAGCCAATATCACAATTTTTTGCCATTTTTTAAAATTTTGACTACATATTTTTACCCTACTAAATAAAAAAAAAATCGTTAAAAAAATTTTCTTTAATGAAAACGAGTAGACAATTCAAAGGATAATCGGCAATCATGACTGCAATAATTTGTATTTGATATGATATTTGTCGTTTGTTAATGTGTTTTTTAATTTTTCACAACACATAATACTTTAATACTTTTTTAGATTTCTGCGAATATTTGTCATTTTTTTAGAACTATGTTTTCGGATTTCTTCGCGGTTTTTTTTAATTTTTGGTTCCCGACGTTTCGAATGCTTTTCAGAAATCATGGTCACGAGCGAGACTTTGGCTTCAGTTTTGAATTTTTGGAATTCATTTTGTTATTTTGTGGGTAGGCTGTCTGTAACAACTATATAATACCATCAGACATCTAAAACCTTAGGCTGTCCCGTGACCATGAGTGCTGTAAAGCATTCGAAACCATACTTTCAGTTAAAATTTTCATTTTTAATTATTCATTTTTTTTTGCATTATCAATATACCAAATTATTTAATCCTCATGTTCTTACATTTAATCTACATTAACTTACATACTAACACTTACAAATCCGTAAAAAATATTTTTTTCTATTATAATATAAATGGGAATAGTTAATAAAATAATAATATTAATTTTTAAAAAAGTACATTCTAACTATTTTTCTACATTTTAAAATGTATAAAGTTTCATATTTTTACACGTCTTGTGCTTAGTTTGTGCCTAACTTTTATATAAATTGAACACAAATATGTATACATATGTCTTCGATATGTGTAAAAGTTAGAATAATTACATATTCAAACACATCGTTTTTATTTAACTTCATTCACTACACATTTTATGTCAAAAAATCACGGAAATACAAAGTAAAAAAAAAAACAAACATTTTATTTTCTACCGATTCCGATACAAATATATATCCCGCCCAATAAATCATTTTAATTCAATATCTTTTTTTTTTAAATCTCTTATTAAATATTAAAATAAATACAATATTTTGGACGGATTATATCCTAAATCTTATTAATTAAAAAAAAGACAAATAAAAATATATTTTTTATCTGCACACATTACAAATTAAAATATAAAAAAAAATCTTTACACGAGTTATGTAACCCAACACGAGCTATTTAGATATCCTTCTCGGAAGGATCTTATATTTTTGATTTTAGATCTTTCTTAAAAGGATCTATTATTATAAACAATGTAAATGTAAAACAATTGAGTTGTAACAGATAGCAAGCAATTACGATAAATAGTTTATGGGTCCTTATTTTTTGTGATGGGAACCCACACACACTACCGCACTCATGTCCCTTTAAAACCTTAGTAAATAAGGTTATTAATGAGTTGTATTTGTCATTTCGACGAAAAACGTTGTTTCATTACAACCCCCGTCCCGATAACTTAACTCACGTCTTGTGCTTATTTTGTTGTACTTACTTAATTCTAAAATCCTGCACTTTTCGATTTCTATTTAAATCGTTATTATTCCATTCAGATACAATATTAATCACTCGATTTATCGAATATCGATTATAATCGAGCGATGAATATATGAATATGTATAAATAATAAAATTATAATACATTATAAAATTTAATAATAATAAATAATAAAATATTGCTAATATTCAAATACATTCAGATAATTTAGATTTTTACTAAAATAAAATTGAAGACATGCAGGTACATAAACGTCAATAAAATATTAAAATCGGCAGTTTTTTTCAAATATAAGACTTAATCATTTATATAAATGAACACCAAATATATACTTAACCTACATTTAAGGAAAAAAATATGTATACCTTATTTGATAAACTCTAAATATTTTGAGTATGAATATAGTGTGAATATAGCTTTATAATAAAAAGACTTAAGTTGTTATTTTAGTTTGGTATGAAGACACTACACTAATCTCCCGAATTGTATTATTATATAGAATATTTAATAATATGTCTCGAAAATAACATAGAACTATTTTTTTTTAAATAAACACTGCAAAATCTAATCGGCGTTAGTTTGCAGACGCTTTTTCTTAATAACCTCGTCTCTGACTTTCAAATCGGATTCCAATTTCGTCCAAATATCTTGATTTGTTAGTTGATTATCTCTCGCTTTATTTCTTTCCTCGTATTTTTTCGTCAATTCACTAGCGAATGTCGATGGGACGAACACTTCATTACTCTTTTCAGAATTTTGGCTTTTGAGCTCTGATTCAACTGAAATCGGTGACATTGGCTTAGAATTGGTTTTTCTTTTAAACGTTATAGGACCAAGATAAAGAGATGGACGAGTTATTGCTGAAGTTTTATTCTCAGCATTTATTTTTGGATTGAGCCAATCGTCTACTTTTTGTATAGACTCTTTAATTTCCTTTGTCATTGAGTTGTTCAAATTATCGCTAACGGGACTTTCCCTTTGCATAATCTCATCATTTGAATTACTGTTATTATTTGAATAATCTTTTATATCATCTTTTGTGTCTTTGCACATGTCAATATCGTCAAATACCACAGGAGTGTTAGAATTTGTATTTTTATTGGAACTCTTGTCAGAGCCCGACATCTTAGCGTCATGATTTACACTTTTTTTAAAGTAATCAGGAGTCATAAGTTTAGGTTTTTGTCCATCATTGTTTATTTCATTGTTTGGTTGCGTGTGTAACTTTACTAGCATCGCAATAGCTAAATTGCGTTCTCTTTTTACTTTAACACACGATGTATTAAATGTGTTGGTTATTTTAGTTTTTAATTTCTCCCTCATCTCTTTTATTTCATTGGAGTCTTTAATACTAATGCTTTTGTTACTTAAAGTATTAATTGACCTATCACGTGCCTCAGTGCTTTTATGTTCACTAGTTCTACGGTTATGTTTTTCTTCATCTACTTCACTAACCACTAAATCATTATTTGCTACAATTGCGCTATCCTTATTACAAATATCATCATCACTACGTGGTACAAATTCGGCTACGTTTGGGTTCAATTTGCTAATGGTTATTACAGTATTCGTGTCTTGTTTTTTGGTTTCCTTTGCTTTATTATTGACTGGTGAATCGTTGTATTCGTCTACCTGGAAGTAATATTTTCATATTTGAATTTTCTCGATACTTTAACATATGAAGAATGTGAATTCTTTGGTGTTAAGATCAAATTAAAAGAATACTTTTGAGAAAAACATACGCGATGAATTTGAACTCTTATGAAGCATTTATTAGGCATCTCAAGTGTACATAAGATGCGTTTTAGAGTTATAACTCGCGTCATCTAAAAAGAACGCTGGCTGTCAAGCTGCGCAGAACGATTTATCGGTCAAATGTTTAACACAAATGTTTTTAATTACGAAATGGTTTTATATATGTATAGAAAAGAGAGAAAAAATATTTTTGACGTATATTGTTTTATAAAAACAGAGTTTGATAATAATCCAGTTAATAATTAAAAAAAAATGTATAAAACGTATCAATTTAATTTTTTGTAAGTAGATTAAACATTCTACACTGAATCAAACATATTTTAATAATGAATAGAATTATATTTAATGATATTCTATCTAATATATTTTTCAATGTCCCTACGAATAACTAATATATGAAGCCGCGAGCGAAACGCTATGAAAAATAAAATAATAGGCTTAATACTTTTGTGCGCGAGTATACCCATGCGCACACATACCCCCTCCACTTTCTTCCAGCGTTCTTTTTACAAGCCGCGAGTTATACATACTCAAATGGTAAAACGGATCTATTTAAGATATTTTTAAGACATTTTGTTCGGAGACTAGTAAACGATATTATTGAAATTTGGTAGCTGTGTTAGGTCCTATTTAAAGTGCTAAATAATTCGGTAGTCAAATTACAAAAAATGAAGAATAGGGATCGCAGTACATACATGTAACTGAGGAGTTAAAATTTGGTCCACATATCTCATATGCAATTTTGCAAGATGATACATTAAACATAAACAACGTATGTAAAAAGCATAAATAAATTTAATGTATTCTGCTACGGAACTTTCGATGAGTCAGACTCGCACTTGACAACACGTGTGTACAATATTTTTTCATCAGACAAATAGCTCAGTTACGGTTTCCAATATCTATATAGCTCGTTATGTCAACAAACCAAAAAAGTGCATCTAGTAGTGTATAAACAATCTCGGGGTTCTTGGTATTTGGTATTACGTTACATTTGAAGTATTTTTCAATGGATATTATATGTACAGTCATAGGTACGTCGATATAGCGTTCTTTATATAGATACACTAGCATTGCCCGCGGCTCCGCCCGCGTTCAGATGACCAAAAACTAAATTCTTAGGTGTTACATATTAGTATACTCTTACATTGCAGTTTTTGTATTTTTCCTCAGAAATAAGATATTTTCCCGCGGTAAAAAGTATCCTAGGATCGCGCGCTACATCGCCCGGTTTATATAGCTTGAGCAGGCGGTCGAGCGATGCGGGGCAGAGGGGATGGACTCGCCGTAGGCATCTCAATGCTCGCCAAGCATTAAAAATGTTTCGCTACTAATTACTTCTAACAACGATATCTCAAAAACTATTCATCTGATTGATTTAGTGTAAAGAGCAATTTTAATCTGCATTAAATGACTAAGCTAACTAAAATATTCATTTGGATAAGGATTAATACCGAACTAAAGAAAATAACTTTGAAAATAACGTAATGTTTTTAATTAAAAATGTTAACATAAAAGTGGTTATTGTAAGTCAACCGTAAGAGATAGAGATATGCTATCGCGGACTTTTTTGTAGCATTTTTATAGATTTTGAATTCTCTAGTACATTACTTAACTGTATCTTTGCTAGTTTACGCGGCGTTCGCGTGGAAAGTTCCCATTTGGCGAGATTTTTTGCGACCTCTTCAACATTTGTCGCCGTATTTCAGCTAATTTACATAAAAGCATAATAAATTATATACCTAAACCTTCCTCAAGAATTACTCTTTCTATTGTTGAAAACCGTATAAAAATCCGTTCAGTAGTTTTCGAGTTTATCGCGTTCAGACAGACAGGAGGACAGACAGGAGGACAGACAGGAGGACAGAAAGACGCGGCCGGGGGACTTATTTTTATAATAAGTATAGATATAATAAAAAAGTCGAATCTGTACATTATTATTTTTTTTAAATCTTATTGAAATAGTCATTACTATCGATACACACGTCGAATCTATAGTTTTTAGAATTTTCGTCTGTCTGTCTGTCTGTTAACGTATCACGAGAAAAGCACTGGACAGATTTTGATGAAATTTAGTATGATGATAGCTGGTTAACCGGGTCAACATATAGGATTCTTTTTACTGCGGTAAAATATCTCATCTCTGAAAAATCTATACTATGCAGGTAAATTTCTAAGAAATCTATTGTTAACTGTAACGCCGGCGTGTTGGCGGTCGTGGAGGGAATAATATCAGTCGAATCCGTTAACACGGGAAGAAATTACACAAAAAACACACGCAGTCACTCAAAAACTTTCGCATAAAATATATGTGTGACTAAAGCGCTTTTAAGATTTTAGATAGCAAGAAAGTTATTTCATAGTTGTTTTAAAATTATAAACAATGGCGTCAGCGGGTATTATCGCTTTATTTATAAAGAATGATTTGATTACCACAAATTTAGGTTTTTTCACACAACATTAATATTTTTGAAAATTCAAATTTCCGAGAAGTCATGGTTTACAATTAAATTAAAAAAAATATATTTTCTTAGATTTACACAAATATTTGATATTTTAAATGTATCTTATATTTTTCGTGTTACCTATAACGTGAGTTTCATTTTTATTTTAAATGTTTTACATCAAACATAGTCACGGGAGAGGTTAAGATTTTTGATGTTAATAAAACAAAAAATATCAAATAAAACCGTGATAAAATCTGAAAGGATAGTTTAATTTTAAATACCGACGAGCTTTTATATTATATAAATTGTATAATGTAATAAATTGTTGGATGTAATTTAATTTAAAGTTCACTTTCCTCTGTTTATAGCATTTAAATACTTTTATTATCCCTCCACGACCGCGGACACGCCGGCGTGTCAGTTAACGATAGATTTCTTAGAATTTTAATTAATTTCTTAGAAATTTACCTGGAGGTGTTGAAATTGTTTTAAAAAGCTTGAATTAAATAATATATTTTTTACAATTATTTTAGTGAAACCCTGCACATTCATATTTCGTCGTCTCAACACATGTCACAGAGCAATAAAGTGATATTTTTAAATGCAACATACTTGAATGGAGTGGTAAATTGAGAGTTGAGAACAAAAACAAAGGTTGTCCACTATTTTCTTGATTCATTGTCCGAAAAAAGAGCTAAGTGTTTAAGTGTTTCATGAGGATTTAAAATGCTTCACATTTCAATGTTCAATGTTGTTTGTTCTGTGGCTTATGGTGTGCCATTTCGGCATAATTTACTTCTCCAATGTCGTGTAGAATTCACATTTTAACAGAAACTATGTAATTTGAAATTACTTATATAATACAATTTGTAACTAAGGAATAGAAGTCTAATGTTTGGTACTGGTCACAATGTTGGTTATATTACTATTAAATTAGATAAATTTGTGTTCAAATAATACTTTCTTTGATTTACATGAACAGTTGCCATTTTAAAAAGTCTACCTTTTCAGATTTTTTCGAATGTTTTGTTTCAAATGCTTTACAGCAATCATGGTCATGAGAGAGTATCTCCCGTAAAGACAGTTCTATTTAATAGTGTGTTATTTTCTTTATTTAAGCAGAATTTACATACGACATATAATATATTATAATAAATAATATAATAAATTTTATAGAAGATAATATTCACTTACCATTCTTAACATTTGTGTGATACCCTCTAAATCAGGCTCCACTATGTCAGTATTATTTGGACTCAAGGGCTGATGTCCCCCATACAATCGAAGTAGTTGTAGCTCCTCCTCTACATAAGAGATATTTTATCATAAACTACTACCCCATGTACTCTTATTTACAATATTTTCTAGGATAAATTATATGATATGAACATGAAGATAGATATTTACCATGTTCTAAAATTGTATTAAATTCCCAATAAATTGATATGTAAGAGCCATGGTTATATTTGTGAATACTGCACATGTAGTAAAAAAATATATATATTCTGTTTCAAATAGTAAAAATAGTATTATGAAGGCTTAAAACTTTATTCTAATTGTACTTACCTGAGGCTTAAAAATATCTTTTGATTTTAATGAAAGGACTTGAATACTAACTTAAATAAGAGTCTAACTTTGGTATTTTTCATACATTAAAAATATGCTTTTTTTTAAGCAGGTTTAAAATAAGAGTGAAACATTTCTTTTAAATTTTTATATCACTGCAATGAAAATAACTAAAAAAATCAACTTTAAGAAGAATAAAGACATTTAACTAAACAATATCTTTTAACAATCATGAAAAGATTACTTTTAGTATAAAGGATAATAATGACATTTTTTACTTATTATTTTTTTGTTCAAATTATGTATACAATGGATAGATGGCTAGGTCGAAATTGCAGCATATGCAAGTTTAAATGTAGGTTATTGTTATTGCATATGATTGATTACAAATACTAAGCTATAAATTATAACAAAATTAAAATAAAATTAATAACCTTTGACACTGACAGACAATTAACATAGAACCACTGAGTTTGATTAAAGGAATATAACATTTTGCACAAGAATTCCTTTTATTGAAAGTGAAAGTAAGTAGGTATCTACTAAGGGATTTTTTTGAAGAAATTCAAAAGTTTCGAAATTGTAATTTTTAAAGAAGGAAATAAGGAAATGAAGTTAATAAGCATATATTGTCAGTGACAAATTTCATAGGGCCTATCGTTCGTCGAATTAAAATTAAAGAAAAACATTGTTCCCAAAACAAATACAAACCTTTATCAGCTGTTCTGTAAAATGGCGGTGGTTGTTCACCAACAACAACATACTCTTCATCTAGATCAGAAACGCGAGTCCCGGAAGCCTTTGATAAGTCTTTCATAACATCTTGTTTAGAATACCACCCTTTAAATGCCATTTTACTGTAGCTAAAATATATTACACAATATTTAACACTAAAAAAATAATTTCTATATCAACAATTGCACTAAAGTTAGATGTAGGTAATGGTACAATATTTTCTTCTTCTAATTTTAACACGTCAGTGAATGTAAATTTTATAAAAAATTAACACATGTTATCGTCCAAAAAATTTTATATTTCGAAATCTAATGTACAGAAGACTGGAGACTACCTACACCAAATGAGTAATGACTATTGACTAATGACAACTGACAAGTGGCAAAGACAAAGAGCCTCCGTCAGGGTTGGATCCAGAGTTTATATATGTATAATATACTCTGCAATATACTCTAAGATCCAGAGCCTCAAAAAAATATTGTACCTACCTATAGAATAAAATTATACTACTTGTCCAAAATTATACTACGTTTGACGTTTCATGTTTTTCACGTTTCGTTTTACGGCGTTTTTGTATTGAATTGAAATAAACTTGCATAAGTATTAAAATTGAAAGAGAAAAAAAACACAATGGAAAAGAATTTGTTAAACAAATCTACTTTCAATATACAATTTTTATGATGAATATAATTTTTTCTCGTGTTTTTCCTCTCAGAATGAGTCGATAAAACATGCTTTGCGGCCATCATTGAAACATTACATACTTTACATCGTGCTTTGAAGTTATATTGAGGATCACGAGTAAGCCACTTACTAAATTTTGGATCACTCTCCCATTCGATTCTGTATTTTTGTTGTCTATGTTTTTCCTTCACTTTTAAATCGCCTCTTTCAACGCGTTTCTTCTTTGGCGTCGAAACACCGCACTTTGTGACTTTTATTCGCCCTTACTTTCACTCATGATTACAAATTGCGACTACAAAATAGTTTATTCTCAAAATTGTCAAAGCGTAAGAAACAATAATGTACACACGTCACACACTACCATAATGTACTAGATTATAACTTTATACTAATCATGGATGACAAATGATACTAATGTATCTATACTGCAACAATTCACTGTGAAGTTTTGTACTTAGTCAAAATATTGCTATGAACATAATATGACGGTAATATTACATATTACATTACCGTGAGATATCGTCTCTCTCGCAGTTATCATGGATGGCAGTTATTTATAAATCGGTCCAATTATGTTTATGACAAAAATGTCAGAATGGATGGAATAGTAAAACATCACATGGGGAAACCCCGCCTACCTTGTCATTGCCTAATTTGGTGCTGCCGTACGTTCAGAAATTCCCGAGATTGTAGAGTTAATATTAAAAAGTAAAAGTACTCACCAATAATACAAGTCGGTCGACCTAAAGATAAAATTATGGTATTTTTACGTAGTATAGTGGCAATACGATACTACATACTACACACTATGAAATAATGGTACAATTAGTATAATTATACTACGAAATCCAACACTGGCCTCCGTAGGGTTTACATTCTCTTTGCAAAGAGCCAAGTGGTCTCGAACGTCAATGTGCGAAATCGGTAGAGTTGCCTACAAAAATCGGTATATTTGGACCCATAATCAGTAAAAAAAAAACAATATTCATTCAAATAAAGTTTATTTATTAACCGACTACCAAAAACGAGGAGGTTCTCAATTCGTCGGAATCTTTTTTTTTATATCCATTATCATTAATTTATAAAAGATATTGATATGACAATAAAGATACCAAAATAGTTTACAAATAGGTATCTATTGTGTGTCTAAGTCATAATAGAAACATGGTAACATGTCATACTAAGCACTGTGGCAGATTAAATGTTATTTTTAAATATAAAAAAAAATATATTCCAGGAGTTGTTTCAAAGTAGACTACTGTAAATTACTAATGTGTAAAAGTGTCTCTTCGAAGTTAATAAAATTAATGAAAAATAAAACCCCGAAATCTTCTTTATATACAGTTTGTTTGGGAATCCCGTAAAACATCGAGTTGTAAGACCCAAACCCCGGAAATAAATATGTATATCAATATACTCTTGAAGGATTTTTTGGATTTTCCGTATCGTAAAACTGTATTGTATTGTCTATGACTAATACGTTTTGTTTGTGTTGCGTTTACGTGTGTGTGTGTGTATTTATGTGGTGGCCATCACTTTAAATGCCGTAAAAACCAGTTTCTTGGAAGTGGGTAAAATACCTTCGTTTTTATTAAGATTCTCATGCAATAAAATAATGTGCATTTATATAAAAAATACTAATACCTATTATTAAGCCAGACTGAACTAAATACATTATTATTTTAAAACCGAAAATCTCTTAAAGTTTGACCGATATATCGATATTTTTTCCTGGTGGTATCGAAGTTGATTTTACTTCTACACCCCTTTAATGAGTAATGACCTGCACCTGAGCGTGAAATATGAATGAAAAATAAAACCATAGACTTTTGTTCCTGACAACAAGACCCGAAGATAGGCACCGATTGTATGTATAATGTATATGTAGCTACACTCGACGTCTCGTGAAACAATATAATCTGAATCTCGGAAACGGCTCCAACGACTTTCATGAAATTTAGTACACAAGGGTTTTCGGGGGCGATAAATCGATCTAGATTAAACTACAGTCGTGCGTTTGGACCTGACACACATACAGACCTTTTTCACAATTTTAATTCATTTAATGAATACCAAATAAAATGTACGATTGACTGGGCTTTGCGGTTGATTTTTCCTTACGTGCTCTCCGCGCTCTATTTCTAAAACAGTAAACAAAAATCGTAGACGTCTACTACTTTCGTAATAGTGAGATATTGAAATCAAAAAAAAAATGATTAAATAATATTGTTATTATTATGTACCCATGAACGAAATAGCCACTTCGTTCATTTATGTACTGTATTTACTCATTCATGTATGATCCATGGATGAAAAATAAAGTTATGATGAGTATGATCTAAAACGTAGTGGTTACATTCTCTTTGCTATGATCTACACGGATTTTATTATAATCTGTTTACAGTTGTCATGTTGATAAATAAAATTGTATATAATCTATGGTTTATAAACTGATAAAAAATGAGAATTTATTTGTTGAAAATATTAATATTAAAAGATACTTGTTAATTTAATTTATTTTAATTTTAAAGTAATATAAAAATTAAATAGTTCGTTTAGGACAGTCAAAAGTATTTGAGATATTAGTTTCCATTTTTAAATTCTGACTGAATTTATTACTAACTACAAAATACAAATGAGTGATGAAAAGCAAACGGAGGATGTATCACAAACAGAAACATCAAATTTAGAAAATGTTAAAGATGGTGATTCAAAGGAGACTAGCGAAGGCGGAAAATCGGATAAAGTTAAAAGTAATGCCAGGTCTTACAATTGTAACGACAACTAATTAGTTTTAAACTTACAAAACTCTTTACACAATCTTTAAGATTGAAAACATAAATAGGATTGCATTTTAAAGAATATATCACATAATATACTACTAATTCTAAGATTAAATCAGTAACATTGATCTGTGAAACTTATTATGTTGTAAAGCATTAAAACATGCATATTTCCAAGAGATTTAATTCCACCTGTTGCTTTAGATTACATATAATTGTTTTCTTTATGTACATACATAATAAACGAATCGTACTTCATGTTGTACTGGCACTTTTAAATCAATAAATATTCTAATAGCTTATGTTCTTTCAGTTGACATATTATTAAAAGCAACAGGAAATGCACCTATAATGAAAAAGAAAAAATGGGCAGTAGATGCAGAAAAACCCATTGGTTGGGTTATGGAATTTGTGAAAAAATATTTAAAATTGGAGCCTGAAGAGAAATTGGTAAGTAAGTCATATTATTTTTGGTATGGTTTGAACCGTCACCAGGAGAATTGAAAAGCTGTCCACCAATTTCTTAATTAAGGTGCACACAAATTTTTTCTTGAAGCATTTTAATCTATTATTTTCTTCCCAACAACATGTTTGGCTCAGTTTGTAGTGATCCTACTTGTTGTGCCAGTGGTCGCGGGTTCGAGTCCTGCTGGGGTTGTTCATTTGTGTGACGAGCTTGAATGCTTGTACCCCCAGTCACTGGTGTTTATATTTATAATATGTATGTATTTAAAATAATATATGTATAGTTTATCAACTATCTGGTATTCATAACACAAGCCTCGTAGCTTACCATGGAACTAGAGTGCTGTGTGTTAATGACCCAACATTTTCATTTTCTGCTCACAGCTTTCTTTAGAAACATATTTTTCTGTAAATGTGTTCTTGAAGAAGGTATTTTTAAGTATGATGAAAAAAACATAAGAAAATCACTTAGGGGTTTTGTCTGTTTGTTCATTTGTCAGATCCTATTTTAAAAAAAAAGCTATTTGTCTTACTGATTATTTATTTTGTCTTTTCAGTTTTTGTACGTAAATCAAACATTTGCACCTTCACCAGACCAGCTAATAAAGAATTTATATGAATGCTTTGGTACGGATGGAAAGCTAGTGCTGCATTATTGTAAGAGTCAAGCTTGGGGCTGATAGATGATAAACATTTTGGAATCAGTTTGCAATTTTTATGACCATAGAACTGGGCTATTTGATATGATTTTTGCTGAAAAGTTGATATTAAATGATGTACTGTATATTTTATGAAAGTACATTTTTTTTATACCTAATAGGATCTACATTCTTAAGGAGTTTATAATTAAATATGTAATTCTGATACATTCTGATATATTTCCCTCTGAGAGGCATCCCAAATAAAGTTTGGATGAGCTCTATATAATAACAAATCCAAAATTTAACAAAAAATGTGAAATTGAAGATTGTAGGATTAAAAAAAAGTCTTTGTTTTAATCAAAAGTTATAATTAAAAAAAATATTATCAAAATCAAATCCATAATTAGTGAAAATATTGGCTAACATTTACCCAAAAAAATATATATTAAGAGGGACCGAGTACTTCTTTTTGAAGCCAATCAGCAAAAAAATGGCCCCATTATTTATGGAGATTTCAAAGGGATACATAAATATTAGTTAAATTGCATTTTTTATTTAGCTCATGTCATTTATTTCTATGCAGAATATTATTATTAGTTGCGAACGATATTTAGAAATTTTCCAAAGTGCTTAAAATGTTCACATAAAGTTTTAATATAAAAGCATTTTTTTATGTGATATTTTTAGTTTATAAGTTAACTCATAGTATAAATGTAAATAAAATTCATTAAAATTTTTAATAAATATTTATTCAATTGACATGTTTCAATTAAATTGACACAATATAGAATAAAAAAAGGAAATAAATGTTAAGTCCGTTTCTTATCACCGCTGCTGTTGACAAAGTCCTTACTTGTGGTCCTTGTTGGGAGATTGTCTAAAAAGAAAAATCCATTAGAAAAATATTTGATCCACATTTTAGTTGTCACTCACCCTAGCTCCGCTCGGGTTTGTCCGTAGTTACTTTTGAATGTTTAGTATAGATTTCTCATAGCTGATATATTTTGCCGCAGTAAAAAGTATCCTATATGTTGACGCGGATAACCAGTTATCATCATACCAAATTTCATCAAAATCTGTCCAGTGGTTTTATTGTGAAGCGGTCACAGACAGGCAGACAAAAATTCTAAAAACTAGATTTGGCCTCTGTATAGACAATAATGACTATTTCAATATGATTTTCCAAAAAAATATTTAATGTACAGATTCGACTCACAATGTTATGAACTTATTTTTCTTTAAAATTTTAATTAATAACTCGATTAACTTGGCCCGACCCAGGACTCGAACCCAGGTCCTCCGGGTGTGCACTGTGTGCAGCCATATATGCTAGCCACTACACCACCGACGCAGTTAAAAGAGGAGTAAGAATAAAACATGACAGTATGTCTCCGACTGCATAATACTATGTTCCTTACATCAACTTGTTCCTATTTATTTACATCGTTTTCTTAAGGTTGTATTTTTTAAAAAGAACTAAAAAAATAATACACCTGGAGGTCTACAGCATTTATTCCCAGCAGTACTGCTGGCAAGGTTCGGGGAACTCTTCTTAGACTTATCGGATGTTTTCGTTCTGTCCGTGTCGCACGGACAGCAGGAGTGCACGCTACCACGTGACGTGTCCATTGCTTCTATTTTTTCTATCTGAAAATGAATGAAATTAAAGAAAAAATTCGTATAATCAATAATGTATGTATATGTTATACAAATTATGAAAGAAAAAAAAACTACAATTAATACTTACTACTTGTGAGACATCTAACTTTAATCTGACAGTTAACTTGGAATTACGTTTTCATTAAGACCTAAATAATTTTTGCTTGCGGCCCTCGACACCGTGACTAAAACGTGTTTGTGGCCCCTAAAAAAAATTGTTGAGTATGGCTTGGTCTAACTGGTCTAACATTTGGTTTAAAATGAGACATTTTCAGTAGAAAGTGAGTGAAAGTATTTTCATTGTCAGTGTGTAAACGAAAATCCCAGTTACACCGAAGTTTGGCACCCCAAGTAGTATTCATTGTAGTATAAATATGTTATCTCTCAATAAATATATTTATTTATCAGGCACACAGACCACAGTCTACCTTCAAAATATCTAAAGACAAGTACTCGTAAATACAAGGTGCAATCGTATGACATAATTTTTTTCGTTATTCGGGGGTAGAAATAAGGCCTTATCGATACCCTTTATCCTTTCCTAATTTTGTTTAAATGATAATTTTTACCTTTGATGGCGCAGACGGTATTTTGTTGGGACGATCGCCGGCCGCTTTTTGCGTGGGTTTATCGTCTAGCTGTAACTTTAGTTCATCTTCTAGGGTTTTAGGGGAATCCGTTTTGAGTTTACCATTTTGTGAAGACGGTTTTTCACTTTGCAAGTACATCTGATGGAATGAAATGCATTGAATTAATTGGATATTGATATATTGTATTTTTGTAGATTAGCTTTAGTAGCTGTTTTCAAACGATAAGGGGTTTAGATAAAATATCATTCTACAATTGTTAAATAATAGAAATCTAAAAAAAATATATGAATAGATTAAAACCAATACAATTTCTAATGTTTTTTCGACGAAAACCAGACTTTGTACGGTTCACGGAACATAATATACCACGCTTGCCAAGTGCGGGTTGGTTAATTACCCATTGGCATTTCGAAAAGAAATAGGTTCTTCAATGCGAGTTTCGTCGTGACGATTTCCTTCACCACCATCAGGTAGCAATCACACAGCAATGATTCGCACATGAAAATGACTCCCTTAGTCAGAACCTTCACTCGATCTTGAACTTCACTTCTCTTAAGGACCTTTCCTGACCAAAAACCACCTAAAAACAAGCAGAACCCAAACCAAGTCCAACTCACCTCAGGCACCTTCCACACGATGATGGTGCCGGCGGCGCACGCGCTCACTATGAAGCGCGCGTCGGGGCTGAACCGGCAGCAGGTGACGGCGCCCGCGTGCCCGAGCCCCGCGTGCGTGTAGATACCCTCTTGGTACTTCCATAGCTTGTTATATTATGTAACATGAAGATATTGATTTGTATGTATGTATTGTATTCAGCCCCTTTCAACGTCCCACTACTGCGCACGGGCCTCCCTTCAATACGTGGGGGATCAGGCCATAGTCCACCACGCTGGCTAAGTGCGGGCGGACTGAGCATGTTTTACGAAACCTTGCTAAGTTCTCTCAGATATGCAGGTTTCCTCACGGTGTTTTCCTTCATCGTAAGACAAGTGGTAATAATGTTGGAAATGATTCGCACATGAAAATATCAGAGGTGCGAGACCCGGGATTTAAACCCGCTTCACTCGGTTTCCCAAGGGCGTTACCACTAGGCTACCGCGGCCTTAGATAATAATTTACTAACTACTTTTTAAATAAAACTATTATCTTTTCGGATTATTTCGCGGATTTATTTAGATTTTTGGGTACCCGACGTTTCGAATGCTTTACAGCAATCATGGTCACGGGAGAGACTAAGGTTAAGGTTAAGGAAAAGATAGTTTTATTTAGGTACGTTTTAAATAGATATAAGCAGTTATTAGCCAGCCTTAGCCATATATATTTTTTTTGTTTTTATTAATTTTTCTGATGTTTTAACACCTATTTAAATCCTATTCCGGACTAAGAGAAATCCAAAAAATCTAATATCATAAAAATTGGTCCAGCCGTTCTTGAGTTATAAATGGTGTAATTTGTTTGTTAAGAATAGCCGTTAACCATTATTATTTCGGTTTACTAAACCGTTAGTTTTCATTAATCGTTTAAATAGATCGTTTTTTTAAAACCGGTTCCGAACCCTGACAATCACATACTCTTAAAGTAAACCTTCGAATTTAAGACATTAGTCTGATGAGAATGTTTATACATAACTTACCTTCACCATCTGATCATTGCCGCCGGTAACGAAAAGCTCTCCATTTTGCGTTATATGCAGACCGTTGATAGCTCCCGTTTTGCTGGCTTCTAACTGGAATTATTTATTTAAATATAAAATATAAGTAAATTGTTTAAATATATATAATACTAGCGACTCACCCTCGCTCCGCTCGGGTTCGTCCCTAGGTGATTCTCTAAATTGACGTAATTTTTTTATTTATGAACCGATTGAAATAAAACAAATACTAATTATAAATAAATGTTAAGTGAAGCTTGCCACAATACATTAGCGAAAATCGCATCCAAATCGGTTAAGCCATTTCTGAGATTATCGCGCACAAACGCACAGACAAACCGACAAACACAAATATTCTAAAAATCATTGTTTTGGGTTCTATTGCGTAAATAAAGAATAATGATAGTTTTTCTCAAATATCTTCCATGTACAGACAGCGATCAGTTATACTTTTATTATATGTATAGATTGGGTATTATATCACGTAAAGCCGTCGGTTCTACGCCGGCTCTTTCATTTATTTTGTTGATTGTCCTATCACCGGAGTATGAGAGTGACAGGAATAGAGAGTGCACGTTGTGTCTGCGCTCTCCCTCACACGCGCTGCACTATAATATCTCCTGCGCAGTTGGCTAGTCTCAGTGAAATTGGCCGCCATGGCCGAAGTCGTTCAGGAGGGTATTACAACATATATACGATATGTATATCAATATGTATAGTCTACTAGGAGAACCCGCTGCTGTGTTGGCGCTAAAACAACAAAAAAAAAGGCAGGTTCCATACAAACTTTCATCCCCTATTTTACCCCGTTATGGGATGAACTTCGAAAAATGCTAAAACACGTATTTATTTAATTGTATTGAAGAGCATTATTACCAAGTTTCAAGTAATTTTGATCTTAAATATTTTTTTAGGTCGTATTATGACGTTTTTTCCCGTGGGAATGATATAATCTACCGCAGTAAAAAGTAGCCTGTATTACTCTCTAGCCCTTCATTTATCTACACACAAAATATGGTTATATGTATGTCCGACCTCCCTGGCCAGACTCCCGCTGCCGGCCTCCCAGTAGGCCACGCGGCGGTCGGAGCCGGCCGTGAGCAGCTGCGCGCCGCGCGGCGCGAAGCACGCGCACGTGAACAGCGTGTTGGCGTACAGCACCTGCCGCCGCGACAGCGAGCTGGGGGTGGTCATCAACGATAATACGTCAAACGTGTTTTTTTGCATATTCACTACTTTCAGTAAAAAAAGTACTAGATACACGAGGGTGGAGCTAAAAAAAGTAAAAATTGGGTAAAAAATGATCTTGAATGTTTTTAATTATGACCAGTCGAAAGAAATTTTTTCATTGAAACCAAAAATTTCAAATACTCAAAATGTTGAGTAAAAAAACTTTTTTATTTTGTTTAAGTAATTAATAATTATTCTTGTTGAAACCTTAAAAGCAATGCTTAAAGTTGTTTTTACAATATTTTTTATTAAAAGCGCGCTGAAATGTGCAAATGAGCGCTCATTCGATAAGGACATGTTTTGTCACTAATTGTGTCTAGTACTTTTTTGATCGATAGTTTTGTGGGTATTATTTAGCCAGCTTTTACATTGTTAGAATGTTTTTAGGATTCCGTAGCAAAATACTAAGAAATAATTTAATAGGCAAGTGTTTCATAATATAAACTGCAAGACAATTTCGACGTCAAATAACAAAAAATAAGAATTTATAAAATTTAGTCGTGGTTTTGTTAAAAAATCATAAAAAAATGTAAAAATTAACTACTATAAAACATTTTTCGACAGAACGTCACAGTAAGCCAAAAAAATAAGAAAACACATACATACAGTAAAGATTGAAAAAATAAATTAATTCTACATAAATGTGAAAGGTATCTCTGGATAGGTCTTTAAAATAAAGATATATGCTTATATGTGACTTCTTAGTTCAAGTCAACAGTTACAACAGCTTCTAAAGACGTAAACATCTCCAAACCTCCAAGAGGTAGCTAACTTTGCCGCCCTATATCTTGTACTAATATACCGGGTTGCTTTAAGTTCTTTATAACTGACTTCAAAAAAAGGAAGTTATTTCTAATTAAGACTCATATCGCATGTTTTTAAAATATATTTAAAAAAATTAAAAATCTTAAATTAAAAATGACCTATAGACCACACAAAAAATATACAAATAATGACAACCAAATTAAAAATATTTGACGTTTCATGGTCACGGGAGAGACCATGATTGCTGTAAACCATTCAAAACGTCGGGAACCAAAAATCAAAAAAGTCTGAAAAGATGGTTTTAATTCATAATAAAAAAAATATAATAAACCAAAAAAACCTAAAACTAATACAACAATTAATTAGAAACTCACATCAAATCCCATATAATACAAGAGCCGTCGGTGCCCGCGCTCACAGCCTCCGTGTCGTTGGGGGATACTTGTATGGCGGACACCGGGCTTTTGTGTTCTTTTAAAACTTTCTTCAAACTTTGACATTCCGGCCTTATATCCCATACACGTACCTTTAAATAAATTAATATTTTAATTAAATAAATATTACATGTAGGCATCGATCAAAAAACTACTAAATACACAATCAGCGACAAAAAAATTTTTCATCGAATGAGCGGCGCTTATTTGAACATTTGAGCGCGCTTTTAATTTGAAAACAAATTGTGAAAAAAAAACTAAGCATTGCATTAAGAACTTTTTTTAAAAAAAACTCTCTTAAAGCACACTAATAAAATCCATACTGGGCGTTCGGCCATTGATTGTAACAAAATGCAGTCAAATGCAAGATTGACATTCCGGCCTTATATCCCATACACGTACCTTTAAATAAAATAATATTTTAATTAAAAAAATATTACATGTAGGCATCGATCAAAAAACTACTAAATACACAATCAGCGACAAAAAATTTTTTCATCGAATGAGCGCTTATTTGAACATTTGAGCGCGCTTTTAATTTGAAAACAAATTGTGAAAAAAAACTAAGCATTGCATTTAGAACCTTTTTAAAAAAAACTCTCTTAAAGCACACTAATAAAATCCATACTGGGCGTTCGGCCATTGATTGTAACAAAATGCAGTCAAATGCAAGATGACAGGTTTGGCTCAGTTTGTAGTGACCCTACTTGCTGTGCTAGCGGTCGCCGATTCGACTTCCGCTGGGGGCATTCATTTGCGTGATGAGCACGAATATTTGTACTCCAGTCATGGGTGTTATATATATAATATGTATGTATTTAAAGTTATATAATATGTATAGTGTATCAACTATCTGGTATCCATAACACAGGCCTTGTAGCTTACCATGGAACTACTCGTAGATGGTGCTGTGTGTGTTAATGAGTCAATATATAAAACTAAAACCAAACAATACCTGTCCCTCACAGCCACCAGATATGAGAGTGCGTCCGTCGCGGGTCATGTCGAGGGCGGAGGTGCCCTTGTTGTGGGTGTTGTATATGCAGTAGATGAGGCGGCCGGTGAGCGGCGTGAAGGCGCGGATGTTGCCGTCGTTCCATGCTAAGACGTCAACAAATTTCATATATAAGCTTATATTATCCTGAAAAAGGATGTAGTAGTCCAATGGCAGCGCGTTCAGAACATGTTATATCAAAAGAAATTCTTGTAACATGCTATTGTTTTTTTCTTATTTTTAATTATTCATAAATATTGTCCAACAATCTCTAACTCTTCGGAAATCTTCCGGGTCCGTCACCCCGCACTCAGCCAGCGTGGTGGATTATGGCCTGATCTCCCTCGTATTGAAGGGAGGCCCGTGCTCAGCGGTGGGACGGAACGGGAAGAAGGGCTGAATAATAAGTTTTAACACTTTTAAAACCATAATTTCCCCCGTGACCATAATTGCTGTAAAGCATTCCGAAATATCGGGAACCAAAACTCAAAATAAATCCGCGAAAAAAAAACGAAAAGATATTTTTTTGTAATTTACCTATGTAATAAAGTGTCAATAAAAGACAAAATAACACAAACCAGTAACAATAGACTTGCCGTCGGCAGAGAACAGAAGGGAGGAGCAGGTGAAGTTGGGCACGACGATGCGCAGCAGCTCGCGCGCGGTCGCCGCACACCACACGCGAACGTCACCCGCGCCCGCGCTCGCGAAAACGCCCGACATACCCCTGCACCCCTCACACATATACATTTCTCACAGATGAGATATTTTCCCGCAGTAAAAAGTATCCTATATGTTGACCCGGATAACCAGCTATCGTCATACCGAATTTCATCAAAATCTGTCCAGTGGTTTTCTCGTGATACGATCACAAAACAAATTTTTATATATGCGTTTGTATTCAGAATTCAGATATGTACACGAAGCGTTGTATAAACTATTACAAAGTATTTTATTTGTATAAACTTTTTAAAAGCTCACAAAAAATCACAAACAAACCTTGGAAAAGCAATATCATTAACTGCGCATCTATGACAAGTGACCACCAGCATGGGGTCGAAGGTGGCCACGTTGATGGCGTATATCTCACTCGTCCTGGTCCCCGCCAGGAGCAGACGTTTATCCCCTTTCAATGATGGTGCTTCCATCAGTTCTAGGGATGTTATGCTTCCCATGACTTTTGTGCTTTTGAGCTGTAAGAGATTAAGTGGTATAGTTATATAATGACGACACGTTTGTAGTGATTCTACTTGCTGTGCCAGCGGTCGCGGGTTCGAGTACCGCTGGAGGCATTCATTTGTGTGTTGAGCACGAATGTTTGTTCTCCAGTCATGGGTGTTTATATTAATAATATGTATGTATTTAATTTTTAAAGTAATTTATATGTAGTGTATTAAATATCTAGTATCCATAACACAAGCCTAGTATTTTAAATAAAACTATCTTTTCGATTTTGATTTTGATTAATTTTGATTTTTAGTTTCCTCATATTATACTTATATATATTAGCGAGAGGCGATTAGGAGAGCGAGAGGGACTGCATATTTTACTATAAGTTCATTCAATAAAACTCCATTGTCCGTATTCAGCCCTTTTTAAGCGAGCGCGTTACCACTGGGCTACCACTACCTTTTCTCCATTGTTCATCATTTTTTATAACAGAAATCAATTTTCTTACCGCTCTGAAATGAGGTTTGTTTGGGTCCAACACTTTGCCTTTAGGGAATTGCCCCTTCCAGTTAATCTCGTCCAAGATGTCGATCGTGCCGTCGCCAGCGCCGACGATCAAACAGCCATCAGTCATTATCAGTATCGATTCTATACCTAAGAAATAATAAGACAAAAAAGTTCAGCCATAGTTCACTTTTAATTTATTTAGGTACGTAGGTACGTATTTATATTTCTAAAAATAATTTCTTATCACCTCCAGGTAAATTTCTAAGAAATCTATTGTTAACTGACACGCCGGCGTGTCCGCGGTCTTGGAGGGATTATCTCATTCTTTTACCCATCTTTAATTTTTAGAAGATAATATCTATAATTTCATATCATCCCCCGAGAATGTACTGCCTAAAACTTTCAATTATCATAGTAATTAAAAAAAATCCAATTTTATCCACTCAAATTTTTACAAACACGGTTTTTAAACAAACTTCCATCCCCGTTTTAACCATTTAAGGGTTGTTTTTTTCCAACTTTTAATTTTCGCTTAATATCAATTTTATAGCATTAATATATTTTCAAACATTTCGTGATTAATCATATTTTACCCATTTACCTTGGCTATAACACAACGACTCTGGCCTCTTGCCTTTCCTCCAGGGCCCGCATTTGGCTAAACACCCTATAAGCGAGGGTTTACAATGCGCTATTGAAGCCATGGGATCTGAAGGGTAGTTGATGGAAAACTTTATCATATCACCAGATCTAAAAAATATAAACACTTGTATACATAAAAACTCTATATATTATTACTGACCGGGTCTTCCTGTGTAATAAATTTCATCAAAATCTGTCCAGCCATTAGCGTGAACGAGTGACGAACTTACGTATTTAAAATAAATAGTATCTCGATAGTATAATTTTTCTGTACTTCAAAATAATGCTTTAAATTATGCTCCATTTTTTTTGTCTTTTAACATTTTTATTTTAATTAGGTACATATACCTAGCTTCATAAATACCCTTTTATTTGATACACCATGTAATGCATTGGCTTTTTTACCTAGCTGACTATTCTTTGAGTATAGGGCCTATACAAATAAATAAATAAAAATGTTGGGACATTAACACACAGCACCACCTAATTCCATGGTAAGCAACGAGGCTTGTGTTATGGATACCAGATAGTTGATACACTAAACATTACTTAAAATACATACATATTATAAATATAAACACCATTCGTGCTCATATAACAAATGAATGTCCCCAGCGGGACTCGAACCCAACATGTTAGGGATATTTACTCATAGATCTATAATATTGACTTTAAATTCCAATTACTTGTTACTTAAAATCCAAAAAACATAATTTATCTGGAATATGGTCTTACGTAGTCCCCGCAATACCATACGCGTCGTCCTGGCTGACGGCAATACACCGAACACATCGACGCAGCTTCCCCAACGACACGTCCACTACATCAAGGTTCTTACTATCCGCCCGAATGTTCCACACGCGAAGATTTGCTGATTTATCAAATCATATCAAAATATAACTTCAAAAAGACTTTTATAAGCAATTGTTGTGATTCGTCGATTTTTACATATTATACATTTTTTTAAATTCAAATCAAACGTATGTAAGTCCTTGAAGAAGCTACTACTGGCTCAGAAAGCAGTTCTGCTGAATAATTTTTAAATAATGATATATAGCAATATATTTGGAAATAATTCTCATACTAACAATCTCCTCCAGTAACGAAGGAGTTAACCCTTAAACACAACGCAGTCAGGGTCATGGCGTCCCCTGTGGTCAGCCTGGCCGCTGCCGCAGTACCCGTGGCCGAGCCGGCCACACAGTCCCATAACACCACCGACCCATCGTCACGTCCCCCGAGAGATATCATATACCGCTCGTCTGAAGAAAAAGCTAAAGCTTCTACTCGTACCTAGTAAATAAGTGATGGAATTAAAGGGCGCCTATTAGAAGACGCTCACTCCTGACATAAAGGTTTTATCTAGGTAGTTTTCCAATTACAGCACTAAAGCGCATTATGCGGCATAATGCACAACTTTAGATTTTTCAACTACAGTAACGCTCCGCACAGTCGAGCACTTTGAAAAGTACTGCTTTGGTGTGATGCGCGCAACGAACACCTACTCTGTAGCAGAAAATATAACATATTCATGTTTGTGCGTCAAATGCGGCATTATGCTCCGTAATTGGAAAACTAGGCTAGTCAGAGGCTTCAACAGGCTTTAAATGTAACAACTGAACAATTGTGCTAATAAAGAAATATTGTATTGTAAAGTTTTTGAGGGTTTTTATCGATTTTTAGGGTAACGTTGTATAACACTGATTTACCTGTTTAAAAATAAACAGAGTAGGTAAATTATTATTTTGTATGCAAAAAAGTTGAATACTATAATCATGGAACACAGTAATTATAATTATTTATTATGATATAAGCAAATTTCATCTAATTCTGTTCAGTAGATACAGAGATTACCCCCTACAACGTCACAAACTCACAATCTCACAAAATTTACCTTTTTATTATATTAGTATAGATAAATACACAATTAAAATTCTTTTTTCATACTTAATAATTCTGCAACTATTTATCTCCTTATGGTACCTAGTCTAAAAATGTGGAATTTATTTAATAAAGTAGGTACGTACCTTATGCAACTCATGGCTACCAATCATATTTTTTTTCTTAAAATTCCATAACTTAGCAGATGCTTTAAAACCAATGTGATTTATTTGTCCTGAGCCTATAAAAGTGCCCTTAGGTGACACAGCCACAGTCGATACACTATTCGTATGCCCACTAAGAAAGCACATTTTCTTTGTCTTCCACTCTTGTATGCAAACTTTGTTGCCCATAGGGTACACAATATGTTCCCCATCAGGATGAACATTAAGTCCGCGAATAGCAGAACCTATTACAATAAAATTTTATTAGTGTACCGACTTTTACAAGGGGTGTGTAGTACCTATGTGTAAGAAATTATAAGCTGATTTCATCATAAGGTGGTCCCATATAAATTGCACGATTTTGATTGTCTTTAACAACTATATACTTGAGACATCTAAAACCTTAGTCTGTCCCGTGACCATTACTGTTGTAAAGCATTCGAAACGTCGCGTACCAAAAATCTAAATATATTCGCGAAGTAAACCGAAAATATACGTTTTATTTAAGATTGCGAGATTTTTTTAAATCCATATCTAGGTACATTTAATAAGTTTATTACAGCAACATATAGGTTGTTCTATACACTAGAGTTAGACAAGTACCTAATAATAGATTTCCATATTAATGTAACTTGTATGTGATCCAAATTGTTTAACAAATTCCACTTACCATCAAATCCTATAATTGCGTACGGCTCTAAATTCTTTACATCCATGTTGTGTTCAATATTATTATTAGAAATTATTATACAAAATAAATGCTTTCAAACTAAAAACAACTGTTGCAACATCTACAGCATTGTTTATTGTTGCTAGGAAACTGTTTCTATGGTGACGGGCTAGCGGTTTTATTATAACAATAAGTATAATCTGTGGCTTGTAATTACAGGTTCGATTTTCACATAGATATATGACTATTACTACGTGTTTTCGATAATCTTTATCGTGTATGCGATCTCGGTTTGCGTTAGTTTCCCTGATTGCGGTTGAAAATATAAATATTGTAATTTTTTCTTCTAGCGTCTGAAGGTTTAAATGTCTAAACTTAAAACTAAAAAAACTTTTAATATACCACACAAGCAGAGCAATGGACAAAAACTAGTATATAGTTATATTTATATAAATATAGGTACTTGTACAAACTATAATAATCTATACCTACAGAAAAATAATATTGAAGTGTCTATTTTATGATGTCAAAATATGTAACAGGTTTTTACTAAATGCAAATGAAATTATAAACGGTACATAAAAGAAAAATTCAATTTTTATTATACAATTTTTGTTTGTTCTGGCTAATCTCGGAAACAGCTGGACTGATTTTGAGGGAACTTTGACTGGCAGAGAGCTGATGTTATAAGGAGCAACTTGGGCTACTTATGTTTTAGAAAAAGAATTAGGAATCCATTCAAAAAAATTAAAACATACCTAGGGACGCAACCAAGCGAAGCAAGGGTAAGTCTGGCAACTTGTATAAAGGGGAAAAAAATGTTTTTGATTGTAATGGATAAACTAAGAATCCGCTGAACTGATTTAGATCTAATTTCATATGAAACTAGTTGAGACCCTGGGAAGGACATAGGATGGTTTTGAGTCTTTATTTGTGAAGAAATTTTTTTTGACTGTATTACACAAATTATTCAACATATTGAGATAAAACTTGGCATAAAGATGTGTCATGTTATGAACTAATATAATATAGATTATAGGATATTTTGTATTAGTAATGCTAATGGCTGTTATTTTAATATAAAAATTGTAAGAACAAATTAAGCTGCCTAAAACATTGAAAAAAAAACTATTTTCATACAGAGGATGGGCTGAAACTAGGGCAGTAAAACTATTTTTAAAAAACCAATCAAGTTTAATCGAATAATCTTATCATTATTAACATGTAATTCATCACTATAACAAAAGCTTAAACACTTTAATATCATTTAATACATAAACAATTACAAATTTTATTATTTATCCAATTATAATTAAATATTATTTATGAATACAAAATTGAGGATTTAAATATTCCTGACATACCTAATACTATTGTGCAACTAAATAAAATAGAAGTGTCTGTTTGTATTGTCAAAATATTTTTTTTTACTAAATGCATATGAAAGTATATACAATATTAATAAGAAAAAAAAAACAATTTTTAAAATTTTTGTCTGTCTGATCCAGCTAATCTCTGAAATGGCTGGACCAATTTTGACGGGACTTCACTAGCAAATTGCTAATGTTATATACAGTAACTTAGGCTACTTTTATTTTAGAATAAGAATCAGGATTCCGTGCCAAGAAATTAAAACCTATGAAATTGTGACCAAAACTTGCATATTTGGGAACGCACCCAAGCAAACCAAGGGTAAGTCACTAGTTTAAAATAAAGTTTTAATGAAGTCCAAATCTGTTGTCAGCAATAATAAGGAATCCTTATCTTCAAAACTATTTTCAGTTTTATACTTCAGTCTTTGTGTGCCGAATGAAAACAACTAAAATGAAAGCCATATAATGTAGGTACAATGGAGTTTATATACATATATTTATGTTTAACTGTATTTCCATCATATTACAGTGAATAGTCAAATTCTCATTCAGCTGATGAAAGTAACCTTTTTCTTCCTAGACATCTTCTCTTTGTGGTCTTTGCTTTCTCATCAACCTGTTCTTTTGCTACTTCAGCACGTCTTTTTGTCTCATTTATTATGTATTGTTTTATTACAGACAGGAATTCTGATAGCTACAACAAAAAAATAATTATGTATATGTACAATTAGTGCGTAATTATTGTTATTTTTGTAATAGTAATGCTTACCAGTAAGTCGTCTTCGTTTTTACCAAGCTGAACAAATGCACACTTAGCTGCATGACTTTTATGTTCAGCCCATGGATCATCACTAGATTCCCAACCATCTAATTCTTTACCACAAAGAAAGCATTTTGCAGCATCAGCGTCTTCTTTTCCAGTTGCTACTGAATAAAATCCAGCTTCGGCCATATTACGAACGTTACATTTATTTTTATCACTAAACGGCCAATTCTTAAATGTTTTAACTCGTTCTTCAACTAGAAATAAAGATGGATTTTCCATTTTTATAATATTTGATTAAAAACACTATTCAAATCCGTTATGTACCGATTAATTATTTGAAAATGAAATATTCGTATTTGACAAAAACGACGTTCGGTTTGAAGTTTGAATTTTGTATTCGTCGTTATTTGACATAAACTACATCCACAGACTAAGACATAAACTAGAACTTTTATTATTCATATATGTGACTTTACGTCTGGTATTATTTTAATTTTCAGTAATGAATTATACAAAATTATTTCATACTATGTTAAGTGAAAACATATGAAGTCATTAAAAAATAAAATTTGTTTATAAAAGTAACTTATACGTGGAAGAATTTTGCCTGTTTCTCCCGCCAGATGTCGCGATCACTATGATCCTTAGTATATTGTAAAGCTATATACCTAGAGTGGATGGATTTTTTCATTTTATTTAAAAGTTAATTAAAATGACAAATTCTAGTAGTAGTGTGCATGTGTATTGTGCGTCCCCGGTACCTGTATATGTATTGTACGAGGTGCTATAAGCTATTATTAAAGAGGAGTAATAAACGAACCTTGGATCCAAACAGTTGTCTCGTTTTGTTCCCACATTACATGGCGACCCCGCCAGGCGGTGTAGATGCAAGCGCTACACGAGGTACTCACGCCGTCCTCGGAAAAACTAAGAAGGTAATTTAAATTATTATTGAATTTGAAGAAAATAAATACATAAATTAAATTATAAATAGTATAAAAACTATGTAGAGAAAAATGGAAGACAGAAAAAAAGAAACATTTTTTTAACGAAAATGAAGAATAAATTACGAACAAAAAAGAAGTTGGTACCTAACAAACACATTTTAGAACTATAATGTACAATGTACATATATAATAGAAACTGAGATTGACAAGGATATTTATATATGCTGGTTCCCCAAAAACCAAACTGATCTGCTTAATCTGAGAAAAAATATACAAAATATATACTTCTAGAATGTTTGACAGTAATTTTATGAGCAAAAATAAAAATACTGTTCTTGCCAACTCAAGAATAAATAAATATAAATATGTTGCGACATTAACACACAGCACCATCTAGTTCCATGGTAAGCTACGAGACTTGTGTTATGGATACCAGATAGTTGATACATTATACATATATAACTTTAAATACATACAAATTATAAATATAATCACCCATGACTGGAGCACAAACATTCGTGCTCATCACACAAATGAATGCCCTCAGCGGGACTCGAACCCGGGACCGCTGGCACAGCAAGTAGGGTGGGTCACTACAAACTGAGCCAAATGTGCCGTCGAATCCGAGAAGAACATCTAGTAAAAATGAAGAAAATAATGTCAGAAGGTTTGGAAAAATGAAACGAAAAGGAAATCACCATAGACATCATCTATACTACCGAAGTTTGCATAAAAATTAGAATTGTTTTATCTAGTTACGATATGTTTTTTTTGTAATAGCAAATAATAAAAAATATTACTTATACTTATAATATATATAGGTCAGAGTTTTGTAATACGTAACAAAAATTGTAAATTCTAAAAAAATATTGTAATTTAAAATCTAATGGTTATTTCGTATATAACTTTTAATATTTATCATTTGATAATTTTGTTCGGTTTTTTTTAAACAATTATACACCAAAGTAGGTACATTTATTACAATATATCAAACCTTTTGTAAAAATTAAATAGCTTCATAACTATTAATTGGACTAAAATATTGCATGGAAACTGTTCCAAGCCACGCTTCATATAACCTGTTACGTGTACGTGTAAGTACCTACATGGAAAGGAATACGTACACTAATATGATTTTAAATTCAACTCTTTAAAAAAAAAGACAAAATTAAAGTTTGATTTGAAATCAATTTTTTTTGTTTAATGACCAGCATAAGAAAACGGTCAAATAATTAAATTTTTTTATCATTATGTTTGGGTACTATAATTACTCTAAATACATGTTTTTTTTTTATTACTATATGAAAAAAAGTCTAGAGATAAGATTTTAGATTGTTGGTAGTAGATAATTAGACATCTAGGAATTTAAACTTAATAAAACTGAAATTATAACTTAGATTACATGTTTTAAGGACAAGAACTTAGTGGTAGAAAGGCTAAAATGAAAGGTATAAAAAGCGAATGAAGATAAGAATATTTTTGAGTGAGCTTTAACTGTAGGTAAAATAGAATGGAAGGAATTAAGAATTGGTTTCTATTGACAGTTAGCTTTTGCACCGATGACCGGTCTGATCAAAAGATAACCGATAATCGTGAAAATACTAATCTATCTATACCTACATAAAATAAAATTGTAACTAAGTCGAATCTGTACATTAAATATTTTTTGGAAAATCTAATTGAAATAGACATTATTATCGATGCAGAGTCCGAATCTATAGTTTTTAGAATTTTTGTCTGTCTGTCGGTCTTTGTATCGATAATAATGTCTATTTCAATAAGATTTTCCAAAAAATATTTAATGTACCGATTTGGCTTAGTTACAATTTTATTGTATGTAGGTATAGATATACGTAATATGATAAGATTTATAAGTAGGTAGTAGACTCATAACGTTCAGTAAAAAATTGTAATGATTTAATGCTAAATAGAATGTTTTGAATTTGAATTAATTATAGAGATTTTTTTATAATATTTCTTCAAAATGAATATATTTAATTATATACAATACATATATATATATACACATCATTTTACAAAAAGTGATTTTAAAACTCTTAAATCGTCTACAGATGAATATATTTTTTTATTTTTTGTACTTTTTTACATATTAATTACAGAGTTCCATACAAGCTTTCATACCCCAATTTTATCCCCTTATGGGATTAAATTTCGAAAAATGCTAAATCATGTATTTATTTAATCGTATTGTAAAGCATTAATACCAAGTTTCAAGTAATTCTGATCATTAATAATTCTTCACTACATCACTACATATTATAAAACAAAGTCCTCCGCCGCGTCTGTCTGTTTGTTCGTGATGAACTCAAAAATTACTGCACCGATTTTCACGCTGTTTTCACCAATGGATAGAGTGGTTCTCAAGGAAGGTTTTTAGTGTATAATTTGTTAAGTTTTTGTATACATTGACTAAAATATAGCGATATTTGTTGGAGTTGTCGGAAATAAATAAGCCGTCTGGGAGCTTTCACGAAAACGCTGCATAAATAAGCCCTTTGAGACATAACAAAATAATGTATGGTGGAATTGTGTATCTAATATTAGTCTACAGGAAAGTCCACGATGGTATATGTCTATTTCTTAAGGGTAACATACTATATCCATTTTTATACTTTAAAAAATTGGCAATTATAATACGGTAATGTAAAAGCTATTTACACAAATTCGGTATTAATCCTAATCATTTTAAATAAGTTAGAGGCTTCAGGGCATTTCATGCACATTATTTTACTCTTTTACACGATATAATTTAAATGAATATCTTATGAGTAATCGCAAAATTTTTACGGATATTTTTAATATTTGTTAATTTTAATTTTAAACATTTTAAGAATTTTAATTACTTCTATAATTGAATATGGGGTATTATTTACTTCATTTTAGCTAGCTAAAATTAAAATTCTATTCTTAAAAAAAGTGACGTGAATATTGGTGGCTTAACTTAAGAGGCCTATTACCTACATTATGATCGTGATTTTTAAATTTAATATCCATCTTTGACGTTCTTATTCAGAGAAACTGAAACTCTTCGACAATTTTGACTTATTGTATACCTAGTGGAGAATAGTTATTAATATAGTTCATACAGGCCTCGCCTTTCGAGAATTTTTATTATTAATTGAAATAAAGCCAAAATTCAGAAGCAAGTTTTTAATAAAAAGAGCGATGGTACTTTTTCAAGTTCATGGATTGAAATATTAAGCAAACGAAATGAAAAATATTTAATTACATCTCTTAAATAGTGGTTGAGTTTATAGCGGCCTCCAAATTTGCTAATATGTATTGGATTTCTACAAAAAAAAACCTTTTCAAAATCTTAAAAACTATTAAAAACGTTCAGAATTAGCTGTAAATATATTATCCTTATAACATTAATATTATTAAGTAAAGTTTATACCAGAATCTACAGAATGTAACAGAATGGCAGTTCAAAAGAAACGTAATTACACACTTTTTTTAATAATTATAAAACTTTACATAGAAGTAATTACAACTGCAGGAAATGCTAGAAAAAACTCGAACTCAATGCCAAAGAACTCAGTACCTTTTGTAATAAGTCTCTTAATAATTAATATAATTATTCCAAAATAAAATTGTGTACCGAAGCGTAAACTGTGTGAATACTTAAATAGCATTTACAATGATATGGGCCGGTGGATTTACTCGCAAAAAACTTTTTCCAAGAAAATATAAAAAAACATGAGTCAAACTAAACTAAATCATTGATATATTAATGTAATACAAAATATATATTGCTTTTAAACAAAAAATTTGAAAGGTACATCCAATGATATTCGTTTTTAAAAATAAACAGGCGATATGGCGAAGATGACCATGGTATGGTGTCGAGTTTTCATAGATGGTAATGATTTTATCTGCATGGTAATGATAGTTTATTAATGTACATTTAATCTTTTAAAGGAATAAAATCTACTTAAATCAATGATTTATTACAGTTATCTATAGATATAGGTAATAAAATTCTAACTAAGCCGAATCTGTACATTGAATATTTTTTGGAAAATCTTATTGAAATAGACATCATTATCGATACAGAGGCCGAATCTATAGTTTTTAGAATTTTTGTCTGTCTGTCTGTTACCGCATCACGGAAAAACAACTGGAGGGAATTTGATGAAATTTGGTATAGTGATAGCTGGTTATCCGGGTTAACATATAGGATACTTTTTAGCGCGGGAAAATATTTTATTTCTGAGAAAAAATACAAAAACTGCATTGTAAGAGTATACTAATATATAAAACTTACGGATTTGGTTTTTGGTCATCTGAACGCGGGCGGAGCCGCGGGCAATACTAGTGACAAATACAAACAATATTTTTTTATGATAAACAGAAAATAACAAAACTGCTATTAAATTTAATTATTGAGAACTTAGTAATTATGTATTTTAATCAGTCTAAAAATTATGATAAAATTTTCAATGCACCATACTCAATATATATATATATATAATAATAGTAGGGGAGCCCAAGAGGGGATTTTCTGTAGTTACTCGAGCGCGGCAGATTAATATACAGGGGGATACCTTGTACCCGGTTAAGTACCTCCACAAAACATGAGGCCCATATATAAGGCCGCCCGTGAAGGATACAGGATCAGATTAGTAAAAAAAAATTGACCACCAGAAATTCTCGAGCGCGTCAGATTAAGGTAGGGTGAGTTAATTACATCCTAAAAAGTGTATATTCCACTAATCTGACAATTTGAGAGTGACGTAAAAAAAGGGGAGGGCAACAAAGTTGTAAAAAAAAACGTCATCTCGACATTCTCGAGCGTAGCTAAATTTTTTTTTATTTTGAAGGAAATAATGCAAGAATAATGAAAAATATATAATCTGACGATTTCCGCAAGCCGAAATAACAAAAATTCGTCGATAAAGTTAAATGCGTGCAGCTGCGTGATGCCTACATTTCCTTCTCCGCGTTTCTATTCCTCTCTCACTCTTTATCTATCTATTACTCTCTCACTCCGTCCCCACTCTGGTTTCTGCCGCCATGACACCATCACAGCTGATCATAAAGAGTCTAGGGGTGTGCGAACATCGTTCGAATCGAATCGAATATCAATATTCGATTCGAAATTCGAAAAATTTCGAATAATTCGTAAAAATTTCGAATAATTCGTAAAAATTTCGAATAATTCGAAAGTTTTCGAATAATTCGCGAATTAATGAAATATCTCTGGATCTTCAATTCGAGAGATATCGTGAACGAAAGAAAACCGAAAAAAAGTGTTTTTTCGGGATTACTCCGAAATTTTTGGTTCGATCAATTAAAACCTGAAAATAACTTATGAGGATGATAAAACTGCGTCGAATGGCGTCAACCGCGTGAAAATTGCTTGATCTATTCAAAAGTTATTGCGGTTTGAAAATTCCAAAAATAGTGTTCTATGAAACCTCTATCAGACTTTCGAGCTGGGAGAGCTCAAATGCATAGAAATATTATTTCTTTGAACTCTGCGAGCTCAAAATATCACATAAATTATATTTTGAGCTCAAAAATGCCATAAGTACAATTTTAAGCGCACAGGAATGGAATTAGCGGGAAGTTGCAGGTACGGCCTTTAAGGTGAACCGTTTTTCTATTATTTTTTTGTCAGATCAGGCGAATCCCTCTAGATAATCGTCAGATTATGAGACAGTACGTTTAGAACATAAAGATGAACCATATATATCTTAATCTGACGCGCTTGAGTATTTCAAAATGGCGATTTTTTTTTTCACATTATGAAAATGGCCGCGAGTTTGCGTCCCATCGAAATCGTCAGATTAGTGAATGAGAGCTTTTTTTTGGTGCACTTAACACTCCCTTAGAAAATCTGACGCGCTCGATTAATTTTTTTTTTTCATTTTCAACCCTTAAATACAACCACCCGCATCATGCAAACGATCAGATTAACATACGTACATTATTAAAAATACGTAGGGCATTGATGCTATCAATATCTGACGCGCTCGAGGATGTCTATGCAACAGTTTTTTTTTTACATATTTAAAAATCTATAGCCGCTTCCCCCACCGATGTAAAGGTATATATCATATAACATTTTTTTCTTCTTATCATCTAAGCTTTGCATCCCAATAGGTCTCTACGACGCTCGAGTAAATCCCCATTTAGCTTCGTGGGCTCCCCTACCATTATTTTTAATACCGTGACTAACGTGTTTGAAAGTATTTTTACTTTTAAGTTCTTGACTTAATCTATTTTTGATGTGGTCGGTAAACTTGTAACATCTGATAGAGCTAAGTGCATTGTGGCTGCTAGTACTGACATGATCTTTGTTTTCGTCGTTGATCAATGTTGTACAGGGTATATCTATAAATCCCAAATGCTTCCCATGGTCACATATCTAGTCCATTGAAAAGTTACATTTGGGGTTGCATTTGTCAGAGGACGCAATTTTATTTTTTAGATATCAAGGAGGGGTTAGTGTAAAGTTAAATCCAAATTTGTGGGGTTGCAGCCCTTGTCCCACGGCCGCCATCTTAGAAAAAGGGGGACGAATGGTTTTTATGGTTTTTCTGACAAACTATAGGTCTAACTACCTATAGATGACTAACTATAGTTGTATACACAATACTTGTTCATAAGACCCAGTAAATAACATCTTAAGTGAATATTATACAATTCCAACAATCTATACATCTATACATATAATAAAATTGTAACTAAGCCGAATCTGTGCATTAAATATTTTTTGGAAAATCTTATTGAAATAGTCATTATTATCGATACAGAGCCGAATCTGTAGTTATTAGAATTTTTGTCTGTCTGTCTGTTACCGCATCACGGAAAAGCTACTAAGGGATTTTGATGAAATTTGTATGGTGATAGTTGGTTATCCGTCTAAATCTCGTATCTTGTCTAAATCTCCAAGCCTCTAGTAATTTCGATGCGTCTGCGCAAATGTTTTGATAACTGTCTTAGGATGTATAAAGCATGTTTCAGACGTGTCTTTTTAATTATTATTTTGGTGTAATGACGTTACACATTCTCCATTACGCGACAATCCATACTTAATATTATAAATATGACAGTGTGTTTGTTTGTTTGTCCTTTTTTCACGTCGAAACGGAGTGACGGATTGATGTGATTTTTTGTGTGACGATAGTTGGAGTGCTGGAGAGTGACATAGGCTACTTTTTATCGCTAGAGATAACTTAATTCCCACGGGAAAACACGTTATAATACAATCCAAAAAAAAATTATTATCACAATCACATGAAATTTAGTATATAAAATGCTCTTCAATCAAATTAAATAAATACATATCTTAGCATTTTTCGAAACTCATAAGGGTGTAAAATAGGGGATGAAAATTTGTATGAAACTACCTTTTTATAGATTTTTTGTAGTTCTAGGTTTTGCTAGTATTATATAAATACATAGCTGTATAACATAAAGCCAAAAAGTTTTTTTGTAGATTGAACGCGGGCGTAGCCGCGGTTTTTGCTAGCATTCGTATACATTTATTGAATTATATAAACCATGGGATATCTACTTTTCTGTGAACAAGTTCGAAAAAGACGAGATGATTAATTCATCTGTATATTTGTGGGTAAATCTTACAGGATTTTCGTCATTTATGATTCAGAGAAGTACACAGCACGCTTCCCAGTACTTCTGTCTGCTTTATCTCTTGGCTTTTCGCCCGGCTGCATTATGCATAGATTATACATCATCAAATGTGGTATTAAAAATTCGGATAGTATAAATAAAATAATAAATAAATAATGGCTCTTTATTCAAACTTTCCATAATAATATAATAAAACATACAACATATTAAAAAAAATATATAAATACATAGTTTGTAACAAAAATAAATTAAAAAAAAATGACTTCCAGGCACTAAAATGTAAAAACTAACTAAACGGGGGCTTACATTTAGAATAGATTAACCTATAATATATATATATTATTTTCGAAGTCGAAAGCAAAACTAATATATTTCGATACGTAAAATATCTACATCACAAATTGATGTATAATATTTTACCTTTAATTAGAGTTCATACCTAATCATACTTACCTATTAGATATTCATATCTTAAAATTAAACATTGTCGACTGCCGACGAATTGAGAACCTCCTCCTTTTTGGTTATTTAGTGGAAATACTTGTATATTTGTTTTTATATATTTATAATTTTATAAAAACAAATATAACATTTCATAAACTCAAAAAACTCAAAATTATATATTTATAATTTTATACATTACGCTGATAAATTATACTTTCTTTGATTTATGCGTATATTTGACATTTTAAATGAAACATATTTACGGATTTTTTACGAATTTCTATCTAATTAATTTAAAAAATGTAGATTGCGTTCGATTCGATACAAAACCACGACAAAACGCGTTTACAGCTCGTTACAAAGCCGTCGTGTGCATAGACCCTTAGATACATCGGGGGGCACGGCAGTGCCCCCGCCAAGTCGAGCAAAAACGGGCATAATTGAATTTATACGTAAATGAAATGATCATCGATCAACAAAGTTTTAGATACGCAATCAGCGACAAAAAATGTCGTTAAGGAACTCTCATTTTCTCACTTGTACTTTTATTAAGTTTGTTTCATATAACTTAATTATACATAATATGAGCAATATGAGAAGGCCCGGGATTTTAACACTCGGTTTCCAAAACGAGCGTGTTACCACTGGGCTACCACAGCCTCTGCTACTGTCTTTAATGCTAAATAAAAATCAATTTGTTATAACTACCCACTAAACCCACTAAAAAATAATAGCGCCGATAATTTTATATATATGAAGTTAAATTTTTTCAACATGTACCCACAATCCATTCGCTGGCTTCAACAAAAACGAAGTTTTATGTAATTTCACTGGATATTCTGTTTTAGGGCACCTCGTGAATTTGAAGTTTTTAATTATAGTAACAATTGCAGTTTTAGCGACGACCATCGCAAACCGAGATCCTGAAAATAATAAATTAAATATTATTCTTTATTTAATAAAATATGTGGCATTCTTAAATTATCTTAGAGTTATCAGTTATTTAAATTGGAAAGAAACAATAAATTAGTGTAATCAAAAGTAAATAAAGCGGAAACTGGTATATCTTGGTTTTAGAGGTTTCATTACTGCGTTAATCATCGATTAAAAAAGTACTAGATACAAAATCCCATGTAAAAGTTCTCTTAAAGCTGCCATCAATTGTGTTTAGGTAATTATTTAAGTTGATGTAAATTGTAAATGTAATGTAAATTGAATCTTAAATGCAAGGCTTAAAGTCGTTTTCACGAAAAAAATATTAAAAAAGCGCTCAAATGTTCAAATAAGCGCTCATTCGGTGAGGGCATTTTATTTTGCTGATTGTTATAGTATTATTATATATTTAAATAATAATCCATTGCAATAAATATGTTTTTGTTTGACAGTCTTGTTGTTTAGTACTGTACTGAACAATAAAAAAATAGACCCAAATCTTTCAGGGGCCTTTCATTTTCTCTTTGATTTTTACAGTGGTAATGAGGGGAAAACTTGTGTCTGTCCAGGTTCACATGAAGTTGATGGTACAGGGTTCACATCAAATGTATTGCTTCGAGAGGATGAAATACCTTGGGCTGTATGTTTAGTTTGGCTTTTATTTGATAAATAATATGAAATTTTATTACGATCAGGCACTCTGCTTCGCATTTCGTCTATATGTTTTCCTTTAGTACCATTAGTAATTTACTGTTATGTTATTTACTAAATAAGAGTAAGGGCCAGTCCAGAAGTCACTATGCTAAAACTAAAACCGAAATCCAACGCTTCTCTAAGAATAACTGTTAACCATTATTATTTCGATTAACCAAAACCGTTTGTTTTCATTAACCGGCTAAAGAACGAGCGTTAATTTAACCATTACATTACCGAAATAATCCGTTTTTTAAACCGGTTCCGAGCCCTATTAAGTAAATTTAAAAAAAAACATGAGCACACATCCTACTCTGCACACTCTCATATAGAACACTGTTGTTTTAGCATGATCTAGATAGGAACCCCATACACAACCACATACATACACCCACACCCACATACATACACATACGCGCACGCACACACACAAACGCACACCTACAAAAATAACGGAGACCCACCAATACAATTCCTAGGTCCAGCTCCAAACGCGAGAAACAAATGCGATGGTCTCTCCTTTTTCTCCTCCCGCATAAATCTCTCCGGTCTGAACTCTCTTGGCTCCGGGTATATATCCGGGTCCATGTGTATACCGTAAACGGGAATCCCCACCATCTCACCCACCCTCAAATGTAAGGAAGATCCGGGAACGTCGTATGGCTTAGTACATATTCTGTCTACTCTACCGAATGGCGGATACATTCTTAAGGTTTCTAAAAAAAAACATTTTATGATTGCAAGTTTTTAGGGCCTCATATACTGGGGAAGAGACGAGGCAAAATCGCAAAAAAAGAGTAATAATAATATAATTATGGAACGCGATAAAATGAAAAAGTTTTTTATTCTATTTGATTAGTTAATACTTCGTATTACAAATATATTCTGTGGTATTATACAACCCTCGGTGCAGGAGTCCGAGTCACATTTGATTGATTGTAGAAAATTAAAATCCATATCTAAAGCTTATATCATCTGCAACCGAAGGAATACTTCATGAATATCATTATTTTTATTAAATTAAACATCGATCAAAAAAGTACTAGATACACAATGAGCGACAAAAAATGTCCACATCGAATGAGCGCTCTTTTGAACATTTGAGCGCGCTTTTATTTTTTTGTGAAAAGAACGTTAAGCATTCCATTTAAGGTTCAATTTACATTCTTCTATATTTATTTTAACTAGAACAATTACCTAAACATAATTGGTGACAGTTTTAAGAGAACTTTTGCATGGGATTGTGTATCTGATACTTTTTTGATCGATTAAATTACACTATCAGTCTTACCGACACCAATTTCTTGCGGATCACATATTTTATTATCTTGTTCTGTACACCAAGTTATTATTTATCTTTATCAAAATATAGAAAATAAATGTAGGTTGTTACGCAACCCTAATACATGGAAACTACCTCGCGTCGACCACCAACATCGCATTCCGTTCGTATGAACTTTTATTGCTAAAGACTTTGTTTCGCAACCATAATGCATGGGAACCACCTCGCGAGTCGCGTCGACCACCAATATCGCATTCTTTTCGTATTTCAACATAACTCTCGCGAAGTGACAGTGTTGTAACATCCGAGTGCACCTTATTGTAAGAGACTTTTCTTAATTCATTCCATTTGTCATACTTCGACAGTGTAATCACCTTAGGATAATTAGTTTGTAAAAGTAATATTAAAGTATTTTATAAGTAAAGTTTCCATTTCATTTGCATCCTCTGACTGTGACTTCTATAATTGGCGCAGTCGGTAGGATCGCTGTAAAGTAGAGTCAGTGAATAGATCACGGTCTTCGGCGATCCTGAATCTACGAGAGTTGCAGTCTGGGTGTATTCGAAAATTAATACGGCAAAAGAAATGAAACTCCTGTAAGTACTCTGAATCTTTCTCAGTCCTTGCATCCTTTCTAGGTTATCCTATATTTTATATTATTTTATTCTATTACGTAATAAAAATTAATTAGAGTTTGGTAATTTAAATTTAAAATATTAATCGAAATATTTTAATTTTGTATTCGTATTTAGTGGTATAGTTAATTTAAATTAAGTTTTTATAATTCATATAATTTTGAGTTTAAGAATAGGTACATGCGATAGCTATAGTTTTTATAAGATAATTATTTATTATTCAAGATTTTTCACCCTAGAGAATCGCGGAATATTAGATTAAGGCATACTTTTCCTAGTGGTAGGCTCAGCACGATAGACGAGAGGCGAAATATATTAAACGATACAATGGCTCATCCTGACTTAGATTCTATTTATAAATCCCTTAGATTATTACCAGAGTTTGATGGTAACCCGCATATATTAACGCGTTTTATTAATTTATGCGATCAGCTCGTCCTTGCGCTATTTAACACAGATCCAGGACATGAATTAACGAATCTAGCCTTAGTTAATGGTATTCTAAATAAAATAACGGGTTCCGCAGCTAGATTGATTAACTCTAATGGTATACCCGATAATTGGCACGGTATTAGAAACGCATTAATTAACAATTTCGCTGATCATAGGGATGAGACTGCTTTATATAGTGATTTATCTTTGCAAACCCAAGGGTCTAGCACGCCGCAGGAATTCTATGAACGCTGCCAGAATCTATTTAGCACGATTATGACTTATGTGTCTTTGCATGAGAATATTACTACTACTATAGAGGCAAAACGCGCGCTTTATTCAAAACTCACCCTTCAAGCTTATTTAAGAGGGCTAAAGGATCCCCTTGGTTCAAGGATACGTTGTATGCGACCTGAGACCATGGAGAAAGCTTTAGAATTTGTCCAAGAAGAACTTAATACATTATATATACAGCATAGAAACGAAGGTTCTATTAGAAAAGATAGTCAGTCTTTAGGCCCACCAAATAAGTTATCTTTAAATAATGTTGTACCAAAAAGGACCTATCCTTTTAATATGCCCAACAGGCAACCAGTGTTAATTGCACCTGGCCCTTCTAGGCCAAGTCCTATGCAGCATAATAGTACCCAGGGTTGGAGGCCTAATTTACCACCCCATATGCAACAACCTACTAGGACACAGCAAATAATGCGTGCTCCTCCACCAAACTATAACCCACAAAGCAATGTATTTAAAATGCCTAATAAACCCCCACACCATTCATTTAATTTCAGTAGTCAACCCCGTCCGATGAGCGGCGTTACTCACTTTGTTCCTAGACAATTACCACCGACATTACACGATTGGCGTAGATCCGGAAATCTACCTCCTAATGACTATTTTAAAACTAGAGAGCTAAATTTTAATGATTGTTACTACGACTACGATGACTTTGACTATGACGGTTACGACTACGGACAGACCTACAATGATCATGACTATACTGAATACTTTTGCTATCAAGAATCCCCATACTCAGAGACGGCAGTTTTAGAGGAAATAGACCAGCCATCTGTCCCGAACAGTGACATAAATTTTCAGAAGGATCAGAAATTAGAAAAACCAAAATAGAATTAAATTTTCACGTACAAAGGCAGCTGGGATATGTTAAAATAAATAATCCCCCATTAAAATTTTTAATAGATACTGGGGCTAATCAATCTTTTATAAGCCCAGAAGCTGTTCAAAAATATTTTAAACACATTCCATTAAATTACGAACCATTTGAAGTAACTAATGTGCATGCTACAACGAAAAATGATTACTCAATAACGTTGCCTTGCTTTCCGGAATTCTGCGAGCAAGATGATATTACTTTATTCGTTTATAAATTTCACAATTACTTTGATGGCCTAATAGGATTTGACTTACTTGACGTCTGGGGCTCTAACATAGATCTCAGTAATAAACTACTTATTACACGCAACGCTAAAATACCTATTTATATGTATGATTCGCGGATAGCTAATCTTTATGAAGAAATAATTCCTGCTAATTCATCCAAATTAATAAGATTGCCAATAAATTCATTAGACGGTGATGTTCTAGTTGAGAACCAAACCATTTGCAATTGCTTGATTTCGGATTGTATAACTAACGTAGTAAATAACCGCGGTTGGGTAGAGGTTACTAACACTACATATAATGACGTCATCTTTTCTATGGACCGGCCAGTAGCGGCTGAGTTATTTAACATAGAAAGCGAGTGTACTGAAATTTTATCCAATCGTGCTAAAGAGGTTTTATCCCGACTTCGTACTGAACATTTAAATCCGGAAGAACGCGTTAACTTAGAACGTCTCTGTGCGAATTACGCAGATGTGTTTTACCTTGAAGGTGAAAGTTTAACATTCACCAACAGGATAAAGCATAGAATAAAAACTACAGATGAAATTCCAGTACATACAAAATCTTATAGGTATCCTTTTGTTCACCGGCAAGAGGTAAGAGACCAAATTTCTAAGATGCTTAGTCAGAACATCATCAGGCCTTCGGATTCAGCGTGGAGTTCACCTATTTGGATAGTGCCGAAGAAGGCTGATGCTTCAGGTAAGGTTAAATGGCGTATTGTAGTAGATTTCAGAAAAGTTAACGAGAAAACGGTTGATGACAAGTACCCCATCCCCAATATTACAGATGTTCTTGACAAATTAGGTAGATGTCAGTATTTTTCTACATTAGATTTGGCTAGTGGATTTTACCAGGTGGAAATGGACCCTGAGGATATACATAAAACAGCTTTTAACGTAGAAAATGGTCACTATGAATTTCTGCGAATGCCAATGGGCTTAAAGAATTCACCATCGACCTTTCAGCGGGTGATGGACAATGTCTTAAAAGATCTTCAGAATCATATTTGCCTAGTATACTTAGATGACATAATAGTTTTCAGTACTTCCCTTCAAGAACACATTTTGAACCTAGAAAAAGTCTTCAAAAAACTACGTGAATCGAATTTTAAAATACAGATGGATAAATCCGAATTTTTAAAATTAGAAACAGAATTCTTAGGGCACTTAATATCTAATGAGGGTGTTAAGCCTAACCCTAGTAAAATCCATGCAATTCAAAATTATCCCTTGCCAAAGACTTCTACCGAAATTAAACGTTTTCTCGGACTACTTGGATATTACAGAAAATTTATACCAGATTTCGCACGTGTCACTAAACCACTAACACAATGTTTGAAAAAAGGTGCAAAAATAGTCCTAGATCAAAAATATGTAGATTGCTTTGAATACTGTAAAACACTTCTAACCAATGATCCCATCTTGCAGTACTCCGACTTTACTAAGGATTTCATTCTTACAACAGACGCGTCTAATGTCGCTATCGGTGCCATATTATCTCAAGGTACAATAGGTTCAGATAAACCGATCGCCTATGCATCAAGAACACTTAATACTAGTGAGACTAATTACAGCACAATAGAAAAAGAACTTTTAGCCATTGTCTGGGCTTGTAAGTATTTCCGCCCATATTTATTTGGCCGCAAATTCAACATTATAACAGATCACAAGCCTTTGCAATGGGTAATGAACTTAAAGGAGCCGAACTCACGACTAACGCGCTGGCGTTTAAAGCTTAGCGAATATGATTTCACCGTAATATATAAACAAGGTAAACATAATACTAACGCGGATGCTCTTTCTCGTATAGAATTGAATAATGATGAACTTATGTCTATCGCGGTTAATCCATCTGAGAAAACGCCTACGTTGAGTGGCTCTGGGACTATCACAGCGTCAGAGGTAGATGATGACAGTTCTAGGACAGCTACAGTTCACACTAACGATGAAAACCCAATCTTAGAAATTCCGATTTCAGATGACCCATTAAATAGATTCAGTAGACAATTAGTACTTAATATAGTAGGTAACCTTAAGAGTAAGCCTATTATCACAAAACCATTTGACACACATACCCGAATTTCAGTTCAGATATCAGAGTCCAATTTAGAAGAAGACGTAATTAATGCCATTAAGGAATATGTTAATCCCAAAATCAAAACAGGATTACTTATTAACCCCCCATTAGCTATGTACAATATTATTCCAATCATACAAAGTACATTTAAAAATTCATCTATGAACCTAACATTAACTAAAACTGAAGTTGAAAATGTACGAGAATATCTTAGACAGCAGGATATCATTAACAAATATCATGTTGGTAAAACGAACCACCGGGGCATTAACGAATGTCATTTAGCTCTATCTCATAAGTATTTCTGGCCAAAAATGAAAGAAAATATTACTAAATTCATAAATGAATGTACAGTATGCGGACAAGCGAAATATGATCGTAACCCTATAAGCCAACAATTAAGGGTTGTTCCGCCTGCTTCTAAACCTTTTGAACTAGTACATCTGGATATATTAACAATTCATAGTGAAAAGTTCTTAACAATAGTTGACTCATTTTCAAAATACGCACAGGCCTATTACTTAAGGGATGGAACTGCAATAAGTGTCGTGCAAGCATTACTTAACTTCTGCACACACCATGGCATGCCACTAACAATAGTCACGGATAATGGCTGTACCTATTGTAACATGAGGTAATATGATTTGTAACGGGCATAATATATAAGTATAGATATTACATTAGATTATAGATCGAATATGTATCGATTGTACAGTCTCTCGCTTGGTCTCGCAAGTGCAATACGCACTTCAATAAACGCTTAATATTAAAGCTTTATTATTTTCTCCTCACGTCCGCCACATATTGGTGACCCCGACTGAAAAACAACGCCTGACTGAAGATCAAATATACGATGGCTACCAATTCTAAACCAGTTGTACAAGCGAAGGAAAATTTACGTGAAGATTCAGAACTGGCAACAATCAGCGTATCATCGCGAATACCGGAATTTTGGTGCGACCAGCCGCGATTATGGTTCGCCCAGTGTGAGGCGGTGCTAGCTTCTCAAAAATTAGGCGATGAAGCGAAGTTTAACTTGTTGCTTCCGAAATTGGGCAAGCAAGTCATCGAGCAGGTTAGCGATATTGTCCTTAATCCACCAGAAAAACATAAATATGAGACCTTGAAAAATCGTTTGCTCGCTGTTTACGAAGAGTCGGAGAACCGACAGTTCCAGAAGTTACTGGGGGAAATGGAACTTGGCGATCAGAAGCCTTCTCAGCTTCTTAGGCGAATGCGGGATTTGGCTCGTAATAAGATACCTGATGAAACGCTGTGTATCATGTGGCAAGGACATTTACCCACATCAGTTCGAGCTGTTTTGGCAGTTAGCGAGGTAAAGGATCTAGATAACCTTGCAGCTATCGCTGACAAAATTATGGATACCACGAGACCTTTACATGCTGCTGAAGTAAATTGTCAAGCTGAAAAATCGGATGATACGTCATTTCTTATGTCACAAATAGCCAAGTTAAGTGTGAAGGTCATGGAACTTGAAAGATCGAGACCAAGGTATCGAAGTACTCGATGTAATTGGAGGCGACGTACTACATCACGCGGACGTTCAGTATCCGAACAACGACGCCGCAGGTCCGAATCATCGAAATGGCTATGTTTCTATCATCACCGTTTCGGCGTTAAAGCAAAGAAATGTGTTGAGCCATGTGCTTGGAAGGAGCAGCCGGAAAACTAGACAAGGTGCAGCCAAGGGTGGATGTCTGCACCATATCGCCGTTCCACCGTTTATGCGTAACCGACTGCAAAAGTGGTTTACGTTTTCTTGTGGACACAGGTGCAAATATTTCAGTGTTACCGTACAAAAAACGACTCTATGACAATGTAGTTAGTGATAAATATAAACTTTATGCAGCTAATGGCAGTGAAATAAAGACATATGGTGTTAAATCGTTAGTGTTAAATTTAAATTTACGCCGACCTTTTCGGTGGACTTTTGTGTTAGCGGACGTTAAACAGCCAATATTAGGCGCAGACTTTTTAACCTATCATAAGCTTATAGTAGATTTATATCGTCGTCGACTTATTGATCAAATAACAAATATAGATACTATAACATCGATAGTGCAACACGATGAGTCATCTATAACTACGTTGGATATAAATAATAAATATTACGACTTAATGTTAGAGTATCCCGATATAACGAAACCTATTTGTTTCAAAGATACACCAAGACACTCTGTTGTTCATTATATTGAGACTACAGGACCTCCTGTATTTGCGCGACCCAGACCTTTAGCTCCGGACAAATATCAGAAGGTAAAATCGGAATTTGAAATCATGCAAGACGTAGGCATATGTAGACCATCGAAGAGCTGTTGGGCAAGTCCACTCCACGTAGTCCCGAAAAAGGATGGTGGTATTAGACCATGTGGTGATTACAGGCAATTAAATGCCATCACTAAGCCTGACAGGTATCCGATTCCACGCTTACAAGATTTTACATATTTACTGTCGGGTAAAAAGATATTTTCGAAGATCGATATAACACGTGCCTATCATTTCATTCCCATCAATAGTGAAGACATAGAGAAGACAGCCATCACTACGCCATTCGGTCTTTTTGAGTTCCCAAGGATGACGTTTGGGCTAAGAAACGCAGCTCAAACATTTCAGAGATTTTTAAATAACGTCGTACTTCAAAATCTTAATTTTATTTTTGTATATATCGACGATGTAATAGTAGCGTCGAAATCTGAATCCGAACATAAGGAACACCTCAGACTAGTATTTGAGCGATTTAATAAATATGGCTTAACTATTAACACTTCAAAATGCAATTTTGGGCAGAACGAAATAGAGTTTCTGGGATACCACGTTTCAAAAGATGGTATTAAACCCTTAGAAACAACGAGTTAGCTCTATAATTAATTTTCCTAGGCCTAAAACAATCGAGGAACTGAGACGTTTTTTAGGTATGATTAATTTTTACAGAAGACATCTTCCTCAAGCAGCAGAGATTCAGTCAAAATTAAATATATTTTTACATAACTCTAGAAAAAATGACAAGACAGAAGTAAGGTGGACAGACGAGTCAATTGCGGCATTTGAACAGTGTAAGGAGAGCCTAATCAGCGCCGTTACACTATCACACCCAGCTGCAGACGCGAATATAGCCCTTATGACGGATGCGTCTAAGACTTGCATTGGCGCAGTATTACAGCAACGTGAAGGCAACACATGGAAGCCTTTAGGATTTTTCTCCACTAAGCTGAGCGAAGCGCAAACGCGATATAGTGCTTTCGATAGAGAATTACTTGCTATCTATATGGCTATAAAGCATTTCAGATATTTGATTGAGGGACGCCCCTTAACAGTCTACACAGATCATAAACCACTCGTTTATGCTTTGAAAAAAAAATCTTATACAGACAGCGATACACCGCGTCGATTAAGACATTTCGATTTTATAATGCAATTTTGTTCGAATATTGAACATATTAGTGGATCTCAAAATATTGTTGCTGATACGTTATCACGAATTTCTGAAATCAACATGCCATCATACATCGACTACAATGCTCTTAGCGAAGCTCAGGAAAAAGATAAAGAATTACAAGTTTTATTAAAATCTAAAAATTTATGTTTTAAAAAGTTTCAACTTCATAACAGTCAAGAATCAATTTACTGTGAAGTTTCAAAACAATTCGCACGACCATATTTGACTAAAGAATTCCGAGTGCAGGCTTTCAACGCCGTACATGGATTGAGTCATCCGAGTATAAGATCAACTAGAAAGATGATATGCGATAAATTCTTTTGGCATTCTATGAACAAAGATGTTGCTAACTGGGCTCGAGCATGTATTGATTGTCAGAAATGTAAAATACATAGGCATACAATATCACCTTTTGGTAAATTTCCCACAAGCAATCGTTTTGAACATATACATATTGATATTGTTGGTCCATTACCACTTTACAAAGGATACAGATATTTAATTACGATGTTAGACCGAGCCACGGGTTGGCCGGAAGCTTTTCCCTTAAGAGACATAACAGCTGAGGCTGTTGCAGAGAAAATATATTCAGGATGGATTTCACGTTTTGGTTGTCCTTTACGAATTACGACTGACCAAGGAAGACAGTTTGAGTCGAATCTTATCAATCAATTATCTAAGCGCCTTGGTATTATGAAAGCTCGAACAACTGCGTACCATCCACAGGCAAACGGTGCTGTCGAACGTTGGCATCGATCTCTTAAGGCATCGTTAATGACTAGAGGAAACAATAATTGGGTTCAGGAGTTACCAACTGTACTACTAGGCTTAAGAGCAAGCCTAAAAGATTGTACGCAAACCAGTGCAGCGGAGATGGTTTATGGCAGTCCAATTAAGCTACCCGGAGATTTTTTTGAGCCTACAACGCCACTAAATTCCGATAGCGAGACATTTTTAAAGCAACTGAGAGAACATATAAGTAATATTTGTTCAGTACCCAAACGAGAGAAATCACAGAAAAATATATTTGTTCACCCTGAACTGCAAAAATGCTCTCATGTATTTTTACGGTGCGATAAATTATGTAAGTCCTTAAATCCACCATATTCAGGACCGTACAAAGTATTAGACCGTAAAGAAAAACATTTTAAAATATTAATGGCAGACAAAGAATCTACTGTTTCTATTGATAGATTAAAGCCAGCATTTTTATTAAATAATAATGAAGAGTTTGATACGCGGGATAGCACTAGTATCGAAATTCCAAACAAGGAGACACATGTAAATAATAAAGTAACGCGATCCGGCCGAATCAGCAAGTCAGTAGTAAGATTCCGAGATAAATTTATTTAAAATCTGCATCTTGGTGAAGCTATACACATTCACATTCTCTAATTATATTGCCAATAATTATAATGGGTTATAATCAGAGCAAAGAAGAAAAGAAGGAAGAAGTTATAATCGCCCAAATGGGAGGAAATAATACTTCGCAAATTTCTGAGTTAAAAGTTGATATATATTTCGGCTTATTATTTTTAATAATCCTTATGGTAATCACGTTTGGAATATACAGATATTGCCGAAGGAAATTTAGAGAGACTATAAGGAAGGAAATGCAGAGCATGCCAGATTTAACTGCTGCAGTATAATGTTTTAAGTGCCAGTGTACGTCTTAGTTAAAAAGTGCAAGTGTATAAAAAATTCATGTTCGAAAAAATAATTTGTGATAGATGTAAGGAAACTGTAATAGCATGTAATTATGATATTTTTAGGTATTAATAATATTTTTTTTTTTGCAAACTATATTTTATGTTTAGAATTTAATTTTATACATTTTACAATTTTTTTTTTGCGTTAAAATGTATTCATTTTTATATATTCTTAATAACTTGATATATTATTTTTTACTTATTTTTTTTAAAAAGGGGGGAATATTGTACCTATTGTAACATGAGGTAATATGATTTGTAACGGGCATAATATATAAGTATAGATATTACATTAGATTATAGATCGAATATGTATCGATTGTACAGTCTCTCGCTTGGTCTCGCAAGTGCAATACGCACTTCAATAAACGCTTAATATTAAAGCTTTATTATTTTCTCCTCACGTCCGCCACAATGGCACAGAGTTTACTAATCAACTTTTAGCAGAATTTGTGAGGCTTCATAAAATTCAGCATCATAAAGTAGCACCTCACGCACCTAACGAAAATGGTATAGTTGAAAGGTTTCACTCGACCATACTAGAACATCTTCGTTTATTAAAAGTTAATCAAAAGTCGGAATCAGTAACCAATTTGATGCCCTATGCACTTCTAGCCTATAATAGTAGTATACACAGTTTTACAAAATGCAAACCCATTGAAGTCATAACGGGACACTTTGACCCTCGAGATCCTTTTGATTTAGATATCTCGTCGCAGTTATTACAACAATACATGGTTAATCACAAAGACAAAATGACTCTCACCTATAATCTGATACATGACCTTTGTAAGACTCATCGAAGAGAACTGACTGATAACATTAATAGAAATCGGGAACCTGAATCTAGTTATTCCCCGGAACAACAGGTTTTTATTAGAAACCCGATTGCTTCCCGTCAAAAGCTAGCCCCCCGATACACTCAAGACGTTGTCATGACAGACCTACCTATTCATATTTACACAAAGAAAAAACGAGGTCTTGTTGCAAAAAAATAGGTTAAAAAGAGTCCCTAAATCCGCCCAATTGTTGCAGGATGATCCCGATCCTCCTTCTTTGTCTGCAAACATCGCTAATGCAAGAAATAAGACTTGAATCTCTTGACGACGGACCGGATATTCTACCATTTAAACTAGGTGCAGCTAGAATGATATCCCACTACCATTCCTTTTTACAATATATTAACCTTCAAGATATAAAAGATAAAATAGAATCAGTTAATAATCAGCTAGATAGTATAAGCCCTGAATTACATAATAAAACTAGTTCGTTATTTGAACCTCACATTAATTACCTTAAAAATAAGCTTGATAATGTATTAGAACAGTTACAGACATTTGAGAGTAATCGTGTTAAAAGAGGACTGATAGATGGACTTGGGTCTGTTATAAAGAGTATAACAGGTAATCTTGATTTTACAGACGCATTGCACTATAATCAGGCTATTAAATCTTTACAGGATAATGAAAATAAGCTAGCCTTTGAATTGAATAATCATGTTAGTCTATCTAAGAATTGGACTTCTCAATATTCAAAAGTGTTAGATAATATAGTCGAAAATCAAGATAAAATAAACATATTAGTTAGCGAAGTAACTCGAAATAATGACTTTACAAAGTATGCACACCTGGCTCAAGTACTTACAATATTAAGCGACAATGTAGATTCCACATATCAAGAACTGCTTAGGTTACAAAATGTATTGGCTTTCGTTAGAACTTCCACAATGCATCATTCAATATTAAATGTATCTGCGATACGAGCTATAATTACGAAGTTAAGCAAGTTATACGGTAGTGAAAGGGTAGTAGAAATAGATTTTAGGGAATACTTTGATATAATTAGATTAGGGACTTATTATGTAAGTAATCAGATAGTGATAGTATATAAATTTCCTATAGTTTTACGCCCCATATATGATATGTATAAATTATCCATCATCCCGAATAAAAACAATGAAATCCTTACTCCACCCCTTCCATTCCTTGCCCTCTTTGAGGAAGATTACAAGTACATAGAGGCTGAATGCCCGAAGACCAGTAAATGGTACCTATGCAAAGAGAAGCAGATTTTGCCTATTCATAAACCATTGGACTGCATCCAGCAACTTATCATCACGCAGCAAAGAACGTCGAGTTGCAGCCCCACTTCAGTGCTACTAACCAGGTCGGCTTATGAGGAGCTAGATGAGAAACACTACGCTGTTAGTTTCCCTAATTCAACGAAGGTTCACCTATCTTGTGCTCAAGACTTCTATAAGAACCTGCAGGGTAGCTATCTTGCTATTATACCACATCAATGCTACCTAGAAACACCTGACTTCACCATTTCAAATAGCAACAATCATCTGAAAGGACAAGCACTGAACATCATAGATCTGCCTACTACTACCAAAAAGACGCCGCCCATAAATCCGTTACTGAAGTTAAACTCAGTCAAATTAGATCACCTACATCAAATGAATATGAAGGTCGCTATGCAAACGCCGGTACAGCTGACTGACGTTACCGACTACAGCTTATATCACACTACGATACCAATGTACCTAGTGTTGGTAGGTGCAGGAGTCCTTATTAGTGGCCTCTGCTATCGTAAGTACTTCACGAAGCAGACACAGAACTCACCTGAAGAACCGAAAGAAGAACAACATGAACTTCAAGCGACCTATGCCCTTCCATCCGTTGAAAGGGTTGATAGTGATCAACCCCCAGCTCAATTTACGACGAGAGTCTTCAATAGTCGCTGTTCTACGGGGGGAGGTGTTACGCAACCCTAATACATGGAAACTACCTCGCGTCGACCACCAACATCGCATTCCGTTCGTATGAACTTTTATTGCTAAAGACTTTGTTTCGCAACCATAATGCATGGGAACCACCTCGCGAGTCGCGTCGACCACCAATATCGCATTCTTTTCGTATTTCAACATAACTCTCGCGAAGTGACAGTGTTGTAACATCCGAGTGCACCTTATTGTTAGAGACTTTTCTTAATTCATTCCATTTGTCATACTTCGACAGTGTAATCACCTTAGGATAATTAGTTTGTAAAAGTAATATTAAAGTATTTTATAAGTAAAGTTTCCATTTCATTTGCATCCTCTGACTGTGACTTCTATAATTAGGTACATTAATTAAATATTCCATCAAAACACTATCGGGAATAATATTTGGCGTCTTTTTAGTTATAACTTTACGTATATTTTCTTTATGAATATTTTTTACTTTATTTATATTTTTAAGTTATTTAACTACAATGTATTACACTGTTCCGTTAGGTGAATTTACGTTCAATAAGCGTTTTCGTTGCATAATAGGCACTTTGTTTATACTAAATTCTGTACACACAGTAGTTTTTGAGTTTATTCGTTACAAACATACAAAACTACAAATCTTTCCTGTTTATAATATTAGTGTAGATAATGTACATTTATAAAATAAATACCTAAAATAACCGCCTCAAGATAGTCGAGCTGAGCGAGGTGATCGTAGGATAAGTTTTGACCATTAGTCACTTCTTCTATATGTGCTCTTAATTTGTCCTGAATATCCGGTCGTACCGCCATTGTGTAAAACGCAAAAGACAATAAAGTACTCGAAGTTTCAAAACCAGCTAACAAAAACAGTAAAGCTTGGGCGTCCAGAGTGTCATCGTCCAAATCTAAAAAGTAAAAATTCAAATTGAAAATTAATTACAAATAAGGGTCCATAAAATACAAAAAAAAACGCGTGTATGTACTTATGTACGCACGTAAGAAGTTATACTTCTTTGACGTAACAGAACAAAAATAGCTAAAGATTTCATCCCGTATGTCACAACTCTCTGTTTGTAAAAAGAATGCAGCTAACTTCATCATGTCGCTTGTTGGTTGTCGGTGTGCGCGCGCATCATAAAAATTTTACTCTCATAATTTTTTCCAAACGTGCCAAAAGAAGTATAACTTCAAAAAAACAAAATACACTTTCCAACATGTTTTTTACAGGTAGGTTACATATTCTATTACTAGCGACTTGCCCTCGCTTCGCTCAGTTGCATCCCCATTCCTTAGGCACGCGGATTTTGTTCGCAATTTCATGGCTTTTAATTTTTTGCGCAGAATCCTAATCTTTTTTCTTAAATAAAAGTAGCCTAAGTTACTCCTTATAACAGCAGCTATGTGCTATTAAAAGTCTCGTCAAAATCGATTAAGCCGTTTTTTTACAAAAGAAAAATTAAAACCGCGCTCAAATGTCCAAATGAGCGCTCATTCGGTGAGGACATTTTTGTCGCTGGTTGTGTATCTCGTAATGTTTTTGATCGATGTTATTAATATTAAATTATGCTTACATTGTTTTGAGGCATCAGTACTATTTATTTCCTTTTTCTCCCTCGTCGCAATGTCTAATAGCAGTTGTAAAAAGTCACTTCGTCTGCAATATAATTTAAATCATTTAGTAAAAAGTATATAAATTAGGCAATTTATTAAGTAAGTTTTTACAATTTTTATGATGATTAATAACGATGTGCTATCAAGATGACAAATGCAGCGGTTTATTATTTTGGGGCAATAATTGCACTATCAATAAAAACTTTTTGACAAAAAAATAAAAATCGACTTCAAAAAAGCACTAAAAAGTAAAAAAAATACTGATCAGTAGTTTTCATTTCAGGTGGAAAAATAGCTAATGATGAATTTAACCTACTTCTAATTGTCATAATTGACTTGAAACTTTGTAAGTGTTTCTATTTCCGTTGATAGTACAGTGGTTCGGTATTGTTGACCTGATCTGATGGTAAGGCCAGAAGGTGGATCTCTTCAACGACTAATAGTAGATACTTTGAGTTTGTGCTTATTTTGTTTGATTTGACAAGCCTAACACGTTATAATAATTCTTACTTTGCTACTACTGTCTACACTAAAAAGGGAAAAATAAAAACTTATTAACAAAAAAAAAAATAAAAACCGACTTCAAACAAAAGCACTAAAAAGTAAAAAATAACTGATTGGTAGTTTTCATTTACTATACATACCTAATCAAATATTTTCGAATTCGGTGTGCTTTGCTTTTTATTTTTGAAATTTAAATGGGACCATTCTGGAAGTATACACTTTCAAACAAACCAAAAATTGTCTAAATCGGTTAATAAATGACGGAGTTCTGAGGTAACAAACATAAAAAAAAAACATACAGCTGAATTGAGAAGCTCCTCCTTTTTGAGGAAGTCGGTTGAAAACTAACTCCTAAAGTGGCAAATGACTCGATGATTTATCTATTTTGAAAAGAAATAATTTTACACAAATTGTAATAATATACTTTAGGTGAGCAACAAATAGATATAATTAATAACTGATAGTGAAATAAATAAGTAAAATACTGAATGAGCGACAAACGCGAAGAGTTGATTCTACTTTAGCTTTATAATTGTATAGACTAGTTTTCAAATAAACAATTTGGCAAACGTATTATCAATTATGGTGCACTATAAATGATTTTAGTCAACATTTGGCGATACTGTTTGAGGACGTCATTTATTGTTCGTCATTAGTGCATGATACGTATGTACATAATATGGCTTGGTGAGCAAAAAAAGCAGTTAACGAAGGGTAACAACATCGTAGCAGTTTAGATTAGGTTTTAGAACAAAAAAAATGCGCCAAGTATTTTTTTTTGGTTTTTCTTTTTGTTGTTTTTTTTTAATACATAAAACAATTGTACAAAGAAAAAATACTGTTTTTATCAATCGCTCACTAATTATTATGGTGAGAAAGTTTCATTATTTTTGAAATATATACATTCGAATTTACAGTGACTTAATACTTTTTTTAGATTTCGGCGAATATACTCTTTTCCGATATTTTCGCTGATTTATTTAGTCGGGAATGACGTTTCGAATGCTTCACAGCAATCTTGGTCACGGGAGAGACTAAGGTTTTAGACGTCTCAAAGGTCATTATGTAGTTATTATTACACACTAATTGTATATTTAAATATAGTTTTAAATAAATAACTTTAAGTAGAATTTAGTTTTTTTTTGGATTTCTGGCTGTGTTGCTTTTAACTACTTTAATACATACTATAAAAATAAATCTAAATCTTTTTAAATTCCTATCGTTTTAAATAATTTGTACAGTAATTTGTTCAACTTACTTTGATCCTTGTGTCATTCTCTCCACTTTTGTATTTTGTAGTATTTTAACTAATTTTTTTGTTGATTCGTAATTCCAAAAAGATATATTAATATATTTAAACATTGCAGGCATAAACAAGAAAATGAAAAAGAAAAACATCCTCTTTGGAATAGACCTATATATAAAATTTTCAGCTATCTAAAAAATAAATTAACATGAAAAAAATATTTATAAATAAACTGTACACTGTATTTTAAACACAAACATTATTGCGCACTCTTACATATCAAGTATTAACCCAAAAACACAGAGTACCATCTGAAATCTCTTCTAGCTTTCGATTCAATATGTCGAAATTCATATTCTTAATTTATTAAATTAATTGGTGGAATTATTTTGTATATATACTACGCACTTCGACTTGGCCACGTGAGGAGGGTGGGATATGATCGTGCGGCTAAAATAAGACACATAGGGTGTCCAAGTGGACGCGGTCCTCCCAATTTAAAAACTCCAATAGGATCTCATAGAAATCCACATAGACTCCAATAAGTATTTATTGGTTTCTATGTGGATTTTATTGGTTTATATGTGGCTTTTGTCGCTTTCGATGAGATCCTATCGGAGATTTTCAATAGGGCTATTTGTAAAACATCCACAGTATCACTGGATTCTTTAAATTCAAAAAGAAACGCATGTGCCAGTTTCGAAAGGACCGATTTGGGTGGTAAAAGTGGCTCAGGATAGAAAAGAATCCTCCCGATATGTGTTCACTTTGTGTGAAACTAGTGTCGGAGGCCAAGATCCACATTGGGTAACTACTAATTAAGCCAGCATAAGAAAATAAGTAAAATTTAATTAAATACATCGTTACCTATACAACATTGCTACAGGAAACTTTCGTACCATTGCTTACCTTAAAAAATTCTGCATTTTTATCTTTTAGGCTGTCAGTACTTATACCAAAAGCTGTTACTCCAGTTACTTCAAGTGTGAAATGGCCAGTTATTTTTTTTAACTCAATATCAGATTTTTCTAAAAAAGACATACTTATATGATATGAAAAGTGATATTATGTGAATAAGTAATTGGTAAAAAATATAATAACACAGAGTCGAATTATTCATTGTTGACATCTTATTATTGTTGAACTTACCTAATCCTGTTAAAAGTTCAACCAACTGGTTACAACAGTGTTGTACTAAAGGAAACATGTTTTTTATGCGAGCAGAGCTGAATGTTGGTGTTATCAAGCTCCGTACTGCTTTCCATTCAGATCCCTAAAAGTTTACATACAAAATAAAAGTTATCATCACAAGGTGAGCTTCTCTACAAACCTATATTTACCACTCACTTGCTAAAAGTACAAGTACTGATTGGAGATAGTTAAAATAGTAACTTTAAGTCTAAATAACTTTTGACTCTATTGTTTCCTCAAAATAATTTTTATATATTTGGAATCTCTATCACCTCCCCTATCCAAAAATACCACTCACTCCTCCAGGGGCCGCGTCCCATATACTAAACAGCAGCCGTTATTTTTACAATTATTCTACTGAAAAAGCTTGAACTTTCCTCTTGAGAATATTCTCATGCTTAGCATCATCAAAGGTATTAATAACAAAAATTGTATTTATGTATTTTAAAACACTTTTTCGACAAAAATATTATTGTGACTAGTATAAAAAAAATATTTGCAAATTTTAAAACACTTTTCCAAAAACTGTCAAGTAGCCAATTAACACCTCCAGGTAAACTAAGAATTAATTAAATTTCTAAGAAATCTATTGTTAACTGTAACGCCGGCGTGTCCGCGGTCGGTGAGGGATTATCAAGAAAAATCATATAAAAATTTAAAAATAAACTTATGAACCAAAGAAAAAGTAAACATAAAGCTAAATAAAATAAATTTTACCTTTAAATTAAGAAGAGATCTACTTAAATATCTAGGTTCATTTGTTTCAATAGAAGTCCTATCTATAAAGTGATCAGAATCACTAATAGTCACAGCTTTTATTAGTTCTGGATCAAATATCATCAAAAAGGGCATTTGTCCTTTAAAATAACCTACAACATGGAAAGTAAACATTTAAAATTACACTATTTTTTTATTTTATATATTTAAAATAAACAAATATTTTACAATACTCTAGTATTATTTTATTGCAACATACAAATAAAATAGTTTAAAACTTACCGCCATACCGGTGCCCTTTGAAATAACTGTAAATTTCTAAATGATATTCGAAAAAAGGCGTTTTGGAAAAAAACCGCGTTAAGCTATTTCCGAATAAAACAACAGGTTTCATAAACTTAACATTACGTTTTTTGAAATGATCAAAAGACCGCGTATAGTAAAAATAAAGATAAAACATTAAGTTGAGACATAGCAACAATTGCCAATTTTCTTTAAGAAATAGAAGTAATTGGTGAGAGAAATTGGTGCCATTATTTATTTCCATATTAAAGCCCGATTGTAAATTCGTTTAAATTTTTTAGATCCACAGCAATGAATAGGTAAATACAATAGACGGCTAAATGTTGAAGTTAACTGATCCTTAGTCTTGTGTAGTTCCTGAAAGAACGAACTAAAGGACACGGTTCCGACCAGTGAACTAGTAGAAGAAATGTTTCCTAACCAAGAACGCTAAACGACCATTCGGTCCTAACAGTACGTCGTTACTAATCGTAAAGGACTGTACCGAAGTTTTAATGTTTCTGAACGACCGAGAGCAAATGAAAGAGCTTTTACGGTATTTTATTCTATATCATTATAATATATACAGTACCGAACGAACTAACGATTGTTCACGAACTACGAACAAAGATGGTTCACGAGTCAGGACTAATGACGATCGCAACCGATCGGTACTTTACCAAAATACGAATCCGTTCGACAGTCGAATGGTTCGTATGCAGGGCCGGATTTAGGGGAGGGCAGCCGTGGCTATAGCCCCGGGGCCTCCACAAGAGAGATTAAAAAAAAAAACAAAATTCTGACTGGTCGACAACTTTTTCGTTTTTATTTTTTTTCATAATTTTTTTCGCACTTTTACGTCTCATACTTGTTGAATATAATGTTCTTAAATATTAAAAACAATTTATCCATATACGTTCACCGCAGTTCGCCGCAGTCGGTTAAAAAGATGTTACAGAGAGGTTATTTTTTTATCTATACATATAATAAAATTGTAACTAAGTCGAATCTGTACATTAAATATTTTTTGGAAAATCTAATTGAAATAGACATTATTACAGATATACAGAACCCGAATCTATAGTTTTTAGAATTTTTGTCTGTCTGTCTGTTTGTTACCGCGTCACGAGAAAACCACTGGACAGATTTTGATGAAATTTGGTATGATGATAGCTGGTTATCCGGGTCAACATATAGGATACTTTTTACCGTGGGAAAATATCTCATTTCTGAGAAAAAATACAAAAACAGTTTTTACTTCAGTTGGTTTTTTTCCTATATCAATAATAACGATAACTTCAATAAGATTTTCCAAAAAATATTTAATGTACAGATTCGGCTTGGTTACAGTTTTATTATTTGTATTAGCGACACACCCTCGCTTCGCTCGGGTTCGTCCCTAGCTTGCTTCCCCATACAAACTTTCATCCCCTTAAGGGATGATTCCGGGATAAAAATATATAAATATTCGGATAAAAATATAAAAACATATAATATATAGATTTCCGGGACAAATATATCCTATGTCCTTCCCAGGGTCTAAACTATCTTCTTACCAAATATCGTCTAAATTAATATCATATAATAATAATCGATTTAGTAGATACAGAGATTACCCCCTACAACGCCACAAACTCATAAACTTTACGTCTTTATAATATTAGTATAGATATATTGACGTATAATTATATATGAAAAAAACCATCATATTTATAGAAATATCACTCAATAGATTACGACACGGTCGCGGTATCATACCTACGAATATGTTGCATTATCTCTTTAACCATTTGCTCAAATTATATGCAGTAAAAGGGAAAAGTCTTTTGTTTTAAACATTTTAGACGATAAATTTATTTATTTTGATAAGAATTCATAATTGTTGATAATATGACCAATAAACATGACCTACCGATTTAAGTTACTTTTTTAATATAAAATACTACTTTTTGTGAATTAAATATAAAAGTTAGACATATGCTGTCGCTGACTTTTTTGTAGGCATTTTTAAGCTCTATAACTTTTTTCTAGAACATAATCATATATCTCTCATCGTTAAGGCAGCGTTTGAAAGAAACGTTTTCGTTCGACCGTTTTTTCTCCGACTTACTTTGCAAATCCGACTACCATGAAAAAGTCTTTTCATTCTTCGGGTTAATATATAGCCTATGATACTCAGAAAGAACGTGGCTTTCTATTGGTAAAATAATTTTGAAAATCGGTTCAGTAGATCCAGAGATTACCCCCTACAACGTCACAAACTCACAATATCACAAACTTTACCTCTTTATAATATTAGTATAGATAGATAGATAAGTTCTTTTTGGCTCTGCGAAAAATTATTATTATTGTACTTAAAGTACTGGACGTCTCAGTGATCAAAGTTGCGTTAATGATGAGTTGTGTATTCGTCTGTCAAGTATGAATTTGCCACCCCCTGAAGTTGCCGCCCGGGGCATGGGCCCCGGCTTGCACCCCCCCCTTAGATCCGGGCCTGGTTTTCGTACTCCTGAAGCCTATAATAAAACCATGGATAATTTAAGACAGAGTAGCCGAACTGAGACTGCAACCTATCTCTGAAAGTCCATTTACTGATTGTTATTTAGCAGCTGTACCAGAACCAACTATTGGCAGCATTTGGAGAGAATTTGATGCGGAAATGTGCCAAAGAACGCGTCCCAGAAAACTTAAAAGGCGCCAGTATTAGAGAATTATTAGGTTGGCAACATTGCGGATTTTGTCAATACCTATTGATAAAATTTTTAGCACATTTTTGTTTTTAATGTTCAAAGCACATACCTATTGTTTGCACATACCTATTGTGTATTGTTTTCTTGTGATATGGACTTCCACCTTTAATTTAGTATCAACATTGTATCGATTAGTTACTTAGTTTCGTTTTTATTATAATTTAAAAATGGAAGAACAGAACGCGCATTTCAAACATAATATGTTATTGCATTATTTCATATTAACGCATCGCAAGCATATGGGAAGTTATGTGCCGAATATGGGAATGAAGCCTTGAAAGATAAGTAGTCAAAATTGATTGGCCAAATTTCGTTCTGGAGATTTTCACTGAAAATTACGTAACAATCTGGCCGTTCAGTTGATGTTGATGAGAACCATATCAAGGCAGTTATTAATTCAAATTGTCATAACACAACACGTGAGACAGCAGAGAAGCTCAATGTATCGCAAACGCCATACATACATTAAAAAATAAATTATAACAGCTTGGCTATGGCAAGAAACACGATTTGTAAATTAATTAATTTAAATGTGGTATTAAAAATCTGGATAGTAAAAATGAAAATCTAAATAAATAAATAATGGTTCTTTATTAAAACTTCCCACACCAATATAATAAAAACATACACCATTTAAAAAAAAACTATAATTTATAAATACATAGTGTGCAACATACATTAATGGCAATACTTGTATATTTGTTTTTATATATTTATCACATTTTTTAATACTACATATTTCAATATTCAAATAAATCATACTAACTCGGTATATGGCAAAAATAGTTTTACAACAAATTGCTAAGTCGACGATTTCTAATAAATACAGTACGATTCAAGCTTATTGGCGGCCCTGAACTAGATGTGTCCGATCTGAATCGATCTTTTAAAAGATCAATCTTAAGCAATACGGTCTTCGATTTTTAGAATCGATTCACTTTAATGTGATTCTCGTCCAGATCGGATCGCATTCTGTTATGATCGGTTTAAAAAATAAAAGTTTTAGATGTAAAATAGTCAACTGGCCAAAACTATTGTTATAGTTTTATTTCGTTTTGCACTATCACGTTTGTAAGTTCAGTGTCTGAACATCGTACGAACCGATGCGCAGAACGCATTATTAGGTATCAGCGTTGCGCAGAGCGAGGAGACTGCGCGTACCTGCCTATACCCGCAGCTAATATCCGATCCGCTATTAAGTTTGCATCGAACTGTATCAGGTGTCCCTTAAAATACTAGATGTAACTAGATGGGATAGTCATCGAAAGATTCCCCCCAACGTGCGTTCACCTTGTCGTGGTGGGGGCTCAGTAGTGCCCGGCAACCCAACCGGGCGCGAAGCCAAGAAACGCACAGGGAGGTGGCCCACTTCGGTGGGCGGTGGGAGGTGGCCCTCTTCGGAGGGCAGTGTACCATGCGGGTTGCTCCTGGTACTTCTCTGATAGCAGAGTGGACTGTGGAGCAACCCCGTGGTTGTTGTGGTCTGCTTCGGCAGACCTGCCGTCGGGGCGTCGTAGTTGAATGCGTAAGCGATCCTGCGACGCCCCATTAAGACGGGGGAAGGTTTTGTTGGGTTTTAGTGGGTAGTACTGGCTTTGCCGGTGAGTCCCACACCTCGTGCGTAAATGCATTTCCCAACGTTAAAAAAAAAGTCATCGAAAGATTAAGAAATAGCAGAATATTATATTAACTTATATATTGTTGCTATTTTTCTTAATATATGCACAAAATGTTTCATAAACTCGTCGACAACGCACGTGTCATGAGCATTCGTCGTCTACGCAAGCTAAGGTGATAAATTATACTTTCTTGGATTTATGCGAATATTCGACATTTTAAACGAAACCATATTTACGGATTTTTTACGAATTTCTATCTAATTAATTTAAAAAATGTAGATTGCGTTCGTTTCGATACAAAACCGCGACAAAGCGCGTTGAAAGCTCGTTACAAAGACGTCGTGTGCACAGGCCATTAGATATATCTTACTTAATTTATACTGAAATGAAATGATCATCGATCAAAAAAGTTTTAGATACGCAATCAAAGACAAAAAATGTCCTCACTGAATGAGCGCTCATTTGAACATTTTTTTTTTCCGAAAACAATAAACCTTGCATTTAAGGTTCAATTTACATGGTTGTATATTAATTTCAACTAGAATAATTACTTAAACACAATTGGTGACAGTTTTAAGAGAACTTTTGCATGGGATTGTGTATCTAGTACTATATCGATTGATGAAAAGGATGTAGTAATATTGTACTACATATATTTTTCTACATTTAAATATTATATTACACAAAGCGATCGAAAAAAACGCAGATATTACCGACCATAATCTAACGATTTTTTTTATTCCTTCGATTATTATGGATCGTACACACGTTTATAAAACTTCATAAAGTTAAATAAATATTCAAATCTGTACACACATTTTGTTACTAATTTGTAACTAAAAAAACTATGTATAAATATTATTATTATTTTTTAATTTGAATTAAAATGTGATGATGATGATGTTCTCCTAGCCGATTCCGGCCACGGCGGCCAATCTCATTGAGATTAGCCAACTGCGCAGGAGATTTTATAGTGCTCAAGTGTACGCGCAGACACAAGTGCACTCTCTATTCCTATCACTCTCATACTCCGGTGGGACGACTGCTCGACACGACCAGTGAGAGTTAAGGCGCAGGACCGACGGCTTTACGTGCTCTCCGAGGCACGGGGGTGACACACCGCCAACTTCCCAACTCCGGGCTGTTACTGAGACTTTCTATACAGAAAGACTCAATAACTAAACTTGGCCCGACCCGGGACTCGAACCCAGGACCTCCGGGTGTGCAGCCGTACATGCTAGCCACTACACCACCGAGGCAGTTGATATTAAATAAATTGATATAATTAAAATGTATACTTAATCTAAAAGTATCCTATGTCCTTCCCAGGGTCTCAAACTATCTTCTTACCAAATTTCATCTAAATCGGTTCAGTAGATCCAGAGATTACCCCCTACAACGTAAAAAACTCACAAACTTTACCTCTTTGTAATATTAAGTATAGATTTTATTTGTGAATTTATAACACGCGCAATGTTTTGTCATTTCCAAGATCAAAATCTAATATACAATTAAACTTTCCCATACAATTCAAACCAGCAGAAACACCTATTTTTTTCCTATAAATAGTAAAGATAATAAAGAGTTATAAATCATCAATATTCTATAAGCTTCAAAGCAAATGTGAATACGAGTAATATGAGGCAAGATAATCTATAAATTAAAAAAAAAAAACAAAATATAATTTCAAGTATTCACTGCGCTAATCTACAACATAATATACTTACTATTTTTAACATACGTACATAATATATTAATTTCTTCTGGTATTCTTATTTAAAAACTACAGCTACGGGACTATTCAAGTATTACGTAAGCACCAAAAAAAAAACACCAAAAAGTGTCTGTATGATGATTATGTCAGCAATATTTATTTATTTATTTTTTGAATTTTCTGCAAAATTGATTAGATTTTCATTTGTCCAATCAAAAATTCAAAATATAATAAATGCTAATGCTGCTTCTGAATAACAATAAAAAACCTGAACACATTAAAAAATATATGTCTACTACTATATAAAAATATAGTCTATGTAAGTATAGAACGGGGAGTAAGAGCTGTAGGGAATAATATTTTAATTATATATTTTTATTATATAAGAAACTAATATTAATATATTAACTATTTATAAATTAAAACGCATGGGGGAGGAAAAAAAATCTGCTTACGTAATACTTCAATGGCCCATATCATAAAAAATAGAGATATAAAATAGAAAAAAAAACTATATCTAAAGTTACATATTTATGCAAATAATATTTACTATATTAAATTTTTTATTGTGAAATTGGGTCTATTTGTTTAAAAATAAGCCAAAGGAAAATTGATTAATCCCTTCAAATCCATATCCAGCGTAATATTTAGCCCAAGAGTTCAAAAAATTCATACAAATAAATATTGTGGAGGAACTTTAATTTTCTTGTTTGTACATTTATTAAGTTTGTTTCATGTCACTTATACATAATATGAGCACTATGAGAAGGTAAAAATGCATTTGTTTGGACTTTTTTTTAAATCTCTCTTTAATTGTATTCAGCCCTTTTTAATGTCCCACTGCCGGTGGCGGGCCTCCCTTCAGTACGAGGGGGCCGTATCAGGCCGTAGTCCACCACGCTGGCCGAGTGCGGGCGGACTGAGCATATCTTTCGAAAACTTGCTAGATTCTCTCAGACATGCAGGTTTCCTCACCATGTTTTCCTTCACCGTTAAGACAAGTGGTAATCATGTTGGAAATGATTCGCACATGAAAATATCAGAGGTGCGAGACCCGGGATTTGAACTCGCTTCACTCGGTTTCCCAAGCGAGCTCGTCACCACTGGGCTACCACTGCCGTTCTTTAATGCTAAATAAAAATCAAGTTACGAGTATAACTACCCACTAAACCCACTAAAAAGAATAGCGCCCAATAATTTTATATAAATGAAGTTAAATTTTTTCAACATGTACCCACAATCCATTCGCCGGCTTCAACAAAAACGAAGTTTTATGTAATTTCACTGGATATTCTGTTTTAGGGCACCTCGTGAATTTGAAGTTTTTAATTATAGTAACAATTGCAGTTTTAGCGACGACCATCGCAAACCGAGATCCTGAAAATAATAAACATTGTTTATTTAATAATGTTAAAATAAAATGTAATATTTGAATATAGTATTTCTTGTCAGTTGTTATGATTTTTAGGTTTTCAACACTCGCGGGAAAGAGATAGTGAATGTAAAAACATTTTTTGTTTCAAAAACTTCAACTGACTGATCATCCTTGAATCTTGTGTCATATATTAAGAAATACCATTGTGAGATTAAATAATTAATTAAAAAATCTAGACTTTGATTAATAAAATTAAAACGTAACAACAAATAAAATATGTGGCTTTCTACAAATAGTCCGGTCAAAATAGACATTTCAAATAACAAAAACCTCGACACACACCATTTGAAATAAAGTGCCAAAAGGCCCCATCGATCTCGTGTGGTAAGAAAGTTATTCAAGGTCAAAGGTCAAAATTTTCGATTTTTGTATTTTTCTCGAAAACGGCAAGTTTTATCAAAAATATAGTTCAGATAAAAATTATAAATCATAAAATTATCTACAAAAATAGTTGTAATTTAGTTTTTTTCCTAACTATCACCATTCCTAAGATATCGTGTTACATACTACATGATATGCATTACTCATTTCGCATATTACAGCTATTTCGTTTATAGCTAGCTCTCATATTTTCTCTATATTTATGAAACGGTAATAAATTATAATCTCAGCCTGACTAACGGGGCATAGATAATTTTCACTTCAATAAAAAAAAAATTACATGTTATTTTTTCAACTCTTTTTTAAAAATTGCAATAATGCAATATTACATTGAAAGTTGGATAAACAATGACTACATTAGTCAATTCTTGAATATTTTCAAAAGTGATCGAAAGTTGAAAACAAAATCCTTTCAAACAAAAATTTAAATTCATAGTTTATTTTAAAAATCAGTGGGCCACCTCAAAATGTTGAGTAAAATTTTTTTTAATTATGTTTTAATAAGCTACAAATTCTACCCCCAGACTAAGAATTAAAATTTTTTGTGCTCCATCCTAATATTTAATTGAAAATGGTCCCACAATCTCATGGAATGCTTTATAAAGTAATTAAAAACTTTAGCATTATATTGAACATAAAACAAAAATGAATACAGCTCTCATTAAATCTATCATTCCAATTTATTCATAAACTAATACGTATACGTCTTTATTTATTGAAAAATATCATTTCATGCATACTTATAATCTCACAAACATAACATATGTAACTCATATCACTTCAGAAACATAATTGCAAATATCACCGTTTGTTATCAAGTTATCTTTAATATATTTGCTTATATTTATGTAGATATATACTATTTAGAACAATGATAAAAACAAACATAATAATTCAACTTGTTCAAATAGGATCCTACTAATGTTAGTTACATTACACATTAATTACATGAAATATAGAATCTTTAAAAGCGTTTTTTGTAAAAAAAATAACGTTTTTAATACAGGGCAAGAGCCTCGCTTCAATGTGAAGGAAATAAGACCATAGTCCACCACACTCATCAATCAAAAAAGTATAGATAAGTAAATTTAAAAAAACATAAGCACACATCCTTCTCTGCACATTCTCATATAGAGCACAGTTTTATCTTTCTTCGATCTAGATAGCTACCCACACACACCCACATACACACACAAACACATCCACATACACACAGACACACACGCTCACACAAACACCTACAAACTACTAAAGTAACGGAGACTCACCAATACAATTCCTAGGTCCAGCTCCAAACGCGAGAAACAAATGCGATGGTCTCTCCTTTTTCTCCTCCCGCATAAATCTCTCCGGCCTGAATTCTTTCGGCTCCGGGTATATATCCGGGTCCATGTGTATACCGTAAGCGGGAATCCCCACCATCTCACCCACCCTCAAATGTAAGGAAGATCCGGGAACGTCGTATGGCTTAGTACACACTCTGTCTACTCTACCCAATGGCGGATACATTCTTAAGGTTTCTGAAAAAAACATTATGAATTCAAGTTTTTATAGCGCTATCATCAAGACAATTAGATGAAATTAGACTATCAGTCTTACCGACAACATGAATAAAATTTCTTGCTGATCTCATATTTATTATCTTGCACTGTACCTACACCAAGTTATTTATTTTTTTCAAAATATAGAAAATAAATATAGGTACATTAATCAAGTATTCCATCAAAACACTATCGAAAATAATATTTGGTGTCTTTTTAATTACAACTACACATATATTTTACAGAAACCATATTGCTCATATAGCTCCGTTAGGTAAAATATTCAATAAGCGTTTTTATTGCACTAAAGTCACTTTGTTTATATTAAATTCTGTACCGTATATCCCAAGAAGGATAGAATATTCATAAAAGTTCCATAATTTTACACGAAAATAAATTTTATATTATCATTTTATACGTACACTAGCGTCTCACCATCGCTTCGCTCGGGTTCTTCCTTACGTTGATTCCCCATACAAACTTTCATCCTCATTTTCATCCTCTTAAGGGATTATTTCCGTAATATAAAATATCCATGTTCTTCCCAGGGTCCCAAACTATATTCTTACCAACTTTCATCTAAATCAGTCCAGTGGTTTTTGAGTTTATTCACTACAAACATACAAACCTTTCCTCTTTATAATATTATGAGTAGATGTAGGTAATGCATATTTATAAAATACCTAAAATAACCGCCTCAAGATAGTCGAGCTGAGCGAGGTGATCGTAGGATAAGTTTTGACCATTAGTCACTTCTTCTATATGTGCTCTTAATTTGTCCTGAATATCCGGTTGTACCGCCATTGTGTGAAACGCAAAAGACAATAAAGTACTCGAAGTTTCAAAACCAGCCAACAAAAACAGTAAAGCTTGAGCATCCAGAGTGTCATCGTCCAAATCTAAAAAGTGAAAATTCAAATTGAAAATTAATTACAAATAAATGCCCATAAAATACAAAAAAAAGTGTGTGTGTACTTATGTACGCACGTAAGAAGTTATACTTCTTTGGCGTAACAGAACAAAAATAGCTAAAGATTTTATCCCGTATATCACAACTCTCTATTTGTAAAAGGAATGCAGCTAACTTCATCATGTCGCTTTTTGCCTGTCGGTGTGCGCGCAAATCGTATAAATATACTCTCATAATTCAATCGTGCCAAAAGAAATTAAACTCTAAAAAAACAGACTTTTGATATAAGTAAAAACTTAATATTTTGATTCGTAATTTATCCATATCTTACACTAGCGACTTACCCTAGCTTCGCTTGGGCGCGTCTCTAGATAAGCGGATTTTGTTCACATTTTGAACAGTTTTAATTTTTTTTGAGCGGTACCCTAATTCTTTTTCCAAAATAAAACTACTACTCCATTATAACATCAACTATCTGCCAGTGAAGGTCACGTCAAAATCGGTCCAGCCGTTTCGTAGATTAGCCGGAACAAACACAAACACACAGACAAAAATTTTAAAAATGTTTTTTTTCTTATTAGTATCGTGTATACTTTCTTATGTATTTAGAAAATGCTGTTACTTAGACATTACAAACAGACACTTAAATTTTATTTACCAATTTATATTATTCAATTTTATTCATATGATAGATTCTGTCCATTAAATATTTAAACAGAACAAATCGAGCCTATCCCTACATTGTTATGTACAGATTTTAGACAATAGACTTAGAAACATTTATATAAATGAAATCAAAACAATACAAACAACAACAGACATGTGCAATTACTCGTATATATAGCAAAGTTAGAGATAGCTAAGACATTAAGAGGAAAAATAAACAAGATAGTAGAAAGCAAAATACACTTTCCAACATGTTTTCTACAGGTAGGTTAAATATTCTATTACTAGCGGCTCACCCTCGCTTCGCTCGGGTTCGCCTCTAGAGAAACGAAAGCAAATCTACCCCTCGGGTACCGTATATTTTCCCGGAATAAATAATAGCCTATGTGTTATTCCAGACTATAATCTATCTCTGTGCCAAATTTCATCAAATCCGTTCAGCCGTTCGGGCGCGAAAGAGTAACAAACATCCATACATACTCACAAACTTTTACATTTATATTTATACGGATTTATACAGACTAGCGACTTACCATCGCTTCGCTCGGGTACATTCCCATTCCCCAGGCACGCGAATTTTGCTAGCAATTTCATGGGTTTTAATTTTTTGCGCGGAACCCTATTCTTTTTTCTTAAATAAAAATAGCCTAAGTTACTCCTTATAACAGCAGCAATCTGCTAGTGAAAGTCTCGTCAAAATCAATCCAGGCGTTTCTTTCACAAAAGAAAAATTAAAAGCGCGCTCAAATGTTCAAATGAGCGCTCATTCGGTGATTCATTTTGTCGCTGATTGTGTATCTCGTAATTTTTTTGATCGATGTTATTAATATTAAATTACGCTTACGTTGTTTGGAGGCTTCAGTATTATTTATTTCTTTTTTCTCCCTTATAGCAATGTCTAATAGCAGTTGTAAAAAGTCACTTCGTCTGCAATTAAAATTATTTAAATCATTTAGTAAAAAATATATAAATTAGTAAATTTATTAAGCAAATTTTTAAAATTTGTATGACGATTAATATCGATGTTCTATAAAGCTGACTAATGCAGCGGTTTATTATTTATGGGCAAGAATTGTACTAACTTTAACTGCAATAGTGGCAAATGAATAGATGCGTTTTTTATTTTGAAAAGACAAATAATTTTACATAAAAGTGTAATTATATACTTTATGAACTTCATAATGGTCCATCGTTCTTATCTGTGTTGGGAGCATGCGCTGACAAACTTTCAGCTTTTATAAAATGACGAAGGTCTGGCGTTCACGGGCTCTTAGGCTATAACACCGCGGCATGAAAACAGATAAGAAACTAATTCTTTAATAGAATCGTCTTAGTTTTGTATGTCAAAAAATTATTTGTTTTTGTAGTTGAATGCAAGATAAACTTTAAGAGTCGAATTCGCAAACGACGGGTTCCGTACCATTGTAAATGTATATATTAAGCTTACTTTTGCAATAAAAAAAAAGAAAATTAAAATGGTCGAAGTTATTAAAATTTTTATTTAAAATATTTACTTCCGGTTTAACACTAGAAAAATAATTCAAATTTGGAATCTGATTAAAAAAAATAACAAAGAACAGTGAATTTTCTATACAGAACACCACATTTATTATTTTATTTCTAATTACTTCAATATGAAAAAAGATTCCAAAAAAACCGCTCCTTCAATCTGATCAATGCTTAAGAATCCAATAACTTGACAACTAAACCTCAAATAAAAAAAAATTAATATCATGTGCACATGTTCATAATCATATCCCCTAGAGTCCCCTATCTCTTAGATATAGAGATCCCCTATCATATATGCCTAATTATGAAATTCTTTCAGAACCTCACTTTTATTTTGTTGTCTGCTTCACGTAAAATGCCCCATATATTAGTTCTCAAATAAACAATTTGGCAAACATATTAAGGTGCTCTATAAATTATTTTTGGTCAATATTTTGTGATACTGCTCGAGATCGTCATTTATTTTTCGACATTCGTGCGTGACACTTAAGTATGTTTATGAAAACTTGATACTTTCTTAGATTTCCGCGAATATGTGACATTTTAAATAAAACTATCTCTTCGGATTTTTTCGCGGATTTATTTAGACATTTCGAATGCTTTACAGCAATCATTGTCACCGGAGAGACTTAGGTTTTAGATGTCTCAAAGGCTTTACATAGTAGCTACAGACAACCTACCCACAAAATTCGGGAGCGAAAAAAATCCGAAAAGATAGTTTTATTTAAAATTACAGTGACTTGTTAATAATTTTAATACATACTGTAAAAATAAAATTAAATATTTATAAATTCCTATCGTTTTAAATAATTTGTACAGTAATTTGTTCAACTTACTTTGATCCTTGTGTCATTCTCTCCGCTTTTGTATTTTGCAGTATTTTAACTAATTTTTTTGTTGATTCGTAATTCATAAAAGATATATTAATATATTTAAACATTGCAGGCATAAACAACAAAATGAAAAAGAAAAACATCCTCTTTGGAATAGACATATAGGTAAAATTTTCAGCTATCTAAAAATTAAATTAACATTAAAAAAATTATACTAATTTTAAACACAAACATTATTTGAGAGACTAAGATTATTGTAGTGCTGCGCCCTTTTACATATAAACCCAAAAAAAAAAGAGTAAAATGTATGTAAAATTAATGTAATAATAAAGAATATTTGACATTTCTTCTAGCTTTCAATTCAATATATCAAAGTTTCTAGTTCTCAATCTATTAAATTAATTTCCAGAATTATTTTGTATATATACTAGGCAGCTCGACTTGGTCACGTCAAGAGGATGGGAAAGGATTGATGAAATTCAAAAGGATGCATACTTCAAGGGACTGATTTTGGTTGATGAAAAGCAGCTCAGGATAGCAAATAATCGATATGTGTTCACTTTGTGTGAAACTAGTTTCGGAGGCCAAGATCCACATTGGGTAGCTACTAGCTAAGCCAGCATAAGAAAATAAGTAAGATTTAATTAAATACATTGTTAAATAACATTGCTACAGAAAACATTTGTACCATTGCCTTACCTTAAAAAATTCTGCATTTTTATCTTTTAGGTTGTCAGTACTTATACCAAAAGCTGTTACTCCAGTTACTTCAAGTGTGAAATGGCCAGTTATTTCTTTTAACTCAATATCAGAATTCTCTAAAAAATATATATACATATATGATATGAAAAGTGATAAGAAATTCCTAAAAAATATAATAACATAGTTTTAAATTATTCATTATTGACATCTTACTACATATTGTTGAACTTACCAAATTGTGTTAAAAGTTCAACCAACTGGTTTGAACAGTGTTGTATTAAAGGAAACATGTTTTTTAAGCGAGCAGAGCTGAATGTCGGTGTTATTAAACTCCGTACTGCTTTCCATTCTGATCCCTAAAATTTTACATACAAAATGAAAGTTATCATCACACGGTGAGCTTCTCTACAAACCACTCACTTTCTACAAAAGTAAAAGTATATGTTTGAAAATTGGAGATAGTTAAAATGGCAAAAGTTGATTCTGGTTTAATAAAAGAAAGTTTAAAAAAATAAATTGGATAATTTCATTTTACCAAAATTAATATTTTAGTATATAATTGAAAATAATTATTGATTCAAATAGACATTCCATTTGATTATAAAAATTAACATTATTATTCTGCACTGACCAATTAAGAAGAAAAATTATTTACAAAATTTTAAAATAAACTTATGAATCAAAATAAGTAATTAATATGTTAAATAAAATAAATTTTACCTTTAAATTAAGAAGAGATCTACTTAAATATCTAGGTTCATTTGTTTTAATAGTGCTCCTATCTATAAAGTGATCAGAATCACTAATAGTCACAGCTTTTATTATTTCTGGATCAAGGATTATCAAAACGGGTCTTTGTCCTTCAAAATAACCTACAACAAGGAAAGTAAACATTTAAAATTATATCATTTTGATTTTATATATACATTCAGAATCAACAAATATTTTACAATACTTAACTATGATTATATGGTAAAATACAAATAAAATAGTTTAAAACTTACCGCCATACCGATGCCCTTTGAAATAATTGTAAATTTCTAACTGATATTCGAAAAAAGGCTTTTTGGCAAAAACCCGCGATAAGCTATTTCCGAATAAAACAATAGGTTTCATAAACTTAACATTCCGTTTTTTGAAATGATCAAAAGACCGCGTATAATAAAAATAAAGATAAAATATCAAGTTGAGACATAGCAACAATTGCCAATTTTCTTTAAGAAATAGTAATAATTGTTTGGTGCCATTATTTATTTCCATATTAAAGCCCGACTGTACACTGTAACTTCGTTTAAATTTTATTACATCCACAGCAGTTTATACTATTATAGGTAAATATTATACAATAAACCATGCATGACAAATAAACATGCAATAGACATTAAACGGCAAATTGTCAAAGTTGACTGAGTGATAAATGTTGATCAGTATATATCTATACTCTTTGATGTTGATTAATGAATCATGGATGACAAATAAAAATTATGAACTTGAAGTTGAAGATAATTGTTAAGCCAGGTGTAGACTATGTAGCAATATACTCTATGGTGTAGACTACAACCGAAACGCGTTGAATCGAGGCGAGTCGCATTTATTCCTTGTGCGTCTATTTCAGCGTCTATATCATCTCAAATCAAGATTAGAGGTAAGTAAGATAATTAAGTTGTTTTTTATTCATTTAACTTAATCTTTTGAAATGTATTGAATTTTTACTCGCACTTGCACTTGATGACTCACTATTTTCTTATTGCGAATGGACTATAGAGCTCCCATTGACAACACTACCAAGGTACCAGCTGAACATGAATGAATATTGGGGAAGAATTTTGACCTTTTCTCCCGCCAGATGTCACGATTACTATAGACTTTAGTATATTGTAAAGCTCTATTAGCGTGGATGGTTTTTTTTTAATTTTAGTTAAAAAAATGTTTTTTAAATGACAAAAGAAACTGGCAATACGCAATGCCAAAATTGGTGAAATCGCAATCTTTATATTTAAGACTATGTGGACATCATTTTACCAAAAGTGATTTTAAAATTTTTAAATCGCTTACAGGTGATTTTTTTTTTTACTTTTTTACATATTAATTACAGTTTCATATAAACTTTCATCCCCCATTATTTACCCCTTTACGGTATTTAATTATGCTTAATTATGCTAAAACATGTATTTATTTACTTGTAGTGAATAGTATTAATACCAAGTTTCAAGTAATTCTGAGCATAAATAATTCCTTTTTCATATAAATATTTTACCCCCTTTTTCTCTTATATGGGATAAATTTCGAAAAAATCATGTAAATATATTTCACATTAAGAGTGACGGAGTTTCAAACAATCTTTAATTCCCCATCTTACCCATTTAGGGGTGAATTTTAGAAAAGTATTTCTTATAGGATGCCCACAAGTTCTTTAGTTTTTATCGCTTGGCAACAAATAATATCCATTTTCTTTGTATCCTGGCACTGCACAATATGTCCTTTTAAATAATTAAAATTTAAATGAAATGAAAAAAAAAAACCATCCACGCTTTAGAGCTTTACAATATACTGAGGCTCATAGTGATCGCGACATCTCGTGGGAGAAAAAAGCAAAATTCTTCTCCGTTACATGTTTCAGTACTTTTCTCATTTATTATCTGCATTTTTAAACCACAGAGCAGATTTTGTTTTACTTTCCATATGTTAACTTTCTCTGTCAAACCGAGCGCTAACCAATCGAATTCGAGAAAAGTCAAAGTCCACGAGCAGAGCAGACACAGTACACTCCGATAGTGTTGATCTAGAAAGTAATTCTGTGTTTGTGTTTATATCTAAACATAGTTTCTAATTCTTAGCCATTTATAGTAAAGCAGTCATAAAAATCACAATATTACTTTCTTTACTAAAGTTAGGGTACAAATTAGTGAAGCAATCTTAGTATTAATCTTCCAAAGTAATCGAAACAAGTGCCTAATATTTTATACAAGCCTTTTGTTATTTTAAGATTATATTGTCGTAAAATCGTTGTTGTCAAGTCGTTTAATGTTTTCCACGAGTTTTGCAATGGTCCGAGCTGTTTTCTAGCATTGTCCAGTACTGCACAGCATTTTGGTGAGTATATTTAATTAAGTATTTACTTTTATTTAATATTAGTAATAGAATTTAACTGCAAAGTGTGATTCTGTAATTAAATTACGCGATCTTTCCTTTTATAAATCGCCAAGAAACGTATAACTTTTATGTCATTCATGTGTGTGGTACTATTTTAATTTTGAAGGTTGGGTGTTAATGAAAGTACCATGCGTGCAGATAAAATGTTATTTTTTAATAAAATATACAAAAACTACAATAAAATGTATTATTTAATGGAAATAATTAACTAAAATCATGTTATATTTGATAATTATATAATTTATAAGAATATAATTTAACAATTAGGAATTTAAGCATGCAATTTTATGCATTTTTATACATAAAATTCACACAATATGGCTTGAAATAATTATCTAATGTTATGGAAAATAACCATTTAATTAAAATTTACTTAAATATAAAAATTCTGTGATAAAAGTGAAACATAACCTAAATTCCTTAAAACATGTAACATTTTCATTACTTAGTAATTAATTAATAAAAGATATTACAACCAAGGTTATATTGTCTGTGACTGTAGTGTACAAACGACTTAGTACATTCGTGTTGTTCGCAACTAGATAAATAGCATCGCTAAGAACACCGAATTTTGAATACACTGTCTAATTTACATAAGTAAGTAACACAATGAATAATTATTATGTATGTAGATTGTCAGACTTTTGTTTAAGTGAAAAATTCTATAGACAGGTTTGGATGGAAAGTGAATTCATGTAAGTTGTCATCGACATGGTCACGTGACGTGTTAACGCTAACACTCAGAGTGACGATAGATGTCAAAACCAGATAAATGTAAACAGTTTTAATTTACAAATTTTAATTTGAAATCAAACAATTAATTTGAATATCCAAAAATAACAACTGTTTGTTTATAGTTTTAAGTATTCACTTCTGTCGGCAGTCCCCATGAGCGCTTTTTTTAGTATTAAAAAAGTCTGCGATAACTTATATCTATTTATATTTTGGCCTTTATAATTTTATAGCTTGCTGGCGTGCGTGGCTTTTACAATAAATATTTACTTTAATATTTTACACCTACAAATAGATAGCTATTAAGGAATTAAAAAGTACTTACGGAACTAAGATAAGTGGTCTAGAACTTTTTTTATTGGTCTTTTCCCGCCGCGCGGCATAGGTATAGTACGTGATACAGTACCGCGGGAGGAGTAGTAGGCATGAACACCACGTAACAAAAAAAATGGCTTACTCGCAATGAAGGGTTAAGCGAAAGACATAGGGCGAGATATTAGTATATTATAAAGAATAAAACCTTACTTAGGCTTGGCAAAATAAATAAACTATAACTTGTTGAACCATTTTTTTATTTACGTCATAATTTTGCCGTAATATTTATAATTGTTACAGATATTTTATTCAACCATATATTTTTAAAACTCGAAACATACAATGAAATTATCACTTGACACTATTATATTGTTCAGTAACACCTTAGGTATCTGCTATTACAATGAAACTTGAAAGAATGAAATATAACATTTCATTCATTACTTATTCAACACTAGCGGCTCACCCACGCTTCGCTCGGGTTCGCCTGTAGAAAAAAAAGGTATCTATCCTAGGGCAACTGCACATTTTTTCGGGATAAAAAATAGCCTATGTGCTATATAATATAATCTGTGCCAAATTTCATCCAGATCCGTTTGGCCGTTCTGGCGTAATTCAGTAACAAACATCTTTCCAAACATCCAAAACATGAAAATTTTCACATTTATAATATTAGTAAGATAATGTTACTGCAAAGTGTTGAGCCTAATTTTTTTCTTTCAATCCTAAAACGTGCATCTATGATCTATATATTATTATTATTTGTATATAGGTACATATAAATAGACAAATATATCTACATATTTATATGTACCTGTATAGAAAGCAAAGACAAAGCAGTTCTTTCTTTTTTTCAGCTCGGCGACTTTTTTTTCTTTAGTAGCTATTGACGAGATTTACATTTGTTAGTGTTACCAATAAAAAAATTTATAATGATTATACTTGAATTCTGACCACTGGGCGAACACTAATAAAGTAATAAACTATAGATACATATTTAGTAACCTCTTAGACTCGTCCAAATCGCCGCCATAAAATGTTCAATTTATTTTATTATCCATACGATACGCTTATCTAACGTGTTGGTAACGTGATGGGTAATCGTACCAAGACGCGTATCGATCGGTAGATAATAAATAAAAATGTTGGGACATTAACACACAGCACAATCTAGTTCCATGGTAAGCTACGAGGCTTGTGTTATGGATACAGAATAGTTGATACAATATAATCTCTACTAATATTGTAAAGAGGTAAAGTTTGAGTTTGTGACGTTGTAGGGGGTAATCTTTGGATCTACTGAACCGATTTAGATGAGATTTGGTGAGAAGATAGTTTGAGACCCTGGGAAGGACATAGGATTTTTATTCTGGAAATCATCCCTTAAGGGGGTAAAAATGGGGATGAAAGCTTGTATAGGGACGAACCCGAGCGAACCGAGTGTGAGTCGCTAGTTTTAAATACATAAATATTATAAATATAAAACACCCATGACTAGAGTACAAACATTCGTGCTCATCGATATTGCTATATAAAATACATACTATCAGTTTGTTGTATCATACAGTATTATTGTCACCTAATTAAGCAGTATTAAATATTTTGCAAAAGGGTGTTTGTTAGTCTGTCCGTCTGTCACGTAACTAAGAAAAATGGATTGATTTTTGATAGTTGATGTGTCGCAGAGTGCCATAACATGTATACTTAATATCCTGTATGTTAAATGATTTCTGTGGCATATTCATAGGTATTTATGTTCGCCGAAAGTTATATCCATCTAGACTTAATTTAAGAGAGTATTTTCAGTCAAATCTATACATATAATAAAATTGTAACTAAGCCGAATCTGTACATTGAATATTTTTTGGAAAATCATATTGAAATAAACATTATCGATACAGAGCCGAATCTATACTTTTTAGAATTTTTGTCTGTCTGTCTGTTACCGCATCACAGAAAAACCACAGGAGGGATTTTGATGAAATTCGGTATGGTGATAGCTGGTTATCCGGGTCAACATATAGGATACTTTTTACCGCGGGAAAGTGTATCATTTCTGAAAAAAAAATACAAAAACAGCAATGCAAGAGTATACTAATATGTAAAACCTAAGAATTTGGTTTTTGGTCATCTGAACGCAGGCGGAGCCGCGGGCAATGCTAGTCTTATATGAACGTATTCATACTTTATATTGTAAGTAATTTTATTAGGTTATTATACATCCACAGAAAGCTGTATAGAAAACGGCTACAATATCTAGTAATTTAGCTAAAAGGCTAGCCAATTACGTAACGTAGGCAAATAGTGCATTGTTTGATGTTTTTTGTTAGCTATAGCTAGACGTTGTTCAGCTTATAATCATTTGCTTTATCTGACTTTGCAAAAGAGGTAATATAAAAGAGTTTTTAGCTATTTCTTATTTTTACTTCTCAAATAAGTAACTTAAAAGTCAATAAAACCGTCCGTCTCTTGAATATATTACGTACCTACCTTAGGTATTTATTACAAAAACTAGCATTGCCCGCGGCTCCGCCCGCGTTCAAATGACCAAAAACCAAATTCTTAGGTTTTACATATTTTTTCTCAGAAATGAGGCGTTTCACCGTGGTAAAAAGTATCCTATATGTTGATCCGGATAACCAGCTATCACCATAGCAAATTTCATCAAAATCCCTCCAGTGGTTTTTCTAAAGTTTATTTCTATAAGATTTTCCAAAAAATATTTAATGTACAAATTCGACTTAGATAGAATTTTATTATATGTATAGATATAAAAAATTACTTATTTTTTAAGTAGGTTAAAATATAAGTGATGATTTTCTAAGTATTCTTATGTAATACACCTAACTGAAATTAATTGCTGTAGAAGAAATAATGTTACGACATCATTAATAAGTAAAGAAGTTAGAAGTGCCGAATGTTGTTTTGCCAGAATTCTTGATATATATTTGTAAACAAAATACATTCTATACATATAATGTAATATAACAATAACAAAGCGCCTTTTTGTCTGTTTGTTTGTGTGTTTGTCTGTATATCTGTCTTCATTTGTCAAAAAGTATTGAAACAATTTAAACTATTTTTTTATATTACTCGGGTAAACTTATAAGATACCTTTTTACTACATGAAAATCTGTCATTCTCATGGGAAAACACAATAACTGGTTCCATTGAGTCGTCCTTACAAATTTACATATCTAATGCTGGTTAAATCTTATGACATATATCAAAACAATGTATTAGAAATGTATGCATTAGAAAATTGAAGTTTTATGCATTAGAAAAGCCTATGGAAAAGTCCGCTTTAGCATACATTATATGTATATGTCTATCTCCTTCGGTACACTCGCAATAACTATTTTTATATATTTAAACGTAGCTAGGGACGCACCCGAACGAAGCGGGTTTCAAGTAGCTAGTAATTTATAAAGTAGTGGTTTATGCGCCCCTAGGTGGCTATTGCATTTATAATGTTACGACCCGCCCTCGCATTCCTTGATGGATTGATTGCAAAACGTCGCCATACTTTATATCTTCTTCTTTATGAATATACTAGCGACTCACCCTCGCTCCGCTCGGGTTCGTCCCTACTTACGTTTATTACAGATTTCTCAGAAATGAGATATTTTCCCGCAATAAAAAGTATCCTATATGTTGACCCGGATAACCAGCTATCATCATACCAAATTTCATCAAAATCTCTCCAGTGGTTTTTCCGTGATGCGGTAACAGACAGACAGACTGACTGACAGACAGACAAAAATCTAAAAACTAGATTCGGCCTCTGTATCGATATTAATGTCTATTTCAATAAGATTTTCCAAAAAATATTTAATGTACAGATTCGACTTAGTTAGAATTTTATTATATATATATATATATATATATATATATATATATATATATATATTCTTCTTTTATCTGCTAGTCTATATATATATATATATATATATATATATATATATATATATATATATATAAGACGGAGGAGGATTTAGTTACCTTTTTCTGTTATGAAACCTTGTTATTGTTTAAAGTCACTATGTTCTTTAATTTACTTTTAAAGTTATTTTGAATGTAGAGCAGAGATTTAGTCTCGAGCGGGGTCGAGACGCCATCACGACATTCTTTGGAGATACGTGGCTTAGTAACGTTGGTTGATCATAGAGAGTTATATTTGATATTGTAGTTGGAAGTCGATGATCGGTGACTGTGAACCCGCTAGCTCTAAATCATTAGAATTACCGTTTCAAGTTTATAACATTGTGACTTCCCTGATTAAATTGTGTATTGAGCACTGAATACTTTATTATTTGAGCCCTGATAACGCCCACAAGATGAGTAACCACTAAAGATGATGTTCGTAGTATATGGATAACACAACATCAGAAGTGGTATGATACCCGAAGAACAGGGCAAAGATAGATGAAAGTGGCCATTTGAAAATTTTGTTGCAAATTTTTTTCTCAAACTGAAACGAAATGCGATGTCAAATGTTATTTAAAACGGACGCACAAAATGGCGATGCATTATGTGTTGTTTTTCAGAAGATTTACTTTTACTTTGATAATCATGAATCATGATATATGATATGCAAGATGCTCAAAATATTAAAATAATCATAGATGTCTCAATTTAATTTTTATGAAATGACATGACGTCGTCAAAAATTTGTTGCTAGCTGGATTTGATTTTCTTGATATTATCGCAGAAATATTTTTGAACACAATATGTATGGAAAAATTAAATGGAAAATTTGTTTATTTCAGGATGATATATGAAGTTAATTTATTTAATCGATAAATTACGAGAATTATTTTTGAAATGTTTTTGTTCGATGCTTATAAGAACCTTCTTCTAGTTCTGAAATAAAATATAAATCATGTCAGAATTTTAGAGTGTCAAAAATGTTTTGTATTGTAATTATTTGCTTTATATTTGCTTTATTTCAGGATTTTTAAAGTGAAAATATTGAGTTGATATTTTTGATAAAATAAAATTTAACTAAAAGGCTTACTATTTCCCGTCGGAACATTAAAAGATGATATTTGCAAAATATATTGGGAAAATAACGTGATCTCTGGTTATACTATAATTGAGGTGGTATAAAAGTGATATTTTTATCTAACAAAATTTTTCTAGCAGTCCATCAGGTAAAAGATGTTCCAAAAGAAATATGAGAAATAGTTGACTGTATTAATGGTCATACAGCGAAAAACTAATGTTTGTGTACACTCCGAAGACATTCTCATACGCAGGCTAAGATAGAAATCTTTGATTATAATACCGATTTCACATGTCCTTATTTGGTCTAAAGATTAAACATAATTAGATCGGGTCGATGGTAGTAACAACTATGTGACACAATTATTAATAATATGAATTTTCAGGTGCCTTGTTTCAAGTGTTCAAAATATGTATTTAGCGTAAAGAGGTCGACTTGCTTTAGCCAGTTTAGTTACGCCAAACCAGACTACATCAGACGTATACGATGCGTTAAAAGAAGACGGTGTCCAGAGATGCATCCAGGCTGTGTAAAAAATGGATATCTGTGGACTCTTTCATTTAATCTAATACTCAGAATATTATATGGTGAGACGTTTCCATTATGTTTAGATATGTGAGGCAAGTGATCTCAGAATGTACCGCTATATACGGTTGTAATTTTAGTTATTTCCAATAATATCTAGCAGCTTAACATTAATGAACCTACGTAGCACAAGCTAGGGTGACTGAATTGACGAAGTTATGTAACATTGACAAGCCGAAGTAGGACGATGAGGCTGTATGATTCTGATATTGCTGTGCGACGATGGTGGAAGGTGGGATTTAGACAATGTGGTGCCTATTTGGCGTTGACGAGTCTTTGTAGCAAATGTAGCCTGAGTGGCGAGAGTTGCCTGTGTGGCAAAAGTAACCTTGTGGCACATGTAGCCTGAATGGCGAGAGTTGTCTGTGTGGCATCGATTGGGTTGTATCGCATCGTTTGATTTGAAAGGCACCGACTTAACTTGATTAACATATGAGACACTTACTTCTGTAACTTGTACTCAATGATACGTAAGTTGTGTGTATAGTCTTTAGGGTTTCAGTCAGTTTAAAAATTAAGTTTTGAGAAATTTGTCTCAAAGAAAACTAGTTAGGGAGAATGAATATGATTTGAATTGCTCTTTATTGTTAACATATAAAGCTAAACATTTACCCAATATTCATTGTGTTAGGTACATTGGAATTTGAGGGTGTCTGTTTGTACTAAGTACACTTTTGCACTAAATATCTACTGCACCGATGGCTAGTATTAGTAAGATTGGCCACCATGGTCAGTTATTTGGTCAGGAATAGCCGAGCTAATGTTACTTTTTCTATAGATCGATTTTCAATATCACACGAGGGCGCGTGAACAGCAGGACGGCCGTGGTAGAAGAAATAGCGGTGGTGAGTGCCCCACAAGATTTTTAAAGTTATTTTGAATGTAGAGCAGAGATTTAGTCTCGAGCGGGGTCGAGACGCCATCACGACATTCTTTGGAGATACGTGGCTTAGTAACGTTGGTTGATCATAGAGAGCGCTAGCTCTAAATCATTTATTATTTGAGCCCTGATAACGCCCACAAGATGAGTAACCAATATATATATATATATTTAGACTAGCAGAACTCGCGGCTTCGCTCGCGTTAAAACTACAAAAATGTAAAGGTAAATTATATTCATATACGTTTTCTTTTCAATAATGATTATTGTCGAATTTCGACCACTGGACCATATTTAAATTAACTAGCTACTTTTTATCGACTTAACACCCGAGCGTAACCGAAGCAGAATCTAGTTAAATATAGACAAGGCATTAAACATAGTTCTAATTCAGATTAAAACCTCATATTGCAGTTAAGCCTGCTTGTAATCCTTTTTTATTTCATTAGTTTAAATGATTCTGAGCAGATTTTTTAGCAAATAATACAGTTAGAATATATTGTTTTATTTTGCTTTTAGCTAGTTTGGTTTAGTTTTTGAAGTGATTTTTGACCGACTTAAAAAAGATGTTGGACGTTTTTTTTATGTATTAACTGCTTTAAATTGTATTTGTTTCTTTTAACGTAGATAAATGGAATCGGAATAGTTAAATGTAATATATAATGGCATTATTTGTTATAGTTGTTAAAGTTTCATATGGCAACTCTAAAAAGGTCTGACATAAAACAAATGAAAAACTTCATTTAGTTTTTAGCACCTTGAACTCTCTTTGCTTATCTTAAATGGAAGTATAAATACTTTGACTATTTATTTTAGATAAAATATCTATGAAATGTAAGTAAATATCAATAATTCTACTTTGATATTTTCTTTTTTATATTCTCTAATTATTATAAAAATATGTTCAAAAAAACAACTTTAATATATCGTATAAGTTGGTATGATATGTGTTTACTTATAGATTCATTGACAATGCATCGCTCAACGATACTACTGTAATATTACCGTGATACTACGGTTAAGTGCAGATTGCCTACATGCTTTGTTGTCAGTGACGCTAAAAGTGGATTTTTGAATTTAAAAGTCATTGTTTCGTATCTGCTTTAATCTGCTTTTGTTAGCTTCGCATGTAACTAAGTGTGCAATTAATTATTGGAAATCCAGTTTTACCTATTTGTTAATGTTGTTATGTTTTGAAACTTTATCACCTCTTATATCTCTTATAGATATTGATGATTTCCAAACGGAGTTAGGTTTGTGAGGAATTTGGGCTTATTTGGTTCTTTTTGAAAGTCCTTATCAGAAAAGTCAAAACAGTTGATCATAAAACGTATTTTGGTGACTATGAAAACAAGGTACCTAACTTGGTGCAAAATATGATCTATATGATAAAAATCTATATGCTGCCTAACACATATACTTAAAAATGTTGGAAATTTAGGTCATTTATTCAATTTTGGGTCTCGCACCTCTGATATTTTCATGTGCGAATCATTTCTAACATGATTACCACTTGCCTTACGGTGAAGAAAACATCTTAAGGGAACCTGCACGTCTGAAGAGAATCTAGCAAGTTTTCGAAAGACATGTGCAGTCTGCCAATCCGTACTTGGCCAGCGTGGTGGACTATGGCTTGACCCCCCTCGTATTGTAGGGACGCCCGTGCCCGGCGGTGGAACATTAAAAATGGCTGAATAAAATTCAATTTTGTTAATTATTATTTGATTGTTACATGTGTAAAATAACCCTTTTACCAAACTATTATTGAAAAACATTATTTTGTCGTTTCGTCTATTTGGTCGTTAGTCATTAATAGATAGTCTCAAATACCTTTATATGTATTTGGATGATAATTTAACTCTTTTTTATACTTATTATCTTTTTCGTAGCATTCGACCAGTTGCGTAATCCGTATATTGACTTTAATATGAGTGTAATAAACAGATTACGTATTTAACTTAAAATAAACATTGAAAAGTCGCAAACACTTGTTTACATAATATTGTATTGTTCGGGTTCAATGAAATACGTGTATTAAAAGCAATGCTTTGGGAATCTTCCAAGTTCATGGGCATGGTGGAATGTTGTGAAAACGATTTAAAACTAGTATAATTTTTGCCATGGATTTATGTCCCATGGGCCGATTGTAAAATTTAGAACCTTGGACTCATAACATTGACCGCCGAATACGTTTAGGTATATTAGGTATAGGTACGGTCCCTATACCTTAAAAGGTGAAACTAAAAAGACCATGTATAAGAATTAAATATTAATTATTCATATGATGATGATGAATTTGGCTAGAAGAAACATTATAAGGAGTAAGTATCCTCTAAAAATGTTTGGAAATTCAACCCCTCAAGACGTAAACAGGGGTTGGTTTACATGAAAAGCCTTTTTTTTGAAACTACGCGGGCAGAGCCGTGGGCAAACGATAATACAATGATATATGCCTTTTTTTTTTTTTTTTTTTTTTTTTTTTTTTTTTTTTTTTTTTTTTAACGTTGGGAAATGCATTTACGCACGAGGTGTGGGACTCACCGGCAAAGCCAGTACTACCCACTAAAACCCAACAAAACCTTCCCCCGTCTTAAGGGGGCGTCGCAGGATCGCTTACGCATTCAACTACGACGCCCCGACGGCAGGTCTGCCGAAGCAGACCACAAAAACCATGGGGTTGCTCCACAGTCCACTCTGCTATCAGAGAAGTACCAGGAGCAACCCGCATGGTGCACTGCCCTCCAAAGAGGGCCACCTTCCACCGCCCACCGAAGTGGGCCACCTCCCTGTGCGTTTCTTGGCTTCGCGCCCGGTTGGGTTGCCGGGCACTACTGAGCCCCCCCACCACGACAAGGTGAACGCACGTTGGGGGGGTACAATGATATATGCCTATACTAACTTAGAACAAAAAATATTCCACACTACCATAAATAATTTATTTCTCCCAATACAATATTTTTCCATTGAACTGAAATAAACCAATTCATTCTTACCTTTATTGTCACCGAGTTGTTAAAGCGAATAATTTATTAATTTATTAATTACACTGCTCGCCATTACCTCTACACAAATGCATTGTGCAGTGGGACCCGTCAATGTGTAATCGCTTTCATGTGGTTATTGGATGGATGAAATGTGAAATAATGAAAATAAACACTGAAATCGGCTATTTTCATTGTGAAATTCAGTGAAGTTATCGGAATTAAGCTATATAGGTACACTAGCATTGCGCGCGGCTCCGCCCGCGTTAAGATAACCAAAAACCAAATTCTTAGGTTTTACATATCAGTATACTCTTATATTGCAGTTTTTGTATTTTTTCTCAGAAATGAGATGCTTTCCCGCGGTAAAAAGTATCCCATATTTTGACCCGGATAACCAGCTATCACTAGGTATACCAAATTTCATCAAAATCCATCCAGTGGTTTTTCCGTGATGCGGTAACAGACAGACAGACAAAAATTCTAAAAAATATAGATTCGGCCTCTGCATCGATAATAATATTTATTTCAATAAGATTTTCCAAAAAATATTTAATGTACAGATTCGGCTTAGTTAGAATTTTATTATATGTACATATAGATTATCTCAATATTTAGTTACAACTTTGATCTTCTGCAGGTGTCGATATACTCGTCCATACTAGTCGAAAATAAATAAGGGCCATTCGAATGTTTACATTTGAACAATTTTAATGTTGACCCATATCATGTTTGCCCATACCATTGTTCTGAGATCGTGAAGTGACGAAATCAGTAGAGGTAATATTTACACAGGTGAAGCGGATAAAATTCCAACTAAGCCGAATCTGTACATTAAATATTTTTGTACAGAATCACATTAAATATTTTTGGAAAATCTTATTGAAATAGACATTATTATCGATACAGAGGCCGAATCTATAGTTTTTAGAATTTTGTGTCTGTCCGTCCGTCTGTCTGCCTGTCTGTCTGTTACCGCATCACGGAAAAAATACTGGAGGGATTTTGATGAAATTTGGTATGGTGATAGCTGGTTATCCGGGTCAGCATACGGACTTTTTACCGCGGGAAAATATTTCATTTCTGTGAAAAAATACAAAAACTGCAATGTAAGATTATACTAATATGTAAAACCTAAGAATTTGGTGTTTGGTCATCTGAACGCGGGCAGAGCCGCGGATAATGCTAGTCTAACAATAAAAATTAATTTCTTATATATGTATGTAGATATTTAAACTTAAAATTACTAAAACAGTTATGATATTGTTTTGTGCAATAGTGGATATAATTATTTTATAGTTGCGTATTTATTGATTCGTAATAAAAGCTCGTTTCAAAGTTTTCCTTACATTTACGCGAATATTTGAAAGCTATGACGTTACTTGACGCAATATAAAATACGAGTTTCTATCCCCATAAGATTAAAATTATAAATTTTGAGATCTAAAACTCAGTTTCTTCCGTAATACGGGCTATATTTGGTATATACATATATTATGGTTAAACCATGTTTTCTGTAAACTTTAAAGCATTTGAAAGTGTAGCGATGAATATCAAAATAACCGCGGTCAAATCGGGGAAAAATATATTTGCTTATTCATTTCGAAGTCAATTCACTTTCGACACATTTTTTTAATAAAACTTCAGACAAAATAACACGTGACTCAATAAAACGTGACTAGTAGGCGTCACGTCAGCGAGGCCAAACCGGCCTGCTCCCGGGATACGGGATCGATGCGGCACCCGCACTGCGGTTGACGGCAATCCCGCATTCATGTACTACGTACTGGGAATATATATTGTGGAATCATTTAATAGGTAATATATTGTATAGGTAATATATTATAGGTAATATAGTGTGCGATAATTTAATAGGTAATATAATTTAAAGAAATGTTAGTTATTGAATTTTTTAATTATAGTAGGTACTTATATTTATCTTTTTTTTCAACTGACTGTTTTTTTAAATTTACTCTATACAATGTGGTTTTATTTTAAAAGAATATACCTACAGTTGTTTACTAATTGTAACTTTCTTAATGCTTTATTAAAGACTTATAACGTGAAATGTTTTGAAATATAAGGATAAATCTTAGGAAAGTTTCGCATTTACAATAGGGACTAGGGAGTATTGTGTAATAGAATTCTCGAGAAATGGCTTTGTTATTAAATTTATTATAAGTGCCGTGCCCGCTGTACTTTTGACTTAATTCAACTCAATTGCCTGCGCTGATTGTGAATCGATTTTCGTCATTATTTTTTATGAATAATTTACAGGTTATATGTCAAGGATGGTCTCTGAATTCCAAAAGAAAATTCCGCCGAAAAAGGGTATAATAAAAAGGGATTGAAAGGGTAGAATAAATGTTTTTAAGTGGAGTTGAAGTCGCTGTACTTATTTTACAGCAAAAAATTTCATCATAGAATGTTACAATAGCATTTATATTAAACATTACACAGCACTATAGAAGAGAACTATATAAAACAAGCAAGAAGTAGAGAATATAATATGATACATGGTGTCGCTCCGTAGCATCACGATGGATCGTATTATTAAATAGAGACTCACGTCCTCAGGTTCGTTTTAGACAGATAAAAATAGTAAAATATTTTTTGCGTCGTACTTTAATTTTATTTCTGAAATAAAATTAGCTTATGTTACTGCTTATAGCATTAGCTATCTTTCAGTGAGTCTTTCAGTGGAACAATCAGACAGATTTTTTTCTTGTAGGTACCTACCGTATAAACATTTATATGCATTCAGTAAAACGCTGTTATTTTGACTTACAAACGCTACGTTTCAATTTTATTTATTTGTATAGTTTTAGGTTACAGCTTTTCTACAACATTTACTTATTCTCTTATAGTATTTTCTTGTTGTTGTCTTGATGTTTAATTCAAATATCTGTAACCGTTACCAAGTTTTAATAGATTATTGTGTTAAAATAGCGAGTGCTGTAAGAATAACATATCAATTCATTATTTGGTACTTTTACATTTGATATTAAGCTAACCCGTTCATATTATGAAAATATAGCTTATTACGCTTAGTATAGATTTCTCAGAGAGATAGAAGATATTTTCCTACAGTAAAAAGTATATTATACGTTGACCAGGATCAGGACCAGCTATCATCATACCAAATTTCATCAAAATCTGTCCAGTGGTTTTCTCGTGATGCGATCCCATACAGACAGGCAGACCGAAATTCTAAAAACTATAGATTTGGCCTCTGTATCGATAGTAATGACTCTTTCAATAAGATTTTCCAAAAAATATTTAATGTACAGATTCGACTCGGTTAGAATTTTATTATATGTATAGATTATAAAATAGGTCACGTGTATACTCTTCGTAATAAGCGAATTTATTCGTTCTACGTACAGCCGTGTTTTTGTCGGAAAAAATTTCTTTTCATCATTAAATAAAAATGGTTTTTATAAAAATGTCATAATGCAAATAAACTATCCACATTCTTCTGTCACGAGATTATAACATCTAATGTTTTTGTATGTGACCTATGTATTTTTTATATATATAATTTTTTCTTTTACATCTTTTTGACGTCATGTCATTTCTTATTTTTTCGACCACTTTAAAACTTCATTCGTATCAAGTGTTTGTTTGTTGAGGATTTTTAATATATTTTGTGTAGTTTTCTTACAAAAAAATGTCGTCCTAAAATCTAAATCAATCAACCTTTTTCAACAAAATAAATGTTTTATGATAATACCCTCTAGACGTTAATATTTTATAACAATGGCGCAGTGAACAATGCGGGCGCGTCCTAGTTTAAATTCACAATTATTACGTCGCCTTTACATATAATACAAGGGGCTCACCTTCGCTTCGCTCGGCTTCGATTTTAGAAAAACAAAAACAAATATATCCCACGGGAACCGTACATTTTTTCGGGATAAAAAGTAGCCTATATTATTCGGTTGTATGAGCTATATTATTGCAAAGTTTCATTAAAATCCGTTCAGTAGTTTTGTGTGTGTGAGTCTGAATCGCACTCAAGGTTCCGTAACATGAAACATTAAAATAAGTTTATAAACTGTTTACAAATTTATTGTTTTTAGACTTTTTCCTTTACTTGTGCTTTAAGAGTGCTTCTTGCAAAATTTCACCATTTAACGGGAAATACTTCGTAGAAGTAAGTAAGAAGGTTTTGATTCTCTTGCGATTCTTCTTGCGAATGTCAAAATATGCGGCATAAACGGCCGTATCTTTGACAAAAAAGGTCATAGACAGACAGATAGACAGACAAACAACGAAGCGATCCTATAAGGGGTTTTCAGGCAATGAACCCTAAAAAGAATTATTATAAAGTAATTACAACTGCATATAAGTCGTTTCGAACCAACGAACTCCGTCATATTTGTTGCAACTGATATCGTTATTTTAATGTAGAATATTTGATTTCTTTTAGTTGGTATGCAAAAATATACTGTCATTAGTGTACGTCAATCTTCTTGATCGTTAGATATGCCGTCGAATGTCGTAAATAATTAGGGCCAATTGTCATGAAAGGTCAATTGTGGAACGTTCTCTAAAGGACGCCGTACCTTGTAATGAACTATTTTTAGCTTTTAATAGGGAAAAATTGACAGAGTACGAGTTAGAACACTTATGGCCGATTTCACCAACGTCACCTAAGTTTAAGGGATCCCCTAAGCATGGTTAGGGGGCTGTTAGGGGACAGTTTCTGTTTCACCGACAGTTAGGGGTCACCTAAATATTAAAAGGCCCCCTAAATTTAGGTACTCGAAATATGGGCTTAAAGACGATCGTAAAACGAAATTTAATTTAGGGGCTAGTTTAGGGGACTTTTAAGCTAGGGATCCCATACGTAGGTGGTAGCGTATGGGTTGTTGGTGAAATCGGGCATTAATCGTTCTTAAGGTTGTACCTTAATGGTTCTTTAAAAATACTATATTATACAGACAGATAGACTAATGTTGGTTTAAGCTCATTAGACTTGAATCTAGAAAAAATATTTAATTTATAGTAAACTAATACTTTGATCATGTCGGTGTATAATAAGTTATTATAGAACAAAGAGTATATTTTAATGACAAGACACGATGAGGACATTTTAATTTTCTGTGGGAAATTTTCATTTGTAAATTCTTCAAGACATCACTTAGGATTTGGCCTATAACAATAAGATAGAAAGAGCTTTCGGAATACAGTTGTTGATACTTGCAATCGTATTTTATTACAGGCTTACGGCTAAAGTTTAAGATATATGCTTAGATTGATTGACATAGGAATTTCATAAAAGCTGCATAGTAAATATTAAATATTTGGTCTACAAAGAATATGGTATTTGTAGTGTTCAGAGAATTGGTGCTTTGCTTTATTTTTGTTATAATTTCGTTCTATTCCAAAAAAGAAACACTCCGTTTTTTCCGTTTTTATCCATTATCCGGACAACTTCCATTTATTTCCCATCAACCTTATTTTTTACACTTATTATGATTTAAAAAAAATAATAGCATAATCGGTCTATCCGTTTGATAAGCCAAACCAACAATAATAATTTCATTTTTTTATACCTATAGACCATCCTTTGCTGGGTAGGACGTATAGGTATCATAGGTAGAGTTTTTCATAGAGATATCTAATTATTCATTGTTTTATTTTCAACTCAATTCAATCCACGGATTTTATGCTTTATTCGTGAAGTCAACAAATTAAATTTTATGGATGACGGCGCTTCATTGTCGTTATTATTCATGAATTACGACTATTTCTATTACCATGGAAAAGCGTTCAATTGGACAATTCATCAATATTTTTTTTACGTCAAAACAACTTTAATGGCGCAGTGGTTATACTTTTAGCTTATTATTAAATTTATACATTTTTTTAAAGAAATTAAATTTATTGGAACGACTCTATTATGACTCTATAATGACGACACGCTCAGTGGCTCAGTTTGTAGTGACCCTACTTGCTGCGCTAGCGGTCGCGGGTTCGAGTCCCGCTGGGGGCATTCATTTGTGTGATGAGCACGAATGTTTGTACTCCAGTCATGGATGTTTATATTTATAATATGTATGTATTTAAAGTTATATATGTATAATGTATCAACTATCTGGTATCCATAACACAAGCCTCGTAGCTTGCCATGGAACTAGATGGTGTTGTGTGTTAATGTCCTGACATATTTATTTATATTTATTTATTTATTTATTATGCTTAGACAACAGTGATATTTTGCTTAGAAAGAGCTCTGTATGTACATAAAAAAGTTATTAATTTTCAATGATATATAATTATGAAAACATATTTGAAGTAGTTACACCATTATTTCGCTATATTTTAATTTTGTTATTCATTATTTTAATGTGACAAATAGGTATTTTTAATATCTTAAAATAATATTTTCTTAAATTTATGCGAATGTTTGACATTTTAAATAAAATAAAACTGACAACTTTTCGGATTTTTTTGCGGTTTTTTTATTTTTGGTTTGGAAAGACTAAAAAATCCGAAAAGCTAGTTTTATATAAAATGTCAAATATTCTAGAAGTTACAGCTCGAAGAAGTAACACACACTTACATTTATAATAATATGTTTTGCCTATTGTTTTCATATTAATAAAGTATTAAAACAAAGCTTCGTTTTTCCATATCTGAAATAGCAGTGACCTAAATAACGTTAGACGACCTATTAGTACTTAGGCGACACCTGGTAGTTCGAACGGGTTTAAATATTCTTTCTCCATATAAAAAACTGTATTTTATCTGATTTCTAAAGTAAGAATATTAATAATTAAAATATTTATGATTTGGTTTAGCAAATGTAATGTCAAAAAGTGACAACATCCCTGCATCTCTCTCAATTTAATGTAACCGATTAATACCTTATTTATACTGTATCTTCTCCATTCTGCACGACATTGACGAAGTTCTGTGTCCAACTGGCACGCTCATATGCCAAATAACAAAGAATTGATTTGAATTTAATGTAATAATTGCGAAAAATCTATTTTCTTTCAAGTTTTTTTAAATTTGTAAGAAACATTTTCTTGACTATTCCCTATGTAGAGTTTAGTTCATTATAGCAATAGGATGTCCGGCTTAGTCTGGACGCTAATTATTCTGTCAGAATAAGCCATTTTATTTATATAGGATTAACGGTTAGTATAGATTTTTCTGTGATGAGATATTTTTCCCGCAGTAAAAAGTATTCTATATGTAGCTATCATCATACTAAATTTCATCAAAATCTGAACCAGTGATTTTCTCGTTATGCGTTCCCAGACAGACAGACAATTTTTTTTAAAACTATAGATTCGGCCTCTGTATTGATATTAAAGACTCGTTCAATAAGATTTTCCAAAAAATATTAACGGGTCTTACATATTGATATACTAAAGTGGGAGTATGGGCAATCAATTATTGTCGAGTTATTTTGAATCTTTACATTATAACTGTCGTGTTGAACTACGAGTAATATTGTAGTATGAAGTTCTAATTTTAATACTAAACGTGACGTTAGTGGACGAAAATTTTTCATGCCTACGTCGTCTGCTACTGATTTTGTGATCTTTAGCGTAATTGGAAATGTCAGCGATTTATTTTGGTACATTTCGTTGAAGGGTAGCCTCGGGTCGTTGTCGTAGGTCTCCCTACAGACTACGCACAGTTTTCTATTTTCCATAAGGAAAATACTTGATTTTTATATTACAAAGTGATGAATTGCTATCACACTCGTGCTTCATTGAGTGGGCAACGGGTATAGCGTGGAGTTATACAGCTTTTAGTAAATAAATTGATAAATTAAGTTATATATCATAGCAAAGAGTACGTATACGGCTATTTTACGGTAATATTTCGTATGGATTGAGTACTTCTCCGGTCGAGATAGCTTATTTAAGCACACGGCAAGTCCATATTATGATCAATTCAAGCATTAATCCCATGTGGAAATCGAACCCGTGACCATCGAAGCTGTAGGCAATAAAAGACAGCTGCTATTGATAATTAATTAGAATTAATTAATGTTCCTCCTTTATGGTATGATAAAAATGCAATTTATATGCATAGCTTATGCTTAGACAATAACGAGCTTTTCACTAACTTTGGGCTTTGGGTTATTTTGTAAAAGCTTTTTATTTATCAACGGGTACATTGAACTGTCTGGAGTGTTGCCACTTTACATTTGAGTATGTTGTTGTTTTTGAAAGTTTCTAACGTTTGAATATTTTTTTTTCATTTACCGATATCAAAGAAAAAGCAAAATTATTCTTTGTTTAAAAGTTATTATGGTATTAATAAGTCCGTATAAATAGTATGTATGTAGATTACTGCCTCGGTGGTCTAGATGCGAAGATTCTGGATTCCAGTCCGGATAGGGCCAAGTTTAATTACTGAGTTTTTCGGTTAAGATATTCTCAGTAGTAGCCCCGACATAGGAAGTTGGCGGTGTCACATCCCCGTACCTCGGAGAGCACGTAAAGCCGTCGATCTTGCGCCTTAACTCTCACCGGTTGTGTCGAAGTATCGTTCCACCGTACTTTGTGAGGAAAAGGAATAGATAGTGCACTTGTGCCTGCGCGTCCACTTCTGAACTATAATATATTCTGAGTATCTGGTTAGTCTCAGTAAGATTGGCCGCCGCGGCGGAAATCGGTCAGGTAGACATTATGTAAGTAGATGTAGGATAATTTTTTAGTAAACTAAAAACTTTTTATTGCGCCTGTTTTATGCCCGATTTCACCAACAACCCATAAGCTACTACCTACGTATGGGATCCCTAGCTTAAAAGTCCCCTAAATTAAATTTCGTTTTACGATCGTCTTTAGGCCCATATTTCGAGCACCTAAATTTAGGGGGCCTTTTAATATTTAGGTGACCCCTAACTGTTGTTGAAACAGAAACTGTCCCCTAACCATGCTTAGGGGATCCGTTAAACTTAGGTGACGTTGGTAAAATCGGTCATTAGTCTCTTAAATAATTTCAGACTAATTACAATTAGTAGAATCAAAATAGATACTAGTTTTTTTTCTACTTGAAACGTAAAGGGTAGGTATATATAGATATTCAATGTAAGAAGAAAACTAAAGATAGACTACCGTAATACGCAGTTTTGGCTAATTGCAAAGGAAGTTCGTAACCACAAGTAACACAATATACGGCCATATTGAATCACAACCACCGACTTCCTGTCGCAGCCTTCTAAGAAATCCATTTTTGTTTACATAATTCTACCTGTTTTTCGCTGTAATAAAGACTAGTATTGAGAAGGCACCGATTTCTTTGGGGTTTCATTTCGACACTTTTTTATGCTTGGGAGTAATATTATGTTACCTATTTGAGTTATTTTATATAAATCGTAGCAATGAATTTTAAATTACCATAATTCCACCCAGACGTGTTGATCTTTTTCTTAAAATGTACTCATGAAAAACCCGCAAACAGGTCATTAAAGAAAATGATTTTTAGAATCGGTTCGCAATAGGAAGATGTCGCGTAGGAAAAAAATAACTTTTTTTAAGCTGTATAAAAAAATCTAGCCTTGATATAGCTATTACTAACATTTTTTATGTTTTACTTCAGCTTGTAGTGGTTTGTTACATTATTTATGTTTACCACGCACTTTAGCTGATATAATTCGAGAATAAATTCAGTGAGTCTATAATTTTAACATGACATGAAGGACTGTTAAGTAAGAATGTTTTCTTACTTCGCTAACTTCTTAGAAGTTTAGGGTAGAGCGGGGTTGGGGCAAGGGGGTGTCCAAATCCTAAAGTCAATCTACATCCCTGTATGGGTACGGGAATGTATATTGAATTTGGATACAATATATACGTTCTATGAATATCGTTCGGGATCGGAAATGGTTAGACGTAATCTATGCGTTAGATGTTTTATTGCTTTTCATTCACAAATTGCAATATTTATCTATGATAGGTGAACCGTACATTTTCCGGGATAAAAAGTAGCCTATATGCTATTCCGAACTATAATCTATGTCTGTGCCAAATTTCATCCCGATCCGTTCAGCCGTTCTGGCTTTGAGTAACAAACGTCCAAACATCCAAACGTTCATCTAAACTTTCACACATATTTATAACATTAGTAAGAAATAAGATTGTTTTTGTTATAATAACGTTACAAACTCGAATATGCGACTATATAGCGGATTCATTATAATGCAAATTACATAGTAGTAGTTTATATAAAAACAACTTTTACCTTTTTTGGTTGTTACTATTCACTTTTAGTCCGTCATGAAAGTGTTGTTTGTTACAGTATATAATATGTATTTGAACTGACAATGAATTAACAACCGCTCGTAGTGTTGAATTATTCGTATTTTCTCCGAAGGTCGTTTGTTTTTTACTACACGGACCCCGATAAGGGTAACTTAGTAAGAGCGATGATTTTATTTTGGCCCGTTTCATGTCTCATCATATGTAGGTACATCGATAAAAATATTTTATATATAAATTAGATTCTTAGCTATAAATATCTTATACATTTATACCCCTATACAGATAAATGAAATTGAAGTGTCTGTTTGTAATGTCAAAATAACAGGTTTCACTGCATATTAAATTATATACGGTACTTATAATAAAAACACATTTTTTTAACAATTTTGTCTGTCTGTCTGTTTGTTTCGAATAACCTCTGAAACAGCTGGACTGATTTTGACGGGACTTTCATTAGAAGATAGCTGATGTTATAGGGAGTAACATAGGCTACTTTTATTTTAGAAAAAGAACTAGGGCTCCGCTCAAAAAAATTAAAACTTTATATATAATACTAGCGACACTAGGTACATTTTAATTTTTTTGTTATTTTGACAATACAAACGGACACTTCAATTTTATTTATCTGTATAGATATTCCCTTTAAAATTTCTTTCAAACTCCATAAAGCGTGCTCTATAAAGATGTTTATAACTAATAGATAGGTACACAAACACAAATTTTTCTATATACTTTTCATATTAAAACTTATGATATAATGAAATATTATTCTTTATTGCACACCACTATTTTACATTACATAGTGTAATATTTGTTTCTTTATTAACTTTTCTTCATCGCTTATGCAAAACACGTAAATTGTAACAAAAGTATAAAACGTAGCCGGTTTTATCTCGTCTATGAAATATTTAAGCAAATATCTTAACTTTTAGAGGCATTTTCTACTCGTAGAATAGTGGAAGCTTTTGTAGCGAGATATTATGTTTCAAAGTACCATAAGCTTCTTAAGTATGATAGGTAATATCTAAATATCTAAGTAAGTATAATCTTGTGTAATGTCTTGAAAAATATCCACTGGATGGATACACAATAATGTTTGACATGTTTGGTTTCTGTTTTATATTACTAGGCATTGGTAGCCAAGTGGTAATTCGCTGGCTTGAGAATGTGAAGGGGGTTCAAATCCCAGGTCTCTGATATTTTCAGGTGCGAATCATTTTCAATATGATTTTCTACTACTTCTTTAACGGTAAAGGAGACATCGTGTAGAAACTTGCATGTTTGAAAGAACCTAGCAAGTTTTCGAAATATATGTGAAGTCCACCAACCCTCACTTGGTTAGCGTGCTGCGCTATGGCCAGATCTCCCTCGTACTAAAGGGATGCTGTGTTCAGCAGTGGGACATTAAAAAAAGAGCTGAATTATAACAATCAATTAATTTTCTGTGAACCAACAAGTATTGTCATTTTGTTAACTTTTCGATTTTTCGCTACAAATGGAATTATTGGATTTGTCTATCTGTTCGTCTATCTATATCTAAATAATGTCTGTATCTTATACACGTATAATATTATGTGTTTTTAGTATATGAAGAAAATGATCATTTTAAAAATTAGCTAATAAAGAGGTAAAAGGTTAGCATATAAACGATTTTTTTTTGATTTACCGAATCTCCTTCGTGTCTTCTCTATTCTACGTGACATTGGCGAAGTAATCTGTGATCAACGGGCACGCTTTGAAGCCAATAACAACCGAATTGTTTTTTTGTCACTGACTTTCAATTTACTATATAATTTTCTTGAAAAACATGGTGAGTGCAATAACATGGGAACCTGTTCACACTTGCCAGTATGCCAGTAGCACAACCTAGTGGTTGCGTCTGATTCAGAGCTGGCAACCATTTTTTTTTTACATTTTTCATATTATTTTCTTTGCAACGTTTAAAATTTAAATCATTCAAATAACATATAGCCGGAATTTAATACAATTAATTAATTACAATTTAACGAATTAACGGCGATTACTGGCGGTTACTTACATAGAAGCAAAATATATTGCATTGTTATCGTTCATTTAAATTAAGTTTCATTAAAAAAACAGACACCAGAAATTAGTCTCCGGATCTTAGACTATAACAATAACGATTTGCAATATGTAGTGTGTAGTACTGTGTATGGTGTTGGCATTCAACACTTTAATATTCCTTTCACATAATTCTATTGGAGGTAGTGGAATATTAGAAAGCACGCGATTTGCATAGAAATGTTAAATTATTTGGCTGCTCGAGTTAAGAATGGCTATCGAAATCAATTAGTTTTTTTTTACTATTGTATATTTTTTTGAATAGTTTACCTATATATGTTATGATTTGATGATGGAATGATTCTTTTTAATTAACATCTCGTCATCCTGGAAGGTCATCTCTTACGGATAGAATATTTGTTAAGTCGGTGTTCATTTTTACTTAAACGTAATTATTTAAATAATAATATTGTCGAATTATAAATAATGTATAAACACTTTATTTATACATAAACAATAATTTAGCGAAATCTACATGAAATATTTTTTTAGACTAGGTACTTTTTATCCCGGAAAAATACATGGTTCCCGTGGGATAGATTTGTTTTAGTTTTTCACTAGGCACGAACCCGAGCGAAGCGAGGGCGAGCCGCTAGTTTATTATATTTTTATAACTGTTATTTAAGCTTACAAGTAACCTATTTCGTGTATGATATAGCTGTGATATATCACTCATTTATTATATCAACTAGTCACTACCCGGTCCTTGACGCATGAATGATGAAATCTAGTCCATCCTAATCTGTTGACGCAATCTATACAATCTGTATAGCGGCTTACGCGTAAAACGGTAACAGACAAAGAGGCAGACCTGATATTAGTATGGATAAAAGTTAAATTCATGTTTCAAAAGCCCTTGTTAAAAGTTTGCTTGTCGTTTAGATTTAATATATCCCCATAAAAGGTTGAAGCCAAATATTCTCTTCATTTTAAAGGAAAGAAACCTCGATGTAATTGTAAGGACATTGTTAGGAACAGTCATTGGATTTCGGCCTGATATTGCCAATGAACTTCGCCAACTTGTTTAGTCCGTGATTTAAATAGTTTTAGTGCTTTACTTAATAGTGCTGTGTAATCTAATGGAATTTGAAGGCGAATAAACTACGAGCTTTCATTTATATAATATATACCTACTACTGATTTATCCTCGCTCGGGTGTATTTTTGTCATGCTTTTTATTGCATTATATTGCTTTACCGAGCGACTTAAACTCGCTTCGCTCGGGTCGTCCCTAGGTATGCGGCTCATGTCCACAATTTCAAGGGTTTTAATTTTTTTACGCTGAACTCTGCTCCTATTTCTAAAATAAAAGTAGCCTAAGTTACTTCTCATAACATCTGTTATCTGCCCGTGAATTCCTGTCAAAATCGGCCCAGCCTTTTCGGAGATTAGCCGGAATAAAGAGAGAAAAATCAAAGCGGTTTTCAAAGGTAGCTTATAACTGTTCTCATGATACAATTCATCGAAATTCGTTCATCAGTTAAGCATGAGAGGATAAAAAACAAGCAACTATAGTACGTTTCATATCTAAAATATTAAATAGTGATATTCCCTAGTTTTGCTTGGTAAAAATGTTTATTTTACACTTTTTCGTATATCTAAAAACAAACTTTCAACATAATCGCCTTAAAACACTATTACTCATATATCGAGTCGAATTTGTACATTAAATATTTTTTGGAAAATCTACAGAGGCTGGATCTATTGTTTTTAGATTTTTTCTCTGTCTGGGAACGCATCAACAGAAAACCATGGTCAGATTTTGATGAAATTTGTTATGATGATAGCTGCTTATCCGGGTCAGTATATAGGATACTTTTTACTGCGAGAAAATATATCATCTCTGAAAAATTTATACTAAACGTTAAAACGTAACTAGGGACAGACCCGAGCGGAGCGAGGGTGAGTCGTTAGTAAAAATATAAATGTTAAAGTTAAAACTGTTCAGCTTTTTTATGACCTATAAATCTTTTAAGAAACAAATTAAACTTTATTCTAAGTACATTAAAGCTTTATCTCCCGCCATCTCGCGAAGTGTGATTCCATCATGAGTGTTAATACGACAAAGCTTTGTAGTCCGGTTCTTTTGTAGGCATGTTTCCAGTTTTATCATAATAAGATCTGCCGTTGTTACATTCAGTACTAAAGAGAACTAGGGATGCGGTTCACTGAAGTGAAAGCTTTGACTTTTTACAATCTCCTATGGGAACATCATCATAAGGAACACCCAATGGTACTTATCAGATTATAAAAACCAATAATAAAGGTACACTGACTTCAAAATCACTTGAAAGTAACTTATTCCACTCTAAGATGTGGATTTTATTTTGTTTATATAAGGCTACCAAATAAATAACTTATTTATTAACCGACTTCCAAAAACGAAAAGTTTTTCAATTCGTCGGAATCTTTTTTTTTATGTATGTTCACCGATTACTCGAAGACGCCTGAACCGATTTGGAAAATTTTTGTTTTGTTTGAAAGGGTGTACTTCCCAGGTGGTCCCATACAAATTTTATCGAAATCGGTCGAGCGGTTTTAAAAGAAATCAACAATAAATATATTTTTTTAAACAAATTGCTTAATCGAATATGTTATTAAAAACTTTCTTCCTACAAATTACCTGCTTATTACGTCTACACTAAAATATAAAAATAAAACTTAAAAAAAAAGCGGACAATAATTTAAGATATGAATATCTAATAGGTATAATATATGTATTTTACGTATCAAAATATATTAGATTTCCTATGCGTCGGCTGACACCAACTTCGAAAATATCTGATTAGGTATCTATTCTAAATGAAAATCCCCGTTTAGTTATTTTTTACATTTTAGTGCCTGGAAGTCGGTTTTATTTTTCTTTAAAAGATTTTTTAAGAGAACAAATTATTTATTAAGAGAATTATGCAAAATTGACTCAGATGTGCGAAAATTCGCGTGATATACACACAAAAACTACATACGAATTGAGTACGTTCTTTTTGAAGTCGGTTAAAAAATAGTATAATTAAGATACTTAATGGCTTTGACATATAGACATTTTGTATTTTTCAGGAAATATTGTTTTTCCCAATAACTTTCTATACGAACATCGTGGTATGCGAACTTGACCTATGCAAATATATGTCTCTAGTGACGTTAGAACTCGTTAATCTCGTTATACCTGTATCAAAAACAAATGTCATGCTTTAGATTTTTATCCCGTTAAAAGTTAAAACCATGATTTATTAAATTAAATATACATATATTTGTTGTATTTAAGAATCAGAGTTATGTATGTAGATTGTAGGTACTTAAAATTGTACAAGTAACATTTAAGTTTAATATTAGCTACACTACACTAACCTAAATTATTTTTATTGTTTAGATGCTGTATAATGCTAATGTCTTTGCCGACGGCTCTACTCATTTTTGACGAGGAAAATTACTTAATTTTTTGAAGACAACTCTTCGTATGCGCATTTGCTTGATCATAGATTAATAAATAAGTACATGTGTAATATTACGATAAGCAGTAACTTAGTAATATATTATGTACAATGTACATACAATGTACACATACAAGCTTCTCCCGTGTCTTCGCTCGCGTCGTCTATCTATGAATAACTCCTTTCATTTTCGTTACAAAATTGGGTTGAAAAATAAGCATGTAAAAGAAATATAAGCTTTAGCCTCCGACCTTGACCTTGTGTAGGCGAGCTCCCATACCCGGGGGTTACGCAACTCGAGAGGCTCTAACGGCATGACCATCTAGCGAGTCAAATAGCGAAAGCTAAACGCTAAAATGCGAGCTTTGAAAGCTTATTTTGTAAGTAGCTCTAATGAATTCTACATTTAGTGATTTTAAAACTTGTTATTGCAGTTTTGTAACAATATACTCGTAGTGTGTGATTTTTCGTTTTCTTTTGCACTGCCTATGCAAAGGAGGTCGCTGATTAAATTTTAATTTCTTATATTGAGTGACTGTTTGAATTTGTTTATAGTAACGTTTTAATTTTTGGACTAAGGGATTACTGCTAGTAAATTATTTTTTGTAATAAATATTACCTCGAAGTAAAGTTATGATAGTAAAGTGTTAAGTCAAATCTATACATAATTGTTAATACATATAATAAAATTCTGAGCTGACAATCTTAATGAAATAGTCATTATTATAGATACAGAAGCCGAATCTATAGTTCATAGATTTTTTGTCTGTCTGTCTGTATTTGAATGCATCACGATAAAACTACTAGACTGATTTTGATGAAAATTGATATACTTTTTACTGCGGGAAAGTGTCTAAGTCAAATCAAATGCTTTACCCAAATTTTCAATCATATTTATGGTCGATTTCAACCATTTGGCGAACACTAGTATTAATAGAACAAATGGAGGAAATCTGCAAAATCCAATTCCATTTATTGCAGTCACGTGCTCTAATGCAGGGAAGTACGAATTACATTTCAAATCACGTACAGTCATTTGTTATCAAATAAGCTTACTCCGCTTATCACAGTAGCCTTTGCCGACGACTCTACTCATTTTTGACGAGGAAAATTACTTAATTTTTTGAAGATAACTCTTCGTATGCGCATTTGCTTGATCATAGATTAATAAATAAGTACATGTGTAATATTACGATAAGCAGTAACTTAGTAATATATTATGTACAATATACATTGTAGATACAAGCTTGTTCCGCGTCTTTCTCGCGTCGTATATCTATGAATAACTCCTTGGATCGAGAAATTCGTAGCATGGTGCTACTAAGTTTTTATCAAATGTAAGAAAAATTTGACTGGTAGTTCCTGAAATTAACACGAAACAAAAAACAAACAAACATGTCGATGACGTGGCCTAAAATTCTCTCAGATTCCTGACATAGGTCATATTATGATTTATGACCATAATCACATTATGCCGTTATAATCGTTATTGATAATCATTTTGAAATTTTATATAGGTGTATATCTTATGTAAAAAATATTTTGTGTAGACAAAGAACCTTTTTTTTCGTAAATTCACATCCGAAAAACATTGTTTACTCAAGTGTCCCTAAGCAAATTGATATCAATTACGTGACACATAAACGTACGTACGTAATAGAAAGTTTAAAGTCACATAAAATTGAAAGGATAATGGATAATTTCTTTTCCTTTCACTCCATTCTTTTAAAATCTAAATTAGTACCTACACTTAAAGGTATATATAAAAAAAACTTGTGTGATTATTGTCATTAAAATATTAATCATCTTATATGACTATTTTAACTTAAAGTCATCAAAAAAAAATTTTAGAAAAGGAAAACCAATGATTATTTGAGAATATGATAACAATTTGACGAGAACGGTTCGTCAAATTTTAAAATTACCGTTATTCATTGCCACACTCTCTGCATATTGTGAAAAATGGAGAATAAAAATAACTAAGATTTCTCCGTCTTCACCGCATACAAAAATGTTAAAGTATCTTTGCATAATGAATAATTAATCGCGATCATTAAAGTAACCTTGGAGGTTCTTCACGAATAAAATATTAGACTTAGGAATAACTAGCGGCTCCTCTCGCTTCGCTCGTTCAGTTGTAGGTGCGTTTTAAAGATTAGATCGATATCCCACGGGAACCGTATATTTTTCCGGGTTAAAAAGATAACCTATGTGCCTTTTCAGACTATTATCTATCTCTGTGCTAAATTTCATCCCGATCTGTTCAGCTGTTCTGGCGTGATTGAGTAACAAACAACCATCAAACTTTCGCATTTATATAGTAGTAAGATAATTATGCCTGTATTTTGTGTCATTAAATATTCAGTTGAACTGATCAGAGCCATTGAAACTGATATCAAACAAAAGTCATTCTCGTTCCGAAACCGCGATAACCTTTGTTCGGACGAGTCTATTCAACTGGCGTATAACATGCGTGATATTTCACAATCTGTATATAAAAAATATAAAATCCACTTTAAATTTTATACTATACGCATTATAATATAAAATTTAAAGTGGATTTTTAAAATAACGTCTGTCCGTTTGTTCCTGTGATTTAAAGTTCACTTTATAAACTTACTAGCTTTTTGTTCACTCTGCGAATTTATCCTCTGTATTGAATATACATAAATAAGTTATTACCCTCACCCTCGCTTCGCTCGGGTTAAATTCTAGAAAAACAAAAACATATCTATTGCACGGGAACCGTACATTTTTCCGGGATAAAAAGAATACGTAAATAATAACTAATACACGTATTTATTTAATTAAATTGAAGAGCATTATACCTAGTTTCAAGTAATTCTGATCATAATTGATATTTTAGGTAATAGGTTGTATTTTAACGTGCTTTCCCGTGGGAATTAGATTATCTCCCGCGGTAAAAAGTAGCCTATATCACTTTCCAGCCCTCCCAACTATCTCGCCAAAATTACGCCAATCCGTCACTCCGTTTCGACGTGAAAGAAGGTCAAACAAACAAACACACTTTCAGATTTATAATATTAGTATGGATTTCAATATTGTGACATGGAGAGTACCTACACAATTGTTTTGTAAATGACTTTACATACTTTCTAGTTTAGCAGAAGCCGTAACGTTTAAGAAGATGACTTAGTGCATATGGGCGCGTGATTATTCTGCCATTTAATTTAAAATATTGGTAACATATTAAAATAGTTAGTCTTAACCTATTTTAATCGTGTTTTTACTATATAGTGTATAGGCTATAGATAGAGATTCTTGATTGTCAATTTAGATCAAAAGTAAAAGCGTAAGTAAGGTTTATATTAGTATAGAATTTTCTTCATTTTTATTGATATTGAATGTCTGTTATATTAGTGACGGTCGAAGAGAAGCGATTATATTATTACTCATGATTTGTATACTGACTCTAATTAAATAATAATAACAAAAGACAAATTCTTATCTTTTCAAATTTAACGAACCGTAAAGAGGCAAATAGTAGGGGTATATGTTAGTGCTCGAAACATGAATTGTTCATATGAGATGAAATTACAAGTTGTAATGATTTAACTATGTACTTAAATTTTTTGTCGTTACTGCTATATTTTAATAACAGGTATATTGGTATATTTAGCATTGACATGTGAAGTAGCGACTCACTCTCGCTAAGCTCGGTTTCGTCCCTAGTTACGTTTTAACGTTTAGTTCAGAGATGTTATGTTTTCTCGCATTAAAAAGTATCCTATATGTTAACCCGGATAACCAGCTATCATCATACCAAATTTCATCAAAATAAATATGTTGGGACATGAACACACAGCACCATTTAGTTCCATGGTACGAGGCCTGTGTTATGGATACCAGATAGTTGATACACTACCCACAAATATATAATTTTAAAATACATACATATTATAAATATAAACACCTATGACTGGAGTAAGAACATTCGTACTCATCACACAAACGAATGCCCCCAGCGGGACTCGAACCCGCGACCACTGGCACAGCAATTATGAGCACTATGAACTGAGCCAAACGTGTCGTCAAAGTCTAAATCTATCAAGTGGTTTTCTCATGATGCGTTCCCAGACAGACAAAAATTCTAAAAACTAGTTTCGGCCTCTGTATCGATAATAATGACTATTATAAATATGTAATGTACAGATTCTACTCAAAATTACCTACTTAAAATAAAATTCTATCTGAGTCGAATCTCTCAGTAATAAATTATAAAAGACACTCATGATGTGCAGATGACATTTTAAATTATTATTTAATTAACAGATAATTTTAGTGTTCTGTAAATAGTAAGTTACTCGAAACAATTTTAATTATGAATGCATATTGTGTGTTTATAAGATATTATGTATATGGAAACGTTGTTCGTTTAAATTATAACAAAGTTTTTTTAGGGTTACATTGTTGGTTTTTTATGGAGTAAGTTTCTAGGAGTTTCAAAGACTTTGAGGCAAAAACTTCTTATATAAATAGGTTAATATAAGTAAATATGTATATTTCCATATATTATCTTAACTAGAAACTACTTTAGAGCGTGCCCGCGGATTCACCCACGTTTTTTTTTCATTTAGAAATTATTTTATCAATTAGATATACATATTTAGTATTTATATCATTTTATGCTAGTCGTAACAAAATATATTATTTTTGGGGATATTCGGGAGATACTCGTAGGTTTTTTTACATAACTGAATTTATATCAGAGTGCTAATAACGTGCATTTCTAGTGTAATTATCTATATTATTGCACTTTAAAAGTAATAGAGAATATAGAACAAAAAACTTACCTAAGGCGGACTTATCTCTAAGAGAGATCTTTTATAGTCAACACACGTATGTGGAAGAGGACGTTAGTGTGGCAATATACGGTGTAATACACTTTTCCTATTTTTATATATGCGACAAACTAGCTGTGCCACGCGGTTTCATCTAAAATTGATTATACATATGCCTGTTTCATATACCTAACCTCTACACAATGAGTAATATATGGAAGTCTGCCCGATTTGTTAACATTTATCATTACTGCTCCGCTCCCTTGGGTAGTAGCATGATAATTTATAGCCTATATAGCCTTCCTCAATAAACGGGATATCTGATGCAAAAATAATATTTCAAATCGGATTATTAGTTCTTGAGATTATCGCGACAACAAATTCTGGCTTTATAATATCAGTATAGATTGAATAGATTAAAACCATTTGCTGCAAATCTATTAAGTACCTTCCTTAATTAGTGACATTCTACCTAATTATTTCACAAAGTACTTAGACCTTATCTTGGTTAGAGACATTTATCTTCAGAATGTGTGCCGGTTACGGACCTCAGTCGAGTAAGCTCGATATCGTTATTTAGAGACTTGTATAAATAATCATCGTACGCTTATATATTATTATTATATTTAATACTAGCGACTTACCCTCTCTTCGCTCGAAACAAAAACAAATCTATCCCACGGGAACCGTACATTTTTCCGGAATAAAAAGTAGCCTCTGTGTTTTTCTGATGTATGAGCCATATTATTGTAAACTTTCATTAAAATCCATTCAGTAGTTTTTGCGTGAAAGAGTAACAAACATCCATACATCCTCACAAACTTTCGCAATTATAATATTAAGTAGGCTTATTATTTTGAGAATATTCGTTATTTTTTGTAGTTTAGTATTAATTGTATGTTTTTTCTTGAATTTTAATACATGTCTTTTTATTCTGGAAGCTATTAGATATTTCGATTCGATATTATTAGTGTTATCATTTTAATTTGATATATTATTAGTTATATGATTTAATATCTCACTTAGCCTCGCTTCGCTCGAATGCGTCGCTAGATACGTTTAACTTTTTAGAGCGGAATCCTAATTCTTTTTCTAAAACAAAAGTAGTCTAAGTTACTCCTTATAACCTACAGCTATCTGCCGGTAAAAGTCCCGTCAAAATCAATCCAGCCGTTTCGGAGATTAGCCGGAACAATTGCGTTTCTTATAAGTGCCGTATATAATTTCACATTTAGTAAAAAACTGTTATTTTGACATTACAAACAGACACTTTTTTATTTATCTGTATAGATAAATAAAATTTGAATCCGCCTGTAACACTATTGATTAAGTTGGAGATCGTGGGTTTATATATAATATTACATAATATGTATGTATGTACGTTCATCATATATGTATATTGGTCATATGGATATCTCGGTTCTGTGATAAGAGCTCAGGCCTAAATCTCATTTAGTGGTGATAAAAAATGTAGTGATTATGATGATATAGTTACATTGTATAGATATTTTATACATTGTATATGTTAGTACATATATCCGTCTGCATGTATATATGTACTTACGTATTTATTACATAATTTATGCTGATATTTTCAGTCTTTATCCCTTACAGGGTAATCGAGAGTATAGAGTGCTAGTTTTAGTTTTTGGGTGATCTTTACAAAAAAGAGTATATAAAAAATATTTAAAATGTTTTTAACCCAGATTTTTTAATTTTAAGTTTTCAGTCGTAGTTTTAAAACTATGTATCTTTCGATTTTTTTCAAAATTTTCTATTTTAAACTACTATTCATCGTGCAACTTTTAAGCCCGGTACGGTAGTGGGCCTTCCATAAGTACATTTTTTTTTCGAATTTTAAAAATGAAAAAGAGAAATAATTTTTATATATATGTACACTGTACAGTGTATAAATTATATATGTATTATGATTGCTACTGGCGATAGTCATAATGTCTCACTCGTTTAAGATACTTTACATCCACACATTGACATTATTTGCTACAATCATTCGCCATTCAGTGATAAATACGTAATTTGGTGTCGTATTGACCGAGGACGACTCAATAGATAATCTTTTATCTGAATATTAAATAATGAGGCGGACTGTCGGCGGACAGGTCACTTCAGTACGTCCACGATCGCGATACCCGTTGCTTATAACTTACTAAATTGTTACTCCCCTTGAATAAAACACGCGAGATAGAGTGTACACTTTGTGATATTTTGAAAGTGAAGTGCGTATACAGACGGATATCTAAGTGATTTTGTATAGCGATATTTATTATTAGTTTTGAGAATGCAGTGGTATTCGTGATTTGAGTTTTGGCACGCTAGCGATGAATAGTGCCAAGATGCTACAAATAAAGGTTTGTTATTGTTTACATGAAATAATGTCCTAATTATACACAATTTGAAAGTGATTTACGTATATTTTAACTAATTTTGTCGTGTAGGTTAAGTATAGCGACCTTTCACAGATTTCACGTTGAAACTAAACCGAAATAGCTGTTATGTTATCTTATACGGATTATTTGACTGATAATGAAATTAGACTGTGTGTACGTTGTACATATATGTGAACTCTCTACCTAAACTATTTTGTTCCTTGAAGAGAGCAAATTAACATGCTTTATCATGTGCAATATTTGTTATATTTTTTATATATATTTACTAGCGACTCACCCTCGCTTCGCTCGGGTTCGTCCCGAGGTATGTTTTGAAGCTTAGTACGGAATAGTTTTTTTTGTTTTATATTTGTGTAATTCTTCTGCTATTCGAAGTGCAGACAAATCTAACAAAACGAAGATCATAAAAATCGGGCCAGCAGTTCTCGAGTCATAAGTGTTGTAGCAAACCCGACTTTGTTTTATATCGATTATACGAAGTTTTTCAATATAAATCAATATATACTTCTTTCATAAAAACTTCCAAAATGTACTTGGCCAGCGTGTCCAGCAATATAGTGTGATCCCCCTATCACGTGCCTAGCAGTGGGACGTCCAAAAGGACTGCATACATAGGTACATACATACTACATTCAAATAGTTAATAGACTATTTATTATACTATTTTTGAGTCGTCAATTTTAAATTTATTATTCAGCTATCACCTGCTCAGAAGGCAATTCTACTGAGAAGAGCCGACGAGAAACACGAGAAACTCAAAGAGTTACTCATAAAAAAATTATAAAAGAATAATTTTAATTTTTAAGCTAATTTCTTTGTACACGCATGAATGTATAGTTCAGTACACTTAGTATACTAATTACTTTATCATATAGGTACATTACATTACGTACATTACATTACGTACATTCGCAATTTCATTAATAAATCTTATTCTCGTAAGTAGTCTATATTTTATTTTAGATTTAGATATACGAGTATAAGTAGATTGTTTTTTCATCGCATCATAAATTTGGTTTTTCTTTGTATAAACATTGACTTCAATAGTTTTAACGTTTAGTATAGATTTCTCAGAGATGAGATATTTTCCCGCACTCAAAAGTATCCTAAATGTTAACCCGGATAACCAACTATAATCATACCAAATTTCCTCAAAATGTGTAGGTACAGTGGTTTTCTCGTCATGCGTTCCCAGACCGACAGACAGACAAAAAATCTAAAAACTGTAGATTCGGCCTCTGTATCAATAATAATGGCTATTTCAATAAGATTTTCCAAAAATTATTTAATGTGCAGATTCGCCACAGATTTCTATTTGAGAGTTTATGCTCTATTGTAATCCAAATATCATCAATAAGTACAATTTTGTGTTGTAATAGTTAAATGACTTGTAATTTCATTTATTGTTAAATACTCTTTAATTTTACGATGGCTTTACTAGTTTCCGTCTCGAATCCGCGGAGTTCTATTTCCGCTTAATTTATTCTTTATCTTGCTAACATTGTTAATATGAAAGTTTAGATGGATGTTTGGATGTTTGTTACTCAATCACGCCAGAACGGCTGAACGGATCTGGATGAAATTTGACACAGAGATAGAAGAATGTAATTTTCGTAGGATATATTTGTTTCTGTTATGTATTACATAAATAGTTTTTTACATATATTTTTAATAAGTCTCGAGTTCGAGTAAAATCGTATGATATTACTACAATTCTTAGAACAGCTACCATTTGCGTTTGCTGTGTATTTTCAGATTAGTGACTTACTTTCAACATTGTGATAAAGTGTCAATGTATGTATTACAGATAACTGTTATCATTATGAGCTGATATTCTACTAGCGTTTTCTTGTATTTCGTCTGTGCATTTATTTTTAACCGCAAGGAAAGGGTTATGTTTTTCGCGCCTATCTTTGTATGTTTATTTGTAATATTCTTTGTTCCCTCATATCTTCCAAACCACTCGATGGATTTCATTAATTAATACTATATTCCATTGTGAACTTGTTTTCATCTTTTTAGTTAGCTTTTATGCAGTCGGGTTTTTTACTTTTATAATATATTTATTTTTAATGATTTTAAATTGTTTTTAATATGATGGTCTAAAATATTTTTATCATTCTGAAGGAATGCTATACTTGTTTAAGGGGCGATTTCAAATCATTTAGCCACTTCATGTGTTGAACAAAAACTCCAACCCTGCGTCGACCTCACTTAAGCTGCCTTCTTGACGTAAATAACCGAAGTTAAAATAACATATGGGTCACTTCTAAAATGAATCAAATAATTCTTATATTATATTCGAAGTCTTTATTTAGTAGCCGATAAAGAGTGGATGGAGCTCTTTATACATTTCCTAGCGATATAATCACATCGACTGGCGATCGTGTTAACTAACAAATTTTCAAATCGATTGAACTTTTATTATAATAGACAAGCGCTTAACAGAACGTTTTAACGGTTAGTATAGATTTCTTAGAGATGAGATATTTTCCTACGGTAAAATATATCCAGCCAGATATATCATATCAATTTAAATCAAAATTTTCCCAATGGTTTTCTAGTGATGCGTTACCAGACAGACAGACAAAAATTATAAAAACAATAGATTCGGCCTCTGTATCGATAATAATGACTATTTCAATAAGATTTTCCAAAAAAATATTTAATGTACAGATTCGGCTTAGTTACAATTTTATTATATGTACAGATATAAGTCATGATAATGAAAGCGTATTAAAAAGTATTAGAGTGTTATTATAATGAGCAGTTTAAACTGGACATAGGTCTACCGCACACGTAACTTTTCATCTCTCCGATTACTTTATTGCGCTATCTACTTGTCGTTTGTTTACGACGTAATAATTGATTCTAGTTACACTCATCCAAAGTCACATGTATGTACACGTGTATGGTTTATATTCTTGCATTAGCCATAGATATATTAGGTAGGTATATTGTAAAACAATGAAACACTTTTCCTGATATAATGGTTATATTGACAGGAATTAATAAAATTTATATACACAACATAAAATCATACGTCCGTCCAAACGTCAATCAATATGTCTTCGTCGTCATACTCTTCCTGCCTACCTGGCATCTGCTTAGACGAACACCACAGAGGTTGTATGAAGGCGTACTTGATGTCTTCGAATAAACTAACGGCGCGTAACAATATATATATATATATATATATATATATATATATATATATATATATATATATATATATATATATATATATATATATATATATATATATATATATCTCAAATCGCTAAATAAATGTAATTTCTTAACCGACGAAAAAAGGAGGAAGTTTTCAATTCGACACGTATATTTTTTTATGTTTGACCACGCATAACTTTTTACAGTGTAGTCCGATTTCAATGATTTTTTTTATTAGGGTTCCGTACCCGAAGGACGCCAGCGGAACCCTATTACTATGTTTCCGTTGTCCTGTAATCGAAAAGTATCGCTACTTTATGGTTATAAATATAATAATGGCAACACTAAATATAGATTACTAATTAATATTTTAAAATTGTAATAATTATAAAAATAATAGCAAAAATTAAATAAATAATATTCCATATTCAATTATAATTAAAATTATAAAAATGTTTTTAAGTTATAAAATATTGTAAGATACTTGGTGCAATTTTTCATTTTGTTAATTGTGGGTAGGCTGTCTGTAACAACTATACCTCCAAGACATGTAACACCTCAGTCTCTCCCGTGACCATGGATGGTGTAAAGCATTCGAAACGTCGGGAAACAAAAATGCAAATAAATCCGCGACAAAATCCGAAAAGATAGTTTTATTTAAAATGTCAAATATTCGCGTAAATCTAAAAAAGTATTAAAAAAATACAGTTAACATTTAACATGTATTTTCGTATTCGTATTTTCATAGTGGGTTATTAGCTTTGTACTAAAGCGCGTAGTTTTGGTAAAAACTTTTGATAAAATTTGAAATGAAACATAAACTAGAAGGTTAAACTTTTGCTAATTTAAAAGTCCATGCTTCAGTTACATAATGTGGCCATAGTTGGTTTTGGTAGGGTTGAAATCATTTTTTTAAAAGGTAACAAAAGGTGTTGTTAGTTCATTGTAATAGAGCTAGTGGTTAGTTGGACTCCATTGTGGGTTACTTTTAATTATTACTACATATTTATATATTTTTTAATAAAAAGGCGGTGATTTCCTTATATTTATACTAGCGACTTACCCTCGCTTCGCTCGGGTGCATCCCTAGGTAGTTTTTAATTTTGTTGAGCGGAATCCTAATTCATTTTCTAAAATTCAAGTAGCCTAAGTTACTCTTTATAACATCAGCTATCTGCCAGTGAAAATCCCGTCAAAATCGGTCCAGCCGTTTCGAAGATTAGCCGGAACAAACAGACAGACAGACAAAAAATAGAAAAATTGTGTTTTTCTTTTATTTTATTAATCGGGTATAGATAGGATCACCTTGATGTATGATGGTTAAGAAAGGCATAGTGAGATGTACTATTCAAAATTATACCGAACAGTTCTTCGTGTCTTCTTCATTCTACGTGACATGGGCAAAGTAATCTATTCTCAATTAGCACCTTTTGAAGGTATTAACAAAAAATTGAATTGAATTCAAATTTAGAGATGATATCTCGTACTTGTAAAAACAATTTAGACAATCTGAGTAGGGACCTCCTCGCTTTGAAGTTGGTCAAAAACACACATTGACATATAAACTAAAATATGTAGTTAGAATGAAAACATTAATTACTATGAAGTGTGATTCGATTAAACACCTGGCTTACTATCGACTGTCACGTGACACTACAGTGACTAACGTTTGTTTTAGGTCTATCGATTTTTTTTTGCATGAAACTGCAGTAATAATGTATTGTAATTTGGTAGGTATTAAATATTAATGTTAAGAAATAAAAAATGATAACCTATCATAGACTCAAATCAGTTCCTGATAAATTATTAAATATTTTATTATACTTATAATCCAGTTTTCGTCTATCTATACAGATAAACAAGATTGAAGTGTCTGTTTCTATGAAATTGTATACGATACTTAAACGAAATAATCCGGCTAATCTCCGAAACTGCTGGACTGATTTTGACGGTACTCTCAGATATGTAGCTGATGTTAAACGAAGTAACTTTAGGCTACTTTCATTTTAGAAGAAGAATTAGGGTTCCGCTTACAAAATTAAAACGTACCTAGGAATGCACCCGAGCGAAGCGAGGTCAAGTCGCTAGTCTATAATAAGAGAACAAGTATTGTTTTTGTTTGTTCACCATATTAAAGTTAAATAATATAGTTATTGAGTTATAGGAATGTTATGTTATTATAAAAGGAAAGTTGTGTTATCCATTAGACACACTTTTCCGTTAAGTATTTATTTTTTACTATTATTTTATCCCTACTTCACTCGACTCTATAATCACGTATTGAATTAGAATGATATTCATTAAATGTACTGGAGTATGAAATAACCCATATCGCTTTCCGGCACAAAGACTAAATCGTGTAAAAAATCGTGAAAGAGCATGAAGTACACGCATTAATAATATAGTAGTAGTAGTAAATAAGGATAGTGTGCTTAAACAATATCTTAGTATCTTCTTGCTGAGGTAAAGGTTTTGTTGATAGGTAGGTAGTAGAATTTTTAGAATAAAACAATTTATTTTTTACATATTGTTTAAAAGTAGAAAATCTAATACAAGTCTATCCCACGGGAGCCGTAGGTATATTTTTCCGGGATAAAAAGTAGCGTATGTGCTATTCCAGACAAAAAATTATCACTGTGCCAAAAATTTCATTCAGATCTGTTTAGCCGTTCTGGCGTGATTGAGTAACAAACATCCATTTAAACTTTCATATTTATAATATTAGTAAAATTAAATTTCCTATAGCTTCACGACTTTTTTCTTGCAGAAGCCAAGAATATTGCTTAGAAAATCGTCTCAAACTTGTATAAAACAGCCCACGTAACCCTGTTGCGTCATTTCAGAAGTAGCTGGCTCATTGCCAAACATCATGGGAATATTCATCAACGATTTTAAACGTTATCCTAATATGTTTAAGGTTCAAATTCTATTACGATGCTCACGTCAGCCTTTTTGCTTAAAGCCTAAATCACTAGTAATAGGGTTCAGTTTGAGCTCAAGTTGTGAGCTTCATTCGTCGTCGCCCTTTCATGTGTTTTTTATAAGAAGACGTTCTTTGAGGAAATGTGGCGCCGGGTCAAGTTTAATGGGGAAAATTTCTACTGGCTTCAACTTCTATCTTGTTATCGGTAATATAATAAAGTTAAATGCTATAAGTTTCATGAGCAGACATAAAGAATGTAGTGAGTTATGTTTTTGTTGTGTAGAAAGTACCTTTCTTATCGAAGTCATAATTAACAAGTTTGTGCTCTAAAAAAGTGAGCTGACTCAGTTTCGTTGGGCTGCTTTTTATTATTCACGAAAAATAAAATTAAGCTTTCATGCACACATATTTAACGCACTTCGTATCGGGATTTGTGTTTGCTTGGCCGTTGGAATGAATGTTGGTAAATCAACTATATAGTTCGGACATTTTTTTTTTATCGTTGGGAAATGCATTTACGCACGAGGTGTGGGACTCACCGGCGTAATAAAGCCAGTACTACCCACTAAAACCCAACAAAACCTTCCCCCGTCTTAATGGGGCGTCGCAGGATCGCTTACGCATTCAACTACGACGCCCCGACCATAGTTCGGACATGTAATTTTATATGGACATATAGTAAGATTTTCTTCTAGGGTTTTTCTAATACGTAATGTGTTTACTCTGCCACAAAAAGTTTATGTTGTCTACAAATATTTATTTTCTAGACTGGTGATGTTTTTTGCATTTTTAAGGTTATCATATTTTGTCTAACAGCTGTTTATTATGTTTAATAAACACATTACCCTCCTTTGCGTCGCACAGTCGGGTAAAAATAGATGTTTAAAATACGCTGTAGCCTGTAAGGAAAAATGAAGACGGCATAGTTAGAAGTTTGTAGAGCATAATCGAGCCTATTCTGACCCCACAAATCAACAGTTAACAAAACGAGCTGTTGTTATAGCTTAAATGGATAATGATAGAGACAATGGATTCGACGCGTGCGTAGCGCCGGCGCGGAGTTAGTCATGAATTATAGTTGGAGATTGCTTGAAGAGGATCGAAATGTCGAGATAATCTTTTTATATTAATGAGCAATTCTTGTATATACATATATGTATATTTTCTTCGAGTATCTCGGAAATGGCTAACGATTTGAATCAATATTTAGATAAGGTTTTGCTTTTTAAGTTTATCTATATGTATGTTTATATAGATGTCTTTTCTGAAAAAAATACTATTTTTATCTTTTCCGAAAAAAAAAACAAAAAAAGGACAACACCGAGTTTTCACTCGGTGTGTTTTTCGGTCGTCCAAGTAATTCATTATAATATGAGTTTAGTCGATTTCGAATGACAGAGAAAAGTCTACAATATTTTTATTATCATTATCGTTACATTTTAATAAAAACGTTTTTTCGTGATGCTTTCCCAGACAGACAGACAGACAAAACTTCTAAAAACTATAGATTCGGTCTCTGTATCGATAATTATTATTTAAATAGGATTTACCAAAAAATATTTCAGGTACAGATTCGACTCCGTAAGAATTTTATTATATATATAAATGGACACGAAAATTTTTGTTTTCCGAAAAAACGCCGAGCGAAGTTCGGTCGCCCAGGTACCTACTAATATCACTTAATTGCCATAAATCATATTGTCATTTCCATATATTTTTTTAGATTACTATTGATTATTCATCAACATTGATAAAATAGGCATCTTATTTAAGCCCCAAGGGCTGACTTTTCAAGTTAAATTCTTAAGAATTCTGAAGCACGAACTTACGAATTCTATTTTATTACTCTTGCTCGGGAAAGTCGCCATCTTTTAAATGCTAGTCTGGCACTTTTGGCTATTCTCATAAAGTTTTCATATACTTGTTCTATAGATGTTGTTATAAGTACTTACTATTAAGATATATTATGTTGCTTACTTTATATTAAGAATATAAAAATTAGTCAGGTGCGTTTTTTCATAATAATCAGCTACATATGTTTTCAAAATCAGTATGTTTTTGTTTTGTTTTGCGTGCATTTCTTTTTTAACGTTTTTCATCCAAATGAAATATAACATGACGAGTGAGTTATAAATTATAATATGTATATCAAAATACCAGGAAGTTGCTTATTTGTTACAGAAAAATACGTTGTGCTGATACTTTTAATCTGTATTATCCATACTTATAATATAATATTATAAATGGAAAGCATCTCTGTATGTCTGTGTGTTACGTCTTCACGCCTAAATCGTTGAACTAATTTTAATGGATCGGACCTTGGAGAAGGAAGCTACTTTTATCGTAAAAATGAAACTAAAAAGGGCTGAAATAGGGATTGAAAGTTTGTATTAGGAACATATTTTGAAATTGGATATTATTTATTGTTATATTCTTGAAAAATATTTATTTTATTAATGCACGATAGTAATATTTCAAATTTGACACTCGTATATAAAAGTTCAAGTAATCGGTCAGTTTGATGGATGGGTTCGTGGTAATTTAGATGTGGTCCGACATGACGGATGAATGGGACATCCGATTGCTGGAGGATGCGCAATTTAACGGCTAGTTAAAATTAGACGTCTTCAATAGAGTTTACATGCCTTAGAACCTAGACAAGACCGCAACTATCGCTATCGCTAATAACTAAAAAAAAGTTTTTATCTAAGCGCTATTTCACTTTGCTAGGTAAATAAATATGTCATCTTTATATATATGTAATTCTTCTGTACGTGTGTATGTCACTGCACTCCTCTTAAACGGCTGGATCGATTTTGATGATTTTTTTTGTGTTTGAGTAGGTTTCTGGATGGCTCACATCCACAACTGTACCCCGTAGGTGGCGCTGCATTTAGGTTCTAGGATTTTGGTGAAGACCATATTCGGATAGGACAACGTCTGTCGGTCCTCTAGAGCGTATATAAATATATTTATTTCTATTTTTGGAACAAAACTAATAATTCTTGAATAAAGATTCATAATATATATTCTTTTTTATTTTGTGTTTACTTTTAACATTATAATGCTGGGAGCTATTATTTTGGACTTTCTTATTCACGCTGCTTCACTCTACTCAATATATGTATTTTCATTTTCCTCAAAAAAAATGTAAAGAATCTGTAAAATAGAGAAATATTTTGGAAATCAAACTGGTTAGGTACTTCCAGAGATTATTGCGTGTAAACAAATATTTTGAGCTTCACGTGTATATTAGTATACGTTAGTTATTACATTCACTCCAAGTTCAAAGGGCAAAAAAAAAAACATTACCCTCCTTTGCGTCGCGCTGTCGGGTTAAAAGTAATATATTTACATATATATTGTACGTGTACATACACCCACATGTATATGCTTATAAAGATCGGCTTGATTAAATTATTTATTACTGCTTACTGGAATCATAAATAAATAATTCTTTTATCTTGCAATACTTTCTTAGATTTACCCGAATATTTGACATTTTAAATATACTATCTTTTCGATTTGTAGACACTACATGTTATTAAATTTTGATTAAGTATATAGGTAATATAAGTACCTTTGTCAGAATAAAAGATGCTATGTGTACTTTTCGTCGTTATTGTTTTTCGACCGATTTGAAAAAATACTTTTATTTTTTCCAATTGGTCGAAAAATGCTTCGAATAAGTCTATTTTTTTTGTGTAGCTTACGTCTTATCTAAAATTCAAAGTCAAATTTTCATGTTTTTTTTGTATTTGATTATTTAGCAAATATTGTGTTAATATACACATTTTAAAAAAACAACCTTAAGGATGAAATAATTTCTAGGTATAGTAATTTTGAACTCTGTGTATCACCTAATTAGTCAAAAAATAGCGTAATTACCAGATTTTATTTTATGTACTTGAATGAGCGTATTTTTTTGCCCGCGCCGCCTGTCTATAGCAGTGACACTATACAAACGTAAATCATCCACAGTCGACGTAAAATCTGGTAATCTGCCAGTTTACGTCATTAGCTCCATCCATATGTGCCCGTCTCTTAGTTTGTTTGCTAGAATCGCCTGTTCTGTCCAAATTTTTGGCAAATATGTAACTTCAAGTATGTAAATTGCGTATGTTGAATGCCAAAATAAATCTAATTCTAGACGTCGGATGTATTTCTAAGATAGTTCTCGTATATAGGACTATTTTTAACGAATGCTAGTTTATTTATTAACACGTTTTCTTGTCCTTCACAGTATGTCAATGGCTGATAATTTTGTAAAGGAATTACTTAAATAAAAAAAAAATATTTTACCTATAAATGGATATTCTCGTTTTATTGATTTTTGAAAGATGAAAGATTTTTGTTTACATGATCTTGGCTAGATACTTTAAACGTCTCAATAGTTATTATGTAACACATTAGTAATTGCTTAACAAATATTGTGATGTTACATTGATAATACGTTCATATTTAAGACAAGACATAGAAGATTATTTTTTCCAGTACAAAGTAATGTAAAATTACTTATATAGATATGTAAAATATGTAAAATTACTATGATATGTAAAATTACTTATACTTATATAGATACATAGACAAATACTACACATACTACATGAAATTAATAATTTTGGTTGTGTTAGACTATATATAAAAATAAGAAAATCGCTTCGCACGGGTTCGTCCCTGGGTAGATTCCTCTTAAAAATTGTCATCCCCAGTTTCACCCTTTTAAGGGATGATTTCCGGGATAAAATCTATCCTATGCCCTTCCCAGGTTCTCAAACTATCTTCTTACCAAATTTCATCTAAATCGGTCCAGTAGTTTCAGAGTTTATTCGGTGCAAACAAACAATAAATCTTTCCTCTTTATAATATTAGTATAGATTCTTATAAATACTAAATTCTGTTCTAACAATATCTATCTTATTTATTAATACGAAATAATTTAGTAGATATTTTATTTATCACTTATCATCAATATTTGAACAGTGTTGCGGAAATATTAATTCGAGTCTTATAACGGCCTCTAAAACTAATAGCTCTCAGTCGCCCTTGAGCTCGAGGTTGAGTGTTTTAGAGTAATCAGATTACAAAGAAATATATTTTTGATACAAATCTAACGTATGAAAATTAAAAATGTGGGTGATACGTTTATTCACCTACTAATATTTGCCCGCTAGTTTAAAAACAACGAATTTTCATACAAACTTTTAAACTGTTTTTTATGTCTTTAGACGCTGAATTTTTAAACATCCTTTGTTAATTAATACCTTCTCTCTATGAAAAATCTACTTGTCAAATTTCAAGTTTTTTTGCATTTCTACTTTCATCAGTTCACATTTTGATCAGTGAGTGGTGTGACGCTTTGTGACATTGTATATATCTATAGACAGATTTTTAGTGTTAATTGGGTTGTGTAATATAAAATATATGTAGATTTTAAGTACGGCCGTTCTTCATCTATCGTTATATCGAATAGAAATTATTTTATATAAGAAATAATTTGTATAAGCAAATATATCGCAGATGGGTTGCCAGATCAAACGTGTTCACGATCTTTAATAAAAAAATCTGAAATTATTTGAAAGTACGTACAAAGTGTAGAATTTTTCAAAAGTAAGGTTATTTGTAAAACCGTTTAATAATGACCATTTTTAAGAGATTTATAGGCGGCTAGGTTTGAAATAAAAAAAATAATTGAAAACGACAAAATGCTTATTATATGTTCTCTTTACTCTTGACCTTATTTCATTAGTCAACGCATCTGTGATGTATTTTTAAATATTTCATTTATTACCTAGTCGCTAGTATTCATCCGGTAAGCAGATGGTTGCGTCTTAATTGTTTAAAACAGAATAGTTATGCTATTTCTCTTAAAGCGACTTAATAATAAAATAAATTGAGTTGTCCGTCTATGCATTTAAATATCTAGCTCATATTGAGTTTACATTTTCCGAAACGGTTGAATCGATTTTAAAGAGATTTTCACTGACAGGTAGAGCAATCGGAAGTGTTAGACTGTTTTTATCGTCACAGGCAAGTGACGGTTAACAAAAAAAGTACCAGAAGTGTACTTTTTATAAAGACCACTAAAAATCAATAGGTCTACAGACGTTTAGCCATTTACCTGTATTGTACTAATTTCCTAGGGGACGTTATTATAGAAATTGCCTTCTATTATGTTCTAGGGTCTAATTGAGTTTTTCTACTTTGTTAGATTCTTTTGAGTTTGATTAAACTTAAGGTATTATTAAAATGAGGTTTTGCTGTCGTCTTCAATTTCTTATTAGCGAAATATCTTAACGCAATATAGTCTTTTGTCAAGTGCAAAGTTCCATTTAATTTAGCACAAGTCATTATGATTAAATTAAATCTAATGGCTTTTGTACGAATATGTCACTTTCTTTTTTATTGAGAGTACATATTAGTTTTAGAATTGTAAATCGATTGTTGATCAAATGTTTTTCATAGAGAAGAGGTAGTGTATCGTGTCGCATACACTACCTCTTTATCATCACATTAAAAATATATCTTGAAATATCACTGTTTATAATAAGATTGTCTGAAAATAATATAAGAATTCCTTAGATCAATTTCCTGGATATCTATAAATATCTCGTCAGACACCCTAGAAAATTGTTCACAATTGCCAAAAAATCAGCAATGTCTTTCTTTTTTGAAGTCAGTCAGACTAGACAACGTTAGTCAGTAATGTCAGTTATCTAGCAATTAAAAAAACTAATTACTCGAAAAATCAGCATTTTTTGCTTCGAAGTGTATGTTCAGTTTCATTTGAATTCCAATTTTCGACGTTTTCTGCGTTTCATATGTTTTTTTCTTAAGCTTCCCGTTCGCCAATCCATTATGCCTGCATTCTAAAAGTCTAAATGCAAGCTGTTAGCAAGATAGCTTTTATAAAGTTTATTCATGTAGAGAGATAATTTGAAAACGTATATGTGGTGCATCTTTGTACGTACTGCAGTATTTTACTAGCCAATGGCGCAGAGAATCGCATTTCGTAGTCTACTTTACTGAAAATAATATCACTAAAAATCCTGATGTCTTGCGATCATACTTTTTGCCTACTAGGATATCCTTCTATCTAATCGTATCCCGCGGAATCTATTTTTTTTTGTAATAATGATCCAATTAATAAGACATAGGTTTATAGGGTATTTGTTAAGTTATAAGATCAAAAAAATTGTTTATTAATTTCTTTCTAACAAGTTTTATATGTACAAGTTATATCCTATTTGTATATAATAAAAATGAACATCATTTCCCGGTGAAGCCCCTTTTTGTCGGGTTATTAAGGAGTATCGCTGAAATGGCTATATCGATGACACTTTATGGCGAGCTTTTAAAAAAACAATCATCTGCTGTTGATGTTACCTCGATTCAGTTGAAAAGCTACGTCATGACCGAATTTTCCATTCTATTAAAATTGTATAGTAATACACCTGCATCATGCATGATATAAAATTTTGTATTGAGGTTATAAACTGGTGTGATTTTTATGGCTACTTATATTCAGTAAAAATAATCTGCTTAAATGACTTCTGTTATTAAGTACCTAATTATATTTTAACTAATAAAGAAATCGAGAGGTTCTCAAATAGACGTTCTATAATATTTTTCATATATTCCACCACGACCAGACCACGCATGACTGTACTGAGCAATCATAATTTCATGATTCTTTATATTGGACGATATTCGTTTCCATTTGTGAAAAGAAATCCACACAATTAAGTGCGTGTCTATTCCTCAGGAGACAGGCCCTTAATTTGTGAAAGTATTACCTACATAGTAATACATTTTAGCCATAAATATAATAAAATAGAGGTATCTTAACAAAAAACTCAAACTCTTTTAAAAAAAACAGTCAAGAGGACCGCCGACAGAAGTGAAAACTTAAAACTATAAACAAACAGTTGTTATTTGTAGATATTCAAATTGTTTGATCTTAAATTAAAATTTGTAAATTAAAACTGTTTACATTTACCTGGTTTTGAGAACTATCGGCACTCTGAGTGTTAGCGTTAACACGTCGTGTGACCATGTCGATGACGACTTACATGAATTTACACCCCATCTAAACCTGTCTAGAAGTTTTCACTTCAATAAATCGGTTCCGTCGCTAGAACGTTTATCGGTAAGACCGCCGTTATTTTAAATTAGTTATTGACATTTGTTAAGGGGCTTACTTATAAAGATTAAGGTTAATCTTATATTACAATTTTCACTTATTTTTAACATTGTTTGTTTTATTATATCAATAGTAATATTTATATTTAAATATACAAAAGCAAGTACTTTAAAATCAATATATGTATTTGAAAGTTGGCTCAATTTTAAATCGTAGACCATTTTCAAATTAAGGCCAAAGGCTAGGCCAAACAACCTCTTAGTTGTATAAATTTTAAATTTTGGCAAGGGTATCTAAGTTTGAATCCAAAAATTGTACATTTTGGACCAATTTTGATAAAATGCTACTTATGCGATAATGTTACACATCTGGCACCACAGTAAAAGCTTAAGTTGACATTGTAGTAAATATTGTTTTTGAGTTGGTTTTAAAAGGTGGATGCTATCAATACAATGCCAATAATTAGTTTTAACAAGTGAATTATATTATATTCAATTATTTTTAATAATTATGTTTAGTGACAGAGTTATTATTAGCTATTTTTAAAATTCATATATTAAAATAAATTCTATTGAATATTATCGCCTCTATCTATAAAAAAAAATTCAGTGTTACCATTTTATTACTCATCTAAATTACTTTTATATAGCTTATAGCATAAGGCTAGCGACGCGTCGTTTAGCTTTGTCTGCCAATCGACGCGCCTCCGATGGTTTAGCACACATTCTTTGACCCCCTTTTGTCGGTAAATGAAGTAGCACTAAAAGGCTTTGAACTAATATGAACCCCCTATGTTAATAAAATACTATTATGAAAGCTGTATGCAATGTACTAGGTATAAAGAATATTTATGGTATCCGGACCATTGATTGCGAACCTATCTAAAAATATCCTTAGTAATTTTCTTTCTTTACGCAAATGTTTGTTTATTTTAAATAAAAAGTTTTTTTGGTTTTTGTCGCGGTTTGAATGCGGATGTTTCGAAAGCCCTACAGCAAACATGGTTACGAGAGAGACTTGAAACGAACTACAAAAAAAAATAGTTTTCTTTGAAATTTTAAGTAAAAATATACTTTATAATTTGTATACCAATATTTAAAGAATATAAAGAAATGTATATTTTATTATTTTTGTATTAATATTAACTTTATCTGCTTTCCAGCATGAGGTCACGACGGCGTTGTGTACGCATGGAAGCCCGGACTGCTGATCCCGCGCTGCACTCGCGCGCTCAACACTGCCGCCTCCAGCCGGCATGGAACCGCGCGTCTCGTCGCCGTCGGATCGCGCGTTCAATCGGTCGCTCCAAGGAGGACCCAGCGGAACCTTCGATACCATACCCTTAAGCGAAGAAACGCGTTTGCCAAGAACGCTACCCTCTATCCCAGAAAGTGAGCCTTTACTCCGTGATCCGATCGGTCGCAAGAATGTGCAGTTTGACGCGCAGTCGCCCCCCGCGGCAATCTCAGTGTCCAGCTCGAGTAGCAGTTCTGATGATGAGGAGGTTTCGATCGCGGAAGCTCGGCCCCCGGACGGGGGGTGGGGCTGGGTGATCGTGTTCGCATCGTTCATGGTCAATCTTATCGCTGACGGCATTACATTTAGCTTTGGTGTTTTCTTCCCGCATTTCTTGGAGTATTTCGGCGAGGGTAAAGGAAAAACTGCCTGGATTGCGGGCATCTTTATGGCGATGCCGCTGCTATCCGGTCCTATCGCAAGTTTCTTAACGGACAGATATGGCTGTCGCCGCGTGACTATATTTGGCTCTATTTTGGCGGCGTTTGGATTTGTGATTTCCGCCTTCGTAGATAATATGGAGACATTGTTTTTGACGTTCGGTATTATGGCAGGATTTGGACTGAGTTTGTGCTATGTCGCTGCAGTGGTTATAGTTGCTTACTATTTTGATAAGAAGCGTTCTTTAGCAACTGGTATATCGGTATGTGGAAGTGGAATCGGGACATTCATATTTGCGCCACTGACATATGTTTTATTAGATGAATATGGATGGCGTGGAACTACTTTAATATTGGCTGGCTTTTTTCTCAATATGGCCGTTTGTGGGATGCTGTTCCGAGATTTGCCCTGGACCACTACAATGAACGAAGAAAAAGCAAGAGAAAGAAAAAGAAAAAGGGAGAAAAAACGAAACAAACGTTTCGAATCATCGGCAGATAGCTTCTCAGATAGCAAGAGTAGCGCTGCTGGTTCAACTAAAGTGACGGAACCCGTAGATATAGAAGCGGTTGCATCAAAAATTGTACCGCAATTTAGTTCGTTGGTAGACCTACCGACATATATGACGAAGGGTGAAGGAGTATCATTGGAAGTGTTTGAAATGATGTCAAATAAGGGTAGAGCGTATGCTCTTTTAGCGCAAAACTACCCTGGAGTAATGTTGCCATCACGAAGCTTTAGTGACAGTGGTCGTTTACACGAACAATCACCACCAAAAATGATAATGTCTCCTGGAGCTATCACACCAGGTACATTATCGCCTGCGTCTGGTCCAAGCGCACCAGAGAGAGCTGCGAGGGATTCTTTGAACGAAAAGACAGTATCTCTATGGTTGAGGCGGCAAGGGGCTGGCTCCACCAAGAAGCCAACGGCGTTTTTTAAAGATTTGAGGATTCACAGACATTCGTTAACGTACAGAGGTGCTATGCTCAACATAAATAGATACAGACTTCGTGCGTCTTCCTGTCCTAATATATTTAGAAATTCCATGACAACTATTGCCAAAGAAAAGGTACGCTTAGTTTGTTTATTAATATATTTTAACGATTTCTTTTTAAAGAATACTTAATACATCAAGGATCCCAAATAAAGTTTACGAAAAGTCCGTGGAATAATTACACTTTCTGTTACAAGTTTTCGTAGGTCTTTTTAGATACGAAAGTATTTTTTTATTAACATTATCATTAACACTTTTCAGGTGCAATGGTACGCTGGTCTATGGGACTTTTGGGATTTAGCAGTTGACATGCTGGATTTCTCGCATTTTCGCAATCCGGCATTCTTAGTGTTCGCAATATCAAACTTCTTACTATACATGTGGTATGACGTGCCGTACGTATATATCGCGGACAATGGTATGAGCATGGGCTTCAATGAATCACAATCGTCCATGTTGATATCGATTATCGGTATCTTGAACATGTTTGGAGAGGTGAGTTGGGTTTTTTATTATGTTTATTACTAGTTTTTGTCCGCGGTTCTGATTGCGTAGTTTATTTTTGGTATAATTGCTTCGTTTCTTGGGGTCGTAACGTGGTGTTAGACTATCATTTTACTCAATCTACTTACATAAAATAAAAATAATTGCTCGTATAGGTATTGTGATAAAAGTTTCAGAAATAAGCGGGTTAAAACAAGCAATAAAGAAACTGGAAAATAACTTCAGACTTATCTTATTAGTATTGTATGTGAGTGTGTTTCTTTAATTATTATTAATTGTTCATTAACGCGCTTCACGCAGTGACAGCTTAAACATTCCATTATTAATTTAATATTATATATGCAAAAGTTCTAATGGATGGATGTTTGTTATTCAATCACGCCAGAACGTTTGAACGGATCGGGGTGAAATTTGGCACAGCGATAGATTATAGTCTGGAATAGCACATAGGTTACTTTTTATTCCGGAAAAATATAGGTTCCGGTGGGATAGATATGTTTTTATTTTTCACGACGGACGAACCCGAACGAAGCGAGAATGAGTTGCTTAGCTTATGATAAAGTTGTGCTGAGTTCGTTTGATTAACATAATAGGTAACTAATCTAGTTATACGTGTTAAAGTAATACAGTTATGTTAGAATATTCTATACATTTGTTTTAATGAATTAATTACAAAATTAATTTGATGTTACAAGGATGGCATTGCATTTGTAGATAAGCAGAAATAAGCTTACGCTACTTCTGTTTATGATAAGAACCACAGTACGTGTGCTACTTAAGATATTTAAGTTTATTTAGTTTTATGTATTTAACTTAAATGCATTAAAACATATTAAAAATAAATATATATTTTTCAGTATTACATGTTTTATGTTGAATGTGACTATTTGATAATACTAGCATTTTCCCGCGGCTCGTTTGCATGGTTTAATTAAGTATTACTATTTTTATAGATCATGCCTTATACTGTGTTAAATGTGTGTATTTTAATAAGATTTTCCAAAAGAATATCTTATGTACAGATTCGATTCGGTTAGAATTTTATTATATGTACATATACGAATAGATGTTTAATTATTTCATAATTCTGTTACAAGTATAATAATATATTTGAAATTAGTAAGTACATACCAGATTTTTTAAAATTTGCACATAATTTGATAAGCTATCTAACTTGACCCGTATAAATATGTAGTAAGCTTATGTAACATCACCACGTGTCTGTGTTTGTCCTTGTGATAAGAGCGTAAGAAGGACTTATATAAAGGCAATTCTTATGTAAATATGTAGTTGGAATGGCGAATGAAATATTTTATTTTCGACACGTTTTTAATAACTGTGTAATCATTTGTAATTTTGTAATTAAAATTAAATCTTAGATGTCTTAACACTTTCTTAAAACGCGAATATTTGACATTGTAAACAAAACTATTTTTATTGGGATTTTTTCGCGGATTTATTTTTAATTTTGGTTCTCGACGTTTCGAATGCTTTACAGCAATCATGGTCACGATAGAGACTAAGGTTATAGACATCTCAAAGGCATTATATAGTTGTTACAAAAATCCGTAAAAAAACCACAAAGATAGAAGTCATTTTACTAATTGTTGTATTGTACAATATGATGCCATCGAGTTGATATGATGATGGAGTCAGGAGGTGGATAGCGGAATTCCTGAATGGCTACTTAGGCTCATTCGTTCCGATTTGAGTCTCATATAACGAGTATTTATAGAGATTGAATAAGATTTAAAAACTGAAAAGCATGTTTTATTAGTTTGTTAATAGTAATTATTGAAGATTAATAATTTTGTAATGAATCGAGTTTCGTCAATTTTTATATAGGTGTGTGAATGAGGAGGTGTTTGTGATTTTATTTCATTAGATAAAAATTCTTAAAAAAATGTCCTACCTTTTACCTCGATATATCTTAGTTTCTCTGCTGGTAATATTATTGTAAAAAGCATAGCAAGTTGTATGAGAGTGACGGGAATAGGGAGTGCACTTGTGTTTGTGCGCACACGCACTGCACTATAATATCTCCTGCGCAGTTGGCTAGTCTCAACGAGATTGGCCGCCGTGGCCGATATCGGTCAGGAGGACATAATTATTATATATGTACATAATACGTGTATTATGTATAGTCACACTATTTTTTGTTTTATTCCAGATCTTACTAGGATGGGTCGGGGATTGGCAGTGCGTAAACCCAAGTCTAGTTTACGCAGGTTGTATGGTCCTGTGTGGCATTGTAACATTAATAATGCCGCTACTAACCACATATCTCGGTCTGGCGGCCGCGTCTGGCGCCTTCGGCGCATTTATAGCTGCCAATTATTCATTAACAAGTATCATCCTTGTGGAGCAAATTACACTGGAAAAGTTTACCAACGCATATGGATTGCTACTGCTTATGCAAGGTCTGGCCAATCTAGTTGGACCTCCTTTGGCTGGTATGTATATTTTTTTCGTTTTTATATTTGTTTTTTTTTTACTTAGAGTAGTATTATTAATTTTTTAGATTTACGCGAATATTTTATATATTATTTTACCAAATAAAACTGTTTTTGCGCGGTTTTATTTGCTGTTTGTTTTCCGTCGTTTTGTATGTTTAATTTGATATTTCTGTAAAAAATAATAAAATAGAAACACGATTTCATATTTATGTAACCATATTTAACTTTCATATATATTTAATCTACAGTAATATATGAATATCATAATATGTTTGCCTATTTGTCCATATGTTACTTTGTTATTAGCAAATGCCAAGCTTATTATTCATTTTTAATCATTTTCACCTTAATAATTTGTAAATATTTTTTTTTAACGTTTTATTGAAACAATTTTCATGTCTAAAATTGATTTAGATTATTATTTTTCATATCGTTTTTTTTATTTTCATAATACATACCTATAATACTTTAAATATAAAAATATCATATAAAAATATAAAATTAGAGCAATAAATATTAACCTTACAATTAACATAGGTAAATAAATACACAATTATATTTTTTTTATTTTCCAGGTTGGGTCTACGACATAACTAACTCCTACGATCTATCGTTTTACTTGGCCGGTGTTTTCATAGGCGCATCTGGCATCATACTATTTATGTTACCACTCTACAACTGCATTAAAAGAAAGAACACACATACAAAAGAAACCACGACTAATGGTAATGAACTTCATGCTAATGGCACCGTGAAACAAAATGGTGGATTCATATAACTTTCTAGAAGGTAGTAGAAGCTTTGATTTTGTAAATACAAAGGTAAAAACCGCTAAGTCCATTTTTTTTAATACAATTTGATAATTATGCTAGGTTTAAAAAAATTTAAAATAATAATTCAAGGAATAACATATAAAAATAATGTTTTTTTTTATCGAAATGGCACTTAGTAAATTTTACCTTTTATTATATTTTAGTTAATAATTGCGTTAGTTGTAAAGATTTCAAAATAAATAAGATGGCCGAATAGAATGTACTAGAATGTTATTAAACCATAACGAAAGAAATGGTTCATTGGGAATAGTATTAAATTAATAATAATATTAGGACTGCGCGAAGAATAATCATTTTGTGAGTTATATATACTAAAATTTAGAAAGTGACAGATGTTTGAAATCTAGTTAAATCTAGATATTTCTTTTTTTTGGTTATAATAGCCTTGTGGCTATTACATGTGATAAATGTCAAGAGCATAGACGTAGAGAATGGACTGAGCAATACTCTCATGAAATTGATCACTCTCTAGAAAGAGAGAAAGCAAACGTTCGGCCAATACCTGTCTTTTATTCCAATTTGAATTTATAAATGGAATGTAAAATATTATAATTTATTAAAAGTTACAATATTATAATCTAATGTAAAATGATTATAAATATTAAATATCCATCTTTATTAATCGTATTTCAATGAATACAGAAGACTTCTAGCCGCATCTTCGTTTTGTCTCTGTCGCTTTGCCGCTATTTTCAGCTGATGGCTGGCAAAGAAACACTCGGTCCACTCTCTATGTCTATAGTGAAGAGAGAGTTATGAAGGGGATTTTTTTTTATTAAAACCATTTTTAATTATTTGAAATAATAATATTTGTTTAGATTTGGTCGACGTTTAAATTTTGTTCTCGTAACGAATTTCATTTTGACGTTATTTTTTTTAGCTGTTTTGGCTTAAATAATAATTACTAATTTTATATACAAATATGAAAACAAGTGAAATTACCCACAAAAGAAAAAGTTGAGTGCTATCTATGTAACTAAACTTAGTAAATTCGAGTGATAATTGTAGGTAAGAAGTTTCTAGAATGTTAGCTAGCTAGTGTAGTATACGTACATATAGGAAAGTTTATAATCACCAACATACACACATATACACATATTTACATTATTTATAATTATTATAGTAAATGCTATAACATTTTTAATAATTCGAGTTTTTATAACGTTTAAATAATATCGATTTTTACGAATAAAATATGATTAGTAGCTACCTATTCTTTTATATTAATCAATATTCGCCTGAAAATGGAACCGAATAGCTTAAAATTGCAAGCAAATTGTACTACATTTTTGACAAGTAAATCGATTTTTAATCGATATATCAACATAATTACCCAATAATGTTAACGTTAAAGTTTAAAATCTTATCTCGCAACTAAATATAAGTAAAATCGATCCCAAGACTACCTACCTTGTACTCTAAAAATATTTAAAAGTATTTTGAATAATATAGAAAGTTCTAGAAATTCGTAGTTTAGTTATAGAAGTTAATATTTGTGAGGGTTAGATGTAATGTGGTTTGATTAGTAAGTATCATGGTATAGAAAGTTTTTGAATAGATATTGATAGATGTAATCGATTACAATGATCGCTATCGTTTGTTAAATATTCGATAACATAATAAATACATATTAAAAGGCAGCGGTAGTCCAGTGGTAACGCGTGCGGGAATCTGAGTGAAACGGGTTCAAATTCCGGGCCTCGCAGCTCTGATATTTTTATGTGTGAATCATTTCTAACATGATTTCCACTTGTCTTACGGTGAAGGAAAATATGGTGAGGAAACCTGCATGTCTGAGAGAATTCACAAAATTTTCTAAAGACATGCTCAGTCCGCCCGCACTCGGCCAGCGTGGTGAAGCCTGATACCCCACGTATTGAAGCCCAAGCAGTGAGACGTTAAAAAGGGCTGAATTTAAAAAAAAATATGTTGTTAGATTCGCAAAGTTGATGACGATCATTCGTAATAGTTTATATCTATATTATGTTAGGCGTTTGGTAAGAAGTATAAATTAATTACATACATTTAATTATTTCGTCACTTACATTTTAAATATATAAACATTCGTAAGTTAAAATATTTAAACCTTAAATTTAATGTCAAAAAAGCTATTATTTTGATTACTTATTCAAATTTCTGCCTGGTTATGTGTTTGTGTCTAAATTTTATATAAAATATGAGGCTGCGGTTTGTATGTTGGATAGAATGGGATTATATACGTCTATATCGAGATTATTCACATAGAGTGACTCGGGAGTAGAAATGTTCCATAGAAATTATTAACAGATTTTAATTTTCCATAACTTTTCGTCACTTAAGTTTTTTTTTATATATATCTAATTGTCTTATTTGGTCATCACGGATTTTGAAAATGGACGTTATATAATTATAATTCTAAATTTTCTAAAGAATTCATCAAAGTCAAAAAATCGCTTACATCTTGCTTGTTCTATGTGAATATCTCTGTAACTTATAACATGGATCTGAATATTATTAATTGTGTTATTTAATCTAAATGATAGATAATATATACACACTAGCTACAGATAAGTGAGAATAATTCAGTGAGACAAATTGTCAAGTAATTATAAGATAGATACAAAATATATTTTTTCCTATTAAACATTATTTCCATAGCGGTTTGATGTATTCATTTCGATTGTCATTCGTAAGCAATATAATAAACTGTTAGATTTTTGATATATAAATTATTGAAATAAATATTATAATATAACATAGTATTCTAAACTAACCAAAGACTGCTGACATAACATATTGGTGACAAAGATCTTCCCATATAGTAGTCCGTCATAGATTGTAGCATGAAATCACCTTAATATAAATAAACGTAATTTTAAAAGAGTCACGTAGATATCGTAATAATTTTATTAAAATTAGAAAGTTTATACTATGGTAAGTATTATAATTAGTGCTAATTTCACCATATTTGTATTAAAAAAATGCTTTTATGAACGTGTATAGTTCATGCTGTGTCTATGACCCATATACAGGTTAGGTTGTAAACATTTTTGTCTTTGTCATTAAAAAAATGTAAATATCAAAATAGAGTTTTGGCGCCAAAATAAGAAGATTTCAATCAAAGTAATTTTAACTTAAAAAGTTGATTGATGATAATAGCTTAGCGAATATACAATACCTTTGCATAAATTTACATTTTAGAGTAAATGCAAAATGTTTAAAAAGTACTGGCGCTATTTTAGTAAAAGTTAATATACATTACAAATTGTTATTTGTTCTTACTTCGATTCAATACTTTAAAAAGCCAAATATTACCATACTGAAGAAGAACCTACTGTTAAAAATTGATATAGTGGTATTTTGTGAAATGTTGAGAAGTTCGTTCTAATTCTCAATATATAGTTTTACAATTTCTCTTTTCAAAATAACAGATAAAAGAAAAATTAACTTAATCTATGACAGGTTAACTATGTTTATAAATATTTTAATAGCATTTTTTTTTAAATTAACAAAATTAACAACTTGTTCAGATTTGGGTTTTAAGTATCAAAAATATGTTAATTATAATAATTTTTCTTGATTACGTAAAAAAAAATCTTATAAATTCTACTCGTAATACATTTTTAGTACAATAATTTTCAATCACAGTATCTTGCCATAGAGTAGAAATTATAATAATATGCATTCGAATTGTATCGTTTCTATTCGTGTAATGTAATGTATAAAACCAAAATAGCTTCCAAAAATGTTCACATATTATATTATATAATTGTGTATAGATTTTTTACAATTTAGCGGTTGTATGGCCCATATTATGACGTTTTTTACTAGTTTTGTTATACATGAATAGTTTAAGAGGTATGTGTTGTTGATACATTTCTTGCCCAATAATCTTGATAATTCAAAAATTCTTATGTCATAAAATATACTCACTATATTGAAGGCATTATAGTGTTTTCGTGTCTTCTCAATTCCACGTGACATTGGCGAAGTAATCTGTGCTCAACTGGCACGTTTTGAAGCCATTAATATGAGAATTGAATTGAATTGACATTATAATGCTCTAACAACTAAGAAGATATGAAATTGAGTTGTATAAGAATTTTTGGAATAATTATTTCAATGTTTCTAACATTCAAATGTCGTCTTACATTTTATGACACTTGAAATAGTTTAATTTGTATGAAAGTAGTAAATGGGGTGGTTAAATTAAGTTTAAACTAAATTTAAATTTTTGAGTTTTTCTCAATTGTAAGTTAAACTCACTTGTATTACAAAAACATTTATTTTGAGTTTCAACTCAAATACAATACAAAGTTTGATACAAACCGTACAAATATTTGTTTAAACAATATTTGGAATTATGTATTTTGATTATATCACAGACTAAACAATTATATAGATGAAGTCCCCCAAAATATGGAGGTTACCCTCCATACCACAAAATTAATTGTTAAAGTCAAAAATAGCATGATTTTGCTTACTATGCTTACTTTTTTTAAAGAATAAGGGTTATTTTATATATGCATTAGTTAACATAATATATAATTTTTAAAAATATATTATGAATAAGAAAATATTCTTATGTATTTTTTAAGCTTCTTTTTAATTAGTTTATTTTTTTTCTTACAATAAAATCAGTTAGCTATTTTTATTTATTAACATTTATTTACTTGTCACTCGGTATACAAATTGACATTGGTATATGTACTATTTTAACATATATTATTTAAAAAAAAAGTTTGCCTTCATATTTAGTTCTATAACACGGTCTATATTATTCTTTAGTCTGTGGATTACGTATACATATATACATGTTTTTTTTAAATGCATGTTGCATGTACATATTGTGTTACATGTGTGTGCTTTAAAACGCTTTTCAGTCTCAAGATGGGTGCTGGATAGAAAAATATAATAATTTGAATACAAAATCCTATTCAAAAATATTATAAATCATATGGACTTTTATAAGCAAAGTCGTGTGGCATCGTTAGTTTGTATTCATCTTCATTGGACGATAAGAGACGGGTATATGATGTATTATGTATTGTAGCAGTTGAATATTGTGTGTGCGTTAGTAAATTATGAAAAAATATTTTTTTTGTTTTATTTCCTTAGTGCTGTTTACAGGTGACATGCATGTTGGTGTTGCACATTGTTTAGTTATTTACGTCTGTCTGTGTACTTGGTTCTTTTAAAGTACGTGTGCTGTGAAGGGGTGCTTGCGACCCCCTGCCATGGAGAAAAATATGAAGAAAACGTTAAATAAATAAAATTGTATCAGTAAAATCCTTGTTTAATAAATTTTGATATCTATGAAAAAAGATAATAAATAAGATATAAATAAAAATTATAAAGTTAATCATTTAAAGATCAGTTAGTAGTTTAATATAAAGAAGCAGATGCATCCCTGGAAATAATTTTGCCGCCGCTCGTGGTGTTGATATACAAACACTCAAAATACACAATTAGTATCAAAAGTGCCCTCAAAAAAAGTGCACAATTCAAATTTGCATTGCGCTTTTTTTTCTAATCTCTTTTGTTCATTGCTTTTCGGATGACAAAATGCACGTTATTTCGTTTAAAAAAGTATTTTATGTGGTGCGAGTAAGTTCGAATTTGTGTTTAGAGAATTAGAACGTCCGACTTTTGACTTTTATTCTTTGGTTTGACTTAACGTCACATGACGACGCCACTTTTTGAAGAGATATTTGTTAGGAAATGTGTATCTATGTTTTTCTAAATCAATGTACCTACGCAATAAATTTTGATGTGATTTTTCCGTTCTTATGAGGACTGGGATATTTCTGTGTAAATGTTGCCCGCGACCATAAAATTCGAACGGGTTTTAGTTGCTACAAAATAACTAAACTAAAAAAACTTACCAATTAATGTATGTGGCTCGCTAAAAAGAATCAAAAAAGCTAAAACATTTTTTCAATATGCAACTCTAGCTCCATCTTGAGATTAGCTCTGTTGTAAGAAATGAAAATACATTAATGTATAATTGTCATCCAGATTTTATATATCTACAAAGTTTCAAGTTACGAAATTTAGAAGTAGACTAAAATAGATTTGAACATTTTTAAATAAAATATATTTTTTTTAAATATTTGTTCTAAAAAATAATTCATAGATAATAATACCATGACATAAATAGCGTTTGTTAGCTTATTTTTTTAAGACAAGTTTTGCATTAGGTGTTCCGAGTGAGATAGACTGCCATTTGGAAATAAAAAGTGAAAATCATATGGTATTGAATAGAATAAAACAAATAATAAGTACAATAAATTAATAAAGTTAAATATAATAATAAAAAATATCTAATTAATCTGCAGCAATAATATAGCACTATTTTGGTTTTTGCGTATTCTTATTCCTTACATTTTGTAACTTTATAATAGTACCTACAATTTCGTTATCGCTATCTCTTCGATAATTGAATCGTATTAAAAATAATAAAGGAATTTTCTAATTTCAATCTGTAATCGGTATTTATATTGTTAATATTAACTTTTTTGTTTTTGAGTAGTTTTGCGACAAACTTATCTGACCCAGTAGCGGCGTCGCTGTTGTTAAATTTAGTATTGGCGCTAAATAGAATTTCCGCAGATTTAGGGTAAAAATAATGATAAAGCCCAAGTGCACAAGGAGTAATCGAAATATTAATTTGCTGTTTTAGTCATTTCTATGCAACATGTTATAACAAGAAATAATAATCAAAACTCATTTTTAATTAATGGCGATACTTAGTTCCAGTTTCGGACACCGGGTCACCGTCAGATAAGTTTGTTGGCGGCAATATACATTGCGTTTAAAAAAAAGAATTCTGTTAATCCGTCATTTATTTATGTTTGTTTGTTTGCTTGTTTTGCGATTGGAATATAATTTTTTGAGCATATAGTAATTTAGTGTTTCTTCATATAAACTCCTTATTGGCAGTGATTAGACTTCCCTAATGGCAAGGCTTTACAGTATCCATAGTATATCTACAGACAAAATAATGACGTGTACGAGTTAGTTCTATGACTTGCCGGTAGTAAATCAGATCATGGCCAATAGATACTTGTTAATTTTTTATTAGTATATGTAGAGTTGATTAAAACTAAAAAAATGTGAATAGGCTTGATCCGATGAAACTTAGATATAACACCTTCGTGTTAATATTCTGTTCTTCTTCTTTAGGCTATGGCAATCTACTCGTAGCTCATTAGAGTTCCGTATCCAATAGGCAAAAACGTAATATTATAATTTGGTCATGTTCATCTGTCAGCCTGTCGGTATGTCACAGTTATCTTACCTACTGACTTTTGGAGCTGTATTACTGAAATTTGGATAATACCAGTCATATGTGTGATGTTATGAAAAGTTAAAAATATAGGATGGCACTCCGTACATGTAATGTGTATAAGTAATACTATGTATAATTAAAAAAGACACTAGTAAAAATAAATTGGACTCATTTTAAACTTTTATATAACATCAAAAAACTACTTCACGAAAATAATATCATTAAATTACATCTTTTTTTTATTTTATTAATTAGGTACTTAATCGTAATATTATTTACTTATTTTTTTCACGTGCAATGATTCAGATCAATCATTAATTCTGTGTGGGTAAGATGACTACTTTTTGTATTGTGACGATACAAGAGCATAATTTTATTGACATTCAAAGTTGTAGGTACTTAAGTTGCATCGAGATATACTTACTTGTACTTGTAACATTGAATACCTCATAAAGTAAAATTTTACACGTTACACTAGGCCTTCTGAATTGTTATAGTAATTTTAGATTTCTTATTGTAAGTGACGCTACTAAATAAAGATTGAGTAGTATAAATTGTTTTTTTTATTCTATAGTCAGCGATTTACCTTTGCTTTGCTCAGGTGCGTCTCTAGATACATTTTAAATATATAAAAAGTTATAGTGAGTGTCCAACCAAAAAACTTCAACCTTTTTAAGGCCTACAGAACAACACAAACAAATTATATACTCAAACCTTCCTTGTTTATCGATGTTGCTTTCTATTAGTGAAAACCATATTAAAAACCGTTGCGTGGCTTAGAACAAGTAAGGAAATAGACAAAATTTCAGAACAAGTAAAGAAAGAGAATTTTCCGTAATGAGAGATATACCTATTATGTATAGATTTACCTATAATAATGTCACTACATAAAAAATAACTAAAATCGGTTAACAGTCATTGTTTTAGAAAAAAAAATCATGTACAGTTTTCGCTTTATTACTATCTAGTATCTATACATATAATAACCTATACCTACATGTCATAAAATTCTAACGGATTCGAATCTTTTTTTAAAAAATCTTATTGAAATAGTAATTATTATCGATACAGAGACCGAATCTATAGTTTTTTTTGTGTCTGACTGTCTGGGAACGCATCACGAGAAAACCACTGGACAGATTTTGATGAAATTTGGTATTAAGATAAGTGGTTATCCGGGTCAACTTATAGGATATTTTTTATTGCGGGAAAATATCTCATCTCTGAGAAACCTGTACTAAACTGTAAAACGTAATTAGGGACGAACCCTTTTATAATATGTATAGATATTGACTATCGTTTTATGAAGTCAATGTCTTTTAACATCTCGAGGTAAATTTCTAAGAACTTAATTAAAATTTACCTGGAGGTGTTAATGGCAATTAAATCCCTTAACGAGATTTAATTCTGTCAATGTAAAGTGAAATACCTAATGCACAATAAAACACGAGTATCTACACTCCTAGAACCTACGAAACAAAAGAATTGAATTGAAAATACAGGTTTTATTGCTTTTTCATGGATTCCTTGGAGATTAGTCTTCCCGTATAAGGTTTCAAGAGGCCATCGGTTCCAAAGTAAGTAGTCCACCCGACAAGTCGTTTGACACTCGATGCACGTTCGGATTCAAAGAGTTTCAATGGTTTTGTCTCCTATCCAACTAACTTCACTGCGCTTTAGAACATAAATAATAGTAGATTTTTATTCTCAAAAATATCAAATAATGAATCAAAAACCTTCACACTGACCATCCGTTCAAAACCTCTATAGAATCCCATACACATAATTGTGACTCTATCATTATTCTATACATTGTAAGTCATTAACAAAAAAAGTAAGTATGTTATAAAATTATAGTAGGAACCTCAGATGATAAATTACAGTAGTACAGTTAAATGCTTTCGTTAGTTATGAAATCATATAAAACTTATCCTTTCTTTCTTAGGTTTATAACAAAGTTTCGCCGTCTGTCTGTTCTCATATGAAGCTATATCTCAAGAAACGTAGGTCCGGTTTGCACTGTTATTGTTTAAGTATTAAAATATTTTATTTCGTTGGGTTTGGTTTCGGTAGGTAGTGCAGTAAAGGCCGCAGATTCGGTTCTCGTGCGGCGAACAAAAAGTAAAGTCATTATGCCTACACTACAAGTGTTACTGCATACCTACGTATATGTTGGTACCTAAATTATTATAGACAGTAGACTAACAATTACTTTCTGTTTTATATCTATACCTACTTACCTACGTACTACTATATTACCTACGTATATATAATAAAATTGTAACTGAATCTACTATACATTAAATAGTTTTTGGAAAATCTCATTGAAATAGACATTATCATTAGTATAGATTTTAATAATATAATACTTAAAAATAAATTTTAAATTGAATATTTGCATATAATGAGCTATACATGTATACCATATTAGTTTTGCTCGATGGTCTAATTGTAAGCATGTACACCTCAAATCTACGAAAATCCTCGGTGTTGCTTGTAAAGCCGTCGAACCTGCGTCTGATGTCTTACCGAACGTGTTGTACCACTGGGGTTTGAGAGTTAAACGAATAGAGAATGCACTTGTTTTTATCCACTGTATATCTCCTGCCTACGTAGCTAGGGTCAGTGAGATAGGTCGCCTTAAAAGAAATCAACACACACGCACATCGTAAGTGACATACAGTATGTATATATTTATTTCGTAGAAAGAGTAATGTTCTCTTGGGATAGGGGATAGGGGGATAGAAGTTTTATGATATGATTTTTGGTATGGCGTATAGTAAAAGCAAAATGAGAGCAACTCGCTAGTGCCTAAAATAAATACAAAGTACGCTACAGCGCCTGTCAGAGTTTACTTTTTTGAACTAAATATATTATCCGATGCTTTTAACGCGACACTCTTTTACTATTGTTCCTATAAAAAAATCTCATTCTCTTATGAAATAGTAAAATATACTAATATCTAAAGCCTCTTAGTCAGATGAAGTTTCTAGACTTATTCACTTAGAAAGATAAGATAATTATGCAAGTTCTTAGATTTACGCAAGTATTTAAAATTTTAAATAAAACTATCTTTTCGGAATTTTTGTGGTGGATTTATTTTGATTTTTGGTACCTTGCATTTTAAATGCGGGAGGAACCCTCGTCTCTTTCACCCGTGACCACGATTGCTGTCAGGATCCAAAAATCAAAATCGCGAAAAAAAAACAAAAAGATAGTTTTATTAAAGATAAAATTTAATCTTATTTATTTAGGTAGTAAAAAAACGTGTAAAATTACTTAGTTCTTATAATATAACTAGCAGAACCAGCGGCTTCGCTCGCGCTAAAACTACAAAAAAATTCTAAAAACGGTAGGTTTCATACAAACTTTTATCCCCTTTTTTACCTTTTTATGGAATGAATTTCGAAAAATGGTAAAATACGTATTGATTTAATTGTATTGAAGAGCATTAATACCAAGTTTCAAGTAATTCAGATCATATATAAGTTTTTGGGTTATATTATCGCATGTTTTACCGTAGTAATAATATAATCTCTCGCGGTAAAAAGTAGTCTACATCACTCTCTAACTTCTTCAACAATCTCCACACAAAAAATCACGCATATCTGTCAATCTCCTTGGACGTGAAAGAAGGACAAACAAACAAACAAACAAACAAACAAACAAAAAACAAACACACTTTCACATTTTATAATATTAGTATGGACTATGGATATAATTTTACGCCTTATAAGTGTCATGCGGGTTATTGCCCTAACTTCATAAGATCGAAATTTACTTCTCATCTTTTTGCTCTCATTATTTTTCCATTTTGTATAACTAGATTTCCTTCACGATTCCACTCGCGAGGAACGGCAATAAAAATAGCTGATGTTACTCGCAATTGTGAAGCTTCATCAATACATATTAAAAACTCCGCGGCACAGATACTGTGTTTTAATTCATGTCAATCTGAGAAATTACTGTACTTATTTTCATACGATTTTCACCAATAAAAACCTCTTTTTAATCCCTCGATTATCTAGAAAGGTTATCTACACTTCTACATCTACACTATTTTATAAAAAGGAAAAATTTGTATTTTTATGTGTTTGTAACGAATAAACTCAAAAACTACGGGACCGATTTAGACGAAATTTGGTAAGAAGATAGTTAGAGACCCTGGGTAGGACATAGGATATTTTTTATTCCGGAAATCATCCCTAAAGGGGTGAAGATGGGGATGAAAATTTGTATGGGGAATCCACCTAGGGACGAACCCGAGCAAAGCGAGGGTGAGTCGCTAGTAGACTATATAAATTATGAACGTTTTGCAATAATAAGCTATCATACCTACCGTATGATATTTCTGAATTAAACCGGAAAAAATCGCTATTTCAAGAAAAAGATTCTTCTGTGGTCACTAGTTAGAAGCGCTAACATTCCGTGCCTTGATAATTTCAAAATGTCTACACAAGACAGATGCATACATAATTTTGAAGGACTTTGATATTTTACGAATAACCATTGACAATTACAATACGTAAGCTAAATAAAGCTGGTATTTGGAAATCATAGAAGGACACTTATCTATACATATAATAAAATTCTAAGTCGAATCTGCACATTTTTTGGGAAAAACCACTGGAGGGATTTTGATGAAATAGATGATAGCTGGTTATCCGGGTCAACATATAGGATACTTTTTACCGCGGGAAAATGTCTCATTTCTGAAAAAAATACAAAAACTGCATTGTAAGAGTATACTAATGTGTAAAACCTATGAATTTGGGTTTTTGATCATCTGAACGCGGGAGGAGCCGCGGGCAATGCTAGTTCTTTGTATTAGTATAGATATGATTTTATAATCACATGTGAAAGTCTATATCGTATACAATGCAAAGAACTCTCGAGTGTGACCCACTTATACCCTTTACAGGTATATCTTGAAATAGTTCGCACTGGAAATGTCATATTTTTAGCCGCTCTAAAAGAAGTTTTATCGAATTGAAGTGAAATTCTATGATTCATGGTTCGTGAGCGATAATGTAAAATCTTTTGAAACAAATGCATATAACACTTTGACCGACTTTAAAAAAGAAGTACTCAACTTGATAATATTTTTTGTGTATGTCTTGATGATTTTCATGATTATTTTTAATTAATTGGTATGGTATAGGTATGTATATAGTTAAAAAATCGGTCAAGTACGAGTCGAATTCGCACACGAAGGGTTCCGTACCATCGTACGTGTACTTTTTATTAATATGACTTTTACTCTATTTGTGTAGTATATTAACTTCGATGATCGATTACAAACGTAAAAAAAATGTTTCTTGTATTTTTATTTCTTTATTTTTATTGCAATTTCTATTCTCTACCTATTACTGTTCATGAGATACAGCCCTCTGACAGACGGATAGACAGCGGAGGTATAGTAATAGGGTTCTGTTGGCAAACTTCGGATAAGGGACCCTAAAAATGGGTCTGTAAGGTCGAAATAATTATTTTTAAAGTGGTAAGGTGGAGAGCGACCTTACTTCAAAATATCTTACATACACTAACTACTACTGATGGTACAACATGCGTGAAAAAATGGAAACTATAACAAAGAACTATGTAATAAAAATACAAAATGAATAAACATGTGGGTGTGGGTGAGAATGGGTGTGAAATCGAATCTATACTTATATTATAAATGTGAAAGTTTGTGAGTATGAATGTATGTTTGTTACTCTTTCACGCAAAAACTACTGAATTGATTTTGATGAAACTTTAATTAAAATTATGGCTCATGCATCAGAATAACACATAGACTACATTTTATCCTGGAAAAATGTACAGTTCCCGTGGGATAGATTTGTTTTTGTTTTTCTACTAAATAAAAATCAATTAGTGCATGTAGGTAATGTATGAAAAATAAAATATAAATCGATATATAACTCGTCCAGGCTTTTTTAACATCCCACTGCTGAGCAAGGGCCTCCCTCCATCTATCTAGGCTATCAAGCCATAGTCCACCACGTTGGCCTAGTTGGTATAGCGGGTTGCTATACTATACAAGTAATATTAATGTTTTAACTGAAAAGATAAACTTGACTGAATCATCATAAAAATAATTATTCAATTTTTGAAAGATTGTTATAATCATTTTTGTGGCTTCTCTTAAAAACCTTTAAATTAAAAAAGGATTATCAAAATAGGCTTATAGTTTTGTTACAACAAACATCGCATACAAATAAATAAAATTGATTTGAGCTCTTTTTTGAAATCACTCTAAAATAAGAGTAGGTATATGCAGAAATTTGGACTTTAAATTTTATTATAATACTTTTTTAAAAATTGGCTGAAGTAAGAAAAAGACCAAGTTTTTAATTAAAAAGGCATTTTTTGATTTCATTAATGGGTTAGGCTTAGACAACATGTTATTATAATCTGAAAAAATATATCGAAATGAGATATTATGATTGTATGACTAACTATTAAAATTGTCACTTCAATACAATTTTTCTTCAACGATTGTCTAAGCTGTAAAAGCTTTAAAAAATGTCCTTACAAAAGTATGATATCTAATTTACAGTGGAAAATAAAGAAAATAAAATATTATTAAAAGGACGCAGTCTAATAAGGCATTTCATGCAAACGCTGAACTGAGGTGCACTTCAAAAGTATTCGAGTGTTTCAATTTTACCGAGTGTCACAATAAGTTCCATAAGTTCCCTTCCACTACGCTATAGAAATATAATAGTCAAAGAGCTTATTTATTTGAAAACTTTATATTTTTTCTCTTTATATAATACGTAGTGAATAAATGTTAATTTCCGTAGTCAGTTCCCTTACTTTATTTATTAAAGACTAGCGACTCACCCTCACTTCGTTCAGGTTCATCCCTACGTTAATTCCCCATACAAACTTTCATACCCATTTCCACCCTCTTAAGGTATGATTTCGGGGATAAAACTATTCTATGTCATTCCCAGGGTCTCAAAGTATCTTCTCACCAAATTTCATCTAAATCGGTTTAGTAGTTTCAGAGCTTATTCGGTACAAACAAACAAAAAATCTTTCCTCTTTATAATATTAGTATAGAAAGATGATAGGTATATACGACCGCAACATATAAAATACATAAAATTATAAGATACTTGAAACTAATTTACTAGTACCAGCTCTAAAATTAATTATAAAAATAAAAAATCTCACTGCGCAAAAAGCAAACTAAAAAGATGAGAACAAGTTGACGAATCAACATATATTATTATGCAGTTCGTATATATACATGTATATGATTTTTTTAAATTTTTCTATGCGCTTTTTTGCGCTCAACTTTTTTTTCAATTTTGGGAAATGTATTTACGCATACTTTGGTTATGTACTGGCTAAAAGAGCAAGTACTACCCACTAAATCCCAATAGAACCATCGCCGTGGAGCGTCGTAGGATCACTTACGCCCTCAACCACGAGGCCCCAACGGCTGCTTGCCGAGATAAACCATAACGACCGTGGAGTTTCTCTCACGGTCCATTCTTCTATCAGATATACATCGTGAGAAACTCTCATGGTACACCTTCTGAGGTTCACTGAGTTAGGTCGCATTTCTTGGTTATAGTCTACTCTGTATACACTATTCTTTATTGCACTTATACCTATAGGTATATAGAAGTTTACATACAATAAAATAAGTTAGCAAAGGTTGACTTATCTCTAGAAGAGATCTCTTCCAGTTAACCTATAGATAGATATAGAGAGCATTAAAAAAACTAAATAATGTTAAACTGAAAAAGTTTGCTAATTTTTGGACTAAAATACACATTTAAGCAAGATGAGTTACAATACTAAAGTCAAGTCGAACTTCACATATTTTTATATAGTAAAGAAGTAAAGAATTTATTGCGGGAGGGAATTTGAACAAATTGAAAACGTGGCATCTGCTACTGAACGTCGAGCATCCTATTCATGTTATATATTTTCAGCTATATTTGCACTTGCTATATTAATAATTCTAAATGACATGAATGGAACTGACTGTAACAACTCTCATGGGAAAAACTAGGATTTCCATAGCGCCCTCATTTCAAGATGGATTCCGATAAATGGACACAAAATAAGACGACAAAACAATAACATTTCTTGATACCTGAACACTTTTCAAGAAATCAGTACTTATTAAAGATGTAATTAAAGAAAATTACTAGGTACATATATAGCAAAATATACATAGGTATATAATAAAATATATGGTTTATACTTCGATACTATAATTTGCAAAACATCTGTTCTCGTTATTCTATTTATTGATTTCGTTATAATACAACGAAGTCGCCCTTTCTATCTTTAGAAAGTGAAAATAGATCCATTTCTATTTCCGCTTTTTCCATTTTGTGGAGAAGATATTTACAAAGTAAATATTGAGAAAACCATTTAGATAATTCGTTATTGAATTAAGGTTTTCGATAAAGTAAGTAAGTAAGTTTATTTTTGGAATCTTAATATTATAGAATAAATTTATGACTTGATTTTTGAGTTTGATAGTGAACCTGCGATTTTTTACATATAACGAACGTCGACACATCTTGCCATTGTATTGCAAAGGCAAATTAATGTTTTGAAATAACAAACTAATATTTTTATCACAAGAACGAATCGAGTTTCTTGTTTTGATGGCTTTTTTTATTAAAGGTGTAAAATAAACAAGGCAAATACAATTAAACCGTAAAAAATGTAAAAGCGCGACAACAATTATCCTCTTAATAGGATCAAGGCGCCGCGTACTAATTAGAAGAGCTCATTTGCTTTCTCACTTTTTTCTTTGCCTGTAGTTCTCCCAACAAATGAAAATATATTTGCAATTTAAAAACCTTAACAAGTTACTTCTTTATGTTGCTTTATTTAATTTTAATCGTACATTACCTAGGTATGTGGTGGTTTTGAAACAGTATTCAGTGAAGCTTTCAAAGGTTACTTTATTCTCTTCTCTTTACATTAGGATAAGCTAAATATAAGTATTGAGTATACTAACATGCTGTTAGATGAAAATCCTTAAATTTAAAACAAAAAGATGGTTCCATTTATTTAAATAAAATTAAGTTCTTATTTATTAAAATTTTCGTCTAAACGTTATAACGTAACGACTAACCCTCACTCTGCTCGGATTCGTCGTTACGTTTTAACGTCTAGATGAAAATTTTAAAAACTATGGATTCGGGCTCTGTATTAATAATAAAAAAAGGAAAGAATTCATTTTTTGTTTGTTTGTTTGTACCGAATAAAGTTCCGAAACCACTGGATTTAGATTAAGATAAAGATAAAATTTGTTAAAAAAGAGTTTGAGATTCTGGGAAGGACATAGGATAGTTTTTATCCCGGAAATCATCCCTTAAGGGGGTGAAAATGAGGACAAAACTTTGCATGGAATAAAAATTTTTTGAAGTATATATATAAGGGATATAAAACTCATTATATCTATAATATTCTCATTATATATATAATCTATGTATAAAATATTAATAAATACTAATATATAGTCTATCTATTCCACACTAACCGTTTAAACGCACCTCGGGACGAATCCGAGCGAAGCAAGGGTGAGTTTCTAGTGTTTAATAAACGTAATGAGACTTCTTAGTCTTGAGTAGTTGTCCATTTGCAAACAGATTTAATGAAAAATAAGAAAACCTTACAGAATAAAAATATTTACTAACACAAAACTTCCATAACTTGGAAAGAAGACATACACACACGAGAAAAACATTACCATCCTTCTAAGACAATCGGTTAAAAAAATACTTTATTTCTTTTAACTTCATAATAATTGTTAAGCATTTTAACAATTTTTAACAAAGTTTTTTCATATTTTTTCTTAACAAACGCTTTGTAAAGCGTTTGCAAAGGAAAATATAAAAAATCATAACACAAATCTCTAATTAGAATAGCTTTGATCTCGTTTAAAGTACAATTGTTACTACTTGTATATTTCTTTGAAATTTGTTTTAGGCGTTTGAACCTTATGATTTTCTTCATTAGACATAATAAAACGAAACTGTTTGAATAAGTTTATAAAAATATGAGATTATAACTAAACTAATAAATAAAATCAAATTTTTTTTCAAAACCCTAGTTGCCGTGCCAGAGGTCGCGTGTTCGATTTCCGCTAGGGGTATTCATTTATGTGATGAGTACGAATGTTTGTACTCCATTCATGGGTGTTTATATTTATAATATGTAGGTATTTAAAGTTGTATATGTATAGTGTATCAACTATCCGGTATCCATAACAGCCTCGTAGCCATCATGGAACTAGATGGTGCTCAATCTTCGATGAAGAGTGACATTCATTGGCTTCCGTAGAAAATTACTATAATCAAATAATACTTTCTTAGGTTTTACGCAAATATTTAACATTTTAAATAGAATTTCAATCTTTTCGGATTTATTTTAACTTCAGGTTCCCGACATTTCGAATGCTTTACAGCAATCATGGTCACGGGAGAAACTCCCACGACCATTGAAAAGACAGTTTTATTTAAAATACTATAGTGCCAAGTTAAATAACTATCGAGGTGTAGTTATGGCTCAAGCAAGGACGGAACGCGAGACTCCTTAACTACCAAATGCCATAAAAAATTTATGCCTCATAACATCGACATGTTGGATATAATAATACTATAAATGTAGCAAAAAGTATTAAAGTAATGCAATAAAGGAATGTTACTTCGATGTAAAGCCTTTATATATTCTTTACGCCCTCTTGCCTTATGCAGGGTATATATACAAAAATATAGAGTTAGAGATATTATGAAGAGGTTGGTTCTAAGCATCGTTGTATTTGCTCGAAAACTCAAGCAAGACAATCAAATTTAAATTTATTAACTATGGCTTATTTTCATAAGAAAAATACAGCGAAAAACTCAGTTTAAGTAGATTTTAAAGTGCTTAAATAATAGACGGGCAGGCGTAAAGAAATATGATAATATAATTTTAATTGTGCTGTATAGAGAAACATTATAATTTCGTTTGTAAGTAATGTTATATGTTGGGACATTAACACACATCACCATCTATTTCTATGGTAAGCTACGAGGCTTGTGTTATGGATACCAGATAGTTGATACACTACACATATATAACTTTAAATACATACATATTATAAATATAAACATCCATGACTAGGGTACAAACATTCGTGCTCATCACACAAATGAATGCCAAGCGGGACTCGAACCCGCAATTGCTGGCACATCAAGTAGGGTCACTACAGTTGAGTCAAAGGTGACGTTGAATTAAAATGAAAGAGAAAATATAATTCCACAGTGATTGTTTTGTCGAATCCACATTTTTTTAAAAGGTCAAAAGGAAAAGGTTCAATTATCACGGTTTAAAATAAAATCAGAGCTCTTGAAACTCTAATTAAAGGCTTTGACCGTTACTGGCTCACTTTGAAAAGCCACAAAGTCTTCCTAACGTTTTTGTTTTTATTACATTTTTAATTTAATCGTATTCTATTTTATAACTGGTAGCACAGACGTTGTTCAGTTGAGTTTGTCTAAAAAACTAAATGTAATTTTAAATAAAATTATCTTTTCAGATTATGTTGCAATTTTATTATGATTATTTGTTTCCGACAGATGGTGTCTGTAATAATTATAGCTTTAGAGACTCAGAACTATAGTCTCTTCCCGTGACTGTACTTGATGAAAAGCACTCGAAATATCAGGAAAAAGAAACCACAATAAAAACACCAAAAATACGTATAAAAAATATAGCTTTATTTAAAACTAGCTACTCACCCTCGCTTCGCTCGGGTTCGTCTCTTCGGCTTGATTCCCAATACAAACTTTTATCCCCATTTTCACCCCCTTAAGGAATGATTTCCGGGCTAAAAAGTATCCTATGTCCTTTCCAGGGTCTCAAATTATCGTCTTACCAAATTTCATCTAAATCGGTTCAGTAGATCCAGAGATTACCCCCTACAACGTCACAAACTCACAAACTTTACCTCTTTTTAATATTAGTATAGATGTCAAATATTCGCGTAAATCTTAAAAAAAATTGTAAGTTTTACAAACAATAATTGCATTCTTAAGATTAGGGTCTAATAAAAGTAAGTAAAAAAGTAAGTAAAAAAAAAAACTATTTTTTCTTACACGATCGTAAGTATAGGTCATAGTATATAGACCCCCAGTTTACGTCGTGTATTTTATTTTGTATAAAGTTTTTATATAATGTCTTATAAAAAAAAAACAAATTACTAAGTATAATGATACTGTTAAAAGTGCTCTAAAATATTCATGAATTAAGATGTTAATTCTCTAAAATTCTGAGGGCAAATAACAAGTGTCTCGGGAGACAAACTTCATCTCGTCTAAATTGACTTTCGAATTTAAAAAGCTATTATGTTTAATTAATATACTGTTAAGGATTAAATATCGTGGTAATGGTTTTATTAAGTCTTGTAATAACGTAAAAATATTAAATTCGATAAAAAGAGGAAAGGTAAATAAAATTCTTTCTTTTTGGAGTTATACTTCTTTTGCCACGTTTCAAAAAAATTATGAGAGTAAATTTTTTACGATGCGCGCGCATACCGACAGCCAAAAAGCGACATGATGAAGTTAGCTGCATTCCTTTTATAAACAGCGAGTTGTGACATACGGGATGAAATCTTTAGCTATTTTTGTTCTGTTACGCCAAAGAAGTATAACTTCTTACGTACGTACATAAGTACACACACACGTTTTTTCCATAGTTTTTACAGATTTTAGGAAAATATAAGCTAGATTTGTATCACTAAATATATCTTATGCGAATGCTTTTAATCAAGTCTTTCGAATCAATCTTTTCCATTTTTTTGCAGATATGTTTTGATTTTAATCCTCGAAGATATTCGAAAAGTTAGATATATTTAAAATACTTTTAACACGTTCGTCTGTTTGTATGTGACATTGGCGAAGTAAGCTCTGCAGCTGGGATCGAACTTATACTCCATGAAACGTCTTCACAAATCAGATTTCGTATCTCTGCTGGAGGAGTACAAATATCTTGTCAAAAGATAAACAATATATTATTGCGAGGAACAAAATTGTTACTTCAATGTACTCACAGCTCTGAGCTGCTGTATACAAGAAAATTGCTCCCTCTCGATACTCAAGAGAAATAAAATTGGACGTAAAAATAAGAAAGCAGTCGATTTTGTTGAGGGATACTCAACTTAGTATTTGGTATTTCGCACCTCACACTTACTTATCCTTTGAGTGGTTCACTTCATTGAATTCGGTCAAATAAGTTCGCTTGGTGAAATTATCACTTTGTATGCTATGTAAACTAAACTTTGTATATAAAACTCGCATTGCCCGCGGCTCCGCCCGCGTTCACATTACTAAAAACTAAATTCTTAGGTTTTTCATATAAGTATACTGTTACATTGCAGTTTTTGTATTTTTTCTCAAAAATGAGACATTTTCCCGCGGTAAAAAGTATCCTATATGTTGATCCGGATAACCATACCAAATTTCATCAAAATCAGTCCAGTGATTTTCTCATGATGCGGTAACAGACAGACAGACAGACAAATATTCTAAAAACCATAGATTCGGCCTCTGTATCGATAATAATGTCTATTTCAATTAGATTTTCCAAAAAATATTTAGTGTACAGATTCGACTTAGTTAGGATTTTATTATAGATATGTATAGATGACAAGGAATTGACGATAAAATAAAGATATTATAGCTGAGATTACAATATACCAGTGATAAAACAACTTCATAACACAAGTTATTCTCATTGGAGCTACATAAGACCGGCGCGGGGGTGCGTAAACTCGATACATTTTATTTAGTTAGCTTAGCGTTCGCGGAATGAAGTGTTGCCATCGGTTTGCCATATCCTATTCGCGTTGTATAGAGCTTATAGCGCTTAAGAGGGCGATTTATCATAAGTAATACGATAAATTGATTATAATAGTACTATTATATTTGCCAAAGTTTGTATGTCATGTCAAACATGCAGTTTGAGTGTATTTATGTGTGTTTCCTTGTTACACCTTCAAGCTAAAAAAATATTTGGGAATCATATCAAACTAGCGACTCACCCACGCTCCGTTCGGGTTCGTTTCTATAGCCCGTTTTAACGGTTAGTATAGATTTCTCAGAGATGAGATATTTTCCTGCAGTAAATAGTACCCTATATGTTGACCCGGATAACCAGATATCATAATACCAAATTTTATCCAAATCTTTCCAGTAGGTTTCTCGTAAGGCTAACTTTGTGTTATAATAAAATGTAGCTACGTGGGATAAGGAATAGTTATGGCTTATGCATAAAAACACAGGATTATTAGGTTATTTTTAAATTTATATAATTGTTAGGTAGATAGCAACATACAGTTGATTTTAAACAGTGCTCGAAGAAAAAAAAAACATTTTTTAGCTAGAAATCAGATTTTCTTAGCAGATTAACAAAATTTATTAGGCTTTTGAGGGCAACTAAGATCGCATTTTATACTTTAATGTGTCACAATTGTGAATAGTATTAAAATTTTTATAGCAGCAATATTCTGTATTACCAACGCGACCGCGCTCGCTCCAATTTATTGGGCGAATGAAACATGTGTCATTTCCTTAATGCCCCAGACGATGCATGACGGGACGGCGATAACTATAAAATTTATCATAATAGTTTACGTATGTCCACCGAACGGTGTTTTTTTGTGAATTTCACTGAAATTAACTGGGTTTATTTAATAATGGGTTTAAATTTTTGAACTTATACTTCTTTAGGCACGTTTGAAAAAAAATACATTTTTACGATGCGCTGAAAGCGACATGATGAAGTTAGCTGTATTCCTTTTACAGACAGAGTTGTGACATACGGGATGAAATCTTTTGCAATTTTTTGTTTTTTTTTTGTTACCGTTGATGACACGATTGGCTCAGTTTGTAGTTACCATACTTGCTTTGCCAGTGGTCGCGGGTTTGAATTCCGCTGGTGGCATTCATTTCTATGATGAGCGTCAAATGTTTGTACTCCAGTCATGGGTGTTTATATTTATTTATAATATATATGTATTTAAAGTTACATATGTATAGTGCAGAATAATAATGTCTCTGACGGATAATTTTTTCACTGTATGTAATTTCACTTAACAACAATTTAGTTCTGAATTTGTCAATAGATGGCGCTCTCTAAGAACATAAAAAAATGAAAAAAAAATATTCACGCAGGCGATGTCACGAGTAGAAGCTAGTATTAAATAAATTACAAAATTATTTATTGTACAATACAATCGACGTCACAATGATTTTTAATTTTCAATTAATTAGCTTAATTAACAGTTAAACGATCTGGCGTTACAGATTCTAATAAAACAGATACTCCCTAAATCAAGATTAACGTAATTCATTTCTAACGGTCAGATACTTAACTGTGTTGGCATAACTTATAAGGAATATGCAGCTCTTTCATTTCAGCAGAACTAGTTTCTAGCCCCTTCCTCTTTTATGATATGTCGGTAAAGCCTGACTTACTTAGTGATAGAATAAATGATAATAGAATTTGCTTAAAAACAAACAAAATATGTAACTAAGCCAAATCTGTACATTAGATATTTATTGGAAAATCTTATCGAAATAAACATTAAGGTTGATACAGAGGCTGAATCTATAGTGTTTAGAATTTTTGTCTGTCTGTCTGTTACCGCATCACAGAAAAAACACTGGAGGGATTTTCATGAAATTTGGTATGGTCATAGCTGGTTATCCGGGTCAACATATAGGATACTTTTTACCGCGCGAAAATACCTCAATTTTGAGAAAAAATACAAAACTGCAATGTAAGAGTATACAAATATGTGAAACCTAAGAATTTGGTTTTGATCACCTGAACGCGGGCGGAGCCGCGGGCAATGCTATAGTCTGTAATAAATTATATTATCTTAATCGCTGAAATATGTGTTGAGCTGAATATTTTACCTAAAATCTTGTAAAACTGTACATCACTTTTCATATATGGTAATCCAATACGACCATCTAACATGATGAGTAATACACGCAGTATTTCAATGATATCTTTATAATCTTGTAAATATAAATATGTTTTGTTTAGATAGTTTGTAGTTAAGGACATCCAGTTATATGTTGCGGTCGTAGTGATTGTGACTTCAAACTGATTATGACCTCAAAACTTTTAAGTAATCTTTCCATTATAAAGATTTTTTTATTGGAATATACTTATAATATATTCCTAAATTTATTTTTTATTAAAAAAAATTCAAAATCAGTTTATAATATGTACAAAAATATTTTAATAACCGACCGACATGAAAGACTTGTTTGACTGAATTCTATCTTAACTACGTCATTCAAAATTTTAAGTCAAATGGATTTTTATAGTTTCTAGCCTAAATACTGTTATATATCATCTTCTTATCCCCTACGTGCGTTTACTTAGAACGGCCATTATTTTTTTACATAGAAACATTCTTCATGTTGTATTTCTACTGGAATCACCAGATAAGAAGCTGAGCATTATAACTATGACAGATTTATAGTCCAAACATTTTGTATAAATAAACGAAAGAAACGAAAATAATATTAACCTACAAGTTTTATTGTTTTATTTATATCTTATGTATACAATGTATATATAATTTATTATAAATGTATAATTATCTTATATATATATTTTGTATCTATACTAATATGAAAGATTTTTTGTTTGTTTGTTTGTACCAAATAAGCTCCGAGACGAAATTTGGTAAGAAGATTATTTGAGACCCTGGGAAGTAAGGTAGTTTTATTACGGTAATCATCCTTTAAGGGGGTGGAAATGAGGATGAAAGTTTGTATAGGGTCTCTATTTAGGGATGAAGCTGAGCAAAGCGAGGGTGAGTCGATGGTCTGATATATACAATGAATATTTGTATTTGAATAAAATTTGTAAATTCATGATTGGGGGATGTTTGGTGTGATTTTTAAAATATTTGTCTGTTTGTCTTTTATCACTAGTAGGTACCTATTGCTCTTGAACCAGTTATTTTGAGAGGATTTTGTTTTAATTACAACATCAAAATAAGTTTTATTGTAGTCAATTGATATGATCTTTTGATGACGGTAAGGAAATTTCAGCAGTGTATGCAACCTTTCTCAGCTAAAGTTTACAGAAAATTGCGGCATAATAAGGGACGCTTAAAGGACAAATAAAAAATTCAATTGCAATTTATTTGTTTAATTTTCAAAATTGTTATAGAATATTAAGTGACCTGGCCGGCGTGGCTTTCAATGATTTTTTCTTTAACTCGCACAAATTTTATCCAAATTAGTTTAACAATTTACGCATCAAATCACACAAACTTATTTTATATTTTTGAATAACTTGGATAATTAAAGTGTATATTTTTTGAATAATAGACGATATAACTGCCATTTGTAAGCTTTTTTAATCTAAACTAGCGACTCACCCTCGCGTCCCTAGCTTGCTTCCCAATGCAAACGTTCATCCCTTTTCTCACCCCCTTAAGGGATGATTTCTGGGATAGAAACTATTTCAGTCACTCACTTTTCATATAGTGAGATTTAAAAAAATCTTAATTTAGTTTAAAAAAAAACATTTAATTTTCTTCTATGCAAAGCTTGTCCTGATAATAAAAAACACAAAAAAAAGAATTATCCAATTTAGTGCGGTCGATCGGAAGTTAAGCGCGTACATATATTTCGGTGATTCATTTTTATTTACGAGTATATATAGATGTAACTTTATTTTTAACCGCAAGTGGTCTCAAATAAAGGTAGTATTTTAATTTAAAATATTTAAATCAGTATATCTATTTAGTTAATGGTAATGACAGAACATAAACAATATAGAATAATTTTACTTGTGAATATTTTCTTAATTGAGCCAAATTAGCAAATCATAAAGCAAATGTAATTTAAAAAATCATAAGTAATTATTACAGTTGCGGTGCACAAAGCGAAATGCGGGGAAGCGTAAATTAAAAATATCAATAGAGCAAAACATCACAAGCTAGTGTTGCAATCTTATTAGGGTTCTGTAAGAAATAATGAAAATTAAATAATAAAATAACTCATAATATTCTCGATTCAAAATACATCCCTAAATAAGAAGTTTTTAAATTTTTAACACAAATTGGCGCGACACCATTTGGTGATAGAAAAAATTAAGACTCACGTTTGTCCATCCAATCCGCTTGTGGGAAATATTAGACTCGTGTGTGAGTGACTTTCAGTTAAATTCAATTCTTTGTTCTATAAGGGCCAAAGTCGCGAAGAATGGAGAAGACTCACACCCTCGAGACTAATCGGTTTCTCTGATCTTTGCCAGGGGTATTGTAGCTACTTTTATAAAAATAAAGACCAATTCAGAGAACACAGTCTAACCGTAACCACAGTTGGCGCAACCCAATGAAGACGTCGTCAACAAAGTATTTTGCCGCTCATACCATGTATGTACAATGTACATGTTTATGGGCCTTAAGTCCTGTAATATTATGAACTTTTGTTACGCAGTACTTCTAATAGGGAATTGACGAGGAATGCAGTCTGGGATAGGCATCACTTTGATCATTGATGAGTACTACTCATGATATTTATCCACAATGTCAATAGAGTAATTTATTTTACTATAATGATGTATAAATCATATAGATAATTTAATAATTAAAATTGCAGGTTAAGTTAATTTTATATATTATAAAGGAATTTTCACAAAAAGTACATAGCAGAACACCTAACAGAATAGCGCAAACCCACTTGTCAGCTTTTTATCCGGAGCATTCTGGCAGTGACAGAGAGAAATTAAATCGCACTCGCGCAGCACTTATTAAAATCTGGCCGTATTCCGAAAAACTGCTCTTTTAGACCACAATGATAATCCAACAAGCCACGACTCACGAGTGTGGCCTAATTTATGAGATTGCTGCAATGCGAGTTTTTGCATAAAAATGATAAATTTCTATTTTAGTTGGCTATCTATGTCTATATAAATAAAAATGAAATGCCGGTCCTTGGTAAGCTTGATATTTAAAAACAGCTGGATCGATAATCCAAATGTATTTTTTAAACGGTTTTTATAAATAATAATGGTTTGAATGGTAATGGTTCGAATTAGGTTGTAAAGACGAAAAATGGAAACGTTGCCTAGAAAATTGGGAAAGTCGGTAGACTTAGAACAGGAATTGATTCGTCAAATAATTAATAGTTATTTAAAAAACCAACGTGTGCATTTCATTCATCCCATTGTGATGAAAATTTGGTGAGTGTTGCCTGCAAAGGTTTTTATTACTACCATTATTGGAAGCTAGGTAGCGAGAGAGTATTTTCGAATTTATATTATCGGTCTTAAAGCAATGGATATACAACTTGGTGGTGAAGACATACGAGAAGTAACTGATATAATCCAGTTGAGATATAGGTACGAGTATATATTAATGTTTGTTAATCTACACGTAAAAGAATCCAAAGCTCGCTACTTCTTAATATATGATAACTAGAGTTTGCCCTTTGATTCTGCTCACGTAGTTTAAAAGTAACGAATTTTCAATGTTACTTATACAAACTTCCAACCCTTTTTACATATTTTGGGGCCGTATTAAAACTCTGTTTTGCGGATATAAGCTATATTAAATTATTCACTATGAGGAATCAACATTTATAGAGGAATCCATGAGAAGGCTGTTTTCAGGCTGTATATAATTTCAAATATCCGGGTAATAAATAAGAAATACCTCTGCTCCTTCGCTCTAAACATCACGACGCAGTAAACATTCACAATCACTTTAGTCTTATTCGTTTATTGTTAACATGCAAACGTTGTGGGTTTTGTTTACATATATTTGGTTAGCTAGCGACTTACCCCAGTTTTGCTCGTGTTTGAGTGTCCCTAAAATTTACTAACAATGCCACCTTTTAAGTATAGTTGGACAGCGTCACCTCTTAACAAACTGTATTTCTAAGTTTCAAGCGTGGATGAGTAACAAACATACACTCATATATAAACTTTTGCTTGTATATAGGTACGTATATAGTGTATAGTAGTCCAAAAAACAACGACAGAATAGATTCTTAAAAATGACTGCATAGAATTTGAAAGGAATATTTTTTTTAATAAATATTTTAAGAACTAGCGACTCACTATCGATTTCAGAGATGAGATATTTTCTCGCAGTAAATATCATTTATGTTGACCTGGATAACCAGCTATCATCATACCAAATTTCATCGAAATCTGTCCAGTGGTTTTCTCATAATACGTTCCCGGGCAGACAGACAAATAACTAAAAACAATAAATAAGTCTAAAAACTATAAATTCGGCCTCTGCATCGCTAATAATGACTATTTTAATAAGATTTTCTAAAAAAACATTCCGACCCAGTGAGAATTTTATTATATCTATACATATAGATTATAATTTTTTTAATCTTATAGATTTGAAATATAAATAACCAATAAAGTTTCACTTCGAACACATATACTCTGTACAGACTGTACTTTTTTTCTTAGTTTCAACATTCATTTTTCTATAAACGGTTTTAATTTTCAGCTATTTTCCTCGTGATCTAACGATGATCGTAAACGAACGTTGCGTAAACCGTATTAGGGGAAAGATTGCGAAAAAATCTTTTTATCGGACCCTAAGCCTCCAGTTAGCGCCTTAAGTATTCCTTTTGGACCTAGTTTATGGTTCATCGTCGAACATTTATTTTTAATATAAAGATATTGCACGAAAATACCAAGTCTGTTTAAGGCTATATGATTTTTACTAGAATATTCTATCATATGTTTTATGATCATTTATTTTGGATTCTCGTGTTATGGATATGGTATCTTTTATAAAAAGTGTAGGTATATGTGAAGATTTTAGAAGTTTTTATTTTTGATACAGTTTATTGAGGTTTCTTGTAACGGTCTTATTGTTAGCTGCTAAATGTTTTTTAAGATCTGTTTATAATCAAAGCCTTTTTCAACCGACTTCAAAAAGGAGGAGGTTCTCAATTCGACTGTATTTTTTTATTTATTTTTTTATGTTTGTTACCTCAGAACTTCGTCATTAATTAACCGATTTGGACAATTTTTATTTTGTTTGAAAGTGTATACTTCCAGATTGGTCCCATTTAAATTTCAAAAAAAATACCACCCCTAAGGGTGGAAAAATAGCTAATAATGAATTTAACCTACTTCTATTTGTCATATTGACTTGAAACTTTGCAAGTGTTTCTATTTCCGTTGATAGTACAGAGGTTCGGTATTGTTGACCTGATCTGATGGTAAGGCCAGAAGGTGGATAAGTGGAACTCTTCAACGATAAATAGTAGATACTTCGAGTTTGGGCTTATTTTGTTTGGTTTGACAAGCCTAACACTTTAGAATTCTTACTTTGCTACTACTGTCTACACTAAAAAGGGAAAAATAAAAACTTTTTAACAAAAAAATAAAAACCGACTTCAAACAAAAGCACTAAAAAGTAAAAAATAACTTTTAGTGCTTTTGTTTGAAGTCGGTTTTTATTTTTTTGTTAATTTGTCAACTAATGTATAATTACTATTTAACTGAAAATACACTGACTTCAAAACACTTTTAAATTTTTTTTTCTCCATCAGGGGTGGTTTCTTGAAGTTTATGGATCCACCGTTGAAGTATAACCTATAATATATTATTAACTGCCTCGGTGGTGTAGTGGCTAGCATGTACGGCTGCACACCCGGAGGTCCTGGGTCCGGGTCGGGCCAAATTTAGTTATTGAGTCTTTCTGTATAGTAAGTCTCAGTAACAGCCCGGAGTTGGGAAGTTGGCGGTGCTTCACCCCCGTGCCTCGGACGGCGCACCTAAAGCCATCGGTCCTGCGCCTTAACTCTCACCGGTCGTGTCGAGCAGTCGTCCCACCGGAGTATGAGAGTGACAGGAATAGAGAGTTCTTCCTCTCTTCTATAAGGTCAAATTATACGTTTTTGTTCCCATTAGAATTTTGTTTCAAGCTAGTTCTTATCCGCGTACGTAGTAAGTACGTCGACATAAAATATACGTTATTCCAGGATATAAGCTATATCCTATCCGAATTTCACTCAAATCAGAGCCTTTTAAGCGTAAAGAAGTAACAACTACGCATATTTACCGACAAACTTTCGTATTTATATTAGTTGTTTGATATAAATAACAAGTTAGCAAAAATCAAGTCCTTATAATATTTTTGCCTGAATATCAAGACGATTCCGCTTCCATCAAAGGTATTGTTAAGAATAAAGACATTCAATAACTCGACGTGAGTAAAAGCTAAACGAGATGCACTTCAGTAGTATTCTATTGTTTCAATTTTCTTCATCGAGCGTCTCAATAAATTTCCATCCACTTGGCTTCGGCAATATAGAATAAGGCATCGAAGAATGTTTCATTAATAGTAACTTTGTCGTACGATTTTACTTCTATGTATATTGAAAATCAGATTTCGTTTTGATTTTATGACGACACGTTTGGCTCAGTTTATAGTAACCCTACTTTCTGTGCCAGCGGTCGCGGGTTCGAGTCCCGCTGGGGGCATTCATTTGTGTGATGACGAAGGTTTGTACTCCAGTCATGGGTGTTTATATTTATAATATGTATGTATTTAAAGTTATATATGTGTAGTGTATCAACTATCTGGTATCCATAACACAAGCCTCGTAGCTTACCATGGAACTAGGTGGTGCTGTGTGTTAATGTCCCAACGTATTCATTCATTTATTTATTATTTTCCCATCATCTTACCATTTCCCTTGATTTTTCCATCATCGTCTGGTTGGGGTTAATTACCCACATAATCACCTCTATGTATGCAGGTGGTAAAACTAAACGCATTTCCCAACGTTAAAAAAATGTGTGTTTTATAAAGCTTCATTTTGTTCTCAAATAATTCAATTAAAAACTGTTTTAAATGAAAATAGTTTATGCGGTTCAAAGTATTTCTGATATAATTATTTCAATGTTAAGTAATTAAAATGCTTTTTACTGCATACTGTACTAGCTACAATTATTATATAAATATAACTAGCAACTCACCCTTGCTCTGCTCGGTATCGTCCCTTGGAACGTTTTAACGGTTAGTATAGAAGTTTCAGAGATGAGATATTTTCCCGTAGTGAAAAATATCCTATATGTTGACCCGGATAACCAGCTATCACCATACTAAAAATCAAAATCTGTCCAGTAGTTTTCTCCTGATGCATTCCCAAATAGACAGACAGACAGATACACAAAAAATCTACAAAATATAGATTCGGCCTCTGTATCGACAATAATGTCTATTTCAATAAGATTTTCCAAAAAATAATTAATCTACAGTTTCGACTCAGTTATAATTTTATTATATGCAGACTAAAGCTTAATTGTAATCGACCTGACGATAAAGTGCCAGAATATTTAGTAAACCAGTCTCATAGGAACAGCTTCTCAATTTGCGTCTTGTCAAAGCCTTTCTGTGTAATTGAATAAAACTCCAATGGCTTTACTAATAGCGATATTCTACTTTAGTTAGAAAATAATGTTCATGAAAGTAGTTATTTTATTATAGCTATTATTTTTAAGGATAGGGAAAGGAAGAATCGTTTTATGGTTGCTAGCAAATTTAATATAACTACTGCTAGTCCAGTGGCCGAAATTCAGTCAAAATATATTTTTTAATATAACTTTTGCAAGTTACTGATATTTCGGAACTGTTACAAGCGTCATGGTTATGGGCAGATTAAACAATAACTTGTAGAAAATTAGAAAAAAATATGTCATCACTAATATTCAATTCTCTTGTTAATGTTTTCAAAGCGTGTCAGTTGAGCACAGATTACTTCGACAATGTCACGTAGAATGGAAAAGACACGAAAGAGATTGGTTGGTATTAGATGTATGTGAAAATGGGATAAAATCCCTAATAAACCTTGTATCTTTCGTAAATATGACCCAACGTTCCACAAGTTTTTATCACTATTACTATTAATTTAGACAAATAAAACATCCTGTATACATACTCGTACATATATTTGTATGTAGGTTGAAGTAGCCTCTAGCATCGCTATTTAATGTTTCTCATTAACCTGGAGGCCGTTTTTACGGGGCATGTGTCTATAGAGCTCGAATATCAGTATTGTTGTATAGAAACACATTGTGGGTCAAAGAGGAATATTTGAGTACAGAACATTTGATCTTGCTTACTTGAACAAATGTTACGTTATCATATTAAAATACAATATGTTAAAAAAATATAAATGTGTGTATGTTTGCTATTGCTGTGCCCTGAAACGGCTGGATAGATTTGGGTGACTTTTTTATAGATTATGTATTGGAGTAGCTCGTTACAGACTACTATTAGATAACTAGGAAAGGTAGAGTCACTGGTCTTAAAATATATTATAATGTTCAAAAAATGAACAAATTTCCATATAAAAAAGACAGATATACTGTACGTCTGCTATTGTAAAACTTTCAAAGGCTTCGAAGAGAAATTAGTCACGTATCCTCAATACCGGCGTTTTAATGAGATCTCATAATTTGATTGCGAGCTCTGGTGACAATTCTTCTGATAGTATCCCGGACAATCCTTTTATTTTAATTATGTTTGTATAAATATGTATATTTTTAAAATTAGAAATTTCATTGACAGTAATATATGGGATTCATTAAAACGATTTATATAAGCCCAAGCACGAAAGAATCCCTATCACCCAGTTAGATCAGTGCGATATCAAAGAATATTTATGTATAATCATCCGTATTTCATATATCGTTATCTCAGTGCTTGTCTGTCCAAACAACCAGTTCACCGAAAATGTTTTCAATACAGAATTATTGATTTCTAAACTTCAAGTATATTCGTATAAAATACACATTTTAATTATAAAATCCGTAAAGATGTACTTTATCTATATATGTATGTTATAAGTCTTAAAAACTATGCATTTAAAATAGAGAAAAAAACTCTCGACTGTAAAGAAGAATGCAAAGCACGCAAGTATTGGTGGTTTGAACAAATACGAGTATGTACCTAATATGGCGACGATATGGATATAATTAGAAGAATATGAATACCGTTTTCCAAGATGACGGTTACACTGTAAAATATTTGATTTTACTTTTTACCTACCTTCAGCGAGACCAAATGAGGGTAATGTGTTTAACCTGTATGTATGTATGTCCGATCCTATGTTCCCTCTTAATTACTAAACAGTTTAACCGATTTTGATGATTCATACGTCATTCGATTCGTCTTAATAACACAAATATCATAGGGTATATAGATATCATTAAAAATCTAAATGGCGGATTCTAGGCGCCAATTAGTGTCTTGAAAAAAAAATCCGAATAAATTGAGCGGGGTACCAAAATGCAGGTTTTTAAGTTTACAGTTGCGATTACAAAAATACGTATTTAATATTGTATGTAATATGTATTTATTATTATATGTTTAAAAGTAATTTGGGATAAGAAATGGTTAATAAAAAATAAAAAAGTCTAACTGACTCAGACTAAAAAGCTGTAATATGTACATGTTTTAGAATAGCTGCGTCTGCGTTTGTCTCCGACTGCATGATGTTTCTTCGTCAACTTATTCTCTTCTTTTTAGTTCACTGTTTACGCTGTCGGGGGTTTTTTTTTGATATATTTTTTTTAATTTATTAAAAATACCCAATAATTTTAAAATCTGGTAACCCCAAACTGTGGAGACAGACATGGCTTCTTTATTAATTTACCGAAATAAAGAAAAGGAATGGGTAAATTAAATTTGATGAATTGAAGACTATTTCTACCATAGTTAATAGTGCTTCTTAGAATAAAAAAGTCACGAGCGCGTTGGAATAAAAATATTGTAATTGAAACATTTTGTTCATACATTTATTTTATACCAGCGACTTTAACTAATCATATTTAAATACTAACAGTATCATATGTATTTATTCCAGGTCACAGTCTATTTGTGTGCAAATTTCAACCAAATCCGTTCAGCCTATCCACTTGAAGAAATAGCAATAACTATAATACTAAATTTTCGTATTTATACTAGCTATAATACTTTCTTAGATTTATGCGAATATTTGAAATTTTAAATTAAACTATCTTTTCGGTTTTTTTAGCGGATTTATTTAGATTTTTGGTTCCCGACGTTTCGAATGCTTTACAGCAATCATGGTTACGGGTGAGATTTTTTTATACTAGCTCTTTGATGTTTATTTTAAGAAACAACAGTATTTTTAAGATATTTTTATTAGACTCACTTATACCTAAATAAGTAACTATTTTATCACATACAAGTAGGTATTAAAAGTTAATTTTAACCTTCTAAGTGTCGAATTAAAACTATATACCTACCTGATGTTAATATTAATTTAAAAGTATAAACATTGATCACTCAAAAGTTCTTGTAATGGTATATTTGAATAAAGTATATTTTATTGAACGATTAATTGATGTAATTTCCACGAGGTGGATACCAGAACTTTTCAATATGTGAAGAAAGCTGCGCTTGAGAAACCAAGTGAAGCGGGTTTAAATCCCAGGACTCGCACCTCTGATATTTTCATGTGCAAATCATGTTCAACATGGTTACTACTAATTGTTTACGGTGAAAGAAAACATCGTGAGAAAACCTGCATGTCGGAGAGAAGATATTGAAGGGAGGCCCACCCCTAGCGGTGGGACGTTGAAAAAAGGTCTGTAATAGCCATTACACTAGCAAAACCTTTGAGTGTTAGTTCATTTGATATTTATTTTGACGAGTCCCAATAAAAAAGTTTATTAATAGTATAATAATTATATATAACGTTAGTTTTTCATTTTTTTTTGCATAAACATACTTTTTCAACAGAAAAGAATACAAGGTACATAATATTTTCTTAGTATTATCCAAACTTTCGACATATTACCTGGGTTACCGAGCTTCGCTCGAAGTTTATGTCCTAAAGTACAATTTTCTTTTTTTTAAACCTAAAAACTTAAATAAATATAAAAAAAAACAAAAGTAAAAACTTTGTATCCGACCGAGATTCGAACCTGACATTGTCGATCTTGCGCCTTGGCCGCTTGACCACGATGTTTATGCCAGAATGTGCAAAATTACCGATCATATTCTGTGTGGAATAATGCGAAAGAAAACCGCATGAAAACTCGAAAACAGGCGTTTTCTCAGACATAAAACTAATCTAGATCGATTTATCGCTCCCGAAACCTCCCTTATACTAAATTTCATGAAAATTGTTAGAGCCATTTCCGAGATTCAGGTTATAAATATATATACAAGAATTGTTCGTTTAAAGATATAAGATTATTTTTACATAAGTAATCATAGTGACGGAAGAAACTTAGGGAAAAAATAAAAACGCGAAAAATTCCGAAAATGTAGTTTTATTTAAAATAAGTGCTTTACGGACAAGAGCAGCTGAGTCCAGAAATTTTAAATTAGGTCAGTGAGTTTCTTGTGTTAAGTAATTTGCTAAGGAAGAATGTTTTAATACTATTATTTTTTAGACAAGTTTAAGTTGTCTTTAAAATAACCTAAAATGATTATCCTTTTAGTGGGAAAGTAAGAAGAGAGTTTAAAAATATAAGAGTACGTGAAAATGAAAAATACTAACGAATACGTAAATGTTTTTCAAAACTCAACAATATAGCTTGAACTTACGACCTTTTCTCAAACCTACCAAATATACAAAAAAAAAACATTAAAATCGGTCGAGCCGCTTCGAGGAGTGCGACCACAAACCAAACAAATACCGTAACACAAGATAATTATATATTAGACGAAATAACATTAAAAATAAAAATAACAGCAAGTCCAGTTAACTAATTACTAAAAATATTACTGAAGAGTGTTCGAGACCTGAGGGAATTCTTTCTAACATAACTCATGCCATTTCATTAACTAATCAAATGTAACGTATGAATAGAAGGACAGACCGTAAGGTTTCTGTATTTTCAAATATATTTGTGCAAAAAGCTAAATAATTCCAACGTTAGACTCTTTCGGTAGCTGTAATTACGTCAATTGCCTTTCATTCTTCCGGAGTAAGAAGTAAAAGCGTTTCACTGTTTAGAAAAATACACTACATATAGTATTATATAGGGGCTTTTATTTCACCCAAACTTTGTTTGTATTAGCTACTGCCCGCGCTAATAGTATTTATATTTGTTATGTAACCACTACACATTCGACGCTTATATTAAACTAGTGACTCACCCTCGCTCCGCTTGGGTTCGTCCCTACTTGCGTTTACCGTTTAGTATAGATTTTTCAGAGATGAAATATTTTTCTGCAGTAAAAAGTATCCTATATATTGACCCGGATAACCAGCTATCATCATATAAAATTTCATTAAAATCCCTTCAGTAGTTTTTCCGTGATGTGGTCATAGACAGACAGACATACAGACAGACAGACAAAAATTCTAAAAACTATAGATTCGGCCTCTGTATCGATAATAACGACTATTTTAATATGATTTTCCAATAAATATTTAATTTACAGATTCAAATAGTCATTATTATCGATACAGAGGCCGAATCTATAGTTTTTAGAATTTTCGTGTCTGTCTGTCTGTGACCGTATCACGAGAAAACCACTGGACAGATTTGATGAAATTTGGTATGATATCCATGCTGGTTATCCAGGTCAACATATAGGATACTTTTTACTGCGAAAAAATATTTCGTCTTTGAGAAATCTATACTAAACGTTAAAACGTAACTAAGGACGAACCCGAGCGGAGCGGGGGTGAGTCGCTATTAGGTAAAGGTATATAATGATTTTTTTTACACTTTTTACAATGTTTGTAACAGTGCTATTATTTTTATTGATTCAAAGAACACATAAATGGGGATAAGTCCTTTCTATTCCCATTGAGCTATGCAGAATATATTACCCAGTAACATCATTGATATGTCACATCAAAATGCTATTTGTATCACAAACACGTCACAAGACGACGCTCTAATATTTATTTGCATGTATTGGCTAAATGTCCTACGATATAAGGTGTCAAATATCGTATTGTATTTTACATGTTTTATACACACATACTCGTATATGTACATAATATGTCGATGTAGTGAAGTGCAGATTCGATTATAATTGTCAAAGTTTTAATCGATAATTTGATTTTATTTGCAAATATACTCGTATCGATAGTAAAGGTAGTCAATAAAATTGCAGCATGAATAAAATTGCAAAATAAGCTTTTCTATTTCTATCGTCTATTATGTGGGATACTTCTGCTTTTTCGAAATAATAAGTAGATTTTTTTTGGTATAATATTGATTGTTTACTTTATTCTTATGTTACTTTCGCAGATAGACTCTATTTGCCAAGAAAGGTCTAGTTAAATTCAGTTCAACCTTTAGCGAAGAAAAAAAGAGAAGGAGATTAGCGAGTATACATTGATAGCCAGACAGACACACGGACAAATTGTTTCATACCTTTTTTTTTTTTTTTTTTAACGTTGGGAAATGCATTTACGCACGACGTGTGGGACTCACCGGCGTAATACAGCCAGTACTACCCACTAAAACCCAACAAAACCTTCCCCCGTCTTAATGGGGCGTCGCAGGATCGCTTACGCATTCAACTACGACGCCCCGACGGCAGATCTGCCGAAGCAGACCACCACAACCATGGGGTTGCTCCAAGGTCCACTCTGCTATCAGAGAAGTACCAGGAGCAACCCACATGATACACCGCCCTCCGAAGAGGGCCACCTCCCACCGCCCACCGAAGTGGGCAACCTCCCTGTGCGTTTCTTAGCTTCGCTACTACTACTGAACCACAACAATATTAAATAGGAATGGTACAGACTTAACAGTTTAATGCCGTTTTCTCTTGTTTGTCAACCGATTTTCTTTTTTTCTGTTTAGTAGCCATTGATGGGTTTTAGTGTTATCATATTATGATCAAATCTTGAATATTGTGCGAACATTTGTTATAGATGAATAGCTTAAGTAAGCTATATAAGTATTAAAAACAAAAGCTGGAGTACTTATTAAGTTTGAAACTATAAACTTAACTTAAATGAACGGGCTTTAATAAAATTGATAGTCCATCAGGGAAGAGTAAAATAATAATCTTCGAGGGCCAGGGACGAATTAACTCCTTCACTTATTAAAATACATTTTTTTCTACCACAATTCAATTATTTATATACGCAATTACGCTATTAGGTAAATTTCATAGAAATCTAGGTGTCGTCATGGTGGAATTTTCACTTAATTTTTAAAATTTTCAAATTAAATTTTCACTCGATGAAACTTTTTTTTTCTCGGTGCATGGGGCCCGTTGCCGAGGCGAGGCCTCTAGACAGTTGCATACACTGTCTTATGGATAATCCGGCCCTGACGAGAGCTTATCAAACGAAAGCAGTTACTTACAACCAGTATCCAATAACCATTTTAGTTTATTGTATAACTAGCGTTTACCTGCTGCTTTGACTGCATAGTCTGCTTATAAATAGCAAGGGTCCGCTCCAAAGAGCAGCGTAAAACTTTCTTAGATTTATGCGAATATTTGACATTTTAAATAAAAATATCTTTTCGGATACATTTTTTTGTAGTTTCAGACATTTCGACAAAATCCGAAAAGATAGTTTTATTTTCAAAGAAGTGGCAGCATAATATAAGATAGCCCATAGCTTTTCTCAATAAATGAAATATAAAATGCAACATCCATTTTTTAAATCAAGCTGGTAGTTCCAGATATAAGCGCAACAAACAAACAAAAAGCAAAGTCATATCTATTTTTTTAACTTATCGCCGCCGGACGAAAGCCTCTCCCGTAGAAAGCCAACCATCCTGATCTTGGGCAGCCCGCATTCATCCCGTACCTGCCACCTTTTTCAAGTCGTCGGTCTACCTTGCCGCAGGGCATCATACACTACGTTTCCTAAACGTGGTATCTACTCTAACACGTGACGGATTTAAATACGCCTGGAGATATGACATTTTATGTTGATGTATAAACTAGGTACATAATTGTACTATGAGAGCGGAACCGCGGAATAACGCTAGTTATTCATATTGTTATTTGCACAACACCATGTCTACTTTCTAGTTGTCCATCTCGCAACTTTATTTGAGAAGGAAAATATTATCTCAGAATTGTTGAAAATTTTAAGTTAGACATAAAAAGAAGAATGGTTCTCCATTCTTCTTTTTATGTCTAACTTAAAATTTTACCTTTCTAGGAGAAGAATGCAGAAAAGCAGAACGTGAATGCAGAAAGAATGGAATGGATAAACAGAGCCTATTTTTGAGGTTTTCAGAAAAATGCTGTGTATTTGTAACTGGATCCAAAGGAAAAAGCTGAGACAAAATTTATTTATTTACTTTGTTACTTTCGATCTACTTAATACAATAATTGCCAAACTGAAAATTGGGACTTCGTGGAGTGGCCAAATTTTTTTAGACAAAGTTTAATAGCGACGTCCACGTGATATCGCGTGATGGGCCATTTGGTGAGAACTCGCACAACGAGATACCGCGTGATGGGTAATGAATGTGTTGAAAAAGCAATATGGTATTCAAACCATTACGTATACCTAAATTCGATAAAATATAAGAAACAAACAGCTAATCAGGTTTCACCTCGCAAAGGGTATTGCTAACCAATCGTATTATGGAAACAAAATTAAATATTCATATTATTTAAATCTCTCATACTTCCAAATGGCTCAAAGATAAGTTTTCTGTAATTACATTGGGATATTATCATTAATGATATGTCTTATTAAGCCTGTTTTAATGGAGGGGTAAATTCGCAGGGTTGCGTTCACTTCCCGTCGGTCTGTAATTTCTTGAAATAGTATATATACATATAGCTTTGAAAGAGGAAAACGTGTTTGAGTTTTATGATTTAATTAAATCTGCTTGATCATGGCTTAAGAAAATACGAAGCCAAGTTGTTACAAAATTGGTTCACTGCTACTGGTTTGATGTTTTAGTAATAGTTTCGTTTAGTTAGTACTTACGTATATTCGTATATTATGGTTTTTATGGGATTAAGAAATATATGTACGTACATATATTGCTAGCTTTTGCCCGCGGCTTTGCTGATGTAGTTTGTTAATTGTATGTGTAACTAGCGACTCGCCCTCGCTCCGGTCGGGTTCGTCCCTACTTACGTTTTAACGTTTAGTATAGATTTCTCAGAGATGAGATATTTTCCTGCAGTAAAAAGTATCCTATATATTGACCCGGATAACCAGCTATCATAATAAGTTCATTGAAATCCCTTCAGTAGTTTTTCCGTGATGTGGTCATAGACAGACAGACATACAGACAGACAAAAATTCTAAAAATGTGTGCAAAAACTAGTGTACTGTAGTACTAAATACGTATTATTTATAACAGAATTATTCGAGCGGAGTCGCGAGAGAACGCTAGTAGTATATAAATTTCCTCAACATAATATTTTTTGTCATATCGGATTAGCGCCTTCAAAGTGACAAAAAAATTAAACAATTTCTCCAACTTTATAAAAATTGTACAGACGATCTATTCATATTTGAGCTTTTATGTCTTGTGAGAACAATGTATCGATTTTATATAACATTCATTAGTTAAGAGTTTTTTTTAAGCATAATTTTGAGCATTAAATTATGACAATTTTTTACTGAACATCATGAGACTGCTACCGAGTCTGCTATAATGTACAAGATAAGAGTAATATATAAGACTATTGTAGTAGTCCCTCAGTCCGTCCGGTTTCGTCTCTAGGTACGTCTTTTACGGTTAGTATAGATTTCTCTGAGATGAGTTATTTTCCCGCAGTAGAAAGTATTTTACGACCCGAGTATCCAGCTATCGCCATACCTAATTTTATCAAAATTGCTCCAGTGGTTTTTCCGTAATGCGGTCACAGACAGACAGACAAACAACAATTCTAAAAACTATTGATTCGGCCTCTGTATCGATAACATAATGTACCAACAGATTCGACTCAGAATTTTATTATATGTATAGAGTCAGCTAGTACAAATTACTCCATGCCTTTATTTAAGTCTCATTTAATAGACAAACTCATAAGAAATATTTTGTGAATATATTTTTTTTAGGCACAAACACCAAAACAAGAGAGTATCGGTACATTTCCTTTCGTAGCTCTCTCCTATTCAATTTGCCGGTGTGAAATCATACGTGAATTTGGAATCCTTAGAGGCTTCAGAGTATACGGTCATTACTCTGGAAACCTTCAACCGGAATATATAACATTTATTATTAAACAAATCATAAAATTTAGTAGGAATTATAATTTAGGTTGGCTTCAAGATAATACTTTTACATCTGTTCTAGCTATTACATTTGGTTATATGTATTTTTATTTAGCTTACAAGCTTTTGAAATGTCTTTTTTTAAATAAACATATTTTTGGGTTGACTAGACTGTTTGAAATGAAACTTAGTTTTAACATGTTTTAACTTAGGACTACTTGTTCTTACTGTTGTTATGTGTTGTTGTTATGTGTGTGTGGTATGTGTGTGTGTGGGTGCGAGTGTATGTGCGAGTGTGTGTGTGTGTATGTGTGCGTACGTGTGTGCGTGTTTGTTACGCTTAGACGGATTTGGATATTAAGTACATGTTACATAGCTAGACTATGATATTCATAACAAGGAATGTAAGCAAATTTTATGAACATAGATCTTAGTTTTTGTCTACAGCTTTTCTCATTTATTTAGGGCATAAAGAGTAATCTATGTGCTAATTTTAGTAATATCCGTAGATTTACAAAGAAAAGGAGTAACAAAAGTACGGAAACACTACACAGATATCCGAATTTACAACATTTTATGATAAATACTCGTATTTACTTCAACTGAGTATCAAACTCAGTGCGACCAGCCTAGATACAATTCTAAGATCTAAATTTAATTCAAATTCTAAACTACTTTACATAGATGGTGTTTAACTTGAACCAAATAGAGCGAACTGCGGCCCTATTACCTGTTAACGATCACACTTTTTAATTACTCTGTTAGTTCACTCGGCAAATGAGGTACGCCATCGAGCTGGGCATGTAAATATGGGGAAGCTAGCGACTCATTGCTTCAGGCACAGTTATTATCTAACTTGGCTAAAGCGATCTACTTTCATTGTTTATAGGCTTATTTTTGATAGTCTAATGAAATTTTTAACCGACTTCCAAACAGGAGGAGGTTCTCAATTCGTCGGAATCTTTTTTTTTATGTATGTTCACCGATTACTCGAAGACGCCTGAAACGGATTGGAATTTTTTTTTGTTTCAAAGGATATACTTCCCAGGTGGTCCCATATAAATTTCATCGACATCAGTCGAGCGGTTTTTTTTAAATCAACAAATAAATTATTTTTTTAAATAAATTTCTTATTCGAACATGTTATTAAAAATCTTTCGTTTAACAAATAACCTGCTTATTACATCTATACTAAAAATGGACAAATAAAAACTTAAAAAAACCGACTTCCAGGCACTAAAATGTAAAAAATAACTAGACGGGGATTTTCATTTAGAATTATAGATATTTTCGAAGTCGGAGCCAGCCGACAATATTTTAAGATATGAATATCTAATAGGTAAATATGTGTTTTACGTATCGAAATATATTAGATTTGCTTTGAAACGTCTGGCACCGACTTCGAAAATATCTGATTAGGTATCTATGCTAAATGAAAAGCCCCGTTTAGTTATTTTTTACATTCTAGTGCCTGGAAGTCGGTTTTTTTAAGTTTTTATGTTATTAAAAATTTAATTCTTTTATTTCGTGGGTTTATAGGTTATTAAAAATTACCAAGCAACCAAGTTAATGCAAGTATTGTTAGCACTCAACTAGCTGGGTTTGACGATTAGTAATATTTTTCACTTGCACCTATTTTTTTTTATAATCAAAGCCATAACACTATTACACAACATCAATTATATTCTGATTCTATAATTCAAATCAATTCTTTAGTTCCGTGGCATTTTAAATTCACTAAACTTAATTATGAATTGAGCTAGTTTAGGACAGTGTCACATTTTTATAATCTAACCGAGACATTTTAAATAAAACGATCTTTTCGTTTTTTTTTCGCGAATTCATTCGGAGACATTATTATCGACACAAAGGCCGAATCTAAGGTTTTTAAAATTTTTGTCTGTCTGTCTGTTACCGCATCACGGAAAAACCACTGGAGGGATTTTAATGAAATTTGGTATGGTGATAGCTGGTTATCCGAGTCAACATATAGGATACTTTTTATCTATACTAAACGTTAAAACGTAAGTAGGGACGAATCCGATCGGAGCGAGGGTGAGTCGGTAGTATCTAAATAATATGTTTCCACTCTTTAACTCGTTAGTAAATAATATACCAAGTTAAATCGAGTCCATGGAGGCAGACACGTATAAAAGCAGTATTAAATAACAATTCCAAGAAGCCTAATATAATTTGAAATTTCATGGAAATTCCTCAACTAACTGTATACCACATTTCGAGCCGAAACGACGAAGAAAATGTCATAAATGAGTAACTTCGCCTCGTTGTATTGTAATGTAAATTATGAATTTGCCTCAAAAACCTTTAATATTTGCTAAATTACTCTCCTTCCACAGTTTCAAGTTAATTAAAACGTCTGTTCAAATTAAACTCAATGCTGTGAGTCCAGATGTTCACATGATATATAGCGCTATAGCGTGCTATATTTAAGAAACCAGACTTTCTTGCTTTCTTGCACTAAATCATAAGTTAATATTTTGATCTCTTTTTGTTAATTAAAGAAGCACAATCTAATAGGTATGTATATAAATATTTCGTGTCAAAGTGTTTGTGGTCGCATTCCTCCAAAACAGCTCAACCGATTTTAATGATTTTTTTGTATATTTAGTAGGTATGAATGAGAATACGTTGTAAAGTGTTTTTCACCCTACTACCCCCCCCCCCCCCACCTACCGTTTTTTAAGTATAATGGGGCGAGCTAGGGGCGAGCTAGGATGAATCTCTAGTAACAGTTATATAAGTTAGGCTATATTTTTCAGCTAATTAGCTTTTATTACAGTTCAATTAAAATTAATTACATACTTATACACTTACTAAATCTATCAAAAAGGAAATTTTAAGAGTATAAATAAAAGCAGAAGTAATAACACTGCCCAGTAAAAATCTCAACCGTCCAGTTTGGTCTATTTAGTATTTCGCTTAGTGTACCTTACATATTTTTTACCGATTTTAAGTAGGAATTCAATTTTGAAGTGTTTTACGTTTTGTGTGTATAATACGCGAATTTTCTAACAAAACACCTACATGCATATATTGCCTTTGTAATATCTTTTACAATTTTGTCGGAAATTTATTTAGAATTTTTCGTGAGATTTCTAAAGCTATACAGCAATCATGTTTTAGAAGTCTCAGCGCTCATTATATAGTAACTGTTACAGACAGGTAACAACCCACAAAATTTATAAAATGATTTGAAAAATAAAAAATGGTACCAAAGATCCTTACAATATTTGTTAATTTTAAACATTTTAATAAGTTGTATAACTAAATATTAAATACTATTAATTTAAGAAAAGAATCCCAAAAGATAGTTTTATTCAAAATGTCAAATATTCGCATAAATCTAAGAAAGTAATAACTACCTCTGAGGATGGGTATTTTTACTTACTTTTAAATTTATATTGTAACCAGTGTATCTTTTGGGGAAAACGTTATTATTTTGTACACCATGAATGCTGTGCATTGTAAGATACAACGATTCGATAAGGCTTTATTTTATACCTCGTGTATGTATCTCGTGGGAACACTTTTTGTGCCCCAAGATAAAAAGTAGCCAATATGAATCTTTTAAATAAAACATAAATAAATATGTTGGGACATTAACACACAGCACCATCTAGTTCCATGGCAAGCTACGAGGCTTGTGTTATGGATACCAGATAGTTGATAAACTACGCATATATACCATACCCATGACTGGAGTACAAACATTCGTGCTCATCACACAAATAAATGCCCCCAGCGGGACTCGAACCCACCACCGCTGGTCCAGAAAGCAACAACGAACTGAGTCAAACGTGTCGTCTTTTATCCAACAATAAACCGTTAAAATCAATTAACTCTTTCCGGAGATTGGTGAGTTTCCGTAGATACACACATTTTTTTTATATTCATTTAAATAGTATCACTTAATAAAATAATTATATGTTCAAATAGTTTATAAATTATTTAATTATTAAAATATCCTATTTCGTATTCATTTCATATCCATGTGATAGCTGTATGAGGTTAGCCAACTCACTGTGGTAAATATCACGCATGCATTTAGATTAATATGGTAAAACAAAAGTATCTTTATGGTGTATTGAAATATAAATTTTCTAGTTTTATATTATTTTACTATGTTAGTTTTTTCCGGACACTTCGTATGAATTTAATAAATTCCATGTGGGTGGAGATCGTAGGATGGGATAGATATTATATTTATTAGTGAAGACAAGCGATTTAACCTATTATAGTTTCACTCGGCTGTTTCCCTAGCTGCTTCACAGCGTATGTGTCACTCTACATCATACTTTATACGTGTAATACATTTTATCCAAATTAAGCAAGCCAACAGCGTGAAAGAGTGACGTACATACATACACTACATTCACCCACACACACACGCACGCATATACGCACGCGCACGCACGCACCCGCGCACACACGCGCACGCACGCATATACAAACTTTCTCATTTATAATTAAATATATAAATACTAATTATTTTAATTCCGAATTTGTGTTGCCGAGATCATTAGTTGACTCGCTGTTTATTTTGGTGTGAGTTAGACGAAGTTGATACTGAATCTGAAGAACTGGAGTAGCACTTAGCTATGTTTTGATGTAAGCCCTTCAATCCTGATTAATCTGTTATAGAGCGATGCCAGATCTAGGTAAATAGATGAAATTTAAATTTTAAAATAAAATTTATTCTACATATTTACAGCTTTGAAATTGATATCATTTTATAATCGCTATCGCTGATTCTATCTGCGTTTTCCCTATTAATTCGTCAGTGATTTATTTAATCTAGGCATATCTTATATTTATTTAGAAAAACACGTGTAAGAAAAATACATAATGAGAAGTACAATACTTCTTATAATGAAGAAGAAATACTTTTTATTGTAAAGAACATGATTAGTATAAAATTATTTGCCGGTAAATAATTAAATCAAATTATAACTTTAATAGAAAGCGCCATCTGTTGATATAATTTCGAAACCAAAATAATATTCGATTATAATTCGCACAACGTAAATCATATTCGTATGAGAAAATGTAACTAATCTTATAATATTAAATAAGCAATTCTTGTATATGCATATCTATACTAATATTATAAAGAGGTAAAGTTTGTGAGTTTGTGACTTTTTTGAGTTTGTGAGTTTGTAGGGGGATCTTTGGATATACTTAACCGATTTAGTAGTACTTTTTATCCCGGAAATCATCTCTTAAGGGGATGGAAATGGGGATGAAAGTTTGCATTGGGAAGCAAGCTAGGGACGAACCCGAAGGAAGCGAGGGTGAGTCGCTAGTATACATATATATAATTTTATTTAATGTATCCCGGAAACGGCTCTAACGATTTGGATCAAGTTTTGTATTTTGATAAGATTTTGCTTTTTAAGTCTATGTATAGGTTACTTTTTTTTAAAAAAAACTTATTTTTATATTTAGACCGAAACACGCTGAGCGAAGCTCGGTCATATAGGTACTTAATATAATCACACGAATGTTAAATTGACTTTAAATTAAAATAAATTAAATTGATAAAGTGATAATAATATAATCCATCTAATGGGAGGCGAGTCACCGTCCGCCAAATATTCATCGAATAGCCAGCTTAGTCCATCCAAATTCCATTCCATAACCCTAAATATAGTTTTTAATATTTTTCTATTAGTCCCTACGTATTATCCGGAGTCCGTTTTAGGGGAATTCCCTATGGGTCACTCAGAGATGGATCCCGGCTGATGCGTCACATTAAACAAATTTGAATCTCTTAAGCGGCCTCTACGTGTTGGACCTGTATCCCCACGCAAGACTTTTAAAGGCCCGGGCTCGTTCGAGCCCGTGAAATCCAACGAGATATAAATAATAATACTAATAATAATAATCTTCATTGCACACCAAGAAAGAAACATAAAAGCACAAAATACAAAGTAACCTCTTGACGCTGTAACATATTTGATTAAAATTACACCTTATTTATATTTATTAATAAACGTCTCTACATCGAACATGGCCGCGCGCTAAATCTAAATTTTATAAAATCTGAGCGTGAAACTAACTTTATACTAAATAATATTCATGAAGTATCGCGGTTGGACGCCGGTTTTAATATGAAAGTGTATAATATACAGCTGCTCTATTTAGGAAAAGGGAAATGTACTAAAAGGTGTCTAAATTAAATTAATATTATAAGCTTGAAATATGGTTTTTAGCGCAAAATTTCAATATAACCCCTCAATGTATAAAAAAACTTAATTAATATGAAAAATTTTGGGTTTTTATGAAATTCAGAGTCTAATTACTTGTGAAGCGTTAAAAGGTTTACGTTTGAACTAGATTTTGCGTGCGGTTTACTGCGACCACTAGCAAAACTTTATGGAGACTGCATAGTACAAGGAGATTATGCCATTCTATTAATATTATAAATGCGAAAGATTGTGAGGATGTATGAATGTATTGATGTATCTATTTTAGTTACTCTTTCACGCAAAAACTACTGAATTTATTTTAATTAAACTTTACAATAATATAGCTCATATATTAGAATATCACATAGGCTACTTTTTATTTCGGGAAAATGTACGGTTCCCGTGGGACAATTTGTTTTTTGTTTTCCTAGGGCGAAACCGAGCGAACCGATCTACTAAACATATTTTGATACAGCTTTGCAATGTTTTAAAGTAAGAAATTAAATTATATAATTTTTACAATAAAATATGTGTAGTCTTAAGAAACGTGCGTTAATATAAATTTAAAATAGATATGAGCTGTGAAAGCATTAGATAATTTATTGCGCGAAGACTTCATCGCAGCTTTCAAAATAATATTTTATGCACTCAAGAACAATTTTTTACGAGTTTAGAAAAACAAATCTTTAGAAAATACGATGTGTTTGTTATTTCAAATCTTTGTAAAATACACATATAATGTTATGGTCTTGTTGTTATTTCAGAGAAATTTTATTCACGATTTTCATTGGTAAGATTTTATAGTTAGTTAAATTATAAATAATAAGTTTATAGTGCACAATACTTAGATTTATACGAATATTCGTCATTTGAAATTAAACGATCTTTTCAGATCAATTTTTTCGCGGATTTATTTTGATTTTTGGTTCCTGACGTTTCGAATGCTTTATAGCAATCAGCAAGTCTCTCCCGTGACCATGAAAAATCTGCGAAAAAATCCGACGACGTACTTTTATTTAAAATGTCCATAACAAATGATAGGATTTTTTTTTGAATATCTCAAAGTTTATTTATCTACGAATATTATTCATCAATTCTATACAACCAATATTTTATTTACCTGATATAAGAGCCCATCTTGCGGGGGGAATACTTATTAGCATATTGCAATGCGAGACACGTATTTATGTTGTAAAATATATATCCTTAAATTTTTCACCGTGTTCACATATTTCTGACATGCATGATTTTAACAAATTTTAATTTTAATTATAGTAGATTCCATTAATATTATAAATGCGAAAGTTTGGACGGATGTTTGTTACACAATCGGGCCAAAACGGCTGAATGTATTTGGATGAAATTTGGCACAGAGATAGATTACAGTGTGGAATAGCACTTATGTTACTTTTTATCCCGGAAAAATATACGGTTCCCGTGGAATAGATTTAATTTTGTCTTTCACTTTTATTTATAGTAAATATTACATGAAAGTAAGAGAAGAAAAATTTCTGAGGATTTATGGCGACTGCAATAATCTGTGTTTTCGAAATTTTAATTAAATGGTAGAAAAATCATAAGTTCGTTTTTGTTAATATTAATAATTTAAATTATAATAAATATGTTCCTTTTTATAATACTTTCTTAGATTTACGCGAATATTTGACATTTTAAATAAAACTATCTTTTCGGATTATTTCGCGGATTTATTTAGATGTTTGGTTCCCGACGTTTCGAATGCTTTACAGCAATCATGGTCACGGGAGAGACTAAGGTTATAGTATAAAAAATATATACATGAACTAGCAAACTTTCTAAATTTGTGGATTTATGGTCAAGTTGTTTTTAATAAACAAAAAACGTTACATAATTCGCGTTTTCCCTTTTTTCGCTTAAGATGATTTCCTAGATATTAATAACAATTTAAAAGATTAGATTTTAATTATTCTAGACGTTCTAATATTTATTTCATGAAAAACTATGTTGTAAAGCTTAGGGAAAACCTGCACAAAGGGAAGATTGCTCCACGACTAGCATGTGCGATGTAGAAATGTATATATTTAGCTCCTTTAGGGGATTATTTGTAGCCCAGTGTTAATGGGCTCGTTTGAAAACCCAAATAAGGCGGATTCAAACACCGAGTCCGAATTTCTGATATTTTTATGTGCAAATCTATTTAACACGGTCACCATCACCACTAGCCTTATGATGAAGTAAAAGATTCACTGAGAGAATCTAAGTGACTCCGGTCTCGAAGCAAACCTACTTCTAGTACGTATTTAGGATCTCACCCCTTAAAAGTTATATCATCAAGGAAGTCAGTGAAACTAACAACCATCGAAAATATTTTGTTGAATTTGCGTTTTGCTAAAATGAAACCAAAAATCTAACTATATTTGAGGAAGTGTAGAACAAAACGGAAACTACAATCCTCCTGATCCATTGTCAGATAAATTCAAAGGCAATATAGAACGTTCGTTACACAGATCACGTCTGTAACAGTCAGTACAAATATGATGTATGATAACGCAAACTTCGGAAGCGTTAACAAGTAATAAAGCAGATATTGCGAGCGAGTAATCCGTCTGATACCAGTTATTTCTACAGAATATGTAACGTGGAAGTGTTATTATTCTACAATATATATATATATATATATATATTTATTTATTTATTTATTTATTGTATGCGGATTAGCATGTATTTGCATACCATATATAAGCCTGATGACTTCGTTTTATTAAAGGCTACAGTGCCTATAGATATATGAAGTTCAAGCAGTATATTATATGCTAGCTTCCTAAAGTGAAATTCTGAATTAACGAATAATACTTAATTTCGTGTATATTTAAGTAAGCAGGATCCCAACTGCATGTTATTTGTAGTCGCAGAAGCAGTTTAAATGAGGTAGATACTGAGTGATGTTTTTAGAATTTAGTCTATGTTATAATTTAATTATAACATAGACTATGTTAAATATAATTTGAATTACATTTGTACAAATTTAAATAGCTTAAGTATATTTTAAAAATTAAATAATAAGACGTAGAATTAATCCACTTGACTTTTGTGTACATAGAAATGTGTGGGATAAAATTAATTTGCCTTAGTATTAAAATATTGTATTTATTTTTTCAATTTTCTCGTCAATAACTTCTAAGCATGCCAGTTGAGCACAAATTATTTAACGACATGTTTGGATTAGTTTGTAATGACCCTACTTGCTGTGCCAGCAGTCTCGGGTTCGAGTCCCGCTGGGGCCATTCATTTGTGTTTTGTGTGATGAGCACGGATGTTTATACTCCAGTCATGGGTGTTTATATACATGGGGTTATATATATAAAGTTATATAATATGTGAAGTGTGTTAATGTGTTGAATATTTAAACATTTATTTGTTCATATTAATTTACTTACTTCGCTATAATCACGTAGAATGGAGAAGACACGAAGGAGATTGGATGTACTAATTGAGCTTCTCAAACTAAATTGACAATTCCAAAGCTTAGAATTTTAAACATAAAACTCTAACTAAAATATTATTAAAAAAAGTTATATGTAAAAATAATTAAATGATTGATACCACCTCCATTTGTTATCAGTTGCGGCCCGCTCCGCGTCGGTGGAATCCAGTTTCAGCTGGATATTGAATTAACACGAGGCCACACTGTGGAATTTTAATGATAGAAGGATTTTTCTTTGCTTCAGCAATACTTTCTGTGGTCGCCGGCGATTAATATTTTCATTTTGTACAACGTTAATAACATTTCTTGTAAATAAATAATTTTTAGTTGGCTTTGTGGTTAAAAAGAAAATTGAAACTTCAAGAATATTTTGGTGCTTCTAAGATTTTAATTAAATTAGAAAATAAATTTGAGATAAAGATTTATTTTTTCTTTTTAATTATTTATTATTTATAGTTTAATAAGCAACAAATATATCTCATCATGAGGTCTTGTTACATTAACGTTCCTACTACGGCTTACCTGGAACTTATCTATCGTTTAGGTTTTGTATCACGTAAATAATTTCATGTAAGGAGGCGAATTGCTAAGCGGGTTACAACACCTAAATGATGGCAACGACTGTCAAGTCTGTAACGACTAAGAAGAAGAATATATTTTCTGCACGATCGAGGTTCGACTATAGTCCACTTGACTGGCCTTCACATGTCTTTTAAAAACTTACTAGGCCCTCTTAGACATTCAGATGTTATCCTTCGCTGTGAGACAGAACATGACATACACATAAAAATATCAAAGGCGCCAGACCTAAACTTAAAAGCTTACCTTGGTTTCGGAGGCAATTGCGTTATCACTGAGCTACCACTGCCAATATCTACAGAGCTTAATACATACATTATATAGAAAATACATAGGTACGTATATACATTAATTTTAATAAAGAAATTTTTTTGGGAATATTTTGTTATATAAATGATTAAATATACATAAAAGAAGCTAAAACTTAAGCCAAAGTTATATTTATACTTATAAATTCTATGTATAAAATTTACTAACATTTTTACATAACAAGGTGAATCCAAAGATAAGCTGGAACAGCATATTCCGCTCCAATTGCATATAAGTGCTTCCAGTGATAGATTGTTCTTAAACTTCTATCTGCAGACTCGTTTTAGAATCGTTTCTGAATAGGGTTGCTACTTGCTCGTGCTCGGTTTCTGAGGTTCTCAGTTTAAAAGCTATTTATTAGAGCTAGCGCCTTACGCGATGCGTCTTTCGGTATGTTTATTTTTTTGAGTAGAACCCTAATTCTTTTTCTAATATAAATTATTTTTCTAAATTACTCCTTATAACCTCAGCTATCAGCGAGTGAAATTCCCGTTAAATACAGTCCAGCCGTTTCGGAGGTTAGCTGTAATAAACAGACAGACAAACATTTTATATATTATTTTGTGCAACTGCCTCGGTGGTGTAGTGGCTAGCATGTACGGCTGCACACTCGGAGGTCCTGGGTTCGAGTCCCGGGTCGGGCCAAGTTTAGTTATTGAGTCTTTCTGTATAGTAAGTCTCAGTAACAGCCCGGAGTTGGGAAGTTGGCGGTGCTTCACCCCCGTGCCTCGGAGAGCACGTAAAGCCGTCGGTCCTGCGCCTTAACTCTCACCGGTCGTGTCGAGCAGTCGTCCCACTGGAGTATGAGAGTGATAGGAATAGAGAGTGCACTTGTGTCTGCGCGTACACTTGAGCACTATAATTTCTCCTGCGTAGTTGGCTAGTCTCAATGAGATTGGCCGCCGTAGCCGGAATCGGCTAGGAGAACATCATCATCATCGAACATCATATTATTTTGTTATAAGAACGATGTTCATACGGTGTATATTTTCTTATGCATTTAGTAAAAAGCTGTTATTTTAACATTACAAACAGACACTTCAATTTTAATTATTTGTATAGATTTTCAGAGTGCGCCATTCGTGAAAATGGCGATAATTATCATTAGCATTCTAATAACTAATATTCATAAAATATTAAGTAACATTATTATAGCTTTCTGTTAAAACACCTTTGAAAATAAATATCTGATACATGATTTTCTATTTATTTGTACTATATGAGTTTATTTGTAAAATAAAGCGTATCAATAATTCAAGTAGGTACGTTATTTCTAATATAAAGTTAAAAATATAAGTAAGTTGACTGCCACGTTGGTTTAGTGGAGTTTTTGGGTTCGACTGTAATCTATCACTGGTCATGTTGAATTATCGCCGCCGAAGTAGCAATTCGACACGACTAAAGTCGGCCAGGAGAACTATATCTTTACAAGTATTATGTAAGCAAGCATATTATATAGAAAAATCCTGCTTTAACTTATATTTTCAATTAGAATTAGAGTTTTACTTTTTTAAATAGGTAGGGATGTACCCGAGCGAAGCTAAACTACTTGTTCATCCACACACAAAATTAAAATAGCATGCACCCCTATTGATTGTTTTTTTTACAATCTGTTTTTTTCTAGATATTAACATAAACGCTTCTCTAAATATAATAAGAAAATGTTTAAAATTTAAAGAGTTAAACGTACTAGTTAAACAATTTGAAGTCAAATTTTATTAACACGTCCCATCCCTAGCTGCAGTTTATTTGACGTAACAATCCATCAATCAACTTCGTATGGAAGTTGTTTGGAATATATTCACTTTTTAATGTACATTGTAGGTTACTTGCATCGAGGAAAACATAAAAATGTAGCTGAGTTATATTAGACAAAATCTATATATCTATATATAATATAATCTATATATAAAAATTGATGTATGTATGTATGTTCCCTATGTATATGATTTTAATGAAATTTTCAGGCAATTTTTAGATTAGCTCAGCGGGTGATCTTGTGGTATTTGGTAGCAATCGGAAGTTTAGACGCGGGTGACGCTGCGGTTCCTGCTAGTTATATATGTATATATATATACATATATAACTAGCAGGAACTGCCTCGATGGTGTAGTGGCTAGCATGTACGGCTGCACACCCGGAGGTCCTGGGTTCGAGTCCCGGGTCGGGCCAAGTTTAGTTATTGAGTCTTCCTGTATAGTAAGTCTCAGTAACAGCCCGGAGTTGGGAAGTTGGCGGTGTTTCACCCCCGTGCCTCGGAGAGCACGTAAAGCCGTCGGTCCTGCGCCTTAACTCTCACCGGTCGTGTCGAGTGGTCGTCCCACCGGAGTATGAGAGTGATAGGAATAGAGAGTGCACTTGTGTCTGCGCGTACACTTGAGCACTATAATATCTCTTGCGCAGTTGGCTAATCTCATTGAGATTGGCCGCCGTGGCCGGAATCGGCTAGGAGAACATCATATATATATATATATATATATATATATAATATATATATATATATATATATATATATATATATATATATATATATATATATATATATGTATATGTAAGTGAGTCGAATAGAAAATTTGAATAAATACCTGTTCACTGTCTATCTTGTGTATTTTAGGCTCATGAGTATATTAAATCACTTCAATAAAAGCTAACATCAATGTAATAAGCTCACTGTTCGTAAAAAATGTGTTTTGAAACATCGCACATTATAAAGATCAATCTAAAGATATATGTTTGAATATTCTTTTCACCCCTCATTTAGTTACCTGACGAAATTATAAGGGTTCATTTTTGCCTTTTTGCTACAACCCTGGAAAATGTTTGCGTTAATGTTGAATTTTGTAAGAGATTAATTAAAAAGCCTTTATCTGTAACATCATCTATACATATAATAAAATTCTAACTGAGTCGAATCTGTTTATCAAATAAATCTGTATATTAAATATTTTTGCAAAATGTTATTGAAATAGTCATTATTACTGATACAGAGACGAATTTATAGTTTTTAGAATTTTTATCTGTCTGTCTAGAAACGCGTAATCAACTGGATAGATTTTGATGAAATTTTGATGATAGCTGGTTATCCGGGTTAAAATATAGGGTACTATTTTCGCGGGAAAATATCTCATTTCTGAGAAAAAAAATAAAAAAATGCAATGTAAGAGTATACTAATATGTAAAATCTAAGAATTTGGTTTTTGGTCATCTGAACGCGGGCGAATGCTAGTACAAAATAAAATATTAACTAATGCTTATATCATTAAAAATATCAAGTATCATGTAATAGAGAAGTGATTAATTATTTTAATAGTCTATACAAAATTATATTATGAAAAAAAAAACAAATAGTAGGCAGATTTTAATTTTAATATTTTTCACCACACTTACTTAATTACTTAGAAAATATGCTTTAAACGCTTATAACTACTAAATAATTGCGAGAGAGTTTTACAAATAAATGAGAAAATTACGGTCTTAAATCCTTTAAAAAGATTTCTTAGCACATAATTGAGTACGGAAAGTATTCATTTCCAACGTGTTTACATGAGCTTAAAAGTATGAATACGCCATTTGTAAATGTAGGTTAAAAGGAAAGCTTGTTACAGAAAGTAAGCTGCACAATTCAACCCTATGAATTTAAAATTTTGCCTTACTCCGTCTTTAAACAAAAAAAAACATGCTACGTAGCACGTACGTATGAAATACGCTAATGAAGTGTTCTGTGGGGTTATTTTTGTCACAAATTGGCTTTACTTAAATTAGTATAGAATTTAAATTTACTTGTATTATACAAGTGGAGAAAATAGCAAAGTGAGGCCACCTGCATGTCTGAGAGGATCTAACTAAAACTGTCTTAGATTCACGCATACGATATATATATATATATATATATATATATATATATATATATATATATATATATATATATATATATATATATATATATATATATATATATATATATATATATGTATCGTATATTTTGGTATTTATCGTTTAAAAAATAATCATTAAAATCAGTTTAGAATTAGCAAAGATCAGGTATAATCAATAAAATTAAAAACCTCTTTCTTTTTGACGTCTGTCATAAAAAGGGGAACCCTAAGGCATAACAACACCTCACAATTCCCCATATATTCTTTCTTGAAATAGCTCCCTTAATGCCTCGTCATACAGAACAGGTAATTGTCTGCATCATTAGCGTTTACTTGGAAAATTTTGTCTTCATTATGAAATAGGGAGTTTAAAAAGGATTTTTTTTAGTCAGTCGTATTTAAATGATGGAGCTTTATTGTTTTCTAGCAGGTTTTAAGTAAATTTACATTTAGAATGTCTTTTGGGATTTTTCAAAATCAAAATAAACGCGCAAAAAATCTGAAAATACATTGAAAAAAAAAACCGAAAAGATAGTATTATTAAAAATGTCAAATATTCGGGTAAATCTAAGAAATTATTTTTTTATTTAAATATCTATCTATAATGTTTATAATGATATAAAATTTTATAATTTTCGTATTATAGATATGATTTGTTCTTTATTAAATTTTACTTTATGGTTAAGGAGTTGTCTAGTTACAATATTGATATGTATATAATATTCGAAGAACTAGTTTATATTACTTGAGTAAATTCTAGGCGACGCGGTGTAAAGTTTGCTTTGATCAGCAAAGAGTAGAATCAACTAATAAATAATTGTTATGGATGCGGTACTTACTTTATATATATATATATATATATATATATATATATATATATATATATATATATATATTTAACTTTCTGTTTTTAATGTATACGTAATTATTTTTAATACTCCTCTTAGTTTACATGTAACAAACACTTTCTAATCGCACGCAAACAATTGTAAGTAGAATGCTGTATACATCTGTAAATACGTATCATACCGAATTGCATGTATGTATATGTTACAATAATTATAGTGTCATTATGATAAGTCGATGGTGTATCTTTCTAATAAATAAATAAATAACAATAAATAAATACACGTTTGTTTAAATTAATTTAAACATTAAATATTATACTCGAATTTATAATATGGATTTATTTAAAAGTTATATATATGTAGAGTATCAACTATCTGGTATCCATAACACAAGACTCGTAGCTTACCATGGGACTAGATAGTGCTGCGTGTTAATGTCCCAGTAATAAAAAAAAAAAAATTAAGTTAAGTTATTTTAAACCAGCAAATTCAAAATACTCACTCTAATAATAAAAAATGTAGATGTGACTGTCTGTTCGTCATATTTTGTGACTTGACACACTTACAGTACCGAATGGATTTCTGTGAAATAAAACAAGAACATAGACGGGAAATTGGAGATGGGCATATGTAGGTTATCTTATTCCTTCCTCGCTTACCATATTAACGGAGTTAAGCTTTGATACTATCAACTATATAATTCTGAATGAATTTTAAAAAGCCTGTCATTCAAAAATCACAATTAAAATGTAAGCGGATATTTTAAAATCTTTTAAGTTAAATTTTTATTATATCATATCCATAATTTGTATACTTTTTGGTACATCTAGAATAATTAGCAGCTCGCGACTCACGGTCTGCGGGTAGCGGGTAAATACGACTACTAAAATCTTACTACAATACGTTCGGCAATAACAAGAGCAGCTTTTAAATAACATTAATTATTTAAATGAATAAAAAATGATTTTTGTTTGAATGAATAAATGTTGGGGCATTAATACACAGCCCCATCTAGTACCATGGTAAGCTACGAGGCTTGTGTTATGGATACCAGATAGTTGATACACTATACATAAATAACTTTAAATACATACATATTATAAATATTAACACCCATGACTGGAGTACAAACATTCGTGCTCATCACACAAATGAATGCCCCCAGCAGGACTTGAACCCGCGACCGCTGGCACAGCAAGTAGGATCACTACCAACTGAGGCAAACGTGTCGTCAAAAATAGTTGTGTGATAAGAAAAATAAACATTAAAGTATACGTATGTCCGTTCGATTATTGTGATCTATACTATAATAAAGCAGTACCGAACCCGAGTGAAACGATTGTTAGTCGATAGTAATAGATAAAATTCTTCCTGAATTAGAAATTTTCTTTCCCTCTAACTTAGCGCGTAGGCTATACACCTATTTGTCTTAAACGTAGGTAAATTTAGCTGTCTCTTAATTAACGTCTTATAACAGCTATACAATTCAGACGGTCTCGTCTATTGTGAATGCTCTTATAGACAATTGTTTGCTTTTTTATGACTACAACAATAGATTTCTATATAGAATATTTATATAAATGTGTAAAGTAGGCTATATAAATAAACCGGTGTTCGCCTATTGGTGGAAATTCGACAATAATCTTATTGAAATTTTGAGGGAAACACATAAGAATAGAATTTACCTATTATATTAGCTTATACATAGCTACAATGCTAATTACCCATAGATTAATCTATACATATAATAAAATTGTAACTACGCCAAATCTGTACATTAATTATTTATTGGAAAATCTTATTGAAATAAACATTATTATCGATACAGAGGCCGGATCTTCTTAGTAGATAGTTCTAAGTTTTTTTTGTCTCTCTGTCTGTCTATTTGTCTGTCTGTTACCGCATCACAGAAAAACCACTGGACAGATTGTGATGAAATTTGGTATGATGATAGCTGGGTATCCGGGTCAACATATAGGATACTTTTTACCGCGGGAAAATATCTTATTTCTGGCTTTTGGTCACCTGAACGCGGGCGGAGCCGCGGGAAATGCTAGTTATTCATATTATTACTCATTACGTCAGCTGAACTACAGTTCTATAACTTTAAGGGCAGGAGCATAACTTCAACAGTGATCCTATGCACATGGTAAGCTTACTGAAACCAGCGGAACCCAAAGTAGTTGTAATCCTAGTATTACATGGGATTATCACTTGCAGATTTCCATTTAAGACAGAGTAAGGAGCTCGGCAGCCAAAGAGCCAAGTTCCTTAAATGTATTTAGCTTGCTGTTCTTCATTTTAAATTAATCGATAATTATTATTTTTTTACTGAAGATATTTTTTATTGGTCATAATACTTTTTTAGATTTATACTAATATTTGACATTTTGAATAAAATTATTTTTACAGATATTTTTGCAGATTTATTTAGAATTTTGGTTCCCGATGATTCAATGTTTTATAGCAATCATTGTCACGGGAAAGACTAGATTTTAGACATCATTAGAATATATTTGATTAGGTATGTATAGTAAATGAAAACTACCAATCAGTTATTTTTTACTTTTTAGTGCTTTTGTTTGAAGTCGGTTTTTATTTTTTTGTTAAAAAGTTTTTATTTTGTAGAGCATCGTGAGCAAAGTTGATAGAAATAATCATATAATTTTTATGCAAACTATTAGTGTTCGCTCAGTGGTCAAAATTTTACCATAATCATATATCATAATTTCTCAGAGATGAGATATTATCCTGTAGAAAAAAGTGTCCCATATGTTATCATCATACCAAACGTCAAAATTTGTCCAGTGGTTTTCTCGTGATGCGTTCCCAGACAGACAGACAGAAAAAAAATTTAAAACTATAGTTTCGACCTCTGTATCGATAATAATGACAATTTCAATAAGATTTTCCAAAAAATATTTAATGTACAGATTCGACTCAGAATTTTATAATTTGTATATAGTGCTAAATAGATCTTTCTTAAAGAAATGGTGACCATGGCGCTTGTAAAGTATCGAAATATCAGGTACTCTCAAAAGTAAGTGCTAAACATGGCAAAAATCCTGTTTTACATCATATTACTATTGTCATTGACCGTTAAAATTTAAAGACTATAGGTAACTTTTTATAGATTTAAGAATTTCTTATAGAAATTATAAATCATTTCTTAATTTCTTATAGAAATTATAAATCATTAACAGGTAATTCTCAAAATTATATAATAATAATAATAATAATAAATATGTTGGGACGTTTACACACAGCACCATCTAGTTCCATGGTAAGCTACGAGGCTTGTGTTATAAATACCAGATAGTTGATACACTACACATATACAACTATTAAATAGATACATATTATAAATATAAACACCCATGACTGGAGTACAAACATTCGTGCTCGTCACACAAATAAATGCCCCGCGGGACTTGAACCCGCGACCGCTGGCACAGAAAGTAGAGTCACTACAAACTAAGCCAAACGAGTCGTCAATTCTATTATTCTTCTCAAGCGATTGATGTTAACGTCATTGTATTGCTTAATATATAAATGAAGCTCTTAAAACCCAAGTAAAAAACCAAACAGCGTCTAGTATTTCATAATGAGCGCGATTGCTTCATTAAGTACAGTTCCTTTCATTCCTTTAATTAACGTTTGTTCAGAACATTGTAAGACCTGCACTTGCCTAATGCTTTTGACATTTGACTTTTCTTCTGAAAAAAAAGCATTTTAATTAACTGTCACGCCATTTGTTATTGTATTCATAATTAATAATTGTCTTTTTTAATATGATTGTTTGTTTTTTTAAGAGTAACTCCGTAATATTGGTACTGGAACCTTTTGTGAATTTATACAAATAAATTAACTTTTAATATATACTACTGGCAACTCACTCTCGCTTTGCTCGGGTTAATCCCTAGTATGCTTCCCAATATAAACTTTCATCCACATTTTCACTCCTTTAAGGGATGATTTTTGGGATAAAAAGTCTTGTATGTCCTTCCCAGGGTCTCCAACTATCTTCTTACCAAATTTCATCTAAATCGGTTCAGTAGATCCAGAGATTATCCCCTACAACCTCACAAGCTTTACCTCTTTATAATATTAGTATAGGTAATGTTTATATATGTAATGAAACTAGAGACTTACATCTGTAATGCCTAAAAGCTTTATTGTGTTACTCCAGGTCATAATCTATGTACTAAATTTCATCTAAATTCAGCCGTTATAGCAACATACACAACAAACATAATACATACACACTTTCGCCTTTATAATAGTAAGCCGATATAATATATGTATTTATGTATTCATTTCTTGGCAAACGCAAATAAAAAGACAAATAGAATCGTAGGTAATAAATATACCTTTGAGATTAACACTATTTTAATTGGCAATTGATTGTCTCGGGTAGTTATAAAAATGTGACACTGTCCTAATATTGCTCAGTTCTTAATAAACATTTGTGAAATTAGGAAAAAGAAAAAGAGATTGCAAATTAAAGTGAGTGTTGGATCGTGAAAGTAAAATAATTAGTGCAAGTGGTAAAGTATTTTATTACAAATCGCCAACCCAGAAGTTTAGTGCTAAAACATTATTGTTTGATTTTGTGTAATTTATGTGTTGAAATAAAATGATCTTTATTATTATTACAATGGAATAATATTCCAAAGTATATAAATGTGGAATAAAATAAAATAAAAAATTAAGTACACATACTAATTATAATTTTTGCATTTATATTTTTATTTGATCTAGAAAATATTTTTATATATTTATTGTCATCAGATTGTAGGATACTGTGGTAAAAGTATTTTATGTTATTGTACTGTAAAAATAACACAATTCGTTTAGTAATTTTGTCAAATATCGATATATTTTTCGACATTGTCAAGCACTAGTCGATGTCAAATGGACTCACTCGACAGTTTAGTCATTTGTTCTGAATGGTATAATCCAGGGATTTTATGATGGTTGTCAGATGTCAACAATACATAGAAATATTGACTATATTTAACATAGTTGGATAATATGACATTTTATTTTACATTTAATTAAATTGTGTGATAAATAACAAAAAATTTAATAAAATAATGTATTTATAAGTGAAAAGAAATACTGCTGCTTCCGCCGTTATAGTTTTTACATCATTTAACAGAACATTTAGTCATTTTTGGAAGATGTTTTGTTGACAAGTAAGTGCTTGAGACTGACGCAAAAAACAAACGACCAAGCCTAAAATCTCCTGGTTACTGAGCAGACCGATAAAGGTACGTCCGCTTATATGTCTAGTCCAGTGGTTAATTCGTTCATGGCTACGAGGCTTGTGTTATGGATACCAGATAGTTGATACACTATACATATATAACTTTAAATACATACATATTATAAATATAACCACCCATGATTGCAGTACAAACATTCGTGCTCGTCACACAAATGAATGCCCCCCAGCGGGACTCGAACCCGCGACCGCTGGCACAGTAAATAGGGTCACTACAAACTGAGCCAAACGTGTCGTCAGCATAATACCTAAAGATGTAGTAAAATATTAAAAGTAGGGTATTTTAAAACAATAACATCGACAAATAAAAGATAAAAGTTACAAGGATTTTTCTTTATGTTAACAAGGCGAAAACCTATAAACGGATAGGCTTTGCAAGGTTTTAGCGGGAATTTCGTTTTAAATTGAATGACTAAAATAATTTCACTTGGGAATTCATACGAGTACGATATATGTGAAATCAGAAACGTTCAGATTATTTTTAAAAAGAGGCTATTAACGAGATAGCTAGAACTGTTTAAATTTTTTTAGGTTTAACGCATTGGAAATTTGGATAACTAGTGATTCACCTTCGCTTCGCTCGGGTACGTTCCTTGGTGCCTTTAGTACTCGATACAGGACATAGAATTTTCTTTATATACAAACTAGCATTGCCCGCGGCTCCGCCCGCGCTCAGGTGACCTAAAACCAAATCCTTAGGTTTTACATATTAGTATACTCTTACATTGCAGTTTTTGTATTTTTTCTCAGAAATTGGATATTTTACCGCGGTAAAATGTATCCTATATGTCTACCCGGATAACCAGCTATCATCATACTAAATTTCATCAAAATCCCTCCAGTGGCTTTTCTGTGTTGCGGTAACAGAAAGACAGACAGACAGACAGACAAAAATTCTAAAAACTAGATTCGGAATCTGTATCGATAATAATGTCTATTACAATAATATTTTCCAAAAAATATTTATTGTACAGATTCGACTTAGTTACAATTTTATTATATGTATGAATACACTAGTCTCTGTCCTCTCGCTTTGTTTCGGGTTCGCACCTAGACAAAAACAAATCTATCCCACGGGACTGTGCGTTTTCTAGTATAAAATCTAATGTAATGTAATCTATGTGCTATTCTAGACTATAATCTATCTCTGTACCAAATTTCATCTAGATCCGCTTAGCCGTTCTGGCGTGATTGAGTAACAAACATTCATCCATCCTCACAAACTTTCACATTTATAATACATTTATAATTTATATATTAGTATGGAGCATGGATTAGTATGGATTATATTATATATAATATACTCGTATATATAACTGAGGAACATCATGTGTTAGAAACACATATTATTAAGGGGTTTTGGTTATAATTGAATAAGTAACATAATATGTAAAAAAAATTGTGTCACACAGTGTTATTGGACACGTATATGTGTATGTTTGTTACTCCCTCACGCAGAACCGCCTGAACAGATTTGAATGAATTTTAATATACAGATATACTTTTTTTTTCAAATTCAAATTTTCAATTCAATTTTCTAAGACTCATCTGTTTTATTAACTTAAAGAAAAAAAAAATGTAAATCCTAAATAAGAATCAAGATTATAATATAAATAAAAAAACAATATTTTTATTACTTTTAAAGGCTAAGGGAAAAATTTTATCATTTTATTAATACGAGGTGAAAGCCTATAAAATTACCGGCTTTGTCTGCGAGCTTTTAGCGGGAATTTAATCTTAAATTGACTCGGAAAAATGAATCAATGTGTATAAAGTGGCTGAAACCTTGTTACATTGTACATTTATTATACGTATAATAACAATTTGACTGGTCGCTGTCTGTACATCAAAGATATTTAAGGAAAACGATTATTGGGGATTTTTATTAACGCAATAGAACACAACACAATGATATTTAGAATTCTTGTCTATTTGTCTGTGCGTTTGAGCGCGCTTATCTCAAAAACAACTTAACCGATTTGGGTGCGGTTTGCAGTAGTGTATTTTGATAAGCTACATTTAACGTTTAGTGTTTGTTTTATTACAATCAGTTCATAAATAAAAAATTGGGATGAACTTGAGTGAAGCAAGGGTGAGTCGCGAGTTAAATAATAAAATATTATAAAGTTGTTTACTGAAAGTGAGGTAAGTGTGGTATTTATTATATTTATAGCTTCACAATTGCCTCGGTGGTCTAGTAGCTAGCATGTATGGCTTACACCCGGAAGTCCTGGGTTCAAGATCCGGGTCGGGCCAAATTTATTTATTCAGTCTTTCTGTTTAGAAAGTCTTATGCCCGATTTCACCAACGTCACCTAAGTTTAAGGGATAACCTAAGCATGGTTAGGGGGCTGTTAGGGGACAGTTCTGTTTCACCGACAGTTAGGGGTCACCTAAATATTAAAAGGCCCCCTAAATTTAGGTGCTCGAAATATGGGCTTCAAGACGATCGTAAAACGAAATTTAATTTAGGGGCTAGTTTAGGGGACTTTTAAGCTAGGGATCCTATACGTAGGGTCCTTATGGGTTGTTGGTGAAATCGGGCATTAATAACGTGAAACCCATTGGTCCTGCGCCTAATCTCTCACTGGCCGTGTCGAATTTTTGTCCAACTGTATTAAGAGAGTGACAGGAATAGAGAGTGATGCCTGCGCGTACACTTGTGCGCTATAATATCTCCTGCGCAGTTGGCTAGCCTTGGTGAGATTGACCACCTTGGCTGACGTCGGTAAGGGGGACCTCATATAGCTTTACACTTTTTAGAGTTTCGTAGCCAAATAGCTAAAATGGAATCTATATATTCATAATGTGAAGACAATAGCTGCAGATATAAAGTCTAAAACACTTTGTCCACATACTGTCAAAACGACTACCATAAATATAAAAATATTTACCTAAATCAGGAATTGAACTCATTGTCAGTGCACGATACAGTGCCAATAAGTCAGTCTTACTACACTATAACGACTTCTTTGTCATATAATTAATTATACATATATAAACGTGAAAAACAACAATGTTAAAAATAAGTTATCTTATTGTAATTTTTTGTTCTTGTTTACAAGAAACGCACATTTTTATTATTATTATATCAAATATTACTACATTCAAAATTATTATTTAATACAGCATCGGACTGTGATCTCAATTTTGGATACGCTTAATCAACCTTATCTAGATCCGACGATGTTATATCAAATTATTCATAGCTCGAGGATATTTTCTGTATATAAAGAAATAAACGGTCAAATGAATTGTATTATTTTGCGAATGGCTCCAAGTTTTCTTTATTTTTTCTCGTAAGATATCATTAATTCGATATACATTGATATTTTTGTGATATGCTCTCGTAACATTGCAAAGATAATCCCGCAATGTACACTATATATTATATAGTATCAGTGTCGGTGAGTCCATCGAGGGTGTAGAGTGCGGGTCGGTCAAGATAAGACGAGTGAATTGTGACAAAACAGCCGTCCGTGTTTACGGTGGCCGCACGCTTCCCTCAATCGCCCTCGAGGCGGGCCCTCTCACGATCATTTATGGTATAGTTTTATTCCCAGCAAGATTGCTTCGCTCGTTAATCTTGCTTTTAGTAGGGTCAAGAAATTAGTGATGTACCTACTTTTTGATAATATGTGTATATGTGGATACAAGTCTTGTGAGTATAGCAGATAGGTTATATGACTTAGGATGCTCTGGGTTCGAGTTTTGAGTCGGAAAAAACTTTTTTTTTGTTTTTTTTAGGTTTGCCTGATAAAATATAAAAATGCAAAAAAGTACAGGTATATGAGGAAACCTGCATGTCTGAGAGAATTCAGCAAGTTTTCGAAAGGTCCGCCAATCCGTACTTAGCCAGCGTGGTGGAATGGCAGATCGCCCTCGTTTTGAAGGGAGCCCCGTGCTCAGCAGATGGATGTTAAGGTGGTGTCAATGTCTAAGGTAATTATAAAAGATTTTTTACTTAGAAAAAATAAACAGTTTGGGCAGAGTAAGATAGGATCGATATAAACGACTTGTAGGATTTCATAGCTTTCATTAATTGTTAGATACAATGTTTGTTCGAGAGATTTTTCATTTTATCCTTACCACAGACTAAGTCGCTTAGTTCTATAAAAAGGTGAAGGTGCATTTTACTGTATTTTTAATTGGTTCAATTACCTGTACAGGAATGTTTTTTTTAAATAAATAAATGTAGCAAATATTATTTTTTAAAATAAAGGAATATTTCCCTTGAGTTAAATTTGATAATTTCAATATTTAAAGTACTTTTCTTCCATGAACCATCAATTTGTTTTACCCACATATATATATACAAAATAGATACACATAAAGCAGATGTTATAAAAGAGAAAGTGAGCTACATTATAATTATATCAACGTAAACAAAAGAATAATGGAAAGATATTTAATTTTTTTCGTGTCTAAAAATATTTTATTCAGTCTACCTCCAGGCTGTCAAGAAAATTAGAGATGGATTTTGTTATTCAGAAGAATACCATGAATTAAAACGATTCTTACTAACTTAATGATCTACAATGTGTTTCTTTGTCGTAATTTTACGATTTAATAGGATTTATTGTGCTCAGACGTGATTTTTTACGCAGAAATTGTTTATAACTGATATATGTATTATATTGTATTTTGACGACACGTTTGGCTCAGTTTGTAGTGACCCTACTTGCTATGCCAGCGGTCGCGGGTTCGAGTCTGCTGGGGGCATAAATTTGTGTGATGAGCACGAATGTTTGTACTCCAGTCATGGGTGTTTATATTTATAATATGTATGTATTTAAAGTTATACATACATGTGTAATGTATCAACTATCTGGTATCCATAACACAGGCCTCGTCGCTTATCATGGAACTAGATGGAGCTGTGTGCTAATGTCCCAACATATTTATTTATTATATTTATCTATTATTTATTACTCGTATATAAGCGATAATGATTTTAGAAAGCCTCAAAAATTAATTTTTTTCCGACTTCAACTTAATAATTCTAACATTTATTTTTAAGTACATGATAAAATTAATTTTGTTAATAATATAATTATTAGGTTATTTTCTTAGTTTTTATCATTATTATTTTAAGTTATTTAAATGAAGAGGTTTTATGCGAGCGATTACAAATTGAGTATTTTCTTTCGCTATTTTAAACTTAATTAAATTGTACATTATTTCGGAAATTTTAGTATACTAGATTCAACATTATATTTTATATATTTAATTTATTAGTATATGTACTAGCGACTAACTCTTACTTCACTCGGGTGCGTCCCTAGGTATGTTTTAATTATTTTTAACGGAACCCTAATTATTTTTCTAAATTAATAGTAGCCTAAGTTACTCCTTATAAAATCAGCTATCTATCAGTGAAAGTCCCGTTAAAATCAGTTCAGCCGTTTCGGAGATTAGCCAGAACAAACAGAGAGACAGAAAAACACTTTTTAAATGGTAATTTTCTCAGTAACGTATATAATTTAATATGAATTTAGTAAAAAGCTGTTTTTTTATATTACAAACAGACACTTCAATTTAATTTTTCTATACAGATTACTTTGTATTAACCGACAAAATGTAGGAGGTAGTTTATCTCTTCCATAAAACATACCTTAAAATAGCTTCCGCTTAATCATAATTACGAGGCATTTAAAATGTGCCAGTTAGCATTATTTTTTATCTGTAAAAGCCCTGCGCTACGCGAGATAAAGTAACAGGAAGCGAAAGTTAGCCAATGCAAAGTGACAGTTACGTAAAACCTCTGTTAAACAAATCCGAGTTATATAAAGATTACAAAAGTATCCAATAATATTATTCGTTAATTGTTGATTCAGCTTTGTTAACTTTTGGTTTTTTGCCAACTTCAATAAAGGACTATTTCATTTTGGTGTGATTTTGTTTGTATGTATTTATGTTACGCGATATCTTTGCCAATATATACTAATATTATAAAGAGGTAAAGTTTGTGATCTTGTGAGTTTGTGAGTTTGTGGGTTTGTGAGTTTGTGACGTTGTAGGGGGTAATCTCTGGATCTACTGAACCGATTTTCAAAATTCTTTTACCAATAGAAAGCCACTTTCTTTCTGAGTGTCATAGGCTATATATTAACCCGAAGAATGAAAAGGCTTTTTCGTGGTAGTCGGATTTGCAAAGTAAGTCGGAAAAAAAAGGGTCGAACGAAAACGTTTCTTACGAACGCTGCCTTAAGGATGAGAGATATATGATTATATTCTAGAGAAAAGTTGTAGAGCTTAATAATGCCTACAAAAAAGTCAGCGACAGCATATGTCTAACTTTTATATTTAAGTCACAAAAAGTAGTGTTTTATATTAAAAAAATAATTTAAACCGGTAGGTCATGTTTATTGGTCATATTATCAACAATTATGAATTCTTATCAAAATAAGTAAATTTATCGTCTAAAATATTTAAAACAAAAGACTTTTCCTTTTTACTGCATATAATTTGGACAAATGGTTAAAGAGATAATACAACATATTCGTAGGTATGGACGAACCCGAGCGAGCTGTTTGTCTGTTTTCCTGTTTGTACGGGCTAATCTCCGAATCTATTGGACCGATTTAAATGAAATTTTGCGTGGTGGTACCTTATATCCCCGGACAACATCTTAGATACTTTCCACCCCGAAAAATTAAAGAGTTTCCGTGGGATAGTTAAAAAACTATAGTAACTTATACAGCTTAGTACAGAACAACTTACGCACCTAATTTAATAAAATTTGGCATGCTGATACCTAATATTACCGGTCAAACAACAACTTACTTTTCATCCCCAAAAAATGAACGGTTCCCGTGGGATAGATCTGTTTGTGCTTTTCTAGAGGCGAACCCGAGCGAAGCGAGGGTGAGCCGCTAGTATTGATATAAATTGATTTCTTGCTTTTCTAATTAGTTATTTTTTTAATGGAGGGTAGGTAGTTCCATATAATATTCGCAATCTGCTAATAACTTTTGTGGGCCACTGAAGAAAAGAATTCGACTTATATGGTACAAGTTGCAAACAACTTGTTCTTTTTAAGTTCTATATAATTTAAAAAATAAAAGTATTTATTAGTAGGAGACCCCGATCTATGTGGTGGACCCCTCACTTTTTTTTCAGGTGAAATTATTATATTATTTTTTAAACAACAAAACATATTAACAAACACGACACCAGGAGGGGAGTACTGGTACTTAAAAAAAATCAATTAAAAAAATATTTAATTAAAGATAGCCTGGAGCAAATTATTGGTGACAACCTCTCATGGATCGTGTTTGTTAATATGTTTTATGGTTTAAAAAATATATTTCGCTTGGAAAAACAGTGAGCGGCTACCACATAGATCGGGATGTTAGAGTATAGGTTTGTGAAACTAATGCCCGATTTCACCAACGTCACCTAAGTTTAAGGGATCCCCTAAGCATGGTTAGGGGGCTGTTAGGGGACAGTTTCTGTTTCACCGACAGTTAGGGGTCACCAAAATATTAAGAGGCCCCCTAAATTTAGGTGCTCGAAATATGGGATTAAAGACGATCGTAAAACGAAATTTAATTTAAGGGCTAGTCCTAAACTAGACTTTTAAGCTAGGGATCCCATACGTAGGTGGTAGCTTATGGGTTGTTGGTGAAATCGGGTATAAGCGATTTAATATAGAAAAGAAGCGTTTTAATAAGAAAAATAAATTTATTATTTTTTCTTGTAAAATTGAGTTTAAGAGATAATTCATTGCTAAGAGATAAAGCGAGATAAATAAAAAATCGTTACGTTTCAACGAAATCGTTACTAAAAGTAAGTGCTTTAATTATACAGCTACAAGGTATTCATAGTTGATGATACGAGACGAAGAAAATGTCAAAGGGGAAGTTTCTAATTGACGAAAGCTTAACTAGCGTTAGACTAATTACCTATAGTTAGAACTTTCAGGCTTTTTTAATTAACTAATAAATTTTATTGGATAATATAGAAAATATCTATATGGATTTCGGTAAATATATTATAATAATAAGAAATATTATAAAGTTTTTTATTGACCGAGTCTTAAAAAGGAGGATGTAATCAAATAAATATAATCAATTGAAACGATTTTTATTATTTTTCTTTTGATAAATAGGAGCAATTATAGTATTTCTAAATAAATTATACTCTGTAATAATTTTAAAGCGTCATTGTTTTAAAGTGAGTGTACTTTTCTAGTTTGAAATTATTTAATTTCTGCTCATATGATCATAGCTCAAAATTTCTTTCTATATATTTTGCATTATATTTAAATAGACATGTTTTATATAAACTAAATTAAATGAAGAATATCAATATTAATATAATAAAAATATTAGGTACTACCGACTCTCCCTCGCTTCGCTTGGGTTCGTCCCAAAGTTTTTTTTGAGCAGAACCCTAATTCTTTTACTGACATAAAAGTAGCCTACCCCTTATAACATCAATTACCTGCCAGTAAACGTCCCGTTAAAATCGGCCCAGCCGTTTCGGAGATTAGCCGGAACAAACAAACAGACAGACTGACAAAAATTTTAAAAATTGTGTTTTTCTTATAAATACCGTATATTTTTCCATATGCATTTAGTAAAAAGCTGTTATTTTGACCTTACATACAGACACATTTTTTTCTCTGTATAGACTAGCGACATACCTTTATTTTGCTTGGGTGCGTCTCTTTCTGCCAAACAGTGACCTATGTGTCATCAGGTAGCTAGCTATCTGTGCTCTAAATTTCATTCAAATCCATCCAGCCGTTTCAGCCATTAAGAGTAACAAACATACACACATACAAACTTTCTCATCTACAACAGCAGTCCTAATTAGATATTAAAGCTTCTAAACAAATATTGTGACGCTATAAGCTTATAAGACAAATCACTTAGAACCGAATATAAATTAGATCTTCCAAATGACTTTTCAATCACAATTAATAACTATCTATCTGTGGTACTAATGATTTTCAAGATACTTATTGCATCGATCTCGAGATAAATGAGTCGATATATCATTGTCATTATAATGTAAGTTTATATAATGTAGGTACTTCAAGGTCCGATTAACGTAAATTAAGAAATACCAAAGTAAGTATTAGTTGATCCCTGTAATATTTACGTGTGAATCATTCCGACAAGACGTTTGGCTGAGTTTATTTGACCTTATTAGCTGTGTCAGCGGTCGCGGGTTCGAGTCCCGCTGGGGGCATTCATTTTTGTGATGAGTTCGAATGTTTGTACTCCAGTCATGGGTGTTTATATTTATAATATGTATGTATTTAAAGTTATATATGTGTAGTGTATCAACTATAGCCTCGTAGCTTACCATGGAACTAGATGGTGCTGTGTGGTAATGTCCCAGCACATTTATATTTATTTTTAACATGATTACTACGTGTTAATATGGCGAAAGAAAACATCATGGAAACCTGCATGTCTCAAAAAGGACTACTGGTTTACCAACCACGTGTGAAGTCCACCAACCCGCACTTGGCTAAGGGGGTGGGCTATGATTTACGTTAGCATTATTATTATTATATTTATTTAAAAGCACGAAAAGCAGTCGGTCCTGAGGTATAATTCTCATTGGTCGTGTCGAAGTATCGTGCTATCGGACTTTGTAAGTAAAAGAATTAGATGACACACTTGTGTCTGCGCGTTCACTTGAGCACATATCTCCTGGCAATCGGGTTAGCTCAGTGAGATTGGCCAATATGGCCAAAATCAGTGAGAAGGACATCATTTGTATGATTTCATAAATAGGATAGGAACAAGGATTTCTTTAACTATATACTGCTTTGACTGTTATTATTATAAATATTTCAATTTTTAAAAAAACTTTATTATTTACTAATATAATTTAGTGTTGCTATTATTATATTATGTATAACCATAAAGAATATTAAAGATTTTTTAAAATTATTATTAATTATTTAATAACTTTTTAATTTTTTTAATTTCTTTATGGTTATACATAATATAATAATAGCAACACTATATACTGCTTGCAAATTGGTCGGTGATCTTGATGATAATGACAATAAACACTGTACAGGTTTACAGTTCACAATATATGGTATACTAGCATTGCCCGCGCCTCCGCCCGCGTTCAGATGACCAAAAACCAAATTCTTACGTGTTATATTTTTTGTATTTATTCTCAGAAATGACACATTTACCCGCGGTAACAAGTATCCTATATGTTGACTCGGATAACCAGATATCATCATACCAAATTTCATCAAAATCCCTCCAGTGGTTTTTCCGTGATGCGGTAACAGACAGACAGACGAAAATTCTAAAAACTATAGATTCGGCCTCTGCATCGATAATATTGTCTATTTCAATAAGATTTTCCAAAAAATATTTAATGTACAGATTTGGTTTAGTTACAATTTTATTAGATGTATAGATATTCGTAGAACGTACATAAATGCATTGAAAACTATGTATGTGAAAATTTATATTGGGCAAGCTCGCCCAGATCTTCGTCATACAGCTAATTGCATGCTCGAGACCGATACCCTTGTGTGGCTTTGTAACTGGAAATTGAGTTTACATGCTGTATCGATAGCTGCAGCGACGCTGTGACCTGGTTTTACTTGGAAACTTTAATTTGCCATAATTTAGTGCTTAGATCTTATAATTTATATTATAACTAGTTTAAGCACGTTACTTAGCTTGAGTTTGTAAATCGATAAATAGTTTGTGTTACATGAGTATTTGACTTAAGCTAATTGAGCTATTAGAGCAAGAGGACGTAACAGAAATACATCATCATATTCAAAATAAAAATCATGTTTCTAATATTTTTGTGGGATTTAAAAAGTATTTTCTAGACAGACAGAGATTTTCTAAGGTGTAGATTTCGTGTTTACATAAATTTATCATTTTATATTTTTTTCTACCACCCTTTAAATGTATTTTTCGATAATATTCTATAATTATTTTAATTTTATATATATGTTACGTCCTTTAAATGAATGTAAATAAATTATATGTGCTTTGGATGTTACATCTTTTCTCTGTAAAAGCAGTTTAATTGTAGTACAAATAATTTACGCGTTCACTTGCGAGTATCGATCATGTCAACTGGAGATAGGAACTGGAAATCGTTCAAGCGTCAATCAACCATCAACGTAATTGCGTGTCGATCCTATCAGCTGGGACAGGTGTATCATACTCGCTCAGTAATTGCTGTTAGCCTGAATAAGTGAGGCATTCGTTTTAGTACTGTTATGTTCAAATGTTTAGTTAAGGAAGTTCTCTATGGCAAACCTTCGCCTGTGACTTCTTCTTGTATTTCTGTATATCACAGTCAGTCTGATACCACTAAGTGCAATAAATAAATATGTTGGGACATTAACACGCAGCGCCATCTACTTCCATAGTAAGCTACGCGGCTTGTGTTATGGATACCAGATAGTTGATACACTACACATATAGAATTTTTAAATACATACATATTATAAATATAAATACCCATGACTGGGGTACAAACATTCGTGCTCATCACACAAATGAATGCGCCCAGCGCGACTCGAACCCGCGACCGCTGGCACTGCAATAGGGTCACTACAAACTGAGCCAAACGTGTCGTTGAAGTGTAATAACTTCAGAGTAAGAGTAAAGTGCTATATATGTGGGAATTTTCGTATATGTGTAGATAGATGATTCTACAATGTTAGGATAATGATGTGCTACGAGTAGTCTACGAAGCTACACGCGCTACGAAAAGTCTAAAAATGAGAAATGTTAATATAGTTTATTTTATGGTATTTTTGTGTGTCCTCATTTTAGAACATTATTGTTAAATACGTAATTAGAAGCTAAGGTAGTGGTAGCCTTGTGGTAACGCGCTCGCTTGGGAAACCGAATGAAGCGGGTTCTAATCCCGGGTCTCGCACCTCTGATAGTTTTATGTGCGAATAATTTCTAACATGATTACCACTTGTCTTAAGGTGAAGGAAAACATCGTGGGTTTATTATCTGCATGTCTGAGAGAACCAAGCAATTTTTAGTAAGATTGAAAAGACATGCAAAGTTCACTAACACGCACTTGGCCAGCGTGATAGACTATGGCCTGATCCCCCTCATATTAAAGTAAGTCCCGTGTCCAACAGTGGAAGGTTCGAAAGGGCTGAATACAATCAGGAACTCAATTTACGTAATTACGCCTCTTATTCAAAATTTTCTTTTTATATAAAACCTTACCGCCTCTACCTAAAGAATCAGCATTGCCATTCAAGCAAAGAAAGTAACAGTAAGTATTCTTCCAAAATTTCACGCTAACATCACTAGTACAATAAATATTATTAAAAATATATAAACACAGTTTATAACTTTGTTATAAAAGCTTTTAGAGCTTTAATTATGAAATATACATAACTCAATTTTAATATGAATTGATTGAATAAAATTAATATAACAATAAATAAAATATGCTTAGGTTAACAAATAAATAAAATTTGATAGATGTAAAATAATGGTCTTTCCAGCAATTAAATACTTGTATAATTTTCCTAAGTTAGCTTTAAAAGCTTAACAAATAATATAATTTTAGTCACTTAAAAACGTTACCGATCAGAATGGTATTAGAATGAAGTGCATTATACTCGTATCTACAGTACCTGAAGAATTTGTAAACTGTGAAGACTTACTGTACGTAAAGTTTTATTTCTTTTTGTTTTGTTTATATGTAACTAAATACTGTTTGTCTTCCAAATAAACAAATAAATAAAGCAATATGCAATGGTAAGTAAGTGAATGTTGAAAAAAAATATTTTTAGCTAAAACTACTTTTTCATTTGTAGCTAAAATTTACCTTCGAAACTCGCGACAAGCGAAAACATGGACGGTTAGGTCAGGTGCGCGTCAAAGCTTTTAAAACGTTTGACTGGAATACGATGAAATACGGAAATAGTCCAAACTAAGCGCGCTTACATTCGATTTTGAAATGTTTTATATCACATGTTTGGCTCAGTTTGTAGTGACCCTACTTGCAGTGCCAGCGGTTGCGGGTTCCAGTCCCGCTGGGGGTATTCATTTGTGTGATGAGCACGAATGTTTGTTCTCCAGTCATGGGTGTTTATATTTATAATATTTATGTGTTTAAAGTTATATATGTGTAGTGTATCAACTATCTGGTATCTATAACACCAACCTCGTAGATTACTATAGAACTAGATGGTGCTGTGTAATAATGTCCCAAAATATTTATTTCTTTATTTAAGAGAATAAAAACTTGACTGAGAAAGCCTGAGAGGCTATATAGATATATTTTAGATTAACTTGATCAAACAGTTAGCAACTTATCGATCCATCAATTAGAATTGTCAAATTAATAAATATTGGTATTGATATCTGTCTATTCATTTATTATATTCTTCGTAGGAAGTCTTACTTTACCAATGTTTATACGTACAGTTTTTTAGACCGACAGAAACACCAAATAACGATTATTATATAAAATCTGTTTATTAAAAAAACTCCCGGTAGGTATTGACAATAATTTATTGTTTACAATCAAAATGATTCACACAATTCAATATTCTGGGGTAAACTGTGCTTGATATAGTCCAGACAAACAGTGACTCACACTGGCGACATCATGGCTTTTTATAATTCTTAATTTTTATCAAAACAGCAACTAAAGTTCCATAGTTTTTACAAAATCCAATTGCAGGACATATTAAAATATAAAATTAATTTTAGCTAACATATACTTGTCACAACCTAGTTCTGGAACCTAAAACCTCCGGATTCGTAGCTGGGTGCGAGCCACTAATTAAATGAGGTTAGTAGTAGAGTATAATATTATATGATCTGTGGTAGTAGTAAGTACGCACAAACATACAATCTGTACTTGTGCACAAATGTTGTGAGTAGATGTTGGTTGGAAGAAATAAATTACTATTTATCACCTCCAGGTAAATTTCTAAGAAATTAATTAAATTTTTAAGAAATCTATTGCTAACTGTAACGCCGGCGTGTCCGCGGTCGTGGAGGAAATATTAATATAATTATAAGTAGATACAGTATTCGCCTAGTGGTCGAAATTCACTATCATTATTGAGGAAAGTATATATGAATAGAATTTACCTTATCTATATAAAAAAACTATTTCCAGTTTTTATTGATCGTCTATAGCTCGTCAATAGCTACTAAATAAAAAAAAGAAAGTGTTATCAAACAGAAGAGAAAAGGAGAGAAGGTACTGAAGTGTTTTGTCTTTGCTTATTTATATATAGACTAGCGACTTACACTCGCTTCACTCTGGTGCGTCCCTAGGTACGTTTTTTCTTAAGTGGAACCCTAACTCTTTTTCTAAAATAAAAGTAGCCGAAGTTACTCCTTATAACAAATTCCTTACTATCTACAAATGAAAGTCCCATCAAAATCAGTTCATCCATTTCGGAGATTAGCCGAAACAAACAGATAGACAAAATAAAAAAAATGTGTTTACCTTATGAGTACTATATAATGCATATACTTTTATATGTATTTATTAAAAAGCTGTTATTTTGTCATTACAAACGGACACTTCAATTTTATTTATCTATATAGAATTTATTGTGTTGGTAAAATTTCTAAATAGTAGGTAAGGTATACAAGGGTCTTTGCAAAAGCAACTTTTACTCAGTCGTCTAGAATATTAGATTAGTGTAATATAATTTAAATGTTCACGTTTGGATGATTTAAGAGCTTACTTTATAATTTGTGTAACATGAAACGGAATTTATTGGGAACATAAAAAGGGTTTAGCAAATTATTTTGATAAATGTACAGCTAATTCCAAACTCTACGTTTCTTATTGTTAATAAGAATTGGGTTTTATTTTATTATCGATAAATATTATGGAAATAGAAGTAAATCTATACATATAATAAAATTCTAACCGAGTCGAATCTGTACATTAAATATTTTTTGGAAAATTTTATTGAAATAGTCATTAGTATCGATTTGACTTAATCTATAGTTTTTAGATTTTTTCTCTGTCTGTCTGTCTTTCTTGGAATGCATCACAAGAAAACCACTGGACAGATTTTGATGAAATTTGGTATGATGATAGCTGGTTATACGGGCTAACATATAAAATACTTTTTACTGCAAGAAAATATCTCATATCTGAGAAATCTATACTAATCGTTAAAACGTAGGGACGAACCTGAGCGGAGCGAGGGTAAATCGTTTAACTCTTAAATAATTTAAAACTACGGAGGTATGCCTGCAATTTTTTTTGTTAAACTATTCTAACGTTAAGGCTATTGTTTTACTGAAATTTTACAAAACCGACTTTAGAATGACTTATTCTATTAAATATCAATTAAAAATGAATTAAAATATTGTGTAATGTGTATCATAAACACAAAAACAAACACACAATCTAAATTCATTGTTATGAACCAATATTGAAATAATATTCTAAATATATCCATATCCAATTTAGATAAAGTTAGAATGTGGTGATAAGGTATCGTAGAAACGCCACTCAGCTACCATTGTTTTAAATGTGGTGGAAAGTAAAGAACCGTGTTGGGATATTTCACTGTTTGTTTACTTTCGCCACAACTCATCGGTTAAAACAGTTTCCCACCCGTATTGTATCTTGTGTAAATATTAAGTTATACTACCTGTGCCTCGCGATTTCACCAGCGTTAAATTTGTTTCATTATAAACATCATTTTTACAATAATATATGGAAGTCTGCCTGATTTGTTGACATTTACGATTACTGCTCCGCTCCCTTGGGTAGTAGCATGATGATATATAGCCTATAGCCTTCCTAAATAAACGAGCTATCTAATGCAAAAAAAATCAAATCGAATTAGTAGTTCCCGAAATAAGCTCGCTCAAACAAACAAACTCTCTCTATGGTATTATAGTATAGATGAATACTAAATTTCTTAAATATGATGGGTTTTTTATTATTAACTACCCATTTCCCAATGCTCTGCTCGCGTAGTATATATTGTATATAATATCGGTTCTGCAGTTTAAGCGTGAAGAAGTTACACATACATATAATAGTATAGTAATATGTATGGAAAGTACATAGTAATAGTGATCTAGCTTCACGCTATTTCGAATATTATTCGAAATATCGAAAATTATAGCGTGAAAGGTGAAATACGCCTTATCTTTGAAAATGTTAACAATATTTTGTGAGAGCTTGTTTGAGATGTTAGCTGCGTAGTTCCATAGATTAAATTATCATTAATCAGCCGATGAATATAGGCCATTGTTATTTATTATCAACCTGGCGTTTAATATATCAAAACTGATTTTATTCGTCGATAAAACGTATTCTAGATATATCATGGCTATATACAAGAAATATCTCGTATATTGGTGCAGTATATCAAATTGAAGTAATTTTTTTTATATATAAAACTACCTTTTCGGATTATTTCGCGGATTTATTATTTTACATTTACTTGTTATAGACAGTCTGTAACAAGTATATAATGCCTTTGAGATGTCTAAAAGTTTAGTCTCTCCCGTGACCATGATTGTTGTAAAGCATTCGAAACGCCGGGAACCAAAAATCAAAATAAATGCGCGAAATAATCCAAAAAATTTCAAATATTCGCTTAAATATAAGAAAGTATTAAATTGAAGCGAATTTAAATCCCGGATTTTGCATGATATTTTCATGTGTGAATCATATTTTAATAATATGATTACTACTTGTCTTACGGTGAAGGAAAACATAGTGAGATAACCTGCATGTCTGAGAGAACCTAGCAAATAGTATTGGTAACCTGTTATTTAGGAATACCATATGAGGTGAATGCTAATTTACTGTTGTTAATCTTAGTTTATTATTTTAGGAAAACACATTATATTAATCAACACACTTTTTAATAACTTCAACAACTTGACATACATCACAGATAACAGACAACAGAGACTAAACCACAGATAATATAACTAACAACATGTACACAGATAATAGACTAAATTTAAACATTTAACAGCAAATTTACGAAAGACGTGTGAAGTTCGCCGTTACCGTGGTGGATGGCTTGATCCTCCTCGCATTGAAGGGAGGCTCGTGTCCAGCAGTGGGATGGTAAAAAGGGCTGAATGAATACATACATTTATATCTAGAGTGTAGGCTTAGTAATAGGGTTCCGTTGGCACCCTTCAGGTATGAAACCCTAATAAAAAAATTATTATGGTCGAAATCCAACCACTGGGTCAGCATTAGTACAAATAAATAAGAATTAGAATATTATTGGTGAATTATTGGTGGTATCGCTTCATTGAGCGCCCAGGAGCGGAAACGATACGTCAATGTTATGTACGTTCATGCTGTAGGAGAATTGTGAACTATAAATTATTATCTTTACATTTTCTTAGTTCCGATGGCCTCGTCTGATGACAGTGCTTTTATGTGCTTGAGACATGCCATCTATTGATACGTTTAAATAGCAGCTTTGTTTAACTATTTTATTATGGGACCGCTATGCTAGATTACACAGTAATCTACATAAGCCCAGTTTACGGTTTATTTGTGGGCTAAGCTTCATTTAAATGTGCTCAGCATTTTATTTGTCATTGAATCAGTTATATCCAAATATTTATCTTCACAATATAGTTAAAGATAAACTATGTACATAGGAACTAATATGTAAAGGCCTCACGGTGTTTGCTTATTAATTAATTTATAATTTTCTTAAAATTAATGTTAATATTTAAACGAGCAATTCTTGTTTATTTATTTATTTATACCGGCGAACTCGGAAATGGCTCTAATAACTTCGGTGAAATATGGTATGTGGGGATTTTCGGGGGCGAAAAATTGATCTGGATTAGTCTTATGTCAGGTAAAACACGTGTTTTCGAGTTTTCATGAAGTTTCTTTCGCATTATTACACACAAAATATGGTTGCTAACTTCGCACGCCCGGGCATAAGTGTTGTGGTCAAGCATCCAAGACGTAAGATTGACAATCACACGTATCCATCCGGGTTCGAATCCCGTTCGGATACAAAGTTTTCACTTTTTTTTTGTTTAAAGTTTAATAATCTTTTTTTCTATACAGATAAATAAAATTGGAGTGTCTGTTTGTAATGTTCAAATAACAGCGATTTACTAAATGCATATGAAATTATATACGGTATTTATAAGAAAAAACCAATTTTTTAAATTTTTGTCTGTCTGTCTGTTTGTCCCGGACAATCTCTGAAACAGTTGGACTGATTTTGACGGGACTTTCACTAGAAGACAGCTGATGTTATAAGGAGTAACATAGGCGACTTTTATTTTAGAAAAAGAATTAGGGTTCCGGTAAAAAAAATGTACCTAGAGACGAACCCGAGCGAAACGAGGGTGAGTCGCTAGTTTAATATATAAGTTATGCCTTAATGGCAAAACTAAATGAATAACTAAAATAGTTCCACCTCTTATGGTGGAATAATTTAAAGAAACTTTCAAGTCGTTTTAATTAAAAATGATATTATTAAAAAATACTACTGCATTTACACTAAATGCATGTTTATTGTTTAATTTAAAAAAAAACATGATTTTTTTCTAAAAATCGGCATACTTAGGAAAAAATTCTTTCCGTAATCTTCGAACTCAGCTAAAAATCTCAAAACGTTTAGTGACCGACAAAGCTATTACTTATTTTTATTAGTACAAGAACATATAAACGTCAACCTTATCTTTTAACAGATTGCATTACCGCGATTAATGTTCGCAATTTGGCCACAGCTTATTAAGCTCAGTATAAACTGGCACACAATGCTGTGACGGATTGACTCATCTAACGTCTAGAGACTGAGTAATTAAACCGGCTACTTAGTCTACGACGAAAGAAATTGAGGTTACATTTATCCATTATTTAGTGGCAAAAGTAAAATTTTAAGTGCATTGGATGTCTTGATTGCATTTCCGGATATGAAAAACGATTAGTTTTTTGCATTTTGAGTGTGTAGGATTCGTTATTTTAGGTTTTTTTAAGTCTTTCAACCTATCCTATGATTAAAAAAAGAAAGATTCCGAAAAATTGAGAACCTCCTCCTTTTTGAAAGTCGGTTAATTAACCTATCTTTTCGTATTTCTTGGTTCCAAAAATCATAATAAATCCGCGAAGAAATCCGAAAAGGTAGTAGTTTAATTTAAAATGTCAAATATTCGCGTAAATCTAAGAAAGTACGTAAGTTGCTTGTATTATATCAGAGGCTTTTTTTAGGCAGAGAAGTTGCTTGTATTACTAGCAGAACCCGCGGTTTCGCGCGCGCTTAATCTACGAAAAAAATCTCTAGAAAGGTAGTTTCATAAAAACTTTCATACCCTATTTTATCCCTTTATGAGATGAATTTTGAAAAATGCTAAAACACATATTTAATTAATTTTATTTAGGAGCATTAATATCAAGATTTCATTATAACGTGTTTTCCCGTGGAAGTTAGATGATCTCCAAAAGTCTATGTCACTCTCCAGCCCTCTAACTATCTCCATACAAAAAATCACGCCAATCCGTCAATCCATTTCGACGTGAAAGAAGGACAAATAAACAAACAAACAAACAAACAAACATACTTTCACATTTATAATATTAGTGTGGATATCGAGGACCACTTACGCTAAAGTTTGATCACAATTAGATGAACGATAAGGTGTTTTTAAAAAACAAAATACAAACATTCGTTTTTATATAATTTTATTATTATTCTAAATTAAGCTACCACAAAAATTTTATACCAGAATACAATATATGAATTTAATTTTAAAACAAAAATATAAAATAAACCGGTAGTCAAAGAAAATATTTACCCGAAGAGAACGAGATGGTACCTATTGTTGTAAATATAAGAAGCACGGCGAAAACTCGGTGAAACCAAACATGTGGAAATATTACTGATTCGAGTATAGCATTGCGCAGACACAAGACGTGAGTGGCGTTTTAAAACACGAATTTTGTACAAATTTTTCATGACGATTTTGCATAAATGTGTGAATTACGTAAATAAATCACTCCATTGGTTAATTTAAGGCGCGTAAGTCTGTTGGCATAACTCTCGTATACCGAAAACTAGACGAAGCCTTGATTCACTTTGTCTCTGGTGCCTTTGGAATTTATAATTTTATACACATGCATTGCCCGCGGCTCCACCCGCGTTCAGATGACCAAAAACCAAATTCTTAGGTTTTACATCAGTTTTATTTTTAAAGCATATAAGTACAAAATTGGTAACTCGAAAAATAAGTTCAATAATTTAAGGATATTAACTATTAAATTATTATATTTTAGAATTAATATTGTTTTTAAAAGTAAAATCCATAGATATGCCATATTAATTTGAAGTAGTCAACTTTTTCCTATTAATTATATTAATTTATTAATGACTTTTAATCAAAATATTATTATTCATGATTACTAATTTATATATATTATTTTATTATGTATAATTTTACGACTCCGTGTGAGCCAGTTTATCAATATTATTTCAGGTCATAGTCTATCTTTGTACTGAATTTCATCCAAATTGGTCTAGTCGTTTCAGCGGAAATGTAGTGGAGTAACAAACATATACATATATGTATATAAACTTTTGCATATATTATAGTAGGTAGTGTTAAGAAAAATTCAACAGTGTTAAATTACATATCTGGAGGGCTAGAGTAAGGCTAATAGCAGAGTTTATGTCTATCCAATAAAATCATGTGTCTGAGATAAATTACTTATGTTACTTTCAGCATCTTTAATACCCGATTTTGTAAATATTATATATAAGAGAATATGCTTGTGAGAGCTAAATCTATATTCGATTGAGCTTCTTTCTTGACAACGTCCATTTAAAATATTGTAATATTCTAACATATCAGCAACAAATATCGCAATAAAATATAAATAAGAATTATTTTCATCCTGCGACATTATTGTCGCAGGTCTGCGGATGATTACGAAATATGTTAGTATTTTGTTCATGACTGCCAGATATTAGCGCACGTACCGAATTCATGACTTGTGGTTTATTCCCAGCATTGTCCAAGTTTAAAATTATATTTTACTAATACAATTGTCTGTTGCATAATTAGTGTTAGAACTTTTGTTTAAATAACAAGATTTCATAAATATTTTCATATAAATATAATAAAAAGAGTTTTTATGTTATTTAAATTAATCTAAGTGATGATTTTTGACCGAACACAAAGAAGGAAACATTACTCAATTTGCATGTACATACATATGTATGTAACGATATAATTGTGAACAGATTTCATGAAACTTTTTTAATGAATACGTGATTTAAGGGAGATTTGCATGTAAATTTTAAGAAAATATATTATTAAATTAAAGATATTATACTCATCAAATAAAAGGTATTAATAATAAAGATATAATTATTAAGTTATAGAGATTAAATATATTAATTAATACTATTATACACACATACAAGGTATTGCATCTGCCAAATCTTTGAATTTTCAAATATTTCTGCGGAATACTTTACTTTTTCTGGGATGTAAGTATTGTACGTGTACGGTGTGACATATTTTTTATATATCCTATTATCTATCTCGTGGGAGACCTCATTTTATCATATATTTTTATTTAACAATTATAAAGGAACAAACAGCTGGACAAACATATTTTTCCACTTTAATTACAATATTAACATCTTTATGCTTAATATTTTTAGCAAAAACAGACGAATGGTTTGGAAGTTTAAACTGATTTATCATGATTGGCCGCTTCCTGTAATTATACAAACAGAGCTTTATACATGAAAATGGCTAATAAAATTAACGACAATAAGTTAATGGAGAAATTTACGCCACTTTTTTAATAATTTAAGCTAGTTTTGTAAGTAATACTATAATCGCTTCAAATACACTTGGGTAAGAAAATAAAAATGCATATTTTATTGCTGTCAATTGGAAAAACACTTTATATACTATTCCTCTAATACTCAGGTGTATTTATTGCGATGGCATCCATTGGATGTTAGCTATAAATTCATCCAATAAAATATTTTATTCGCAACAAAATTCCACTATTTTAGGCTGGCTTTCTAGTAAATTAGATCAGATATGCAGAGCTTCTTATGATAAATTAATAACTAAGTTATTTATTTTCTTTTCCTAAAAATGATAATTGATTGAAACACAATATGATAAGTTAGAGATGATTGATATTGCAAATGAGAAAGATTCTTTAATGAATGAATGAAATAAACTTTATTCATTTAGACTTATTACAAGTACTTTTGAATAATAAACTATTTACTACAAAAAATAATGTATTCAGCCGTTCCGTTCCGTTTCCGTCGTTCCGTTTTTATCTTTTAGCTTTGGAATCCTAAAAAGCGTTTTTACTGGAATCAATATCATAAATTATGGTACTTGTAATTCGATCACGACTTATAGGTCGATTAAATTGATTAATTATTTTTGTGAAATTGTGATAATTCAAAGTAAATTATATCAATTTTTTCTTAATTATGCCAAGTTGCGTAAATATCTCCTCCCTTACTTAAAATTATGCCTTTCTTATATATAGTAAAAATCGTTGGCTCATCAAGACATAACCCTTTGTTTTATCGTCTTTATTGGTGGCAAGAGACCTGCCTGTTATGTTTTCACACCTAAAGTGGTGAACCAATTTTGATGAATTTTGGTATGAAGATTGATTGGACCTTGGAGAAATGCTTTATGCTACTTTTTGTCGTTAAAATAAAACTTGTAGTAAGTCCTAGTGACTTACTATTACATAATTATAATAAAATAAAACAGTAAAACATTATAAAATATTAAACTAGCAAGCAATTAAAATAGCACAATAAACTCATTGGAGCACAAGCACGTACAGCACAATTTAAGAGCGCACTTCTGATCCTATATCCATGGTACTAGTGTCGAATGTAGTGGCAAGAATAATTGGCGTTGTATACCATTCAGACTGTACGACTTCAATAACGCGATATAAACCAACTCGGTTTCCATGGGCTTTAAAATTGTTTTGTTCACTTTTAAGTGAACTTAGTTGGCTTATTTTCTTTTAAAAATTTTATTCTTTAACTCAAATGGTTTTTATCTAGTGATTTTTTACTATATACTAAGAATATATTACAACTACTTGTTTTTATCACTCTCTAAATCATAAACCATATGTATTTATATTGAAAAAAGCCGTCAATCCACTACACCGCTGTTGCATAAAAATAAGAATGAGTAATCAATAAAATATATTATTTAAATATTATTTATATTAAACAATAAAATTTATTATATTTGTTTTCCTGCTCCATTAGATTATAGTTTTTCCACAAACGTTGCAGCAAGTAGAAAACTAAGATTTATATAATATATCCTTTATAAGTTTTCTATCAACATTATCGATTCATTATCGATTCGTAGAACTTCAACTTATCTACCTAAAAGTTACACCTAATAACGAATTTGCTGTAATATGACATTTTATGATAGATTTTATGTTAATTGCCTTGTAAAAGCCTATTTGAAACAAAGTACATTTGAATTTTGTAACAGTACAGAAAGAGTAAGGAAAAAAATTTGCATGTTCGACGTCATGAACGAACCTATCATTCCGTTTGAGACTAACCTGAGAATTTAAATTGAGTTCTGTTTTAATCATTGTTTTTTACGGCATACACTATAGTTCGAAGCTTTATTGGAGGGTCATTGGAGAAAAAATATACTTCTAAGGATAGAAAAGGTAATGTTATCTTTTAACCACTTTTTGGTGTCTAATGAAATTTGGTGTACACGTGTAATTTTAATTCATACTAATATTATAAATTCCAAAGTAACTGTCTGTCTGTCTGCTTGTTACCTTTTCACGCTTAATCCTCTGAACCGATTTAAACGAAATTTGGTATGAAGATAGTTTAAGACCCCGGAAAGGACATAGGATAGATTTTTATTTCGGAAATTATTCCTTAGAGGGGTGAAAAGGGGGGTGAAAGTTTGTATTTAAAATTATTTCTCAAGTAATGGATATAAAATTAATCACATCTATAAATATATAGTTTAATCTATTCCATATTAAGCGTCAAAATATACCTGATGAGTCGCTAGTAATAATATAATGTTATGGTAGTCTGGAAGTGAGCTGATGATGAAAACAAAAGGCAATCAACGGGTACTGAATCCTTTAACAGCTCACAGCACCTACCTCAGTTTGGATCCATATGATGCATCTTGATGAAAACCTTAGCCACGGTTGAGTGAACTGATATAAGGGCAGCCATGTGGAACTTAAATCCTATTATTCTTTTATAAATATTTAACAACGTGTAAAGAGGAAACTCTATTTGAATAATAAAAGAAACTATTTATGCAAAATATTTACGTTTAAATTTTGTATTTTTAGATCGCAATATTTCTATGATTTTTAAGTAAATGCTTACTTGATCATTTAAGGCAGGAAAGACCGTACAGTAGGAGCTTGTACAGCGATTGATTGCTCAAAAGCATGCTCTAGCCTTTAGTGCCAAATGTAAATACCTTTTGAGATATTACTGAAGGAATGAGGACAGTTAAAAGTCAAAATTGTCTATGTGTTGTTATTATTTTCATATAAAATTATATGTTTTAAAAAGAAATTCGGTATGATTTAGTGGGTATCTTTATAGGTGTGCAGTAAAAAGTTAGGTTTTATTAGCAATAGATAGAAAGCTAGCTACGTTAAATCGTAACAAAATTTAGAATTTTTTGTATCATCAAGATCAATTGTATTCAATTGATCTTATCACATATCTTTATTATATCTTTAACTATTGTTAAAGATATGTAATAATGTCCTCTCGACTGATTTCGGCCACGGCGACCAATCTCACTGAGACTATCCATCTGCGCAGGAGATATTATAGTGCATAGCGTGCATAGCGCAGATACAAGTGCACTCTCTATTCCTGTCACTTTTAAAGTACGATAGGACGATACTTTGACACGACCGGTGAGAGTTAAGGCGCAGGACCGACGGCTTTACATGCTCTCAGAGGTACGGTGAATCCGCTCTAATATCCCAACTCCGGACTGTTACTGAGACTTTCCTGACAGAAATACTCATTAATTGAACTTGGCCTGATGCGGAAATCGAACTCAGGACCTCCGGATCTGCGGCCGTACATACTAGCCACAAGACCACCGAGACAGTTAGAAAGATAATGTATATTGTTTATAGCGAGAGCTCACTGTGTTATGTGATCCAGTGGTTATCCTAACCATTAACTATGTAAATAGAAGTAATATATAGATAACATATAAATTTATTTTTGACTTAGCTTGATTTACTAATTATCTTCAATACATGTAAATAAACAAATTTTTACCTTATTATATAAAATTGAAACGCCAAAAAATCTTCCTCTAGAAATTAAATAATTATTTCCGTAACTCTATATCACTGCAAGGGGTGTTTGATAATTACTGCTTCCAACTACAAAAGTTACGGTTGAAATGTGTTGTGAAGTATTTCACTTAATGCTTTAGTTTTGACAGGCGTTTGGACTTCGCAGTTGTATCATAATATAGCGGGGCTCTTAATGAATTCTGCCATCATATTGGTTTTCAGTCAGAACCTTTTACTTTTCTTGATATCTTGAGTTCTATTCCAGCTTAATATTTACCATAATGTAGATAGTTAGAGTCAATGCGGAAAGAGAACCGTCGTGGCATAAAATGGAACTAACATTATGATTTTTATATGGCTACCCAATCTAGCTATCTGTCAAATGTCAAACTTTATATCATTTTGAATATTTAGAACTTATTTACTAACCACTTATTTTTAATTATGGTTTTTATGTATGTAGTAATTGTGCTGTCTTTTGTTGTAGATCCAAGGCTCATAAAGGAGTTGCTAACCTTTTTTACACTTTTTAATTAATATAAACAGTTTAGTAATCTCATTTAATACCGACCAATCTCCTTCGTGTCGTCTCCATTCTACGTGACATTGGCAAAGTAATCTGTGCTCAACTGGCACGTTTTGAAGCCATTAGCAAGAGAATTGAATTAAATTGTTTTATTGTGATTTTTATTTTAAATCATGTCGAAAAGGGGTAAAACTTGACACAGTTCGACAAGGGAAATAATATTTAATATTATACAATTCTGCTAAGGAGAAAAAGCAGCAAAACACACCATTATTTAGCTAAATAAAGTCACGGAATGTGTGGCAGATATGTCCGGTATGTAACAGTTTTATTTGAATGTTTATAGATTTTCTAAGTAACCTGCGGTCCCTGACATCTCAAAATATGTATAAATTAAAAGTAATTCATTTAGAAATATGATAATATTTGTTTATTTTGTTCCAATCAATATTTTTGATAGCAGGTATAAAGAGTGTTGATACTTTAATTTATAAGTCTGAGCGAGTTAGTGAAGTTAGTCTTAACTTAGAATGTTTTTTCTACTTTTTCAGGATTGCGTAATGATATAGTATCTAAAATAAAATAAAAAGTTCCATAAATAACGGCATATGGTGCACGCCAGGGAAAAAACGTAAGAGAAGACGTGCGTGTGTTTTGAATGGTCATAAATTACTATTTTTAACAAAGCATCAAAACAAGTCAACTATTTTTAAGTGCAGAATACGTCCTTTATTTCCGATATCCGAACTCATTGAACGTAACACTACTTAAAAAAATGATTTAAAATGCACATGACATCCATTCAGAAATATCTTTAACAGTTATCATTAAAATCATTTCTTAAAACAATTATTACGACGGAATCTAAAAACATTATATTCTAACATAGTTTCAAAGTATCAAGATGTTACAGTCGCACTATAGTGTTGTCAACATAACAAATACGGTAATTAAACAAAGCTGCGCCCTCAAATCTTATGACGGTTCTCTTTCCGCACAGACTCTACCTTTCATATAAACTAAATACCAAATATTTTTTTCAATTTATTAAATAAATAAAATAAAAAATAAAGACAAAAGTGGCACAAGTAGAGGACTCACAACTACGAAAAGGTTTTTTGAAATTCACCTTCTAAAGGTATGAAACGAAACTATGTAATTATTATATACTGGAGTTTTCCCGCGGCCTGCCCGCGTATATTAATTATGTATTATTATATCTTTATAAATTGTAACCTATGTGGAACTTTAATGTACATATAAGCTATATTATCCGGTCCGTATAATCGTCGTCGTTTCGTCTGCAGTTTTTGCGTTAAAGAGTAACAAAAATACATCCATACATCCTTACAAACTTAGGATAGGATATACTCGTATGTATATGTACATTTTATATATGTATATGTACACATTATATATGTATATACCTTATTTACTTTTTCAGAAAAGAAATACTTATGTTATTTTGTTTTTAACTTTACACTAGTGTTATTTTGTTTTAAATGATAATTTAATATTTTATTTCGCTGTGTTGTATTTTACGCTATAAATAACATATTTTTTGTGATTGAGAAATTTAATATATATTGAAAATTTTATGATTAATTATAATAAAAACCGTTATTTAAAACTGTCCTCCGCCTCTGGGTAGCCTTCATCGCTTGTCTTGAGTGCCCACTAAGAGCTAGGTGCCTAACAGAGTGAAAGAGCGGCCTAAAAGGGTATTCTATTGTCCATACTTCTTACGAAATGGCCTATGATTATTTTTGAAAAATTTTCTATTGATTACTCCGAAATGGAGTAAATCTCGCAAGAGGCCTCGTATTGGACCTACGTTTCCATGCAAGTTTTTTAAAGTGACACATTTTAGCATGTAAACTCTAAAGAAATACTAATTAATACATACTAATATTATAAATGTGAAACTATGGCTGTTACCTTTTCACTTTTAAAGCGCTGAACAGATTTAGATAAAATTTGGCAAGGGCATAAATTGTATCCTGGGACGGAGATAGGCAACCTTTGGATCCCGCCCCAGTTTCCACACGAGAGATGCCGCGGGCAACAACTAGTGATGTATAAGTTAGTTGTATTTCGCATAACTATATCCAATTTCGAAATGAAACAGGTTTTTAAAGCGTTACAGCGAATGAAAATGAGAATGGACGGAGTGACGTATCGCGCACGCTTGTCCGACGAGCGTAAATTAAAATGGGTACCATTCTACATGTAAATTAAAGTGGAAGTGATTCTTGTTGCGAAATCCGTAGACATTCGTGATATATGGGTTTAATTCGTCCATTGTTTCTTTATTTTGGTGCACACTTAATTAAAGTATCGTTTTTTTAAATCGATGGAATTTTGAGTAAATATATTATTAAATATATTATATCATTGTTACTAAACTAGCGACTCACCCTCGCTCCGCTCGGGTTCGTCCCTTGTTACGTTTTAACGTTTAGTATAGATTTCTCAGAGATGAGATATTTTCCCGCAGTAAAAAGTAACCTATGTATATGTTGACCCGGAAAACCAGCTACCATTTTACCAAATTTCATCAAAATCCCTCTAGTGGTTTTTCCGTGATGCGGTCACAGACAGACAGACAGAAATTCTAAAAACTATAGATTCGGCCTCTGTATCCATAATAATGTCTATTTCAATAAGATTTTCCAAAAAATATTAAATGTACAGTTTCGGTTTTGTGAAAATTTTCGATTATAGAAACGATTTATAAAAATAAATATAAACAACCGTATCGCTAATAGATTATAAAAATAAATTTTTACAATCTATATCGCTAATTGAGATTAAGAAAATAATAATCTGACATTATATTTTTTTCAAGAATTACTAGTTAGAATTCTGGTTTGGATCTTTTTTAATTACCTTTAGCTTTTATCAAAAATGACCGGAGTTTTGAAGTTTTCCATCCCAACTTTCTTGGCAAAACCTTCTTTACTCAATTGTACCATTACACACGTCTACCTGTTATAATTACAGTAATAAATCACAAACTCGTGCGCCATCTGTCACCACACATCACATTTTCATTATAATCGGATTGATGATTTAGTACCGCTTATGTTCCCCCCCAACGTGCGTTCACCTTGTCGTGGTGGGGGGGCTCAGTAGCGTACTCGCGAAGCCAAGAAACGCACAGGGAGGTGGCCCGCTTCGGTGGGCGGTGGAAGGCGGCCTTCTTCGGAGAGCGGTGTACCATGCGGGTTGCTCCTGGTACCTCTCTGATAGCAGAGTGGACTGTGGAGCAACCCCATGGTTGCGGTGGTCTGCTTCGACAGACCTGCCGTCGGGCGTCGTAGTTGAATGCGTAAGCGATCCTGCGACGCCCCATTAAGACGGGGGAAGGTTTTGTTGGGTTTTAGTGGGTAGTACTGGCTTCGCCGGTGAGTCCCACACTTCGTGCGTAAATGCATTTCCCAACGTTAAAAAAAAAAAAAAGTACCGCTTATGTTACGAACATACAGACGTATAGAACCCACTATAATTTCCATTTTTACATATATATCCGTTAGAAAATAAAACTTTGTTTCGTACTGCAACACATCACAGTCTAGAACTATATGAAGCAATTAACGTCGTAAATATGTTGTTATTCGACAAGTTAGAGTAGATAGCGTGGGACGAGCCGTGTTCAACGATTATTGTCTGACATAAGGCTCACTATCCACGGGAATAACTAAACTATAGATATGCTCAAATTAGATGATTTAAAAAAAAGCAATAGTTTTAGGCATTCTTAAGGTCTATCTTAAAATAATTTATCAAGTGTCAAATAAAATTTAAACAGATGTAATGTGTTTTCAAAATAATTCAAAATAGTTTATTTTATATTAAGACATTGCTGGCCTTTCTTCAAAAATATAAACTAGCCAGATATTGGTGGGTCCAATATTAATACTTTTCAAAGGGAGTATCTTTTATACTGTAAATAAGTGAACTGAAATATTTCAGAATCAATGGAATAAAAATATATGATAGTAATCTTAATACCTTTCGAAACTGTTTTGTCTCTATCTAACTCACGGCAATTTGCGTTTTACTATTTTTGTCGTACATTGTCATACGTTGACAACAGTGTTGACAACCATCTTGGCATATATGGTTATGCATTGTTCTGGGTAAAGATGTTCTAACTCTTAATTACGCAACATTACCATATCAGTACTAATAAAAATGTTATCTTGTCTTAGCGTAATATCTACTGGTTAAAAGCCGTTTCTATCGAGATGATTAAAATTAAACAACTTTGCCTATACCGCTCTATTTGTAAATTGCTGTAGGTTTGAGTGTTACATTCCATTGTACGGGGGTTTATCCATGGCGGTATTTTATTAAGTGTTTTACTTGTTTTGGAATTAAAAAGTAATGGAATGTTAAATAAAATACCTTTAAAAATAAAAACTAAAATAAAAATAGTTTTTATTTCTTAATCATCTTTACAATTTTGTGTTCGAGTCTTCCCACTAAGTAATCCGACGATACTTGTGTTGGGAATGGCCCGCTTCTTCCCATATGCATACTCTATGATTAAGTGGGCGAAACTTTTTTTTAAAACTATATGATACTAATATAGGATAGCTTTAATTCTTTAAAATATTGATTTTTAGGGTTTCGCATTCCAAAAGTCAAAAATACGGCTAGGCCGTACGCCGAATCATGTTTGGCAAGCAGCAATGTATAATAGCACGAGAAAAGGAGAAAATCCAAAAACCATGTATTTATATGTAATCCAATATGGTGGACTCCCAAAGATGGCGGACTATTTTTTTATGCACCCCCATGATATGGATATAGAATGAAAGGACTTGATGAGCGAAACACAATAACCAAAGTGACGTTTTGAATCCAATATGGCGTACTCCCAAAGATGGCAGACTTTAAAAACAAACATACACACACAGACACACTTCGTTTTAATTAGGGAATAAGAGAGGATGTGTGGACTTGAAATGTGGTATGTAGTGATATCTACATATATTTTATGTATTCTCTTTTTAGTGAAGAAAATATTAACTAAGTATACAGATTTATGTTCTATCTATAATATAATCTTTACATTTTTTACAATTTTAGAACGACTGGACCGATTTTTATCATCTTTGATTTGTTGGATTTGTATCCGCCCCGAATAGCAGAATAACTATTAAACCATCGGAAATTTTACGAAGAAATAATTTAAATTAACATGGATAACGCTGGTTAATAACTATTTATATATATTTAAAACATACCTAGCTACGCATCCTTTTTTTTTAACGTTGGGAAATGCATTTACGCACGAGGTTTGGGACTCACCAGCAAAGCCAGTACTACTTACTACTAATTTTTTACATTTTAGTGCCTGGAAGTCGGTTTATTTTAAGTTTTTATTTTTATAGAGTTCTGTTACAATGTTATTTGCTAATAAATAATTATATATAATTAGGTTAAAACTTGAAAAAAATATAATCGACTATTATAGACGTATCGTATTTAATGCAATGCAAATCTGATATATTTCTCTTTGTAATAATTATAATATTAATAAAATATTAATAAAATATAAATTGTTTCTCTTTCGGAACGTTAAATAGCATTAAATATCTAACTATAAAAGATATTTTAAAATTTTTCCAAAATAAAACCACAAAGACGACAGATGAGCAAACGGTGACTTTAAATTTGTGAAGCCATTCGGTAAAATCCACTGAAATTCTGCGCAAAGAAAATAATAGTGTCTGTTGCAATGTAAAACATAAAGACTGTTCGTTTTTAAAATACATTTTATTGTATCTTAGTTTTTGTAATGTCGATATTTTTCTTCTCATTATCGACTAAATTTTTAAAAATTATTCGCTTCGCTCAGTTGCGTCCCTAAGTATGATTTTCTATACTAATATTATAAAGAGGTAAAGTTTGTGAGTTTGTGACGTTGTAGGGGGTAATCTCTGGATCTACTGAACTGATTTAGATGAAATTTGGTAAGAAGATAGTTTGAGACCCTGGGAAGGACATAGGATAGGACTTTTTATCCCGGAAAACATCCCTTAAGGGTGAAAATGGTGATAAAAGTTTGTAGGATGAAAGTTTGTATGGGGAATCAAGGTAGGGACGAACCCGAGCGAAGCAAGGGTAATTCGCTAGTCTAAAATAAAATTAGCCTATGTTACTCCCTATAACATCAGCTATCAGTAAAAGTCCCGTCAAAATCAGTCCAGACGTTTTGCAGATTAGCCAGATCAAACTGACAGACCGATAGAAAAAAAATTGGGTTTTATAAGTACAGCATATAATTTCACAGGCTTTTAGTAAATAGCTATTATATTAACATTACATACAGACACTTCAATTTTATTTATCTGTACGGATTTTTCATTTCTATTTTTTTTGTTTTTAAAGCCCAGTCGTATCACGCTCGATCAAATCACGTGGAGAAGGTCTAAGTACCCCACAGCTTTTGCACCTCTGATATTTTAATACGGTATGTTAATCATTATCATTACCACTACAGCTAAATTAAACGTGGGCTTCGTGAGATGCATGTCCATGAGACCTTAACTTAATTTTGAAAGGCGTGTTAAGGCGTATTAAGTCCGACAACCAATATTCTGGCAGCGTGGTAGACTATATTTACACTAGTCTAGCCTTCATTCAGACATTAATCCCTCCACGACCGCGGACACGCCGGCGTTACAGTTAACAATAGATTTCTTAGAAATTTACCTGGAAGTGTTAAAAGGATAGAATTAATCAAAAAATTTCGATCAAGTTCACTGCAGGAGTTTCATTGGATAATTAATAATATTTGGCGCCATTTTTGTTTAATAAAAATTTTAATCGTTAGAAATAAAATTAATATTTTACTAACTTCTGACGTATGTAGATATTCTGCAAATACCAATATTCTATCATTTTCCTCACTAAAGATAGTAAAATTATGTAAGCAGCAAACAAAATTATGAGAAATTCCCATAACAAAACCATAGGTTTTTGAACCATAGATTTTAGAAATTTTATTGAAACCACCATTGTTAATGGAATATGTCACAAAATTACTGCTCAAAGATTAATTTCTCTTGCGGTAACGGTATGATGTTTATCTTTAATTTGAGTATTAAATATTTGACGTATATTTGTCTTACGTATTACATCCCTTAGTTTACATATTCAATAGAGATAACGAAATGAACAGATTTTGCTTATTACGGTATATAATATAGCTTTCATTTTTGCCGTTTCGACCGTCGGTGTAGTTTGAAACTGTTGTTTCGGAGATCCTGAGTTCGATTTCCGTTTGAAGCTAAATATATGATTATTCTGAATGACTGATCTGATTAAGATCAGTCATTATTATCTTACTTTCTCAATAAGTTGATTTGGGCAAATCAACTTATCTGATTTCTAAAAATTCTTTTTTAAAGACAAAACAGTTTAGTATCTTTTTCACCTCGAACTTACCTACCACCTAGAGAAGCTTTAGGAATTCCAATAAAAAAGTGCAATAATGGTAACTGACCACTGCGTGAACACTGGTAATATTAAAAAATATGTAAAAGGCACCAACGCATGTATGCATGTTCATATATCCATTGTCCAAAAACTGCAAAAAAATCACCCTCTAGAGCATTCAGGTAAGAGGAAGAAGAATAAGAAGAAAAATAACACACTTAAAACAAATCACCATACGTAATGTAACCTAACAAATAAACAATCTCGCGCAAATGTATCAATACGGAAGTTGGAAGTGAAATAACTCATGGAGATTAGAGGACGCTGTGCATGAAGTATGCGCCAGTGATCATTGTTACTGTGACCATATTATACGATAAGGTATATTTTTATACAAATTATATTATTATTTACATAAATATTTATATAAAATGTATAAAATACATACAATATGTATATACGCACTTATAATTTACTAATATTATAAATGTGAATGTTTAGATGTTTGGGTGTTTGTTACTCTATCACGCCAGAACGGCTGAAAGATCTGCATGAAATTTGGTACAGAGATATATTATATTCTGGAATAGCACATAGATTTTTTATCCCGGAAAAATGTACGGTTCCCGTGGGATACATTTGTTTCTGTTTTTCTAGAAGAGAATTCGAGCGAAGCGAGGGTGAGCCGATAGTATTATATGATTAGACAGAATTATAAAGACTAGTGTTCGCCCAATGGTCAAAATTCGACTACAATCTCGATTTATGAGAAACCATGGTAGAGTTATAATACACTTAGAAAATTTTGATGCAAAGCATGAATTAAGGCTTTGACTAATAGACACACTTTACTAAAATAGCATAGTGCAGGTGAAATATCGATATTTTTTCGAAAAAAATATCAAAATTACATAGTGCGTAAATTCTCTCAGTCAAAGAAATGATATGCAACATAGTTTTGTAACTCGCCTACAAGCGATAGTTGCGGGCCATTTCGTATCGCCACACACACTCGTAAAATGGTTATTGTTGACAGCCGCTTTTGTTTAGAAAAATGTTATGGGGCTCTGCAAATTGCGAATTGTATAGTATATGAAAGAGTTTTACTGTTGCAATATTTTGAGATTAAACTGTGTTAGATATACGTGTATCTTTAAAAGAATTTTGTTTCTATCACTCTATTTTAATCTCCTCTGCCCGTATATTTGAAGTTTGTTACTGCGTAGAGTCGTTGTGATTTTTCCTTTGTTTTTTATTACCCGACTGCGCCAGAAGGAGGGTTATTTTTTCAAGTGTATACTTAACGCTCTATAGCCTAAACAGTTTGATGGATTTGACCTTGAGATGTGTTGTGAGATTCGTCTTAATTTTGAGAGTGACACTTGGTATATCAAAATTATAAAAATTAAAATAGCCGATTCCAAATATATATATATATATATATATATATATATATATATTATAATAATAAATAAATATATACATGTATGTCTCTTTAATAATATTATATAGCCTGCATAATACTATGTTCTTTCTTCAATTTGTTTCCATCTTTATAGTTCGCTTTTTACGAAGTCGGGTTTTTTATTTTTGTAAATGATTTTTAAAAACAAACTTTTAATGAAAGCTTACATTTTTGGTAAAATTATAAATATATTAGATCCTTACTCTAATTAATTTCGATTCTTACTTCAAAATGTGTATATCTCACACAAAAATAACTTCAATACTAAGAGAATTCATTGCTTTTACATAATAGATTCTCTGAAAAAGGCGCCAGTTGGATCCTTTAAAACCTTTCATGAAAAATTCTACGCAGTAAATTTAATTGACTATTCACATACAGATGAAACTGAATAGTAATTTGAAATAACTGCCTTCTAATTGGTGTTTCATACACATACGTTTAATATTAAAGTAACTGGGATGCGATTCTATTTGCTTTAAAAAAACTTAACCCAATTTCTAAAGGTAAATGTCCTACTAAATTCTTGAAGATATAGAAATATTTAAATATAAAATGCCCTTTTTTTTAACGTTTGTTAGACGTGTGGGACTCACCGGCGTAATACAGCCAGTACTACCCACTAAAACCGAATAATACCTTCCCCCGTCTTAATGGGGCGTCGCAGGATCGTTTACGCATTCAACTACGACGCCCCGACGGCAGGTCTGCCAAAGCAGGCCACCACAACCATGGGGTTGCTCCAAGGTCCACTCTGCTATCAGAGAAGTACCAAGAGCAACCCGCAAGGTACACCGCCCCCCAAAGAGGGCCTCCCACCGCCCACCGAAGTGGGCAACCTCCCTGTGCGTTTCTTAGCTTCGCGCCCGGTTGGATTGCCGGGCACTACTGAGCCCCCCCACCACGACAAGGTGAACGCACGTTGGGGGGGGGGGGAGGGAATATAAAATGCCCTAATTTAAAATTAGATGAGTAAATTTTTATTACTACGAGTATAAGTAACATAAACTCTTCATAATATGCTTAGATATTTCTTTATGTTGGAAGTAACATTTTTCAGTGTTTTCGTATGGATATTTCCAGATAACTAATATTTATGCGTTTATGACACAGTGTACTGTTAACATGCGAAAGTTTGTGTTTGTATCTTTGTTACTGTATATCGACGACTGGCTTGGCTCAGCTTGTAGTGACCTTACTTGCTGTGCTAGCGGTCGGGGGTTTGAGTGCCGCTGCGGGCATTAATTTGTATGATGAGTTTGAATGTTTGTACTCCAGTCATGGGTGTTTATATTTATAATATGTATGTATTTAAAGTTATATATGTATCAACTATCTGTTATCCATAACACAAGCCTCGTAGCTTACCATGGAACTAGATGATTCTGTGTGTTAATATCATAAAAAAACTCGAATGGATGAAATGACGGATTTGCAATGTAAGTGCTCAGGCATACTATGATCTGAAGTAACATATAAGCTACTGTGATAAGACTTGTTAAACGAAGCGTTACCTGTATTTAATTTTATAACCAGACCAACGTAACTATATGTGTGTATATGATATTACAAAATAACTCTTAAATTAAATATGTAAAAAAGAACAATGTCATTAAAGTAACGGGATATTAAGTTTCGAATCGATTATATCTGTAAAAGTTGTTCATATCCTTTTACCGTCTAGAATATAGCTTATGGCCTGCAAACGTCTGCATGGCTTTTTAATTTATACCTAAGAACACTCTCGATTAAGAGAGCTTTCAAACAATAAAAAACCAAATTGAAATCTGTAAATCCATTTGGACGCTACGATGCCACAGACAGACACACAGATACATACGGTAAACTTTAAGTCCCTTTTTTCTGTTACGGGTTATAAACGCATTTAAACGAAGCAAGAGTAAGTCTCTAGTATTTATCTATACATATAATAAAATTCTAAATCGAATCTGTACATCAAATATTTTTTGGAAAATCTTATTGAAATAATTATTATTATCGATACAGAGGCCGAATCTATAGTTTTTACAATTTTTGTCTGTCTGTCTTTCTGTCTGGGAACGCATCAGTATAAAATCATTGGGCAGATTTTGATGAAATTTGTTATGATGATACCTTAAAACATAGGGACGAACTCGAGCAGAGCGAGAGAGAGTCGCTAGTTTACTATAAGTGCGAGATTGTTCGATTCCATAACGCCTCAATCGATAGTGATATTATGCCATCCCAGTTCATATCCCGTGGGGTATTAGTATATTCTGGAGAAGACTACAGTAGCTTATACAAAATTCTAGTATAATAACGCTGTAGTGTTACCATGTTATTACGTATTTATAAGGTGGGTTTGCTATCGTAAATGTAAATTGTGTGACAAAACGGAGTTTATTACTTCTGGTAAAGCTATTTATCATAGGACTCTATTTGAATGTAAATTGCTTTGGTAGTTGTGTTATTTATGATTGCACTAATTTTGGTTTCTGTCTTCACTTATATTTTGGAAAAATAAATTAAAATATGATATCCGTTAAGAAAAATAACTTTATACGTAACTGTTTTATGTAAACTTAAATATAATTAGAAATAATTACCATATTATAAAGAAAAATCTTATATCCCACGGGAACCGTAAATTTTTCCGGGATAAAAAGTTGCCTATGTGTTATTCTGACAATTTGTATTTACAAAATTAGTAGGAAGTAGGTTACACATTTCTATCTTCTCAGTTTTTAGGCCACATAACTTGTTTATATATTATTTGTTTATGTTTCGAGTAAATCTAAGAAAGTATTATATATTTGTTATTTAAATTTGGTAACAAATCAAAAGCACATTTTCGCATACACTGATAATAATAATAAACGTGAAAGTTCGTATGTGTATGTTTGTTACTCGTTCACGTTATAACGGCTGGACGGATTTGGATGAAATTAAAAAGACGGAGAGACTAACAGCTTGTGTATATAATGGGTATATTAGCGATTCACCCTCGCTTCGCTTGGATTCGTCCCTGGATTGATCCCCCATACAAACTTTCATCCTCATTTTCATCCCCTCAAGATATGATTTCTGGAATAAAAAATATCCTATGTACTTCCTAGGGTCTCAAACTATTTTCTTACCAAATTTCATCTTAATCGGTCTAGTAGTTTAATTTATTCTTTACAAAAATATTAAAATCTTCTCTCTTTATAATAGTAATGTAGATAGAAACTGTTGGTGATATTTTGCCGAAAGGTGCCGTTTATCGTTTGTCAAAAGATAAACAATTATTTTGTGTCAAGTCGCAAAAAGCACCTAGGAATGCACGCAAGCTAAGTGAGGGTATGTGCCTAGTTAATACACAGCACCATCTATCATTATATATATATATATATTCATCTATCATTATGTTATATATATATATATATATATATTTATTATATAAACACCCATGACTGATGTACAAACATTCGCCCTTTTCACAAATGAATGCCCCCAGCGGGACTCGAACCCGCGACCGCTGACACAACAAATAGGGTCACTACACACTGAGCCAAACGTCAAATAATGCAGAGCTGTAAAATAAGTAGTCTAGTTTATCATAATATTCTTTAATTTTATTTATATATAGTTCAGAGAATGGCTTTCAGAGGTAGCAAAATGGACAGTTTTCTACATTAGCAGTATTACTGTAAGAGCCATGTGGATTTTACTCAGACTTTAATGTCACGTTGCTTTCACAGTAAAGTATACGAGTAGATCGTAGAAAGTTTATTATTCTATATTCATAACTGGCTTTAATTAAAAATAAAATCTATTTAATGTAAATATGTGACGTAAATGTGGATAGATGCATTTGTTTACGTTTGCTTTTGTTTTGGTTTTAGTTCCAGCTGGTAACTTGTAATATATGATGTATTTTATTTAGTCAGACAACTAATAAACATTCTATACTTAGAATGTTTATTAGTTTTACTAAAGAATGATTACTAAAGAATTAGAATATACAAATCAATTTTCTTCTTAATGGGTTCAAAATGTGCCATTTGAGCACAGATCACTTTGCTAATGTCACATAGAACATACGGAGTTTGCCAAAATAAACATCAAAGTCAAAAATAGCGCCGCAATTTTCTGTTTATACTATTACTAGCAGAACCCGCGGCTTCGCTCGCGCTAAAACAACAAAAAAACTATAAAATGGTAGGTTTCATACAAACTTTCATCCGCTATTTTACCCCTTATGGGATGAATTTCGAAAAATGCTAAAACCCGTATTTAATATATTGTATTGAAAAGCATTTATACCAAGTGTCAAGTAATTCTGAACATATTTTTTTGGATGGTATTATAACGTGTTTTCTCGTAGGAAAGAGATACTTTCCCGCAGTAAAAAGTAGCCTATGACACTTCCCAGTCCTCCAACTATCTCCACAAAAAAAATCACGCCAACCGCGAAGCCGTTTCGACGTGAAAGAAAGACAAATAACACGCTTTCACATTTATAATATTAGTATTAATTCTCCATTTTTTTCGATACACATCGATGTATATCAGTTTAGCGTTTCGCATAAAATTTTTGAGAATAAAATATGATGATGATGTTCTCCTAGCCGATTCCGGCTACGGCGGCCAATCTCATTGAGACTAGCCAACTGCGCAGGAGATATTATAGTGCACAAGTGTACGCGCAGACACAACGTGCACTCTCTATTCCTTTCACTCCCACACTTCGGTGGGACGACTGCTTGACACGACCAGTGAGATTTAAAGCGCAGGACCGACGGCTTAACGTGCTCTCTGAGGACCGGGGATGAAACACCGCCAAATTCCCAACTCCGGGCTGTTACTGAGACTTACTATACAGAAAGACTCAATAATTAAACTTGGACCGACCCGGGACTCGAACCCAGGACCTCCGAGTGTGCAGCCGTACATGCTAGCCACTACACCACCGGGGCAGTAGAGAATAAAATATGACTAATATAAATAATACTATTTCCCTTGAAACAGAGATAGTATCACGTTGGCTTATTATTTTTTCTTTATTATAATAAAATCTGTTAGATATAACATTTATATATTAACATTTATTTACTTATTACTCAGTATACAAATTGTCATTTGTATACTATTTTAAAACTTTGTTGTTTGGTGTCATGTTAAGTTTTATGATACTCTGTGTATATTAATCCTTAGAATGAGATTCTATGTTATAACTTACAAATAACTTTTTGTAGAAAAAGGTACATTGAAGTAACCGATTGTTTATTATTGATGTTTATTATTATTATTGATAAGTATGATATTTGTCATTACTTTGTTATGGTTTTAGCAACGGTAGCACCTATAAAATAATCTATTATCAGGCCCCCTTGAGGTGGGGGCCTCACATCTACAGTCCAACAAACATTTGGTTTCATCACCCATTTCCCCTACACCTAAACATTAACCACACGAACCATACCATTACATATACGAAAATCTTTTACCTGTTAGTTAAAGTTCCATTAAAATCAGTTATGCCGTTTTGTTTTTATCCCTCTAACCCATAGGAAACATCTAAATGATATTGGGACAATTGTCTATATAGTCAACAATAGTTTTCATATAAAAAACTAAAGGCATAAAAGCAAATATCAATACACTATGAAACATTCCGCGAATATTGTGTATAAAATGAATGTGCGTCTAGCAATTATTGCACGCATGATAGTTATATGTAATGGCAAATATGCGAGTTGCATTCCATTGTTGTATCACAACGTCGATTGTTGACGCGCAAAATGAATAAAACATAGAAATAATTGGATTTGGTATAAATCAAATGGTTAAATATCGGAGTCCAAATTTTTGTTCTGTAACTTTCTGTGTTGTTTTTGTTACCTTGTTGTGGAGGGTGTGTGTGTATGGGGGTGAGGGGGGGGGTATTTCGTTAGCGTCCGGCAATCCAGCCAGGCGTGAGCCAAGAGATACTGGGTGGTGATCCACTTTGGTGACCACGACTCTGCTACGTGGAATGAGCGGGGTGTTGGGTAGTGCTGGGTATTCTAGCCGGTGAGTCTCACATAACTACCTGTATTTACAGGTGGTATGCGTAAATAAATTTCTCTCCTCGAAGATGCAAATATTGAAAAAATATGCAAGAACGTAAACATTTTAAATTCGATTATTATATAGCTATTTCTACATTCGTTAGTGCTCGACTTGCCCAAACGTTCGAGAAGCTATCTCCATGTAAATCCGTCTTTAATATTAAATTATATCGCATTGCAACGAGAGAAAGAGAGAAAAAACGGAAACATGTTCTAGAGAGTGTAAGTTAAGAAACATATGCTTTTTGAATAGAATAAATTGCAGCATAAAAATACATTTATATATACTAATTATACAAGACTAAATAGAGGTCTAAGTCACTGTGACTCCTTACATTATGACTCATTACTCACTTACTAGCGATTACGTTTTAACGTTTAGTATAGATTTCTCAGAGATGAGTAATTTTCCCGCAGTAATAAATATCCTATATGTTGACCCGGATAACCAGCTATCATCAAACCAAATTTTATCAAATTTGTTCAGTGGTTTTCTCGTGATGCGTTCCCAGACAGAAAGACAGACAAACAAAAATTCTAGAAAACTATAGATTCGGCCTCTATACAGAGGTATATCAAGTCTGTTAATAAATACTATTTCAATAAGATTTTCCAAAAAATAAATATTTAATATACAGATACGATTCAGAATTTTATTATATATATGTATAGATATAGATAATATAATTTTATTTGCTAATCTCACCAAAAATGTCACATAAGTTTGTTAGAATTTATGTCATAAAATGTAACGATGAAGTTATATTAACGGTGTTCTAAACTACGTGTAGTAAAATAACTTTCTTGTGACGGGTTCCTTCAGTTTAATTAGGTTAATATTTGGTACATGTTATGAAACATGGATAACTTGTTGCTAGTGTTTTCATAACTTTCTAATATCGCAGAATAATCGCTTGATATATCAAAATCTATACTAATATTATAAAGAGGTTTGAGAGTTTGTGAAGTTGTAGGGGATAATCTCTGGATCTACTGAATCAATTTAGATGAAATTTGGTAAGAAGATAGTTTGAGACCTGGGAAGGGCATAGGATTTTTTATCCGGGAAATCATCCATTAAGGGGTTGGAAATGGGGATGAAAGTTTGTATTGGGAAGCAAGCTAGGGACGAACCCGAGCGAAGGGAGGGTGAGTCGCTAGTAATAAATAAAAATATTGGAACATTAACACATAGCACCATCTAGTTCCATGATATGCTACGAGGCTTGTGTTATGGATACCAGATAGTTAATACACTACACATATATAACTTTAAATACATACATATTATAAATATATAAATAAAAAGTACAGTAGCATTTTACTATCCTTAAACTATCTCTAGACAGCAAATCGCGTCAATCACTTGCTAAGTTTAGCGTGAATAAACAAACTAACATACATTTTTTTCATATATTTATAATATTAATAGAAAAACAAAGAATACACTTTGTATTGATTACAATTTCTATTTCTCTACTTTCAACATGCAGTGGAACGATCTGAATCTCATATGACTAGGAAGAAGTGCAGTATATAGCTTTTCGTATCTACTATCTGACGAGACGGGGTTTTCCCAACATATTTCTTGATAGAAAGTTTTTTGACCCAACCGGGTCTTGAACTAAAGACTTTATGATAGGTAGCTGTCCATGATAGTCAGTCTATGGTAGGGCAGTAGAAATAGTAAATGCAATAGGCTTTATATATATAATTCTTCTGTGAGTGTGTATGTCACTGAACTTCTCTCAAACGACTGGACCGATTTTGATGAAATTTTGTTGTGTGTGTTCAAGGGGATCTGGGAATGGTTTAGATTCACAATTTGAATAATAATTTTCATCAAAAAAATTATTAAAAAAAGTTTGAAATTTCAAATTAAAGACGTGTAGACAGGACAACGTCTGTCGGGTCCGCTAGTTTTATATAAGTTGCCACGATTCGGGTAAAGACGTGGCTCTCACGCCATCGCATCCCACGTGTGTTCCGATATCACGTTTTCATTTCGTAAAATGAAAATAAAATATATACGTTTCGAAGATGGCTTCCTACTGACTAGGGTTTGAAATATTGAATAGAAGCTTCAATTAAGTACATATTTTTCTTAAACTTTTGCTTTATTTTGCTGTCTTTTTTCTTTTAGTCAAACTATTACGAATTAAGCAGATGTGAATTAGAACAATTTCACATTGTTTCAAATTATTTTGTTTCTCTTTCTGTTTCTCTGTTTGTACGGGCTAATCTCCGAAACTGTTAAACCGATTTCAATGAAATTTTGCATGGTGGTGCCTTATACCTCCGGAAAACATCTTAGATACTGTTTGGGCCATTTTTGTCGTTCTTGCCGTTCAGCAGAATGCTTATAACGAACGAGGGAATGCACGACCCTTGTTGAATAAGTTCGTGCGCATCAACCGCGCTCGCGCTCTTGACCATTAGCTCGCGACGTGGACGGACGTAATCTACTTTTAAAATAACCGCTAAGGTGTGGCTATAAGTTCGCGTGTGGCCTTTGTACGGCCGCTGAATTATTTTTACCGCTGCAGCAGTGTTTTAGCACTGGTGCACCCGACCCTTGGGAATCCTAGGCGCCTGGGACGCGCGGGAGAAGACGACACACAGGGATCGGGGAAAGTGGCCTTTATATGAACTGCGTACCGAAGGCAGTTTCAAGGAAGGTAAGGGTGGTTAACGTGCCCTCGCACACTTGGCGCGCACAGATACTTTTCATCGCGGAAAATTATAGAGTTCTCGTGGGATAGTTAAAAAACTATAGTAACTTATACAGCTTAATACACAAAAACTACTGAATTTTATTTTTATGATTTTTTTTATTTTTATAAAACTACGATAATATAGTTCATACATCAGAATAACAAATAAGCTACTTTTTATCCCCACAAAATGTACGGTTCCCGTGGGATAGATTTGTGTTTGTTTGTCTAGAGGCAAACCCGAGCGAAACGGGGGTGAGCCGCAAATTTTATTCATATATGTTATCCTTAAACTTTTAATAATGATTATAGTCGAATTTCCTCCACTGGGCGAACACTAGCATACATAAAAAAAACTTACAAACGAATTGAGCACGTCCTTCATATATACTCGTATTATATCGTCTTAACTGTCGATACGACACACTTACTGCGACCAATACGTTAAGTCACAGGTATTAGCTTGTATTTGAAACATTCTATCTAACAGCGTACCAATGAAGCCGGTACATGGAAGATAAATTTGTGCTTCCTCTAATCGCTTGATATATTGCATTGTAAGAAATAGTAATGTTTCTCCTCTTGTATGAGTTGAAATAAAAGTATGGGAATACTTGCTTGTAATAATGTTTTAATTAATATATATTCATTTTAAATAAAACTATCTTTTCAGAATATATTTTCAAAAATATTTTTTCGAATGCTTTACAGCAATCATGGTCACGGGAGAGACTCAGTCTCTCTAGTGACCATGATTGCTGTAAAGCAATCGAAACGTCGGAACCCAAAAAACAAAATAAATTCGCGAAAAAATCCAAAAAGATAGTTTTATTTAAAATGTCAAGTATTCGCGTAAATCTAAGAAAGTATTAATATATACTCTTTATAAATATGCAAAGACAAAGCAGCTTAGTGCCTTTTTCTCCTCTGTTTGTCAACCGATTTTCTTTTTTTTTGTTTATATAAATACGTATAAATTTAAAGTATGTACAACTTTATAAATTTTTATATAAAATATATAACAAATACTTTTTTATATAGATGGTAAGTTTTATTTACATAATATGTTTTATTCAAATTTTCAATAATGGTAAATTTTCGATCATTCTACAAGTGTTCTTTATTGCATCTAAACTTACAAGTACTAAAAACTACAGAGCAAAATGCAAATGGAGGCCCGGGCCAGGGTTATTCAGGAAATCGTGTATATGGACTAAATTTTAACAAAATTCTTAGTAAGCCAGGTATATTTTTTGTATTTTTTCAATTTTACAATATACTTCTTTGTCATCTTTTTTTTATTAATTTTCTTAATTTGCAACGAAAGCCCATTTAGATTTTTGGATGGATGTTTGTTACTCAATCACACCAGAACGGCTGAAGAGATCTGGATGAACTTTAGCACAGAGATAGGTTATAGTCTGGAATAGAACATAGGCTACTTTTTATCCCGGAAAAATGTACGGTTCCCGTGGGATAGATTTGTTTTGTTTTTCTAGAGGCAAAACCCGAGGTTGAGCCGCTAGTTGCATATAATTAGCTTTTCACGTTTTTTCATAAGTATATTTTTTAAACAGACTCTATTCAATAAAATGGATATTGGGAGTCGAATCAGTACCAAACCCCTCGCTCTGAATTACGGCCGTTTCATTTGATGTATATTGAAAGGTTGTAATCAAAACCCCGTCGTATCCAAGCTTTCATTAGTAATGTGTATGCTCAGTGCATTTGAAAGAAATAAATGTGCAGAAATTTTTAATAATAATATTATGATGATGATAATGATATAACTCTACCTTTTTCATTTGTTAGCCACTTTGGTAGGATAATAATATAATATATGTTGGCACATTAACACACAGCGCCATCTAGTTCCATGGTAAGCTACGAGGCTTGTGTTATGGATACCAGATAGTTGATATACAACACATATATAACTTTAAATACATACATATTATAAATGAGGATGGTGTGATTAGGATCCTCAAAATGTTATTTATGACGTTATTTTTTGCTATTTTTTATGAGTTTTTACCTGTACTGAGTTTACATATTATTTTCAATTCTGATAATTTGGCTAAAGCTACAACATTATATATGAGTATATACTATATATATACTAAAGAATTTTAAATAGTTTAAAAAACTACACTCAAAATTGTAACCGATATGTGTTTATAATTTACGTATATAAGAGCGTTCTCGTGTTTGGCAAGGTCCGACCTGGCTGTAGACGGATGGAGGAGTTTTTAGGATATCCAATGAAAAAAATATATCATTGAGCCAAATAGCATTTTACTGTTTTTAATCTATTTATTTCCTTTGTAAATCAAACCCATCAAAAACGAAATATGGTAATGGCCATTTAAAACGTCACTTTAGAGTAGCTTAACTTATTTATTCCATTAGTTGGGACGTTTTATTTTGTTATCATTTATATTTAACACTTATCTACTTTCCAAAGGTAGTTAGTACCTCTAATATCTATGTAGCTAATAGATATTATATATTTTTTTTCGAAAAAAAAAGTTTAAACACAAAAGAGGTCTACTGTCTTCAAAATCATTTAAAAAAGTATGTATTCTGAGAGGTGAATTTTCTTTCTATATATTTATATGAGATCATTCATACCTTATACACTAAAAAAAGGCAGTGGTAGCCAAGTGGTAACGCGCTCGCTTAGAAAACCGAGTGAATCGAGTTCAAATCCAGGGTGTCGCACCTCTGATATTTTGATGTGCGAATCATTTCTAACATGATTACCACTTGCCTTACGATGAAGGAAAAACATCATGAAACCTGTATGTCTGAGAGAACCTAGCAAGTTTTCGAAAGACATAAGCAACAAGTCCGCCAACCCGTTCTTGGCCAGCGCGGTGGATTATGGCCTGATCCCCCTCGTATTGAACGGAGGCCCACGCCCAGCAGTGGGACGTTAAAAAGGGCTCAATACACTAGAAAAACAATAATCAAAATGGGTTATTAGTTGGCTAAGATAACACGTGTCATATGTACATACAAAGACACATGATGTGTTTTTGTATGTACAATTGTGTACTTTCTCTTATTATAAAGACGGTTAATAAAATAATATTATTGTATCCTAAATTAGACTTAATTCATTTTAAGCTTGCTGAGGAATGGTGACAGTGACAGCTTAAATGAGATTTGATCTTTTCTCGCAATTTCAATGTAATTTATGAAATAACTACACAATTTCTGAGACTTGATTTCGCAAATATTTTACTAATTTTATTAATTAAACATAATATAATTAAACAGCGCCTTGACCACGCTTTACTCGGGTGCGTCCCTAGGTACGTTTTTTTCTTGAGTGGAAACCTAATTCTTTTTCTAAAATGAAGTAGCCTAAGTTACTCCTTATAACATCAGCTATCTGCCAGTGAAAGTCCCGTAAAAATCAGTCCAGCCGTTTCAGAGATTAGCCGGAACAAACAGACAGACAGACTAAAATTAAAAAAAATGAGTTTTTATTATAAATATAGATATAATTTCATATGCATTTAGTAAAAAGCTGTTATTTTGACATAACAAACAGACACTTTAATTTTATTTACCTGTATAGATTATAATATGCTTATAGTGTTTTCCATATTATAATAAGTAAAAAAAACTTATAAAGGGTCAACTAGTGTATTATGATTTTGGAGATATGATTTAAAAATTCTTTAATATTCTACTTCACTTTTGGAAATTCAAGCTGTATGATCATATATTAAAGTTACTTGTTTCTTGTATAACTAGAAGTAGGCCCTATGGGATTTGTACCAACTTCCACGTTTCTAACTTCAAAAATGACGAACCATATAAACTTTCAACCCCTATTTAACCCCTTTAGGGGATGAATTTTTTAAAATATCTTACACTGATTTTCATTATCTAAGAATATTGCAATTTAGTGCAAAATTTTTGTGAGTTTATGAATTGATGCAATATATATTCATTTTAAATAAAACTATCTTTTCAGAATATATTTTCAAAAATATTTTTTCGAATGCTTTACATATTATATATATATATACACGAGATAAAATGTCTTAATAATTTTGCTATTGTATTATGTTTTTTTTAAAATGTCTTAATAGCATGGAATAGAAGGCTATTTTATTTTATTTTTAGCAATTTTATTTAAATAACAAACCATATTGTGTATTCTCAACTCAAAATTAATTGTAGATATATTTACTGAATTTGAAATCACTCTCGTGTTAAGTAACCTACTGTATAGAATATTTATTGATGATGTTCTCCTAGCCGATTCCGGCCACGGCGGCCAATCTCATTGAGACTAGCCAACTGCGTAGAAGATATTATAGTGCACAAGTGTACGCGCTGACACAACGTGCACTCTCTTTTCCTGTCACTCTCATACTCCGGTGGGACGACCACTCGACACGACCAGTGAGAGTTAAGGCGCAGGACCGACGGCTGTACGTGCTCTCCGAGGCACGGGTGTGAAACACTGCCAACTTCCCAACTCTGGACTGTTACTGAGACTTACTATACAGAAAGACTCAATAACTAAACTTGGCCTGACCCGGGACTCGAACCCAGGACCTTCGAGTGTACAACTGTACATGCTAGGCACTACACCACTGAGGCAGTTAAAATATTTATTACTAAAATATAAACCTTTGTGCATAATGAAGCAAATTGAACAAAGCTATAATCGTTTCTTTTATATGTCTGCTCTTTTAAACTACAGTTAAGTTAAGCTGAAAATTACTAAATTCTAATAAGTAACAAGTCGGTATAACTATTTCGAACAATACAACGGTTTTATTTCAACAATGTATTTGGATGCAAAATGCGGAGGGCTTAATTTGTTCTAGTGAAGTGTACATATCGTAAAATTGTATGGACATTTTGAAACGAGCTTTTAGAAGCAACTTTGTTTGGAAAAAATTAACTAACTTGGGGTATTTTAATTGCAAAGTTACCTGACATTGCCTAGTTTAAGGTAGGTAACAGGTTCGTTATTTGTGAGGGGCAATTCTATTGTATACAGATTGCTTTGGTCTGGTAAGAGGAATGCTTAAAAAGATTATAAAGGAGAACACATAGTCTACAGAAAGTTGACAATTCATTGGCATATCGCTAAGTACATTACATCTTTACATATTATAAAATTCTAATTGAGTTGAATCTGTACATTAAATATATTTTTTGAAAAATCTTATTGAAATAGTCGTTATCATTGACACAGAAGACAAATCTATAGTTTTTACATTTTTTGTCTATCTGTTAGTCTGTCCGGGAATCCATCACAAGATACTTTTTACAGCAGGAAAATATCTCATCTCTTAGAAATCTATATTAAACGTTAAGACGTAACTAGGGACAAACGCGACCGGAGTGAGGGTTAGTAGCTAGTATGTTTATTAAAGATGTACATAAATGATGTGAAATTATAATGCAGAAGACAGTGCTTTATAGAATAAATGTGTGGATGGACGGACAGACAGTGCAGGCTTAGGCTAGATGCGTTGGATTCCTATAAACATTTTTTTTTTGATTTTGATTCATATCTATCATATCTATGAATGCAAAAACATGTATCTATATACATACATGCATAGCAAACTTGCTTACGCATTTTTGTTATTTTTGCATGCTGAAACTGCTGGACAGATTTAGATGAAATTTAGTACACAGATAGACTTCTTTTAGGCATCTAGACACGCATCCAAGCAAAGCGAGAAGAAACCGCTAGTTTTATATCAATACCTTGCTCAGGATATTAAGCTAAGACCAAAATGATTATAATTTTAGTAAAGTTATTTAATTATTTGCGAAATAGTCTCATAGTATGCTACAGCGTAGTAATGGAAGCTTTAAGAAGCTCTACAACGAGCTTTCAAGACACATGTAATATATACGATGTACTTACATCTATTGGGGCTTTGTTAAATTTAATCAACTTTTAGTATGCACGTCTCTGAACTCGATTTCTAATGTTAAAAATATAATAAAAATATAAAAATAAACGAAAAAAAAGGTGAAGAATATATTATATTTTGTAAAAATAAACCTGCTTTTAGCTTTAATTATTCTGCTTCTCAGGCTATTATTATAAATGCAAAAGTTTGTATGTCCGTCTATGTGCATAAATGCAAAACGTTCATTCAATTCATATTAAAGTACAACGATTATTAAAAAAAAATATAATAAAATTAAACTTTTTTAAAGACTAAGTTCTCATTTACTTAGATTTTTGCTTATGGGATCGATGGTGAATATAAGAAAAAATGAATTACTGAGAATAATAACGCGTGTGCTTAAAAGAAAAACTCATCCCCATTACCCTCATCTCAAACTACATTTACCAACATTTTACGGCGCCAATACTATTCTAGTACGTAATGAAATGACGATATATGCAAATTATCCCTCGGGATGAGATGAAAATAACAAGGAAGGAAATCGAAAATAAATCTGAATTTATTCAGTTTGTACGTCAACAGGACTTTTGGTTTTGATTTAATATTTGCTTAATCTAGGTATAACAATGTTTGTCAACCGATTTTCTTTTTTTTTATTTAGTAGCTATTGATGATTTTTAGTGTTGTCTAAAGAAATTTTGGAAACCAGTTAATTTTTTTATATCGATAGGTAAAGACAGAACAGTTTACTTAGTAGTTACTTTTTCTACTCTGTTAAGTTTTTATTGTCTAGCATTTATTGACGAGATTTAGTGTTATCAAATGAAAAAAATGATTATGGTAACAATCCATACTAATATTATAAATATGAAAGTGTGTTTGTTTGTTTGTTTGTTTGTTTGTTTGTTTGTTTGTTTGTTTGTTTGTTTGTTTGTCCTTATTTCACGTCGAAATTGCTTGGCGGATTGGCGTGATTTTTTGCGTGACGATAGTTGGAGGGCTGGAGAGTGACATAGGCTACTTTTTATCGCGGGAGATTATCTCTTTCCCACTGGAAAACACGTTATAATACAATTCAAAAAATACAAATAAAGTATTTATAAACACTCTCATAAACAAAACGTTCCAGTAAGAAAAGTGCCAGACGGAAACATGAGATGTAGTGCAGACGCTCCAGCTTCTACAAAGCTTTTATCGTAACAATATCTTTAATGTTGCAACTTAGTTTAGAGAAGGACCCAACTATTTTATTGTATTATAGCTAAGCAACTAAAGTGCAGCTTAAACTTTTTTCACGCTGGTTATAAATATAAATATGTTGGGACATTAACACACAGCGCCACCTAGTTCCATGGTGAGCTACGAGGCTTGTGTTATGGATACCAGAAAGTTGATACACTACACATATCAGTGGCGAAGGGTTCATACAAGACGATTCCCACCGTCTTACCTTTTAGAAATCCAATAATCTATCATTCATTATAAATATTTATTTTTTGAATTAACATAATTAGTAAATAAAAATCTATTTATTATTACTATGTCAATTTTTGTAAATAAAATCAGGCAAAAAAAATCACAAGCAACGCATAAACAACGCAAAAATATATTTTTGCGCTCCAAATTGCTTACGAGTTTCTTCATAGACATGCGATGGTAAGACGTATTTTAGCTTACTGTGTTCATACTAAATTGTGTTTCATTCATACTTTAGATTGAACATTGTCACGTGACTTCATTAATTTCTAGCATTTTACGCATGCGCACTAATTATTAATTTTTTTTTGGTGCTCGAAAAGCTGCTTCTCAATATCTTATCCCGCTCGTGATTGGTCAGGAATTACAAAACGTCACACAAATTGACCAATGACAAGTAAGGCAAGAAATGTTATTATATTTTGAATGAAATAATATAAATGAAAGATAGAAGATAGAATAAAAGAAAAATAAAATATAATCAAATTTCCTTTCACTAATTGATGCGTAATGATTTTTCATAGATGGCGTTATTAATATTTTTTGAGGTTTTATTATTTTATTAAGCGTATGTAATGTATTTTGCTAATACTTTACATGTATTTAAAAACACAATAGCCTTATAAAGAAAAAAAATATCTTCACAATTACATTTCATTTTTTTTTGCATTAACATATAAAATTTGTAAATCAATGTTTTTTGCTTTTTTTTAAATACACACATATTATAACTATAAACACCCATGACTGGAGTACAAAAATTCGTCCTCATCACACAAATGAATGCCCCCAGCGGGACTCGAATCCGCGACCGCGGGTACAGCAAGTAGTCACTACAAATTGAGCCAAACGTGTCGTCAAAGTCAAAGTTGTTCATAGAAAAAACATTTTTTTACGAGCATATTGATACAATTTTACCCGACTCTGGCTATTACATCCAAAAAACTCTTTGAATTTCATTATGTCGAGAGACAAGACTCACAGTCAAACATTCCAGTAAATTTTTTTTATAATACATTCCAAATTAGTTTAAATTTAAACTTAATTACAGTGTAATGTTTAACATTTTTAACAGCTTTGTATCCTTCTTTTTGAAATCAGCCACCTTTTTTAAATATTTACTTTTAGTCTACGCTAAGTCGCATTAAAAATATTATTTGTTTTCTTTATTATATGCGAAGTTTCTTATAAAAAATCTGAGACAAATTAATTTAAACAAAAATCTCCGTTGTATTTTGTACAGTATCAATAATTCTTACGATACCGGAAAGAGACTTCGAAGGTTAGCATATTTTTAAGGGTTAAGCCTCAAGGGTTCACCCATGAAAGTAGTAAAGCGCACAAGCTAGAAGATTTCGAGAAAAAAGCCTCTAAAGTTTAAGCGTAGCCATAAAATGGTTTTGGACGATTTGCGCAGCGGAATGACTGAATCTGTAGCGAACTTGTATATCATTTTTAACCGACTTCCAAAAACGAGGAGGATCTCAATTCGTCGGAATCTTTTTTTTTTTATGTTTGCTCACCGATTCCTCGAAGACGCCTGAACCGATTTGGAAAATTTTTGTTTTGTTCCAAAGGGTATCTTCCCAGGTGGTTCCATATAAATTTTATCGAAATCGGTCGAGCGGTTTTTAAAAAAATCAACAATAAATATTTTTTTTAAACAAATTGTTTACTCGAATATGTTATTAAAACGTTCTTCTTACAAATTACCTGCTTATTACGTCTACATTAAAAATATAAAAAAAAACTTAAAAAAAAAAAAACCGACTTCCAGGCACTAAAATGTAAAAAAATAACTAAACGGGGGTTTTCATTTTGAATAGATACCTAATCAGATATTTTCGAAGTCCATGCCAGCGGACAATATTTTAAGATATAAATATCTAATAGGTAAAAATGTATTTTACGTATCCAAATATATTAGATTTCCTATGCGTCGGCTGGCACCGACATCGAAAATATCTGATTAGGTATCTTTTTTAAATGAAAACCCCCGTTTAGTTATTTTTCAACCGACTTCAAAAAGGAGGAGGTTCTCAATTCGACTGTATGTTTTTTTTTTTTTTTTTTATGTTTGTTACCTCAGAACTCCGTCATTTATTAACGGATTTGGAAAATTTTTGTTTTGTTTGAAAGGGTATACTTCCAGATTGGTCCCATTTAAATTTCAAAAAGAAAAATACCACCCCTAAGGGTGGAAAAACAACTAATAATGAATTTAACCTACTTCTAATTGTCATATTGACTTGAAACTTTGCAAGTATTTCTACTTTCGTTGATAGTACAGTGGTTAGATGTTGTTGACCTGATCTGATGGCAAGGCCAGAAGGTGGATTGGTGGAACTCTTCAACGGCTAATAGTAGATACTTTGAGTTTGGGCTTATTTTGTTTGATTTGACAAGCCTAACACGTTAGAATCCTTACTTTGCTACTACTGTCTACACTAAAAAGGGAAAAATAAAAACTTTTTAACAAAAAAATAAAAACCGACTTCAAACAAAAGCACTTAAAAGTGAAAAATAACTGATTGGTAGTTTTCATTTACTATACATACCTAATCAAATATTTTCGAAGTCGGTGTGCTTTGGCTAAGTAATTAAAGCCTACTTATTAAATACATACCTAATCAAATCGGTGCCAGCCCATACAAAGCAAAGCACACCGACTTCGAAAATATTTGATTAGGTATGTATAGTAAATGAAAACTACCAATCAGTTATTTTTCACTTTTAAGTGCTTTTGTTTGAAGTCGGTTTTTATTTTTTTGTTAAAAAGTTTTTATTACATTTTAGTGCCTGGAAGTCGTTTTTTTTTTTAAGTTTTTGTAAGAACATTTACGTTAATAATGAGTAAAATTTAGAAAAAAGCTTATATTTGAGTTTTACCCCTATTACAGGATAAAAATACTGAATGAAACTGTTAAGGATTAAGCCAATACATATAATCGTTATCGAGATCTTCGCCGCACTAAAAGCAAAATTAACGAGCGAGACAGTTTTGCACGGAATAAAACTATATCATAAATGATCGTGAGAGGGTCCGCCTCGAGGGCGATTGAGGCAAGCGTGCGGCCACCGTAAACACGGACGGCTGTTTTGTCACAATTCACTCGTCTTATCTTGACCGACCCGCACTCTACACCCTCGATGTACTCGCCGACACTGATACTATATAATATATAGCGTACATTGCGGGATTATATTTATAATGTTGGGAGAACATACTATAAAAACATCAATGTATAAAGAAAAAAAAGTAAAATAATAAATTACAAAAATAAAATAACCTCGACTGCGTAGAAAGCAAACTAAACATATATGAGAATAAGTTGACGAAGGAACATAGTATTATGCAGTCAGACATATACAGCACACACACGTAGCAAGACTCCTAGTTAGTTTAAAATACGTACATAATTTATACACTATGACACTCTTATTAAGACGAATCTGACGACGTTATAGTTTAATTATTACATTATTACATGCACACGCACACCCACACCCACACACACACCCACACCCACACCCACATACACATACACGTACGCACGCCTGCACGCAAGCACGCACGCACGCACGCACGCACACACATACATAATAAGCAAAAGTTAATCTATCCATAACGTTATGATGTACCAAATAATATTATTTCCTACTGGTTTTAGCTACATAATATAAATCCATCGTTTTATAGTAGATTGATAATAAAAACTATTCACTGTAGCGCTATTACTTTTACGAATATAGAAAAAAAAATGAATTTACATTTTTTATTTTATATGTTGAAAATATTTCTATACTGATTGATTATATGTTATTACAAAATGTTACAGTTGATTTTTAACTGAGTGATGAACACAAATATTAAACGTGCAAGCGATATGCTACAACTAAGTATTGAGTATTTATAGTTTATTTTTGTGGAAATTGTTGAATTTTAATACCGTGTATATTTGTATTGTATTCTCGGGTTTTCCATCAATGCGAGGGATCACGTTGTAGTGTCATAGTCCACCACGCTGGCAAAGTGATGGTTGGCGGCTTTACGTAACTTTCAAAAATTTCTAGGTTCTCTCAGATATGCAGTTTCTCTCATGATCTTTTCCTTCGCCTTAAGATAAGTAGTAATAATGTTGAAAATGTTTCACATAAGAAAATATCAGAGGTGCGAGACACGGAATAAGCTCACTTTTCTCAAGTTACCACCTGGCGTTACCACTTGGCTACCGCTGCATTTTCATTTTTGTAAAAGTATTTTTATAGTCAATTAAATCTATATATATAAAAGAAAGTCGTGTTAGTTACACTATTTATAATTCAAGAACAGCTGAACCGATTTGGCTGAAACTTGGTGGGGAGGTAGCTTAGAACCAGGAGACGGACATAAGATACTTTTTAGCCCGTTCGACTGCGTTCCCGTATACAAGACTCAAGAACCAATTTTTATGATATTTGAATTTTTGGATTCCTCTCATTCCGGAATAGGTTAATACCTAAGTATTAAAACTTCAGAAAAATTAACGAAAAAAAAATTTATATGGCTAATAACACTGGCTAATAACTATTTATATCTATTTAAAACGTACCTAGCGACGAACCCGAGCGAAGCGAGGGTGAGCCGCTAGTACCTTATAAACCGTAAAACATCGACTATGACACTTGAAAACCATTACCGACAATCGATTCAGCCACTCTTCTTGTTTTATCCTAAACATCTTCATTTTTAGAATGAAAGATAGTCTGTATCAATCTGGCCGAAATTAAATAATATTTATTTCTATTTCCTTCACCAGAGGAAGATCAAAATCAATTTAGCCGTTCAGGAGATTAGTTATGATAAACTGATAGACAGACAAACAATTCCTTTTATATACACATTTTTTTTACTCACTATTGGTCACACAGTCACTGCTAGATTACTGACCGTGACAAATATTTGATACTGCATTAACTTTTCAATAGGCAAAGCAATTACAAGGAACAATGGATCAACGACCAAACTGCGAGGTAAATTCAATTGTTCTTATGTAGAACTACTGGTTCTCGACCATTGTCCTACCACCAAATAATTTGTAGAAGTAACAAATGTGTACATATATGTTGACATATTGTTTAGTTAATCAATAATATTCTTTAGTTAATAAATAGATAATCAACCTTTAGCGTCGAAAATCGACCATTAATTATTATCATTCTTCAAAATTTTACATAAACTGCAAATAAAATCTATACTATTTACATATAATAAAATTGTAACTCAGCCGAATCTGTACATTAAATATTTTTTGGAAAATCTTATTGAAATAATCATTATTATCGATGGAGAGGGCGAATCTATAGTTTTTAGAATTTTTGTCTGTCTGTTTATCTATGACCGTATGACGGAACAACCACTGGAGGGATTTTGATGAAATTTTGTATGATGATAGCTGGTTATCCGGGTCAACATATATGATACTTTTTACTGTGGGAAAATATCTCATCTCTGAGAAATCTATACTAAATGTTAAAACGTAAGTAGAGACAAACCTGAGCGGAGCGAGGGTGAGACGCTAGTACTAAATATACGTGAATGGAATTTATTTTGCTTAAATTTGGCTGTCATAAATCTATACTTAGTTGCGAACTTACCTAAGTAAAGTAACTGTGGATAAATGAGTCCCAGCACTAACACTACGGCGTAAGTCATTAGAGCCTTTACAAACTATTCATACAGCGAATGCATGTGCCGTGTTGGGAGGTTTGCTACACTCACGTACTTCATTTACGTCTCGCGCTAGCGTGAAATATTTTTATTAAAACACAAAAATTAAATAGAAATAGTAATATAATATAGAAAAGTTAAAATTGCTCAAATTCATTGCATTGCAAATATTATATTCCACTACTATTTTTAGTTTTTGGTGTATTTGCTAGCCACTACACCCCGATATGGGTTCGAATCCCGGATCTAGCCAAGTTTAGTTATTGATTCTTTCTCTTTAGTAAGTCTCAGTAACAGCTCGGAGTTTGGAAGTTGCGGGTGTTTCACCCCCGTGCCTCGGAGAACAACGCGATACTTGTATCGCGTCGTTCCTGCGCCTTAACTCTCACTGATCGTGTCAAGCAGTCGTCCCACCGGAGTATGAGAGTGACAGGAATAGAGAGTAAAATTGTGTCTGCGCGCACACTGGTGAACTGTATTATATATACATATTCGTAGATGGCTAGTTTCAATGAAATTGGCCACCGTGGCCGAAATCGGTCGGGAGGATGTTATTACATGTGAAAGTATGTATGTGAGTATGTTTGTTACTCCTTTACTAGGGAACAGCTGGGCTGAATTGGATGAAATTTAATATACAGATAGACATGACTTGCAGTAGCCATATGTAGGCATAGCGATAGGTATGTACTCGTACATCCCTAAACCAATCCAAGCGAAGCGAAGGTAGATCACTATTCAATATATAAAAGAAATTGAGATATTGCTACATGTACGAAAATATTAGCAATTTTTTCCACACATAACATTAAAACATACAATGTATACCCTATTAGTATAATTTTAAAGAGTAAGTAATCCTTTGTATGGACAATTCATAAGATTTTATAACAGAAAACTTTTATCTATACATCTATCTATACATATAATTCCGATTAATTATTATTTTAAATTATTTTATTTTAAAGTTGTTTACAAAATACACACATATTTTAAAATATAAATAAATAGATCTCTTACATCGCCCTCACGCTTTAAGTCTTCTATCCCCCACTGTCCGCTTTAATCCCGAGGAAAATGAAAATAGCGTGCTTTGTAACAATAACACAACTGTCTATTTTGTCACACCTCACTGCGCCTTATCTTGGCCGACCACACACACACAATATTGTACCAACTTTATATAACATTCATTTGTTTTTCTTAGAAACGCTACGTTGAAGTAAAGAGAGAATAAATAATGTGGGATACTAGTAAAACACACTTGCTTTCCTTGGTTGTGTCTATAGGTTGGTTGTAATCTCTGCAAATATTATAAAAATGTATCTATATATGATGGTGGGACCAGTAAAATTTGGAAAACTTGCGCTTTTTATAGTCTAATTGTCGAAGAAGTTATTTTATCTAATACTAATGACACACGCTCGCTCATCAGCTCGCCTCTAGTTACGTTTTAACGTTTAGTATACATATATTTCTCACAGTTGAAATATTTTCCCGCAGTAAATGGATCCTATATGTTGACCCAGATAACTAGCTATCATCATACCAAATTTCATCAAAATCTGTCCAGTGGTTTTCTCGTGATGCGGTCACGGACAGATAGAGAAAAATTCTAAAAACTATAGACTTGGCCTCGGTATCTATAATAATTATTATTTTAATAAGATTTTCCAAAAAATATTTAATGTACAGACTCTATACTGGACACGAGTGGTGATGGATTAGATCTAACATAAAAAACCTATATACAAACCTAAACAAACCTATATATATATATTACCTTACAAAACAAGCAAAACCATGTAATAAAGCTAGTAATTAACCATGACTATTATATTTCTCTCTATAAAATATAAGTAATGATAAATTGTTAGATGACATGTTCCATAAGGAAGGACGTGATTGATTGGAAATGCCTCACAAGCTGTCGTTTTTTATGTGAAACAAATATAAAAAATTGATAATATTTATCACTTTTCATATATTTTTTTATTGTTAAGTAGTCTTATATTTATGTATTGATTCATTTAAAAAAGTTGGTACTCAATTCAGAGTACTAAAAGTATATATATATATATATATATATATATATATATATATATATATATATATTATATGTACTTAGCCAGATCAAACCAAAAATTATATTTTAATTTGTGCCTATTATATTACATGTATGTAAATAGGCAAAGACAAAACAGCTCAGTATCTCTTTCTCCTTCGTTTGCCACAGATATTCTTTTGTTTCCGTTTAGTATCTGCTGACGAGCCTTGATGTTATCTATACAGATAAATAAAATTGAAGTGTCTGTTTGTAATATCAGCTTTTTACTAAATGCATATGAAATCAAATATACCCCACTTAAAAGAAAAACACAATTTTAAAAATATGCCAGTCTGTCTGTTTGTTCCAGCTAATCTCCGAAACAACTGGACCGATTTTGACGGGACTTTTACTGACAGATAGCCATACAATTAGGGTTCCGCTCGAAAAATTAAAACTTACCTAGGGACGCACCCGAGCGAAGCGAGATTACCTTACTAATCAATAATAATAATTGGAAACAGTCTTTTATATAGTTAGGTAAATTCTATTAACATATATGATGTTATCCTCAAATTTCCAATAATGATTATGAACGAATTTAGTCCACTAAAAGAACACTTTACTACTACATAGTGTACGTTGGTGCAAACGAAGCACTCCATTTGCTGTAAATCGGAGACAGTACTGTAGCATTAGACACTTAGTGCAGTGTGTTCAAAGTTTAATTCGTCCAAGTGGGGTGCTCGCGTTGCAGCACTTGTGATATTGTAAATAGGAAATTAAATGATACTCGTAAAATTTTATTGTCAACATTACTTTTTATTGCCTAGTTTTTGAAATTGTCTTACAAAATTGTAACTTATATGTGATAACAAATCTACTTTTTGCTTTGTTTACTACCTATGTTATATTATACTAATGATGTACTCTCTCTTCGTTCGGCGTTCCTAGGTCATTCGGTTTCCCGATCGAGCGTGGTATCACTAGGCTTAGCTTAGGCCTTAGCAGGTACACATACTGCGTCATGACAAAACCGAAATACATTGATTAAACTCTAACCGATAGTTACGTATTAATGTATAATTTGTATATTGTATACGTTGCCGGCTAACAATGTCGTGGTTTTTCTTGTAAAATGAATTAAAACTGTTATTGTCAATACTGTAATTCGGACTATCCATAAAAATCTACATAAAAATCTGACTAAATTTTGTATATCTATAAAATAAAAGATGCACGAGATCCGAATCAAACCCTTTTCCCTTGGTTTTTCAAGCGAACGAATTACAACGAGGTTGCCACTAGCTAAAACAACGTCTATGGCATAAAGATTTAGACCCAATTTAAGTTTACATTTTCTTAGACAAATACGAGTATTTGTTTTTCAAATAGTTGTAAATGAGCATGTGGAATCTGCTAATATTAAAGCTTGGAAAGTCTTCGAATGTGCTTTTAATTACGCTTTACAGTGTGCAGAGCTTTAATGATAATCGCATCTATAGTTTGTTAGCTTCATTTAACAGGATTAGAAACCGTTTTTAAATATACTTTTTGCGCGATTAGTCTAGAAAGAAGATAATGTATTAAATATACGACGATAGTGTTTATTGCTACACTTTATATATTTACCATTTAAAAATTTTAAACTTATTTATTTCATTATAATACTTTCACTATACATTTATATCAAGAGTTATGTAAAGTACTGTCATAACTCTATTAGATTATAAATGCTATAAACATTTTGTGCCAAAACGTGTGTAGTTTTACCTATATTATAATTTCTATTGTAACGCAAACGTGATCTCCAATAACTGTAATTTATGATGCGACACGATGAATATTGAAAGTTTTTAATATGATGGTAATTTTGATTAATTAACGCCCAACGTTGCTAGAATTACTTGAAATGAGAAAAGATAAATTAGATTTAATACTTTCTTAGATTAACGCGAATATTAGACATTTTAAATAATACTATATTTTCAAATATTTACATTTTTGGTTCCTGACGTTTCGATTGCGAAATTAAAACTAGAGTTTTAGGGTAAATTTATTGAGATTTTTCTAATATATTGATATGACCCTTGATATGTAGGTATAAATACTTTTAAACAAAAAAGATATATCGATTTTAAAATCTCCTAGAAGTTACTCCATTATTGAGAGTGGTTTTTTTCCGAAATTAATATTTGATCATCATAAAGTTATAATTAAGCTAGTGGCTCGTCCATACAAGGTTTTTTTTTATTAAGTCAGAAATACAGTAATATGATCATATTGTCGACTATTTTCGCCAAATGTTCATAAATTGCAGTCTATAGCTTTTCCAGAAAACCTCTGTTATTGTTTTGTTTTATTTCTTATTAGAAAAACCGTACAAAAATCCGTTCAGTAATTTCTGAGTTTACCTGAGTAGTCTGACCGATTTGTTGACACTTATGATTACTGCTCTGCTCCCTTGAGTAGTAGCGTGGTGATTTATAGCATAGCCTTCCTCAATAAACGGGTTATCTAATACAAAAAGAATTTTTCAAATCGGATCAGTAGTTCTTGAGATTAGCGCGTTCAAACAAACACTCATCACAACAACATGTCCCGACATATTTTTGTTTAGTAGCTTAAGTGCTATCAATAAAATTTTCAAGATTCTGTATTTTTTAGATAAGTAACAAACATACAAATCAATATATTGAAAACGTGTTAAAGTATTTTTACAATCAATTTATCATGGTGTGAAAATTTTGTTTCGTACGATTTATTGGGCTCTATCCATGTTAAAGATTTATGTTTATGTCACATCATTGTGGGTTCTATTTTACTAAACCTATTTATGAATCATGTACATTTCGATACATTTTGATTTAGTTTGATATATTGGATGATGCTGTTCTAAATATCTTCACTGTTTTTTGTCTGGGAACTACAACATATTATAGTGGTAGTAGGTCGATAATGTTATTCTTTCTTTGCTATGTATGATTAATGTATTGAATCTTTAGCTATCTATACTAATATTATAAAGAAGAAAGATTTGTATTTTTGTATGTTTGTAACGATTAAACTCAAAACTATGGGTCAGAGTAGCTGTTTCTATGTCATATGTCGGGGATTCGAGTTCTATTTGAAGGCAATATTGGTCATTTAAATATTTCTCATTGGTACGAGTAAATCTATGTTCAATTTATTTCGTGTACTTCTGTGACTCGACAAAGGTCATTTTAGTAGGGTCCGAAAGGTGTATAGGTGTCGTTATTTATTTATTTATTGGATCCACCTGTTAACCTGAAGGTTATATGTAAAACTTACTTTATCAATATATCATACTAGCGACTTACGCTGTCTTCGCTCGAGTGCATCGATTTTTTTCAAGTTCAATTAACGTAATACATTTTATCGGACTTAAAAATAGTCTATAACACTCGGCGGTTTTGTAGCTTCCTATTGGTGAATTTCCAGAATCAGTTTACTAGTTTCAGAGATTAAACCCCACATACAAACTTACAAATTTTACCTCTTTATAATGTCAGTATAGATGACCTATTAGTGACTTATTTCGTGTGTGTGCGGCCTTAGGTGCCTAACAATAGCGTATACAGAAGCTGATATAATATGGGGCTCCTCAAGCATCGTGTCTTAAGATCTCTCACATGCCGGCAACGCATGTACAACTTCCCTTACCAGGTCATTTGTCATTCTTTTCTATAAAAAAAGTAATCTATCTATATATATAATAAAATTGTAACTAAGCCGGATCTGTAGATTAAAGATTCAGCTTAATTAGAATTTTATTGTATGTATAGATAGATATTGTCGAATCAATTTTTTTAATAAAAACACACGATAAATAGCGCGTGTATAATATACGTATTTAAAATAATTGGGATGCTGATTCCTCAGTACATATTCGAAAAGCTGTACTTAAATTAAATGTAAAAGTAAAACTAAAATAGTAAAAAACCTAACATAAAACAAAAAAAAAAAAATACAAATTGTTAAAACTTTGATGTATCAGGGGATCTAAATCCATCGTTTTTCGTCGGGAGATAAAAAATAGCTGTCATCTGCGCCGACGTGCACACTCGACGCAGCAGGCAATACTGTTATTTCAGAATTGTATGAAAATCATAAAACAACTTCCGCATAAAATCCAAATTAAAATCATAATATATGCTTTATTCAAATAGATTTGTACAAGCACTTTTGAATCGTCATTCGAGAATAGATTTTAAACTGAAAATAAATGTCTATTTGTAAGTCCATGAGAAATCTACCATCGACTCGGAAGGCAGTTCTGCTAATAAGTGAATATATACTAAAGGTATATATTTTATACAATCTAAACAATTTTAAGCTACATCATATTTAGAATATTACATTAATAATATTGTCATATATCCCTGAAATCAAGTAAATCCATTGCTATTAGATAAAATAAAGAAAAAATATAAAGAAAAAATAAACTTCAGCATAACACTTAGTCTCTTCTACTAGTGACATGAGAGTCGGCTCGTTTTCTGACCAAAGAATCGGCATTGTCTTTCAACGGAGAAATGCGGCTAGCATTTTCGCCACAATTCCACGCGGACATGATTTGTACAGTAAAAATAACTAAGTATTTTAAATAAAACTATCTTTTCGGATTTTTTCGCGGATTTATTTGGATTTTTGGTTCCCGACTTCTTGAATGCTTTACAGCATCCATGGTTACGGGAGAGACTGAGGTGTTACATGTCTCGAAGGTATAGTTGTTACAGACAGCCTACCCACAAATAACAAAATGAAAAATTGCACCAAGTACCTTACAATATAAGATATAATTAAGAAATAAATTAAGAAACCCGAAAACATAGTTTTATTTAAAATGTCAAATATTCGTGTAAATCTAAGAAAGTATTAAATAACTGAGTATATTTGTAATTTGAATATATTTCCTTTATTGTTTTTTTTTAACTTTAGCATTTAAAATGCAAAAATAAAAAGGCAGTGTAGCCCAGTGTGGTAACGCGCTCGCTTGGGAAACCGAGCGATGCGATAACAATAATGTTATGATGACAAATCCCCTATACACGATGATTTGGTCATATTATAAAAGCTATCAATTCAATTTCTCACAATATTAATTATATATATAAATCTCTCAATATACATAAATAAATCAGCTTAAAATAAATGTCCATATTAGATATCCAATGTTAGTGAAATATATTTTTTACATTATAGTAATCTAGCTTAAAACGAGTTAAATGTACAACTTACATATTATAAAGAACTAGCATTGCCCGCAGCTCCATCCTCGTTCAGATGACCAAAAACCAAATTCTTAGGTTTTACAAATTAGTGTTCTCTTACATTGTAGTTTTGTATTTTTTCTCAAAAATGAGATATTTTCCCGCGGTAAAAAGTATCCTATATGTTGACCCAGATAACCAGTTACCATCATACCAAAATTCATCAAAAACCCTTCAGAGGTTTTTCCGTGAATCGGACAGACAGACTTACAGACAGACAGACAAAAATTCTAAAAAGATTCGGCCTCTGTATCGATAATAATGTCTATTTCAATAAGATTTTCCAAAAAATATTTAATGTACAGATTCGGCTTAGTTACAATTTTATTATATGTGTAGAAAAGAAATAAGAACCTCCTCCTTTTTAAATATGCTTATAAATAATAAACAAAAGTTTGAAAAAAGCATGCCTAAAACAAGAAATGGAAACTGAAAACATGTTTTACCATTTCAATTTCACATGCAAATGTGAGATCTAACGTGACGTTTAAAGTGTCGACTAAACTTAATTATATTTCTAGACGACGAGCTTTCATGCACTTAGTCATACTACATGTAACAAATTCACAGAATTACACTAGCATGTTCGACATTGCTTAGTAAAACTTCAAGTTTTATTTTATACTAGGCTCACCCTCGCTACGCTCGGGTTTGGCTCTAGGAAAACGAAAACAAATTTATCCCACGGGAATCGTACATATTTCCGGGATGAAAATTAACATATGTGATATTCCAGATTATAATCTATCTATCACATGTATATCTTGCAAAATTTCATCCAAATCCGTTCTGCCGTTCTGACGTGATTGAGTAACAAACAACTATCCAAACATTTGAATTAGTAAGACTTGCCTTAATTTTTAATTTTTACACCCTAGTAACTCTGACTCTGACTCTCTCTCTTTACTATTAGTAGACTCATGACGTTCAGTAAAAAATTGTAATAATTTAATGCTGAATAAAAGAGAGAAATAGAATAATATTAATACGGTCACTATATAATGTTGTTATTTAACTAATTTAGTCACAATTTATAACAAATTGTTGGATAAATGGTTTCACATTTATGTAGGTACGGAATAAATAAAACGATTTGGTTTTACAATAGATTTCAGCAAAAAAATCCGGTAGAAGAACTGCGTTTTGAGACTTTATGTTTTTCAAGGAATATTTAATTAATTTTTCAAGGATATTTTTCTATAGGTCTTTTTAAGATCTACACTTTTCTAGTAATAATACACAGTTCAACATCGGCTCGATTATATCTAACTAAAGAATTTCGGCTTCGCGGCCGCGGGATTCTTATATCATGATACGATTAAACATCCAAATAATATACATTAAAAACAAAAACTACTTCTACGCCACATAATTTTATTAAATCTGTATAACTATTCTGATATTAGGAGATGTAATGATTATTATATAATCTATATAAATTAACTTGAAACGCTTTTCAATGGACTCAAAGGCCCCAAAGAAAACTGAAAACTGATAGGACGATGTCTGTCGGGTCAGCCTATAATAAATTAATTATGAAATGTGCCATAATTGTAATAAAGCAAACCTTATGATTTTGTTATTATGTGAAATTGCTATTAAGTTAAATTATTTAGAGTGCAACAAACTGTAAATGTGCAGACTTGCTAGGTAATCTCAGACTAATGACGGAGCATTCATTTGAACGGAATAGCTTTTTTGCTTGAGTAATTTTTATTGGACTTTAAAAATATCTAGACACTAAAAAGTATAAAACTAAAAGAAAAACTGAACGGTGGTTTTTATTTATTATAGATTGATATTTTTCCATTACAGTAAAATCTGTCAAGCCAAAGCTCCTTCCTCCTTCATCGCCTCGCTGCAGGATAGCTTACGCACTCAACCGTCACCCTTCGACAGCTGATTTGCCCAGGCATACCACAAAAATCAAGGATATCGAGTACCTCCCACGGTTCACTCTGCTATCAGAAAAGTACCTGAAGCAACCGGTATGGTACACTGCCCACTGAGGTAGGCCGCCCCCCACTTGCGTTTCTTGGCTTCGCGTCCGGCTGGATTGCCCGACGTCAATGAGCCCCCCAGCACGACAATACGAAAATGTCACTGCTCTAAGTGTATACTATACGATAGATAGGATTGAGAGAAGTTAATGCTATTAATTGTATTATCAAGAGTTAACACTTGTAACTAAAATGTATTGTGTAATATCCTTTGATAATAAAATCTACTATATAAATATCTCGTGTCACAGTGTTTGTGGCCGCACTCCCCCACATAGCTCGACCGATTTTAATGTTTTTTTTTGTGTATTTGGTAGGTATGAGAATAGGTCGTCAAGTATTTTTTACACTCCTACCCCCACTCCCATTTAAAAAAATCGTGATTTGAGTATTCTTATACGAACAGGAAGAGGGTGAGTCACTGTATAACATAAAGCCAAAGAGTTTATTTGTAGATTGAATGCTTATAATATAGAAAAAGCGCGCATGAAAACCCATTTTCAAGTCTACACGTAATATAAAAAAATATTATATTTGCCTTTTTTAGCGAAAAGTGAAGTTATATTGGAATCTATAAAAATCGACTGAAGCAAAATTTGATTAAAGATCGTTTTGCTCCGATGTGATTGAAAACCATAAAAAAGTAAAAAAGATATGAGCCTAAGTACACGTGAAACCGTTTACTGGGAGGAGGTACTTTTAAAAGCTGCTATATGTAAATATTTCGAGTTTTTTAATACAAGGCAGTAAAAACTTTAATATTGATAATGTAAGTGCTTTTCTAATTGAATATTTGCCTGTCTATGTATAATATATAAATAGAGAATTAAATGAAGCTTAAAATCAATTATTACATAGAAGAAGTACTGTAGAGTTTGAAGTAAAAATAATACATAATCTTAGAACTCCAGACTGAACGGTCTCGGCGACTTAATTTTTCATAAGTCCATTTATTGTTTGTCAGAAATTTTACAAGCAAGTCGGTAAAAAAAATTCAATTACTTTCACTCTCAATATGTTGGAACGCTAATTCAACTTCGTGCTCCCTTACCGGAGGCTGTAACCGCTAACCACCTATTTAGTTCCTTTTTTTCGAATTTCTCAACAAACTTAATAGACTCAATAATTAACTTAACGCGGGATTTGAACCCAGGACTTCATGATTCAGAAACTTCCATAATACGCCTACAATGCAGATGCTTGTCTCAGACAATTAACTAGTCTTTACATTATTTGTGACTACAAAGAACAGTTACGTGACATGGGTCTTTCCTTTGTCCCTTCTAAGAACATGTGTAAACAGTTGTGGAAGTATATATTATAGGTGTATCTTTTTATTTATTTGCACATATAAAAAAGTTTCAACATTTAATACTTTTTGGCAAATTTCTTTGGAGATGTTTGTGCTGTGATGTTAGATGTATATATGTATATATACTTGTGGATTTTTTTAAACTTCATTAAATCTGGCTGGACGGATTTTATTGGTTTTGCGGCTTTTCGTGGGGAAAATATATTTTCTAAACTAATATATTTTGATTCGATCATTATGCTTTAGAAAATTCAAGTTCAATTTTTGCTTACAATACTGTAAGCAATTTTAATTACAATCCTGTGAGCTATACAGCTCATGAAAATAAGAGTGTACAGAGTTTTGCATAACTAGTAAAAATTTCACAAAATGCTATTCAAATATTCGTTGCTAATTATTTTTAATTACAATTCTCATATTGACAAGCCTTAGAAAGTATAAATACAAGATTAAACCGTGGCCAATTGCTAGTTCAATAAGTTCAATAAGTTATACGATTCCTTATACATAGTATATTTTAATATAATCAAAACCCTGACGAGAATAATTCTAACGCAGTAAAATATCAACCAATTTTATTATTACAGTTTTCTTGAATTTATTTTATTTTCAAAAACCTCTTGAAGACATTGCGAAATAAATTCTACTTTACATTGTGCTTTTTATTAAAACTACATCTGCATTTTAGATGGAAAGAAATATAACGGCAACGTATTTAAAGAACAAATTGTACATTTTTATTTCTTCTCAATTTGAAAGAACCACTTTGTAAATTAAACTAGCGACTTACACTAGCTTCGCTCGGGTCTCGGCTTGAAGGAGTTAAGAATGGATAAATTACATTTTTTTTGCTCCACCAACCTTCGCAGGCATTTGTAGAATAACCCACCTGAGTTTCATCGCAATTGGAGCAATGCCTAGAGGACAAGCATACGAACATTCATTTTTATTTATATATAAGATGTTTGAATATTTTTCAAAACCAACATTTATGCTTACCACCTGCATTCATACAGGTGGTTATGTGGAATTTATTACCCAGAGAAGCTAGTACTTATACATATACCCATTAAAATCCAACGGAAGCTCCCCTGTCTTGATGGGGCGTCGTAAGATCGCTTACGCACTCAACCACGAAGCCTCAATAGTCTACCGAAGCAGACCACAACAACCACGGGGTTGCTCCAACGGTCAACTCTGCATCATCAGAGAATCGCATGGCAAGGTGGGCTGCCCCCCTGTGCGTTTCTCGCACACACATTAGGGGGAATAATGTTCCTTCATCAACTGTTAAGTTCGTATTTATGTATATAGGTACATATGTTTTGTAGGATTGGTCCTTAGGTATTATATATATATATATATATATAATATAGTAATAGCGGCTTAGCCTAACATAGCATTGTTTAATACAAGTGTAAATTGCACTTAAACTCAAATAAACCCAGACGCGAAACATGTAATATCAAACTAATTTAGAAGCTTATTGAGACTTTCGATAACATTCAAAGGAGAAAAACAAGGCTTTATTGGATTTGTAAGCCTAAAGCTCGAAATATAATATTTGGTTATATCACAAAGAAAGAAAATGGTATATCTAATATCAACTTATAAATCACCCCAGTATTTTCACAACGTAATAGGCTATTTCTAAGTAAATATATAAAAGTAGCTTTTACCCGCGGCTTCACTCGAGTCAAGTTTATTTTTAGGCTATTTAAATTTTTTCGCCCCCTGAAGGGGTTGTTTTTAAAAAGCACGGTACATGTATTTATTTATATGTTGATATCTATCTCTCTTATGTAGTTTCTCCATATAACTTTCGAATCCCCATTGCACCACTTTAGAATTTTCAAAAATTCGTCCTTAGCGGATGTCTACGTTATGATAACTGTCAGCGTGTCGGTGTGTCAAATTTCAACCTAATTCATTCAGCGATTTGATAAATGCGTTGCTAGAACAGCCAGTCAGTCAAAGTTTCTTTTTATATATACAGATATAATCAAATTCTTTTTGAAACAACTTTAAGTCAAGAAGGGCAACTTGTTATATTATATTTTTATATTTTGGGTAATGTTTGATCAAACCTACATACATAAAAAAATATATTTTTCTTTATTTATGTAGGTAATATGATCATCGATCTCTATATACGTATTCGTATTGTGTGACAGTAAGAAAAAAGTGATTTAAAAAGTGAAAACAGTTTTGTTATGGAAAACGTGAAACATTGTACCACAGTCAAATTAAAAAAAATAAAATATTTTAGAATTGCGTTTGATTTTCCTATATATTAACTATTAATGATAATTGAAGGTAAAAAAATAGAATTTCTAAAGATAGACAAATTCTGATTGTTAAAAAATATAGCTTTATTTAAAACTAGCGACTCATTCCTAGTGAAAAGCAAAAACAAATCTATCCCACGGGAAACGTACATTTTACTTGGAGTAAAAAGTAGCCTATGTGCTATTCCAGACTATAATCTATCTCTGTGCCAAATTCCATCCAGATCCGTTCAGCCGTGAAAGAGTAACAACTAACAAACATCCATCCAAACTTTCGCACTTATAATATTAATACTAAGGGGATGTCTAGTATTCGAGTAAATCTTAGAAAGTATTAAGAAAACACAATATTTTAATATTTTCTTGCATAAATAAACGTAATGCATGTCTTAGGTAATACCAAATAATAAAGTTCATAGCCCGCCACACCCTGTCGTTAAAATATCGTTACGTATGGCAATTTATTAAATTTTTACACCCTCTCAACATGTAATTTAAACTTGCTACAGCCATAGCCTATATACACTATGCAGCCTTCTTATTTTTGTATTATTTGTTATTTAAATTAATAAATACTTTTGTATGCTAGTTTTAAGTATTTCATTTTTTTGAAAAGGGGTCGATAATGTATAGGTAGAGCTGGAATAATGAGTTTTTGGTTGATTTAATATATTTTTACTTTAAAAGTTAAATAGCAGTCTGTCCGAAACCACGGCTAGTGCAATCCGAAACGTCGGGAACAGTCCCATAGTGTCATTCTTATACGATTATAAAACGCTATTCAAAAAGTTATACTTGAAAAGTAATCATTCTCATATAGAAATTATTCAGAGTCCATTTTGTTAATTTAATTTAAAGGTCTATATATTATGTATTCAAAATTCAAAATATTTTATTCTGATTTTTATTTTTTCTGATATTGATTTTTTACTGAACGTCATGAGTCTACTACCAGTTCGGAAAGAAGTAGTCTCAGACCTGAAAAGAATTGGCACAAGAAAATCAGGTCAAATGAATGATGAGTCGGAGAATTCTTTATATATAACAAAGAATTCTTCGATTTGTTCATGGATGGGTAGAAGTAAGACAGACATGCAAACACACTTCCAAAATTAATATATTAGTAAGAAGTGGGAGTACTATGCCAGAGGCATTATACGTTTACAGTATACATATTTGTTTATGTACAATTTGCTGTAAAGAAGCAAGTGTTTAAAATCATATGAAAACTTGTTAGGTTTTGAAAAATATACAAACATTTTAATAACTTACAAAGTGGTGCTTTTAATTTGTGAATAAATAAAAATGTACAATTTGTTATATAAAAAAATGTAGTACGGAAATATTCCTTTTAAAAAGATCTTTTATATTATAGCAACGCTATATATACGTACTTAGGGATGCGTCCGAGCGAAGCAAAGATAACTCACTAGTATTATTTTATATTTCTTTTTAAATTTTTGCGTTCCAAAATTGTATAATAATGACAATACGGGGCTTAAACGCGTGAATTTGTAAATGGCTAAATACTTTATTCCCGATGTTTCGATTGGGTTGCACCAGCCGTGGTCACGAGTAAACTCGGTCTGCTCATTATCATACAATTATTTCAATATTTATTAAAAACTACCATCTTTTTCCACACAATTTTGCTTAAGAGAAAGGTAGAAGAATGTATATTGATAACTCTTCATAAACAATGTTTATAAAGCTGTTAGTTTCTACATCCTAGATGGACCTACGACCTACACATATATCAACACAGCGCCGCTTCAAATAAGAACGAGAACGGATAATTTAAAATTTCATTTACACTCTTGCATATTCAATTGCACGCTTAAACCGTAATTTATGTTATGAAGCTTTGCTGATATAAAATTCGCTTTAGATAGGAGCTTTTAAAAAAAGTTGTGGCCACTTGTACATAAACCTGTAAACTAAAATATATCAGAACTATATTTTAACAAATGTCTTCAAATAATTATACTTCAAGAGTGGTCGCATATAAATTTCAAGAATAAATTCCATTCCTGAGAAAAGAAAAAAATAAATAAAGTGATTGTGAAGTCGATACACGTATTATGTTAAAAAGTAATTACAACTTACTAAGTTCTAAGTTACGCTTCGCTCGGGTGAGTCCGTGGATGACAAACAGAAGCCGTAGTACTCCAAGTCATACACTATCTTCTAATTAAATTTCATTCGAATTTGTCTAGTTATTTATACAATATGCATAGCACAAATATAATATTTATAGCACAAGGTGAAATTACAAAAATACACCCACTCATATATAAACATAGAGTCGCAGGAAAAAGTGAATAAAATAAATAAATATGTTGAACATTAACACATAGCACTATCTAGTTCCATAGTAAGCTACGAGCCTGTGTTATGAATACCAGGTAGTTGATACACTACACATATATAACTTTAAATACATACATATTTATAAATATAAACACCCATGATTGGAGTACAAAAATTCGTGCTCATCACACAAATGAATGTCCCCAACGGGACTAGAACCCGTGACCGCTGGCACAACAAGTAGGGTCACTACAAACTGAGCCAAACGTGTCGCCAAATAAATCTTTTATATAGACAATACATATAACAAGTGCTTTGTTATAATAAAGTAAGGAAGGGGCAAACTACCCGCGTCGTTTTACAAAGAAAGATGCTGTCCGGTTACATCTTTGTTGTCCCATTTAGACGTATAAAGGAAATCCTATAGAAATAATCCACTTAGATTTTTTTACTTTATTTATACGAAAAACTAAAACTAGGGTTATACATAACTTCACTTGTATTTTTTAAAATATATGTATATTGAACATAAAATATTACTTTTTTTAATATTTTGTTGTTATTTTTGGTTTGATTTAGTTTTATCAAGAGTTAGACAATATTTTTAAATGAAAAGTATTTTCATTTTTTGCTCAGTATGAAATTATATATTATATATTTAATAGTTTGTGTTTCTTTTACAAAATTTCATCGATAATATCGTTTTTTGTATAGGCTCAACGACATGGGCTGCTTTTATATCATATATTTAATTTTTTCCAATAATAAACAAAAAAGTCACTAGTATCTCGTAAAAAAATCGATTGTATATAGTCTTTATAATTATAACTCGAAAAATTTTATCATTTTCCGAAGTTTTGACTTTATCTAATCAATATTAATATTTTATGTAATTTACTTCAGATGATAATCGAATCTGTAACTTTCACAACTATGCCATAAACACGGTAGTAAAATATTATTATATGGCTATAAAAACAGGTAAAAAGGGATTCTGGGGACGGAATCATTTCCTGTTTTGATAGTAATGTTACTATGTTAGTAATGTCAAGGATAAGTTTCATAAAAAATATATTTAGAGAATACATATTTTAAAATAGACAGATTACAGATAGACTACGAATGGTTCTTTAATATTTTTGAAATTATACTTGTTTTGGTACGTTTGGGAAAAAAATATGACAGTAAAATTTTTACGATGCCAAAAAATCATATAGTGAAGTTAGCTGAAAGCGACATGATGAAGTTAGCTGCATTCCTTTTACATACTATATATTATACAGAGAGTTATGACATACGGGATGAAATCTTTAGCTATTTTTGTTCTGTTACGCCAAAGAAGTATAAATTCATAAGTACACACACGTTTTTTATTAAATTTCAAAACGCTCTTGAGAGGTAAATGGTTAACTCTTTTTTATAATTTTTTTTAATACAATAATTATTATCGCACTAGTATTATAAATGAGAAAGTTTTATGAATGTTTGTTTCTCCTTCACGTCTAAATAGCCTGACTGACGAATTTGAATGAAATTTAGTAGTAAAAAATGTCAAAAGATGGCACTGCTGTCGAAAGTGATGCAATCTGATTTATTTATAGACAATGTACAGCCTAACCACTAAGTATAAAAATATTAGATTTTGTACAAACATTTCTTATATTATTTGACGACACGCTTGGCTCAATTTGTAGTGACCCTACTTGTTGTGCCACTAGTCGTGGGTTCGAATCCCACTGAAGGCAATTATTTGTATGATGAGCACGAATGTTTGTCCTCCAGTCATGGCTGTTTATATAATTTTATAATATGTACGTATTTAAATTTATGTAGGTATGTGTAGTGTATCAACTATCTGGTGTCCATAACATAAGCCTCGTAGCTTACCATGGAACTAGATGGTGCTGTGTGTTAATGTCCCAACATATTTAATTACTATTAAAAAAATATAAATTTGTATTACAAAAAGATAATTTTTAGTAAAAATAGTAGAATTTAGTGCGGACTTGATTGAAACGTGGCAACTAATATACTAAATAATAAACTTTGCTATTGTAACCTGTAGTTTAATTTATTTACCCATTACTGTACCTAAGACTTAAACAACCCTATTTCAGTGTAACAGATTCTGCAAGACCTGCATGTAATTTTCAAGGCTGGCATTATCGGGGCGAAACACTCTACATGTAAATGAGAAGCAATTCCAGGTTATATATTCTGTGTACATTGAATGATATTTTATTGTTATGTATTTAAAATTTTTAAAATTAATTCAATATGGTGGTATATTTGACGTAGATAAGAGTCAGTTAAAATTAACGAAGTTAAAAGTAAATAAAAATGTAAATAAATAAGCGTGTTCTTTTATTATTAAGCTTTATTGATAGCTAAATTTAGTTACCTATATATATATATATATATATAAGACGGAGGAGGATTTAGTAACCTTTTTCTGTTATGAAACCTTATTATTGTTTAAAGTCACTATGTTCTTTAATTTACTTTTTATTGCTTCTAAATAGATTTTGATTTTAGAGCAGAGATTTAGTCTCGAGCGGGGTCGAGACGCCATCACGACATTCTTTGGAGATACGTGGCTTAGTAACGTTGGTTGATCATAGAGAGATATATTTGATATTGTAGTTGGAAGTCGATGATCGGTGACTGTGAACCCGCTAGCTCTAAATCATTAGAATTACCGTTTCAAGTTTATAACATTGTGACTTCCCTGATTAAATTGTGTATTGAGCACTGAATACTTTATTATTTGAGCCCTGATAACGCCCACAAGATGAGTAACCACCAAAGATGATGTTCGTAGTATATGGATAACACGACATCAGAAGTGGTATGATACCCGAAGAACAGGGCAAAGATAGATGACAGCGGCCATTTGAAAATTTTGTTGCGAAAATTTTCTCAAACTGAAACGAAATGCGATGTCAAATGTTAAAAAGGACGCACAAAATGGCGATGCATATACGGGTTGTTTTACAGAAGATTTACTTTTTGATAATCATGAATCATTATGATATGATATACTCGTATGCAAGATGCTCAAAAGATTAAAATAATCATAGATGTCTCAATTTAATTTTTATGAAATGACATGAAGTCGTCAAAGATGTATTGCTAGCTGGATTTGATTTTGTTGATATTATTATCGCAAAAATATTTTTGAACACGATATGAATGGAAAAATTAAATGGAGAATTTGTTTATTTCAGGATGATATATGAAGTTAATTTATTTAATCGATAAATTACGAGAATTATTTTTGAAATGTTTTTGTTCGATGCTTATAAGGACCTTCTTCTAGTTATGAAATAAAATATAAATCGTGTCAGAATTTTAGTGTCAAAAATGTTTTGTATTGTAATTGTTTGCTTTATATTTTCTTTATTTCAGGATTTTTAAAGTGAAAATATTGAGTTGATATTTTTGATAAAATAAAATTTAACTAAAAGGCTTGCTATTTCCCGTCTGAACATTTAAAGACGATATTTGCGAATTATATTGGGAAAATTACATAGTTCCTTTAACTTGCGTATTCATTTCGGTTATAAATTTTTTATTTAGCAGTTGATACTAAATTAAAAATTTTCCAGCAGTCCATCAGGTAAAAGATGTTCCAAAAGAAATATGAGAAATAGTCAACTGTATAAATGGTGATACAGTGACAAACTAATGTTTGTGTACACTCCGAAGACATTCTCATACGCACGCTGAGATAGAAATTTTTGATTATAATACCGATTTCATATGTCCTTATTTGTTCCAAAGATTAAACATAATTAGATCGGGCCGATGGTAATATCAACTGTGGCACAATAATAAATAATATAAATTTTCAGGTGCTTCGTTTCTAGTGTTCAAAATATGTATTTAGCGTAGAGAGGACGATTTCTTCAGCCAGATAAATAAATCACGCTAAGCCAGACCACATGAGACGTATACGATGCCCTAGAAGAAGACGGTATCCAGAGATGCTTGGGCTATGTCAAAAATGGATATCAGCTGTGAATGTTTCATTTAATCTAATGTGAATTTTCTATGGTGAGACGTTTCCATTTTGTTTAGGTATGTGAGGCAAGTGATTTCCGAATGTACCGTTAAAGACGGTTGTAATTTTAGTTATTTCCAATAATATCTAGCAGCTTAACATTAATAAACCTACGTAGCACAAGCTAGGGTGACTGAATTGACGAAGTTATGTAACATTGACAAGCCGAAGTAGCACGATGAGGCTGTATGATTCTGATATTGCTGTGCGACGATGGTGGAAGGTGGTATTTAGACAATGTGGTGCCTATTTGGCGTTGACGAGTCTTTGTAGCAAATGTAGCCTGAGTGGCGAGAGTTGCCTGTGTGGCAAAAGTAACATATGTGGCACATGTAGCCTGAATGGCGAGAGTTGTCTGTGTGGCATTGGTTGGGTTCTGTCGCATCGTTTGATTTGTGTGGCACCGACTTAACTTGATTAACATATGAGACACTTACTTCTGTAACTTGTACTCAATGATAAATAAGTTGTGTGTATAGTTTTTTAGGTTTTAGTCATTTTAAAGATTCAGTATTCACAAATTTGTCTTAAAGAAAACTAGTTAGGGAGAATGAATATGATTTGAATCGCTCTTTATTGTTAACATATAAAGCTAAATATTTACCCAATATTCATTGTGTTAGGTACATTGGAATTTGAGGGTGTCTGTTTGTACTAAGTACACTTTTGCACTAAATATCTACTGCACCGATGGCTAGTATTAGTAAGATTGGCCACCATGGTCAGTTATTTGGTCAGGAATAGCCGAGCTAATGTTACTTTTTCTATAGATCGATTTTCAATATCACACGAGGGCGCGTGAACAGCAGGACGGCCGTGGTAGAAGAAATAGCGGTGGTGAGTGCCCCACAAGATCACCCGAGGGCGTGTGAACAGCAGGACGGCCGAGACGGAGGAGGATTTAGTTACCTTTTTCTGTTATGAAACCTTATTATTGTTTAAAGTCACTATGTTCTTTAATTTACTTTTTATTGCTTCTAAATAGATTTTGATTTTAGAGCAGAGATTTAGTCTCGAGCGGGGTCGAGACGCCATCACGACATTCTTTGGAGATACGTGGCTTAGTAACGTTGGTTGATCATAGAGAGATATATTTGATATTGTAGTTGGAAGTCGATGATCGGTGACTGTGAACCCGCTAGCTCTAAATCATTAGAATTACCGTTTCAAGTTTATAACATTGTGACTTCCCTGATTAAATTGTGTATTGAGCACTGAATACTTTATTATTTGAGCCCTGATAACGCCCACAAGATGAGTAACCACCAAAGATGATGTTCGTAGTATATGGATAACACGACATATATATATATATATATATATATATATATATATATATATATATATATATATATATATATATGTGTGTTTATACGTATGTTTATTATTCTGTCATATATGATGAATTTTAGTACACAGAAAGACTTTTACCTGAAGTAAATAACATTAACACATGCTCTTAGGCACCTAAGGACGTCGTCGTTAGCAAATATAATACAAGAGATATTGTATGAAGTCTGTGGCAATGGATTTGTGTATTCTGCAGACTATTCTAGTAGAAATATCAAGTCAAGGTCTTATTACTACAGAACTTACAATTTATAAGTGCTTTATAAAATTCAAATAGATTGATTGAAATGATGGAACAAGTAAATAATATGTATATTTGCTTATATGATGTGGTCGGACCCAGGTAATATTCACACAAAGGAGAATATAACTTTCAAATGATTGAACTGGTTTTTAGTTCTCTAATGCTCCACCAATCGAAAAAACCAAATGAATCCGCGAAAAATAGTTTTATTGAAAATGACAAATATTCTCGTAAATCTATGAAAGTATTACGGGATGATTTTCATCTAATAAAGCCGAAAATCATTTAGATTAAACTAGCTTTCGCATAATTTGGGAACTGCGATACTTGTATAAGAAAGCGATATAGATATATTAAAATCGATTCTTTTTTTCAGTGGCTTCTAACATTGCCTTTTGGGCACGATTCAGTTCAAACGCTTGAAACAGTTCGATAATATTTCAATTACTCGTGTTAAATGGTAAGGAGCTGTCAGCAGTTTGAAAGGTTTTGTTGAAATAACCGGACAGACAGCAGTTGCTCTCTTTGTTGTTTTATCAATACTAATATTATAAAGAGGTAAAGTTTGTGAGTTTGTGACGCTGTAGGGGGTAATCTCTAGATCTACTGACCCGTTTTAGATGAAATTTCGTAAGTAGATAGTTTGAGACCCTGAAAAGGACATGTGATACTTTTTATTCCGGAAATCATCCCTTAAGGGGGTGAAAATTGGGATGATATTTTTTACGGGGAATCAAGTTAGGGACGAACCCGAGCGAAGCTAGGGTGAGTCGCTATTAATCAATAGTTTGCTTTGCCAATGCAACAGTTTTTTTCACATATTTTGATCATTAGTAGAAAGATATTTATTTTATTTCTTAATTTAAAAAATCCATTTATAACATAAAAACAAATATTTACAAATAAAGTTACAGTTAGCCAACATCATTCTACATCTGGACAAAGGCCTCACCTCTACATTTCCAAGTTATGCGGTTTTGCGCAAGAATAAGCCAATTTTGATCGAATTTTTATCTCGCCACCAAGATAGAGTCTTTCTGGCTCAAGGATCGAAAAGTACCTATAAAAATTAATCTACGTACACTTATAGTAATCTGCCGGATTACTATAAGTGTACGTTCACTATAAATCACACCCAAAACTACCCAAAAAGACATTCTAAATTAAATTCATAAACAAAAATTGAAGCTAAAATTAATTTTGTATATTAAAGAAGATATTTTTAACATATTAGCGAGATTGGTAATTTTCTTTTAATTTTGAACATTTCAGCTAAAATTTTAAGATGGATTGTGAAATTTCATTAAAGATCTTCCTGTTTGTCTAATTCATTATAGACTTCTTATGTAATTAAATCAACGCTTCCCAATTTATTAACTGGATTGTTCGCTATATTATGTTAATTTGATTATATTCAGAGAACTAGCTAATCTGAAATCTCATTACTTAGTCCTAGGCAATGCAACTCCAAGTAACTATTGTAGATACTGTTTGCATTGTGTTTATACGGTAATTGTATTGTCGTCCTTAGTAAAATAATCTATACATATGATAAAATTGTAACTAAGCCAAATCTGTACATTAAATATTTTTTTTGGGATATTTTATTGAAATAGATATTATTATCGATACAGAGGCCGAATCTACAGTTTTTAGAATTTTTGAAAGACAGAGAGACAGACTGACAGAGAAAAATTCTAAAAACTATAGTTTCGGCCTCTGTATCGATAATAAAAAACTATTTCAATAAGATTTTCCAAAAAATATTTAATGTACAAATTCGGCTTACTTACAATTTTAATATATGTATAGATGTATAGATGTCAAATATTCGTGCAAATCTAAGAAAGTATTATTATAGGAAATAGTATATGGTGCTGTGATAAAGGAGTATACAGTAACTGGTCTAATCAAGCTTTTTTAAAATCAGGACCTTGTTTCAACGTTTACGTCGCACCTGTGCTAACTCTTTATTTGTAAAAAGTAGAACACCATAATCCTGAAGCGTGTTTGTTTGTATGTCTGTACATCATTTAACGTAGCGACATAGCAAAGAATATGCGTATTGTTGTATAGACTTTATGCGTCAAAGAGAGGAACAGGCTTTTGTTTATTTTGGTACTGAGGTAAGAGCTTCAGATATATGAATATGAATCCATAGTATAAGATTTTCAGTAAGATTTTGACATATCTTTGAATCAATATATAAATCTTATATTAGTATATTAGTATAGCGATTATAATCTTAATATTGTACATAAAGTGGGGAGGAAAATAAAAAAATATTAAAGTTATACTTAGTGGACCATAGCACCATAATAGCAGATTATAACAAATGGAATTCGCTATCATGAACATCGTAGACATGACCAATTAGACACGCTGCACTAGAATTCCTCGCAATGGAAACAAATTAGAATATATAACTTGGTACATAAATAAGACAAGATATCATCTGTTGGGCGTCTGCCAGACACCTGGATCATGAATATCGTAAATAGGTGACAAAATTAAAAGGTAAACTAATGTTAAATTAATAGTTATTTAATCGGACGATTCATTTATAGATTTATGCGAATATTTATCTTTTTAATTGAAACTAGAGATACAGTTTCCCCCACGACCATGATTGCTGTAAAGCCAACGTCGCTAAAATGTCATAAAAACGTAAAAAAAATAGAAACCAACTTCCAGGCACTAAAATGTAAAAAATAAATAAACCGAGGTTTTCATTTAGAATAGATACTTAATCAGATATTTTGGAAGTCTTGCTTTGCTATTTATTAGTATTAATTCAGTAAATATTTGTGAAAGCTTTCTCTCGTATGAAATAAGAATTGATTGAAAGATACAATGTTGGTTCCAGAGATTTTATCCTTACCCTATCGATTAGTTGGATAAAATAGTGACGGGATATTTTTTTGCATTATTAGTACACTCAATTACCGATTTAGAGAAGTTTAAAAAAAAAGTTAAAGTACGATTATTATTATGTTTATAATAAAAGAATATTTCATTTAAGTTTTGATGTATTCAATATTTAAGGTGTTTTTCTCCCATATTTCCAGTCTTTATACGAGTATATAAAATAATGTAGGTACATATGTGTAAGTAAATAAAATATCCCTTTTAGTGGCAAAAGTATTGATAATAATGCATTGACACTTTTCAATGAAATTCCAACCCAATAGTCATCAGATAAATTATTGTTTAACACACTGTAGGGATGATGCACTCATTTTACTTTAATAAAAGTATATCTTTACAGCTAAATAATTAAACGATTACATCCTTTGCTTTTAGCTACTAACGTAATCTGTACTCTATGCTTACTAATTTTAAAAGCTAAAGAGTATGTTTGTTTGTTTGTTTGTTAAAGCGCGCTAATTTTTGGATTTATTCGTAGGTACTAGTCCAATTTGAAAAATTCTTTATGCCTTTTATATCCTGTTAATTGAGGGAGGCTATATACTATCGTACACTTAGCGACTTACGATCGCTTCACTCGGATGCGTATCTAAATTTGCAGAGTCTAGAAACGCATAAAAGGCACGTCCAAAGCATTTTTTTTTGTTAATAGTAGGTATAACCACCAGAGTTTTATCATGATCAGATCAATGGTTTAAAAACGAATAAAGGATAAACATACGAACATGTCAATTTTATTTATATAGGTTTATCATCTTACATCACACTATGACTTACGAGTACTTATAGAAAATTTATTGATGCAGGCAGAGTCGTGAGGAAACGCTAGTCAAAATGTTATGATGCATCTTCTTCATATAAGCATTATATGTATGTATTTATAAAAGATTATACTGTAATAAAATTTCTTGGCCTGGTGACTAGCTTCTACAAATGTAGATTACGATACCGTGGGTTCGAGTCCTGGGTTGAGGTAGTAGACGTATCAGCATTATTCGTCCAAGAAATTCTCAGACCGCTAGTCTGGAACTTGCAAAATACTGAATTTGCAAATTATTTACAATAGTACATACATACATAATATGCCTACGCTGTGGTATTAGAATTTCTCAAGACAGATTTTCCATCATATCCTAAATACTCTTGGGTGAGAATGCATACTAATATTATAAATGTGAAAGTGTGTTTGTTTGTTTGTCTTTCTTTCACGCTGAAACAGAGTAATGGATTGGCATGATTTTTTGTGTGGAAATAGAGGACTGGAGAGTACAGTTTTTGCCAACCCACCACCACTCATCATACTATGTACATACATAATTATAATATATATTTTATCTATTCCATACTAACCGTTAAAAACCCCAGGAATGAACTCGAGCGAAGCCAGGGAGAGTCACTAGTATTATATAAAACTTATTTTAGTGCTTCTTGACATTTATTGGTTTTAATTTTGAGTACGTATGAAAAAGCCTCGCAAATTTTCTTAAGGAATTCATTTTTACAAAACTTTTCTAATAAGGCTTAAAAATAGAAAATTAATAATAATTTAGAATAAAATATCTCATCATCGTTATATTTTAACAGTGAAAATTATATTCAATTATATAAAAAAAAACCATATTTAAAAAAATCTAAATCAAAAAAGGCCTTACCTTTTATGAAATTGGTTTAATTTATCATTACTCTTTGTCAGTCATTTAATTGCATCCAGTATTTGCAAGAGAATCGGTTTAATTAAAATAAATAAGTGACATAAATTAACTGATTTTACAATGTACTTACTTGGGTAATTACAGGTGATGTAATGTAAACCATTTATTTAAAAACGTTTACACTCAATATATAGGCATATAAGGCAGTGGCAGCCCAGTGGTAACGAGCTCGCTTGGAACCCGAGTGAAGCGGGTTCAAGTTCCGGATCTCGCACCTCTGATATTTTCACATGCGAATCATTTCTAACATGATTACCACTTGCCTTACGGTGAAAAAAAAACATCCACTCAAATCAACAACAATCATTTGGCGACACGTTTGGCTCAGTTTATAGTGACCCAATTTGTTGTGCCAACGGTCGCGGTTCGAGTCCCGTTGGGGGCATTCATTTGTGTAATGAGCACGAATGTTTGTACTCCAGTCATTGGGTGTTTATTTTTATAATACGTATGTATTTAAAAGTTATATATGTGTAGTGTACCCACTATCTGGTACCCATAACACAAGCCTCGTAGCTAACCATGGGACGCTCTAGACGGTGTTGTGTGTTAATGTTCCAATATCTTTGTTCCAATATGTTTAAGTGAGGCCCGTGCCCAGCGGTGGGACGTTAAAAAAGGCTGAATAGTAGTAACTACACTTAATATATTGACTCTAAAATAGCTTATCGATTTGTTTCTGCGCTTCTGCGTGGAAGAAGGGACGACCTAAAGGCTTTGGGTTCGAGCCTCGCGTCGGGCTAAAAATGGTTATAGGATTTTTCGATCAAAACATACTCATTGACAGCACGGAGATGGAAGTCCGCGATCGATTTTTGACACTTGACAGATATGAAACATACATACAAAAAAATCTCATCGATAAAACCCTCCTCTTTATATGCAATTGCTTCAGAAATAGTAAAAAAAGAGTTTTTGTATGTATCGTGGTACATAAAACGCTCCAAAGCTATAGATATGATACCTTTGTAACGCAATATGTTTCGTTCCCAATTGCCTTTATACATTTAAAATGTAGCCAAAATTCTAAGTATTTCTTACAATAAAGTATCATACATAATATGATATCGAGTTAATATGAAAACGAATCGTAAATTCAAAGATCGGTAGCATCCGAGGAAAAATAAAATTTATATCTTTTGTGAACAAAATCGCTAGTTTTATGACTAGAATTCGTTCAGAGCGTGAAATAAGTTACGTTTAGGCAAAACCCCTATTTATTGAGTGAATACGAATATTTTTGCCATTGTTTCACTCTATTTGTGAGTTATATGCATACATACATACATACGTTATAATTTTCTTATATAATACAAAATATAAGTTTTTTTTTACATTGTTTTGTTTAGTATTTTAATGTTCTTATTCTAGTATCACTGAATAACAGATGACTGGATTTGCGGATGTATCTGTAATTTTGTTGTACCTCTAAATGTTGATAAGTTTTATTCAAATTGGCTTAAAATAGAAAATGCTGGAACACCTGCTAAGTGGTATAGCTTAAAAATTAAATAAAATTGCTCTACTTTCTTCGTCAAAATCAAAGCCTTCAAAATTCCAATTTTGAAGGCTTTGATTTTCTTCTTGAAATATATGAGACTTTGAGGTATACTAATCTATACATAAAACAATTATTATGATAATAAATAATCATTTTTTCAGATATATGTACAATTACATATTATAATTTAATTACATATAATAATAATTCGTAAAATGCCGCCCCATAAACGTATGTATGTATGTCTCACTGCTGGGCACGGATATAATACGAGGGGAATCAGGTAGTAGTCCACCACACAAGTACAGGTTGGTGCACATGTCTTTCAAAAACTTGCTAGGCTCATTCAGACATGCAGGTTTCATCTTATGAATGATTGGCACATGAAAATGTCAGAAATGAGAGACCCGGGATTTGAATCCGCTTCAAGCGGGTTTTACCACTGGGCTACCACTGCCTTCCAATTAACAAACGTACAAAAAATTAAATACCTCTTTCTACTGAAGTCAGTAGCAAAATAATCGATTCTCATTGTAATGCGCAATTTAAAATATTCAAGCAGCAAAAGTTCAAAGTTCGCATGATGTGATCCCAAAATTTACATAGAGAAGAGATAAGCTACAATTTGTAATATATCACATAATCTTCGATTGCAGTCGATGTATTTGCTTCATTAAATTCTACGTTCGTTTTTGATAAATACTATTTATTAGGGTACTATTTATTAATCTAGACTGAATTTTTGGTCCCACGCTGTATGTCCGTCCATCATTCCTTATCTTTTGAAAAGACTGTTAACGAATCACAAAACGTTTTATTTAATCACGTTTTATATAACAACTAGCAGAAACTGCGGCTTCACTCGCACTAAAACTATAAAAAATCTCCAAAAAGGTAGATTTCATACGAACTTTCAGCCCCTATTTTACCTCATTATGGGATGATTATTTTGAAAAATGCTAAAACATGTAGGTATTTATTTAGCTGTATTGAAGAGCATTAATACAAAGTTTCAAGTAATTCAAATTAAAAAAAATTTGGGTTACATTATAACGTGTTTTCCCGTGGGAATGAGATAATCTTCCGCTGTAAAAAGTAGCCTGTGTCTCCAGCGTTCCAACTATATCCACACAAAAAATCCGTCACCCTGTTTTAACTTGAAAAAAGGACAAACAATAACTCAAACAAACACACTTTCACGTTAATTATAATATTAGTATAGATATGAATATGATTTCACTATGAACCCATTCGAATAAAATAATGCAATTTTTAGGGTTTCTTTTAAATTTGATATTTCGTAAATAAATATCTATAAGCTTCAACGAAGTATCGTCCTCCGAACTTTAAAGTAAATAAAAAAGTAATAAAACTGAAATAAAATTGCTATAAAATTCTTTGTTTTGACGATCTCTAAGAAATCTATACATATAATAAAATTGTAACTAAGTCGAATCTGTACATAAAATATTTTTTAGAAAATCTTATTGAAATAAACATTATTATTGATACAGAGACCGAATCTATAGTTTTTAGAATTTTGGTCTGTCTATCTGTGTATCTGTCTGTCTGTTACCGCATCACAGAAAAACCACTGGAGCAATTTTTACCGAGGGAAAATGTCTCATTTCTGAGAAAAAACACAAAAACTGTAATGTTAGAGTATACTAATGTGTAAAACCTAAGAATTTCTTTATCTGAACGCGGGCGGAGCCGCGGGCAATGCTAGTGTAAAATAAAATATAGTAGATAGTTTGCTGGGTTTTATTAAGCGAAATAACCAAGATCCATACTAATATTATAAATGTGAAAGGTTGTGAGGATGGATGTTTGTTACTCTATCACGCCAGAACGGCTGAACAGATTTGCATGAAATTTGGCACAAACACAGATTATATACTTTTTATCCCGGAAAAATGTACGATTCCTGTGGAATAGATTTGTTTTTGCCTAGGAATGAACCCAAAGCGACGCGAGGTTGACTGGGCAGTATAGTATAAAGAGGCGTCGATTGCACCTGTTTAACTTAACCGCTAATACTTTTTAAAATACTTTAATTACTTTTTAATACAAATATGTATCGGATACAAAATAAGTTTTATAGAATATTTCTTTTCTCTACAGTGGATTGTCATATATTTTCTATCAATTTAAACAGAATAAATCGAGATTCGGTTAATAATAATTAAGTGATAAAGTACATACACCTTTTTGGGGTCGGTTAAAATATATTAAAATCATACCTCTTTTGTTATATAAAATAATGGAATTTTCTATACGCTCTATATGAGAAGTACTCTGTGTCTGAAAGGTCACGACTGTTACTAAATCCAAGATTTTTTACATAATATAAACACATTATATATGATAAAAAAATAAGTAGGTTCTCAATATCCATACAAAATGTTATCAATTAATACATAATGCTTTACATAAATATATGTAAATGCAAGCCTTTTATTTGGGTTCCAACAAGTTATATTTTTAAACCAATTAATACATCATTGAGTTTTAAAAGTAATTCTCGAAGTAGCCCATATTTTTTTAGGAATTTCCAAAAAGTATTTACATTTAAAAAAAAACAGGTGGCTTAAGAGGTATTTCGTGTACTATTAATTTTATATTATATCCTAAACACAATATAAATAACATATTGTAGAAGGCAAATCTCATGTCTGTTAAGTGCTTGTTGGTTGTTCTTGTGATTTTTTCAGTATTTTGTGTTGCAGTTGAAATAATTGTTTTAAACTTACTTAGGTTTAATAAAATATATACATAAAAGCAACTATAGCTGTTAAAATATAAAAGTTGTATTTAATATCGCGACTTTTTTCAACTCAACTTTTTAAAGAACTTCATAAGATCCTCATATTTCCCATACATTGTTATATAATTGAATTATATAGGTATTTTAAATAAAACTGAGACTGAGTTTCTCCCGTGACCATGAATGCTGTAAAGCATTCGACACGTCAAAAATCCAAATAAATCCGCGAAAAAATCAGAAAAGATAGTTTTATTTAAAATGTCAAATATTCGCGTAAATCTAAGAAAGTATTATTTATACTCGTAATGTGTTTATTTTTTTAAACTTGACAAAAACCGCGATAGATTGGCTATCACACTATTACAATCACGTTACCTTTTACCGTTCAGTCATAAGCTCTCTATTAGTGAAAAAATTATCAAAATCATTCCTTCTGGAGATTATGTCTTTTTTATCATTGGGAAATGCGTTTAGGAACTAGGTGTGGGACTCGCCGGCAAAGCAAAGTACTACCCACTAAAACCTAACGGAACCTCCCCCGTCTTAATGGGGCGTCGCAGGATAGCTTACGCACTCAACCACGACGCCCTAACGGCAGGTCTGCCGAAGAAGACCACAACAACCATGGAGTTGTAATCACGGTCCACTCTATTATCAGAGAAGTACTAGGAGTTTCTCGTATGGCACACCGCCAACGAGGTGGACCACCACTTAGTGTGTTTCTTGGCTTCGGCTGGACAGCTGGACGTTACTGACCCTCCCCCCTTCTCCCTCCCCTCACCACTGCAAAAGTTGTCACAAACTTACATTTTCTTTATAATATTAGTACAGATCGAAAAGCTAATTTTGTAAAGCATTAATTTATTAGTGGTTTGATTCAATCGAAAATGAGATTAAAATTAGAGAACGATCGCGTAAATAAATATTAATTCATGTTGAACCTGAGAGCTAAAAGTTATTCCAATAACGTTGGTAATAAATTCAAAGGAGAGATTAATTTCTACTGACGTTCAAATAGATTTGTTAGCTATCGTAATTTTGCTAGAATTAAAATCTTATTTGCTTCGTGCTGTTTTTTTTTGGTTAGAATTTATAGAGACTAGAGGTAGTTTTTGAGTTTATCGCATTCAGACACACAGTCAGACGCGTAGGAATTTATTATATAACTAGCATTGCCCGCGGCTCCGCCCGCATTCAGATGACCAAAAACCAAATTCTTAGGTTTTACATATTAGTATTCTCTTACATTGTAGTTTTTGTATTTTTTATCAAAAATGAGACATTTTCCCGCGGTAAAAAGTATCGGATATGTTGACTCGGATAACTAGCTATCATCATACCAAATTTCATCAAAATCCTTTCAGTGACAGACAGACAGTCAGTCAGACAAGACAAAAATTCTAAAAACTATAGATTCGGTATCTGGATCGATAATAATGTTTATTTCAATAAAATTTTCTGAAAAATATTTAATGAACAGATTCGGCTTGAGTACAATTTTATTATATGTATGGATATGTAATGATAATCAAATTCGCTTGAAAATCGAGATAATCGAGAATCTCCACGGCCATGTATAAGACAGAAACGTTAATGTAAGACTAAGAAAAAGTATCTAATGTGTTTTCTATCAGAAATAATGCGATCAATTTATATAATTTTTAATAAAATATTCTCTTTCATGAATTCTGCATTTTTACAGCTTTGATCCATTTCCTTTAAGTAATATCGCTTTCATTTGGAATGCAGATGTGTTTAATAAACGAAGAAATGTAAATTATTACTTCACATTATAGATCTTTTTAAGTTTTTTCTTGACTAATCGCAGCTTTTGAATTTGAGGGGTTTTCAACTTAAACTAAAAACGGTTACTACAACTGTTCTTTACATACTCTAATATAATTCATATATTAAGAGTTGAAACAAAATAGTCATGACGACACGTTTAGCTCAGTTTGTAGTGACCCTACTTGCTGTGCCAGCGGCCGCGGATTCGAGTCCCGCTGGGGGCACTCATTTGTGTGATGGGCACAAATGTTTGTACTTCAGTTATGGGCGTGTATATTTTAATGTATGTATTTATATATAATATATATGTAGATATATATGTGTATTGTATCAACTGTCTGGTATCCATAAAACAAGCCTCGTAGCTTACCATGGAACTAGATGGTGCTGTGTGTTTATGTCCCAACATATTTATTTGTTTATTTTTAATTTATATGTATAATTTTTTATACTACGAAATACAAGTTTAATTTTGCAGTCTATAAAATGAATATTGTAAATGCATAAACAACTAATTAACCTTTTAAAGCTACAAATTACTTATGTTAAAACGTAAAATAAAAACTATCCCTATCGCTACGGAACCCTCGGTGTGACTCGCATCACATTCGCACTGCACTTTTAATTCTTCTATTTTCTTTATTTGATTGGTGAAACATTATTATACTACAACATATTAATTCTATATATTAATTGGTTCATTTTTTTTTCTTTTTTATGTATGTATGTATGTATCTCTACATGGATTTATATATGTATATTTATCTATAAGTATTTATAAATGTAAACGTGTCCAAGCAAGTACACTGCCTACCCTTTTAAGAAAACTCACTCCTCTACCTCAAGGTTGACCGGAAGCGATCGTTCCCAGCAATAAGATCGCCTAAGGCATTTTTTCCTTGTGTTTTTTTTTAAATATTTTTTTATGTTTCTCTTTTGATGTGCAATAAAGAATATTATCATTATAAAGTTCAGGTAAATATAATTTTAATTCCATACTATATTGAAAGAGTTTTACAGCTAGTTAAAACTAAACTACAGCAAAACTAGCCCACTGGTATAACAGTGATAGAAATATAAAGTTTATTTGATAACAGTCTCCGTACACTGCAGATTTTTCATTCATCAGAAAAAAGTTATCCACAGTATAAAATGCAACATAAACAAGTTAAAAATTATAGTTCTGTAAACAAAAAAGCTCAACTGTTTTACTTTTTTATTCAGTCGAGTTATATTTATGTTGATTGATTACTTTTTTTGATGATTGAAAAATGAGACCCAGTAAATATTATTTAAATCGGAAACTATGGAATATCACTTTCTCCTATGTATATATCTTTACCAGTTATGTCTATATGTTACCAGTATATGTGTATATGTTTACGAGTTCAATTCCCGAGTAAGGTAAATGTTTTTATTGGTCATATCTAAGATGTTTTTTTCAGTCTCGCTATACTACGTCTATCAAACCGTATTATTAGGTATCGTCTTTAATAATATAGCTATTTTTCTGTAGTACATAAAAGGGCTTGAAGATGAAAATAATATGATTCTTCGGGTAAATTCTATATTTCAAGATATGAGTGTTTTTTGATGTAACTAACTGTATTATTACACTTTTACCTTGTTTACTGCCTCGATAGTCTAGTGGCTAGCATGTACGGCAGCAGATTCGGAAATGCTGGTTTCGAATCTCGGATCGGGTCAAGATCATTCATTGAGTATTTCTGTCAACAAATTCTTAGTAACATCACATAATAAGCGTTTGCCTTCCGCGGGAATAAACTCGTGAGCTCTCCTCATTGTTATAGATATTTATTTGCTTATTATGGAAAACAGCATACAGGTTTTATATTACATATGAATTGAATACATTTATATATAATATACATATGTACATTAGCCAAAACAGTTTTTACAAGTAATAAAGTACATAATGAAAAGTTGGGTTTAAAAGAAAAAATAGATAAAAAACATCCCTAATCTAATTGTATTATTAATCTATACAGATAAATATATTTGAAGTGTCTGTTTGTAATGTCAAAATAACAGTGTTTTACTAAAAGCAAATATTATGAAATTTTATACGGTAGGTACTTATAAGAAAAACATATTTTTTAAAATTTTTGTCTGTTTATCTGTCTGTTTCGGATAATCTCTGAAACGGCGGGACTGATTTTGACGGGACTTTCACTGGCAGATAGCTAATGTTATAGGGAGTAACATAGGCTACTTTTATTTTAGAAATAGAATTAGGATTCTGCTTAAAAAAATTAAAACGTACCTAGGAACGAATCCGAGGGTGAGTCGCTAATATTATAAAATATGTGAAAGCTTGGATGGATGTTTGTTACTCATTCACGCCAGAACGGCTGAACGGATCTGGATGATATCTTGCACAGAGATAGATTATAGTCTGGAATAGTGCATAGATCAGTTTTTATCCCGGAAGAATGTACGGTTCCCATGGGATAGATTTTTTTTCTCACTAGAGACGAACCCGAGCGAAGCGAGGGTTAATTGCTAGTATTAAACTTAAAGAAAACAATTAATTAATAACTAATATTAAATTAATATACACCATAGAGTTAATAAATATATATTTCCCTGTTTAACTAAAGTCTTACATTTATTTTATAAGCGTATTTTGTTCCAGTTTTCATCAAAAGAAGCTTTACCTAAGCGGAGACGGTTAAGGCTGTATAAAATTTTATATCTTTACATTGTCTTCAATATGATAGGTAGAATAAATAGAGTTGCAAATATATATTTTTTCCAAGCTATCATCTTAATTTAACTAACAGCATAATAAATATATTAGGTTTGTACTACTTGTTTCTATAGAAAAATTAATAGGGGATTTCTTTCAGGATTCGAACCTGTATGTCATTACATAATTATCAGAATTACCTTTAAAGTCAATTTGGATTTTTTTATAAATCAAATATCAGATTTGAATTTGGTATGCTTAACTAAATTATTTATTTATTTTATCTCTCAACTCTTACTTTGAGAAATCAATTTGAAAGATTTCAAAATGAATTTAAAAGTTAAATTATTCTACAATGTTTTAGACAAAATCTATTTAATAAAAAATATAAGAAAGTGTAAGATATCGCAGGAAAAACAAGCATCATGTTTCAAAACTTATATATTTCAACTAAATTTAGTTACAATTTCTCATTTCTTTGCTCCATAATACTTTCTTAGATTTACGCGAATATTTGACATTTTAAATAAAACTATCTTTTCGGATTATTTCGCGGATTTATTTTAATTCTCTGAGTCTCTCCCGTGACCATGATTACTGTAAAGGATTCGAAGCATCGGGAATGAAAAATCAAAATAAATCCGCGAAATAATCCAAAAAGATAGTTTTATTTAAAATGTTCTTTGCTCCAGTTAAAAATCACGAAAAGCACGTCCATCCATGTCAACTCCCCGCTGATCAATCCTCTCTTTTGTTTATTTATTCTTTCTATTTTTTGATCCTATCTATATATATTTTTTCGGCCTGACAATTCTCGTCATTTTTAACTGCTTAATTTATAAAGGTATTATAATTTGTGCGTTCACGTCATCAGTGTAGCCAGTATAATCAATTAATAACTGTTTTATTTATTAAAATAGCGAAACATTACAAAAGAAATAATTCAATTAAACAAATAAAGCTGAAAATTTTGCCTTTTTCAATATACTTTTACTATCTTACACATGTATAATATATAAATCATTCAGACGTGAGAGAAAATGGTATGTCAAAAGACGCTTAGATTCCATGGATAATCAAATCAACGTCATATCAAGCAAATCTCACAGGTTTTACTCAATTTAACAAGAACTGTCAGTATGTTCAAGCAAAGGTAATTCACTTCTAGAATAAATATTAAGTGTTGGTAGCCCAGTGGAAACGTGCTACATAGAGACTACTGTTAGAAATGAAAGTTAGTGCTTTCGGTATTGATGTTCTCCTGACCGATTCCGGCCACGGCGGCCAATCTCATTGAGACGAGCCAACTGCGCAGGAGATATTATAGTGCACAAGTGTACGCGCAGACACAACGTGCACTCTCTAAGCGTCTGAAAGGTCAATAGGTATATAGTTGTTACAGACATCACCTACTCACAAAATTACAAAATGTTTACGAAAAGTCGGGAACCAAAAATCAAAAGAAATCCTCAAAGAATCCGAAAAGATAGTTTTATTTAAAATGTCAAATATTCGCGTAAATCTAAGAAAGTATTATGGTAATTTTGTTATTGTTTAAAATTTTGTACATAAATAAGACATAATAAACATAGACAGTTATGTTATAAGTTAAGATTTTATCTGCAGTCCTTGTAAGATATTAAAGAGGCTATCAGATGGAAGCTTTCACATGAATTAGTTAAAGCTCTGTCGGGAAGCTTTATGCGCAAGATATGATCTTAAATAACTTAAGAGTAATATTGCATGCAATAAAAATTCTAATATTAAAAAAAAATTACAAGGCAAAGCCTCGACATTGAATAGATACGGAAAGTGATAAGGATACCTTTATTATAATTATATTATATTCATATAATTTCCTAATCTATACATATAATAAAATTGTAACCAAGCCGAATCTGTACATTAAATATTTTTTGAAAAATCTTATTGAAATAAACATTATTATCGATACAGAGGCCGAATCTATGGTTTTTATAATTTTTGTCTGTATGTCTGTCTTTTACCGCATCACAGAAAAAGCTCTGGAGGGATTTTGATGAAATTTGGTATGGTGATAGCTGGTTATCCGGATCAACATGTAGGAAACTTTTAAAATTTTAAAAATAACTTTTAAAAAATACAAAAACTGCAATGCAAGATTATACTAATATGTAAAACCTAAGAATTTGGTTTTTGGTCATCTGTACGCGGGCGGAGCCGCGGGCAATGCTAGTAACTTTTATAACAAATGTGTAATGTAACATGTTGTGGAAGATGTTCTCTATATGATAGGCTCATCTACCATCTATAAAGATACTTATATGAATCAACAAATTAACGTTGTATCTTACTAATATTATAAATGTGAAAATTTAGATGTTTGGATGTTTGTTATTCAATAACGCCAGAACGGCTGAATGGATCTGGATGAAATTAAGTACAGACATAGATTACAGTCTAGAATAGCACATAATTTACTTTTTATGCCGGAAAAATATCTGGTTCCCGTGGAAAAGATTTGTTTTTGTATTTCCAGAAGCGAAACTGAGCGAAGCGAGGGTGAGCCGCCAGTAGTCTATAAAACAATACGCACAAATAATCGGTTTTTTTTATTTGTTTGAATTTCAAAAATACTATGACTTTCCTAGATTGACGCGAATATTTGACATTTTAAATAAAACTATCTTTTCGAATTTTTGAATGCTTTACAGCAATCACGATCACGGAAAAAAGGTTTAAAGGAACCAAAAATAAAAAATCCGTGACAAAATCCGAAAAGATAGTTTTATTTAAAATGTTTAAAAACTCTAAATAATAAAGTTAGTGGTTGACGAGCTATGAGTGCACAAGTAGACAGACACTGTGTCTGTAAGTTATAATATGTTGCGGAATGTAATATCCTCGATATTGAAACTGCCATTACATCTTTACTTATAACTTTATCTCAAACTTTCTTCACTGTCTTGTATCTCCGTTAATATCACAAGAGGCTGAGAGAATGTTTCAGCTTTTATGACGCTTAAAATATGGTATACTTGTTATAACTTGGTTTATTCATAATATATCTTTTATAATTTTCGAATAATCTGCAGAATTTTAGTAGAAATTAGTATTTTGTAGATACCAAGTGATGCTGCAGCATCTGACCAAAAACAAAATCGGTTAAGTCACCTATCAAACAAAAAAAATACAATCGGTTCATTCATTTAGGCACTATTATGCCACGGACAGATACATAGATACACGTGTTAAACTTATAACACTCCTCTTTTTCTGTCAGGGGTTAAAAAGGCCGCATTGGCGCAATAGTCACAAGCCTACACCTTTTGATAAGTTGACTTTTTACAATAGATTAGGCTAATAGAAAACTAAAAATATATAGAAAAAACATAATTTGGTCACGTGACATTACGCCCAGGCAATCATTACTATTAGCGATGGCGATTATCGAATGGCATCTTGTCTAAACCCGTTGATTTCTAAATCAGTAATCGGTTTAGGCCATTTACCGTTTTTTTTTAAATAAATAAAGTTAAAGTAAAATTCTAACAAATAGATCATCAAATGTTTCAATCTAAAAATGTGTGGTGTTTTCGGTTTGTACAGTGAAAATGAGAATTTCAGTGTAAAGTACAAACAAAAACTACAAAACAATCGCCCATACAATGCATGATTCAGAGTCGATTACCGACGTATCAAATATGTAAAGGCTGCCAAGCCGCGGGCGGGAAGGAACTATACAGTGTTGTTAGCGTTTATATCGTACGACTTTAGTACCGGATCATATCAAAAATTCTATTTATTAACTATTGTCTCGACTCAGTTTCATACGTTTTTGATTCAAAATTAAAAAAAGAACAGAATGGAGTAAATGGACGGGAAATGAAAAAAAGTACTTGTATTTTGACGTTACAAAGGTTCTTTTATTTTTAAAAATAATAACATATTTGTTACTTAAAATTAAATATATAAATTTTGACGTATTACAAATACGTAAAAATATGTTTTTTGAGGTATACTCGTATACGTTTTTAACTTAATTTGCATCCTAGGGTATGATGAAAAAAATATCCTTCATTTTTCATTGTTAGAGATTTACAAGCACTTATAGATCATCAACGACCTTGAAAAGAGTGAATATAATAATATCATAAACGGGTCAATAAAATACTAAGCTTAATAAGAGACAGTTCGCCATCAAAATCCATCCAAAACTCGTAACGACATCGTATACATATGTCCAGACCACCAGTAAATGCGCTCGGCGAGCCAAAAAACGTGTAATTTATCGTCCACACAATAGTTATTGTTGCGATTTATCTAACTTTCTGCTGTTTAGCTGACTGCCCAACCATGATAGTGCTATAAATAACTCGATTATAACGCAATTTAATGTTTTAATGGACGCCTACTATAATGGAATTGTGATACTAAATGAACCAAAAAATTTAATATTTTAACAACATTTAGTAAGGTTGATTGATTCAGTCGATTCTTTTATAGAAATATATTTCATAGGTTTTCTCTTTTACGGACTATACAAAGGTCCTTTAAATGACATTTACTTGAAAAAACAATCAATTATTCTTAGATTTTACTAAAAAGACACACTACACAATATTTAACATTACTACTAAATTAATACTTTCTGAAAGTAAATCTAAATTTAAGCTAATATTTTTTTTAGTGCATTTATTTTCATTATTGGTTCCCGTCATTTCGAATGTTTTACAGCAATCATGATCACGGATATCTCTGGAAAAGATAGTTTTATTACTATTTAAAATTATTATAATAAAATGTACTCTCACATATCTTTACGTTGAAACTCCGACGTTCTAAGTATTTTCCAAGTGCACGTTTACGGCAATAACATTTTTATAATAATAAATTGCTTCTAAATTGATTCAAATATGTCAAAGGTATATTAACTGTCTCTAAATCTATATTTAAAGTTATTATAATTTCTCAATCAAATAATGTACTATCGATGCTACGGCAAAATTAAAGTTATTCCAAATATAAACATAACAGAAACTGACTATCCAGGTCTGCTTAGTTAAAGCTTGTAGCCTTTTATTTAGAAGCTCGATTCTTCATAGAAAGTATGTAGTACCCTGGTATGGTAAGCTACGAGGTTTGTGTTATGGATACCAGATAGTTGATACACTACACATATATAACTTTAAATACATACATATTATAAATATAAACACCCATGACTAGAGTACAGACATTCGTGCTCATCACACAAATGAATGCCCCTAGCGGGACTCAAACCCGCGACCGCTGGCGCAGCAAGTGGGTCTTATTACAGGCCTTAATCTGTTATGTTTAAATTTTGCAGGCAGAGTCCGGGACTTATGCTAGTTGTAATATATTTTTACTCAGTTTTCTACTACCGGTTTCAATCGCAGAAAGCAAACCTGAATAAGTAGGCAAGATATAAAAGACTTTAAATAACATTATGTGAATCAAAACTTTCTTTTGGTCATGACCCATAGTAGCCAATAATTCAACGTGTGCATGGGTCAAGGGTACACCTGCGTCAAAGCTGGCCTCATCGACCCACATAGCTTTATTCTATTCCAACTTGTTTTTCTTTTTAAAGTGAACACTCAAAATAACAATACGATATGACCTTTCTTTGCAATTAAAAGTTATGTTATTTCACAAATATAAATAGACATTCGACATTTTTATCGCTTTTTAGTTGGATTTTGTTTTTAATTAATTTTTCAAGTTCTCGTGTGGTATTTGAATTTTATTTCATGTTGTGTCGGGTTATGTTAATTAGTCATGATATTAGTTATCCTAAAAATGAATGTAATCCATATCAATACTAATATTATAAATGTGAAAGTGTGTCTGTTTGATTGTTTGTTTGTTTGTCCTTCTGTCACGTCGAAATGGAGTGACGGACTGGCGTGATTTTTTGTGTGTAGATAGTTGAAGGGCTGAATAGTGACATAAGGTTTTTACCGTGGAAGTTTATCTCATTCCTACGTTATAATACAAGCCAAAAAAATATTTATGATCAGAATTACTTGAAACTGGATATTAATGCTCTTCAATACAAATAAATAAGTACGTGTGTCGTGTTGTAGCTTTTTTCGAAATTTATCCGATAATGAAGTAAAATAGGGAATGAAAGCTTGTATAAACCCCACCTTTTTAGAGTTTTTTTTGTAGTTTTAGCGTGAGCGAAGCCGTGGCTTCTGCTAGTATAATATACATATAACGACAAAAACCTTAATATGTAAAAAATATCAAGCAATTATTGATGAATTAAAAATAACTCTTCTGAATCCTTATGTTTTCTCGAGTACATCAACAAACAACTTCTCACTATATTCAAATCATTAAATACATACCAAAATTCATATACGTAATATATTGTCTTTACACCAAAAATAATAATTATAAATGGCTCGTCTGAAGGACGCTTAATACATCCTAAGACCGTTGTCAACGTGTAACTAATAAGTACTAGAACAGTTAATCGTAAATTGCCGTGAGTGAGAGAGGACCGACACATTTTCCAGGAAGGAATTGAGATTCAAATTTCAATACTAAAGGGTTCTTTGTTCATGAAAATAAAAAGGGCGAAAATGTATCGAGAGCATAGTAGATTTTCGGAGGTAATGCAAGATTAAAAAAATATGAAAAAGTGAAAAAGTAAGGAAAAGTGGAGTAACTCCTTGTGCAAGAGTGGTGGAAAATAGTGCTCAGAGACAAAAGAGAGTTAAGCCAAAACTGTGTATGTACGGTGTTTGTTTGTGAATCGCCAAAAGTGACTCTCGTGCAATGAAACATCTACAGTGCAAAAGATTTAAAAGAAATTAAATTTACAGATTCGACTCGGTTAGAATTTTATTAGGTATATTATGTATAGATGGAAACTTTACCAAGGAACAAGATGTCTTACCCTTTACCTACGAATCTTACCTGTTGAAAATTTGTACCCAGTTTTACCAATTTTATTAGAAGTGAATAATATAGAATTGAAATTATTTAATATAAATGTGCTTTTATAAGGTTGTGGAAAATATTTTAACTAAATTTTAAAATGAATTTTCCTTCATCAAATAAGCTGAGTTCGTCCGTCGTAGCCATATCAACGTGATTTATTGTTTGGGGTCCACTGTTAATTGTCTTGTTCACTCGCTGATTGCGTTCCCAGTACTAATTATTTTTCTATAATTTTTGTATTAATAAATATTTTCACAGAAAAATGGCTTGTATATTGAAAGGTAAAAATTTATACGTTTTGTTCCAAAAATTCAGAGTAAAATCTAAATGATTATTTTAGAACTTTTATGTCGCAGTTTGTTTGATGGTCATATTGAGTTAAAAATTTTACTATAACTTTATTTTGATAAATGTAAGTGATAGTAGGTAATGTTTTAAAATTCACGGAGATATTTATTAAAAAAAATTATTTTTGTGGTAGTTGAGGATATCCTAAAAACAGTAAGATACAGTAAAAAATGTATAAGTATTATAATGAATATTTAGTATGATATTATAGAATAATCTATAATAATAAATAATCTTTAATATATATATTAAATAATAGTATATATACTAAATATTATAGAATACTAGCAGAACCCGCGGCTACACCCGCGTTCAATTTACAAATAAATTTTTGGCTTTTGTTATACAGCGATATATGTATTTATATAATATTGTTCATACGGGCGGGAGAAAAATACTTTACAACCTATTCTCATAGGTATGAGTTTAGTAGACACAATATACAAAAAAAACTCAATAAAATCGGTCGAGCCGTTTCCCTCCAGTGGAATTTCTGTGATGCGGTAACAGACAGACAGACAGACAAAAATTCTAAAAACTACAGATTCGGCATCTGTATCGAAAATAATGTTTATTTCAATAAGATTTTCCAAAAAATATTTAATGTACAGATTCGGCTTAGTTACAATTTTATTATATGTATAGATCTAAATCTCGTTTGACCAACTAGAGAGAAATTTGACAAAAGCTTCATAGTATCTACGCCAAATATCCATTTCATATAAACCAAACAATCAAAAGATGGGCTTTTCATTTTAACTGTTAGACAATACAATTCAATTCGCAGAAATGTTAACTGGTATGGTTGCATACGTATAAAATGTTTGCAAAATTGTAAATTAAAGCTGAACAATATTAACACTATTTAGAATAGAATAAATAGATGAATTTTACTATGTACATCCATACTAATATTATAAATGTGAGTGTATATCTATCTATGTATTTATATTAATGTTTGTCCTTCTTTCACGTCGAAACAGAGTGACGGATTGGCGTGATTTTATGTGTGAGGATAGTTGGAGGACTAGAAAGTGACATAGGTTACTTTTTACCGCGGGAGATTATCTCATTCCCACGGGAAAACACGTTATAATACAATCCAAAAAATTATTTATGAACAGAATTACTTGAAACTTGATATTAAAGCTTTTTAATACAATTAAATAAATACGTGCTTTAGCATTTTTCGAAATTCATCTCATAGGGGGGTATAATAGGGGATGAAAGATTGTATGAAACATACCTTTTTAGAGTTATTTTTGTAGTTTTACTGCGCGCGAAGCCACGGTTTCTGCTAGTAATATATACGTATATTATTTTGGAGCCTCTATTAATAGTCGATCAATTTTCATTGTTTTTAAAGGATAGAATTATGGGTGGTCAAGTGTGGTTTCCTATAAATATGAAAAAATCTGCCTAAGGCTACGATAATTACTTTTAAATCATTTCGAAGACTTTTTATTACCAAAGTTAATCAATATAAAGACTTTATCAATTATTTGTTTTGGCACTATAGTAATTCACCAACAAACAAACGTATTTATGTGGTGGTGTCGTGAACTACTTTTTATTTTGACATATTGCACGGTTTCAGTAAAATATTGGAAATTGTTATATTGCGGAAAGCTACGAAGAACCAAAGGTGTCTAACTTAATAATAACTAGAGTCTGCCCAGTGGTTGAAATTTGACATTATTAAAAATTTGGGGATAACATATACATATGAATAGAATTTACCTTAGTTATATTAATACAACTAATCGTTTTCAATTTTAAATAAAACTATCTTTTCGTATTATTTCGCGGATTTATTTAGATTTTTGGTTACAGACGTCTCAAAAGCATTATACACTTGTTACAGACAGTGCCTATCCACTATTTTACAAAAATGATTTCAAAAATTCAAAAAATGGCACTTACAATATTTGTTTATTTTTATTTTTAAACATTAAAAAAATATAATTATTATAATTAAATATAGCAATATTACATATTTAATTTTAGCTGTTATTATTATGAATATTACAATTTTTAAAAAAACTTTATTAATTACTAATATTATTTAGTGTTGCTATTATTATATTATGTATAATCATAATAGAGGAAGAGCCCGTGAACGCCAGACCTTCGTCATTTTATAAAGGCTGAAAGTTTGTCAGCGCATGCTCCCAACACAGATAAGAACGATGGACCATTATGAAGTTCAGGCTATGGTGGCTTTGGCAGGTACACGGTACTAAAGGTGTGTAAAATACCGATGTAAATTCGTCAAATAATAAAGTGTGATTTTTTCGTATTACCTTCGGAATATTATTAAAAATCACGTCATTCAATGCCAGACTCTTAACATCGTAGCAAACCCTTGCCAGACACCCTTTTCATGAAATCATAATCCTACTTACGTTATAGTATAAACGCTGATTTTTATATATAATACTTGGGTAATAATTAGATGATTTATAAGACTGCTGGCATAGCATTTATTACACACCATCAAAAATAAAGTCAATTCTTAGCGCTTCAAATTTGGTGACCATTTGCAACATTTTCTTAGAAATGCCTCCCAACTTGTTTGGAACATTTTTAATGGTGGTTTGTTTATATATAGTTTTAATAAAGACACGATCTAAGTATATCTCATCCGCTTTTCCAATTTCATCTTTCTATTCATGCTCAAGGGAGTAGTTATCACGTTGTTCCTCAATCTAAGGCGATTGGCTTTCAAAAAATATTTCTCGTCTGAGTTATCTTTATGACATATTTAATATATTATATATAGTTAGTATTTTTTAATTTTTAGTTGATTCATGATAAGTATTGATTTTGCGTTATCTATAGATATAATAAAATTCTAACTGAGTCGAATCTGTACATTAAATATATTTTGGAAAATCTTATTGAAATAATCATTATTATATATTTATGTACATACAGAGGCCGAATCTATAGTTTTTAGATTTTTTGTTTATATCTGTCTGTCTGAGAATGCATCACGAGAAAACCACGAGAGATTTTGATGATATTTTGTGTGAGGATAGCTAGTCAACATATAGGATACTTTTTATTGCAGGGAAATATCTCATCTCTGAGAAATCGATACTAATCGTTAAAACGTGACTAGAGATGAACCTGAGCGGAGTGGGGATGAGTCGTTAGTATTAAATAATTATGTGATATTTTACAGAAATTTTGTAGGGAAAAAAGTACGGCAGGTTGTTATTTTAGAGAAACACGAGGTCATTGCCGCTTCATTGTAAAGTATTAGTGGCCTTGTATCAGGGGACTTATACGTATCTATAAGAAACCGAAAGGTTATCTAAAAATAATGAAGAGGCCTGTTTGGAGTTTCACTGCCAGAAAGGTGAATTCTCGAGGTGACCAACGATATAATAAAAGTCAAACGACATAAAAAAGTAGTTAAATTTTTCTAACTTAAATAAACTAATGAATATTCATTATATTTAGCTTTAATGAGATATTAACTAATACAAATAAATAAAGTGTTTTTTTTTAATTAATTAATTAATTATTTACTATTACTTATTAATAATAGTATATTTATTTATTTTTAGGCTTAGTATATAATATGATGAGTTTTATATCCCTTACTTGAGAAATGATTGATTCCCCATACAAAGTTCCACCCCGCTTTTCACCCCGTTAAGAGATGATTTCCGGGGTAAAAACTATCTTATGCCCTTCACAGGCATGAAAAACAGACAGACAGACAGATAGATAGATAGATAGATAGATAGACAGACAGACAGATAGACAGACAAACAGATATTATACTATATATATAATAGATATATAACTTTCGCATTTATAATATTAGTATAGATTACTAAAAAAATACTTCATAAGTATTTATGAAACCATTCTGAAGCAATACTTCAAGCGATTCTCTAAGCAACTCGATTTATTTATTTAACTAAAGGTAACCGTAAAACTGCTACATATCTCGTGGTATTAAATAAACCACTCACCTAATACATCAAGAAATAAGCTCTCAGTAAAGACAAGCTTTCACAAGCGGCTTTATATGGTACGTGACTGGGTTCACTGTATATTGTATGCGCCTCATGCACGTCGCGTTATGTCTGAATGGAACTATCCGTATATAAAGCTGGCTATTCACTACGCAATTTTTATGTGGGTACTCTTTATTGTATACTTTTGATAATCTAATATAGTTTCACGCAAACAAAGGTTTCGTTAGGTTGGTGGTTAGTTTGTTTCGCTACCTGATTATAATTTTCTATAAAAAAAATCAGTATCTAGGAAGCCAGCTGTCAGGATATTTATGATTTAAAAGGGCCTTAAAGTATGTAGATGTATTGGTTTGCTGTCACGACAGGGTTAAGAAAAAGAGAATGCAACTACACCTCCAGACATACATACATGCGTAGTACAATATTTGTTTAGTTTCAATAAGATTAGCCCCCGTGACCCAAAACCTATCAGAAATATTTCATCTACATATATCAACATTCTAACATTATTTGGATTATTTTTGATCTTTGCTTAAGATGAAAGTTCATATAGTTATAATATTGCTTATTAACAATACAAATATTATTGTTTTAAGAAATATAATAATAGTGTCGGCAATAACATTTAGTGTGTCAGTGTGTTATTTACTCAGACTTATGACTCAGGAGATAAAGGATGCACAAAGGGATATCTTCCTCTCTATTCCACAAGGTGAACGACACAGAAAAGTCCTTAAGTTCTTTTATTTAAAAAATAAAATATACACGAATTTAAAAGTATACACTAGATATTCTGTTGGAAAATGTTTTGTTAAATAGAACTTTGTTACAATCCGCTTATTTTGTTGAAAATATCTTCAAACTATTATAAAAATATTTTTCAATATAAAGTTTTATAAAGTAAGCCATCTTTACGTATATATTTTGGTTTTGTAGTTAGCTTTATATTTAAACTAGCGACTCAATCTCGCTTCGCTTAGGTTCGTCCCTAGGTATATAGGTATACTGGCATTGCCCGCGGCTCCGCCCGCGTTCAGATGACCAAAAACCAAATTCTTAGGTTTTACATATTAGTATACTCTTACAATGCAGTTTTTGTATTTTTTCTCAAAAATGAGATATTTTGCCGCGGTAAAAAGTATCCTATATGTTGACCCAGATAACCAGCTATCACCATACAAAATTTCATCAAAATCCCTCCAGTGGTTTTTCAGTGATGCGGTAACAGACAGACACAAAAATTCTAAAAACTATAGATTCGGCTTCTGTATCGATAATAAAGTGTATTTCAATAAAATTTTCCAAAAAATATTTAATGTACAGAATCGGCTTAGTTAGAATTTTATTATATGTAGGTATAGATTTGACGCTTAGTATGGAATAGAGTTTTTTCAAAAAAAAATCGTGTATTATTCCGATGTTTTAAAAGTTATTCTGCTATTCGGGGTCAAGACAAATCCAACAAAATAAAGATCATAAAAATCGGCCCCACAGCTCGCGAGTTATAAGTGTTGTTACAAACCCGACTTTGTTTTATACTAGGTATGTATTAGGTACATATAATATGTATAGATTTGTTACAGTCCTTAAAAGTAGCCTAATGTTAGCGTGTTACGTCAATAGTTGAATTTTACAAAATATACATTTTAAATGAAAACAGGATGTGTTCAACATTATAACTTCCGTCCTGGCAGTTGAGTGTACGCTTATTATAGCATTAGAAGCTGTTCATATAGAAAATGCACAGACCGCGTTGAATAGCTTCATCACAGGCGACGGCATTTTATGAAAAGACAAGCCGTTAATTTAAATAATAAGCTATTTAATAAATGAAAACTGAAATATAATAATATTATAATAGATTGATTGATTGATTGTAACTTGTAATCGAAATTTGATTTCGGATAGTTACATATATTATATTCAAAGGTGCAGATCTATCTTTAAAATAACATAAATGTTTTAAATGAAACTACCTTTTCGTATTTTGTTGCTGTTTTACTTTTTTTTCTATTATGGTTCCCGATATTTCGAATGCTGTATAGCAAACATGGTTACGGGAGAGATATCTAAAATATATAATATAAAAAAAACCGTGAGAAAATCCGAAAATAATAAAGTATTATGACATTAATAATTAGCTATTTTCTCAAAGGATTTTTTATACCATAATTCACGGCCATATTTGTGCCAAGTTGCCTGTACCTAGTTACTGTTGTATTCATCAAGATTATTATGTACATACATCCAACACCAAAATATCTCCAGAAGCTTCCACATTTATAATATTAGTAGGACTCTCTAGACACAATTTATTTTCATTAGTCATTATTAGCCTGTGAATATGCTTGCATCTAATAGAAGATATTACTAAAGATTATAATTCCCAATTTCATAAGTGCAAAAGTCGACAACTATATTATAATTTTTTAACGCTAAGAAATACATTAAACTCGTCATATTATGGTAACTCACTGACTGCAACTGTCAGTACTGTCGAATTAAACCCTTAGAGATCTTCACTCTCTTTAAAGGACGCTGTGGGATCGTTTTCGCATACAACTACGACGTCTTGCAGTTGGCCTATTGGGGTAAGACTCTTGCACCTGTACGTTAATTTATAGTGGACTGTATATTTTTATATTTCTAATATTAAGTGAGGAATAGAACATAACAAAGGACTGATCACCAGAATCACAGCTAAGGTCTACTTAAAATGGTACCGACAATGTCTTGGTTAAGTACTAAAGCACATCGACAGGTTATTCGAAAACGAAGCGATAAGAAAAGTTCAATATAATTTGATGCTTTCTATTGAATAACACCTCAGCGAGAAGCATGCATTGTCATATGTCTGTCTGTCCAGAATAACAAAAAAACTTTAGCCAACTGCCTACTACTAAAATGTTGCTAGTACGAAAAAAATATATTATATCGGAATAATATGTCATGTTCATGTATTATGATGTAATTATTAATTATTATTATTATAAACGGAATCTATATATTAATACGTGAAGCAAAAACTTTACACATTTTTACGAAAATTGCGCGGACGGAGGAGTATGAAATTTCCCACACTTATTGTTTATATAGAGAAGGAGTGCAGAATGCTAATATTTTTTTAAGATTAGGCATAAAAATACTTTAAATCAATAAAAAAACATTATATAAAAAAATATAAACATATATACTCTTTTGTTTATTGTTAAAGTCTGTGTTTAGATTGAGAATTATGTATTAATACGTGAAGCAAAAACTATATCCTTTTTTAAGAAAGATCGATAATAATCATGGTCGAAGTTCGACCACTTGGCGCACTCTAGTTTTTATTATTTATAATAAATAATATGCTAGTGGCTAGCATAAATTGCACTATATTATCTTCTCCGTACATTATTACTATGTTTCAGTGAGTTTGGCCACCGTAACAAAAACGATCAGGAGTTCATTTATAAAAATTTACTCTACTTGGAGATCGAATCCAAAACGATCATAGTAACACTCAATATCAAAAAGACACGACTCAACCATCAGACGTTCGAATTATAGGTAAAGTATATAAAGCTGAAACAATTTGACATTTGCATTAATTAAGTTAATTCAACAGCATTATTCCATTGTTGGTCCAGCAAATCCAATTAATTTAAATTATTAACAAATATATGCGTCGCAAAATAAACGGACGGCGAAAGAATGTCAGTGATATTGTTTTATTATAAATGTAAGGGCAATATTTGTTTTAACTTCTAGTTTTAACAAGCAATCTACTATCGGATTGCTTATACCCTATTTTAATTCTTTATGTTAACAGATCTTGACGTATCTATTTGAAACTTTATATGAATATGTAACGTCGTCATCGTCGTCGTTCCAGCTGAAACACGTCCACTACTGGAAATAGGCATCTTCCAAAGATTTCCATGACTAACGGTCTTGTGCCATCAGTGAGCTCATCAGCGACTTAAATCAAGTCGTTGGTCCACCTTGGGGGAGGACTTCTCTTCAAAAAATAAAAAAGTCTACCTCAAGGAAACTGTAAATTTTTCAGGAATAAAAAGTGCCTATGTGCTGCTGCTGACTATAATCTATCTCTGTGCCAAATCTCATCGAGATCCGTTCAGCCGTTCTGGCGTGACTGAGTAACAAACATCCATCCAAACATCTAAACTTTTACATTTATAATATTAGTAAGAAGTAAGAAATAATTTAAGAAGAGACTAACAATTTACACTTTAAATTAGATTTGTTTCTATTTTGATATATAAATAAATTCAGCAATCAAATTTAGTATTGAATGAGGAATATTTAGAATTTAAATTGGCTGTCCCGAATATATATCGCTGGTGGAAGCTCTATGAATTAAAAAGGGAGCCGCTCATGTCCAGATCGTAATCTGTAAGATTTATTTCGATCCGTATTGACATGTTTGTTACACTGATTTATGTGGTCTATGCAAAATTATATGTCGGCTTGTTTTACAGCCATCGGGTATATCAAGCAATATTTCGTCACTGTTTATTTATGCATTGTAAGAGCTGTTCTTTATGGCGTAAATAAATAAAGTTGATTTATCTAAAAGAGAAAAAGATAAAGATAAATAGAGAGGGAGAGAGAGAGAGAGAGAGAGAGAGAGAGGAGAGAGAATTTTTCGCTTATAAATATACTACGTTTAGCGATACCCGTAGGGTTAACAGGATAAAACATATCTACAAAAAATCTCTTAAACAATCAAGCCGAGCGCGAGGGAGGTGGTCCACTTCGGTGTCCGGTGTATCATGCGGGTTGCTCCTGGTACCCCTTGGTTGGTTGGTATGTTTTAGTAGACCTGTCGACGAGGCGTTGTGGTTCAGTGCGTAAGGGATCCTGCGATACTCGATTAAGACGGGGGAGGTTCTGTTAGGTTTTAGTGAGTAGTACTGGCTTTTCTAGCCAGTGAGTCACACTTAATCACCTGTATGTATATAGGTGGTATGCGTAAATGCTTTTTTAATATAAAAAAAAAGAAAAAAGAGCCATCTAACGCCTCTATTTATATAGACAAATAGAGGAAAAAAGATACTGAAATATCTTGTCTTTACATTATCTACATAAAAAATACATAATACATAAAGGTGTCTAATTCTTTGTTAGTGGTTGTAACAAAAAATAAATCATGTATTTTTGCTGCTATTATTTTATGTGCTAATTAACCCTTGTCAGTGACGAGCGACAAAATACGAGTATAAAGAAGATAATTAAAATACCTGTTGTCTAGAAAAAAATAAACTTGTTGTAATGACAAATGTATCATCTTAGCACAATATTCATTAAGAAATCCAAGTAACTTAATGAAAAAGTCATTTTGAAATATCATAAGCTAAATCCTCTTAAGCTAAGCTACTTAGAAGGGCAGTCACGAGACGTTTCAATATCCGTTGAATAATGCAACGATAAGTTCGAACTGCCGCAAAAGCTTGATAACGTTCGTGGATATCCGAACTGGAAAGTTTAAAGCAAATAAGTAAACTATTAATATGTTTTTGATTTCAAAATGTACACTATACGTAATACATTCTTAGATTTAGGGGACTAAAATATTCGCTTTAAAAATAGGTACAATTTTTCAGGGTAGTTTTGCGATTTTCTTTTATTCCCGACGTTTTGTATGATTTGCCTAAGGCCTTTGACGTCAACAATTGTGTCTTGTGAGTACAAAAATTATAAAAAAACTCGTGAGAATAATGAAATAGTACTGAAGTACCTTATAAATAAAAAAAATTGTGGGTAATAAAAAAAAATTATGCTCTAACAGTTTGGAGTTAAATTTGGAATGGACGAAACTTATATTCTGGTTTAATGTATGGCCTTTTTTTCTTTAAAGTAACTAATAAAAATAAATTGATAAGAAATTAACCTCCCACACACTAACCAGGCGAGTGAAGCCGCGTTGAAACCCATCTTCTATAGGTACATATAATAAAATTGTTACTAAGGCAATCTGTACTGTGTGTGAAATTCTTATTGAAATAAACATTATTATCGATACAGAGGCCGAATCTATAGTTTTTAATTTTTTTATCTGTCTGTCTGTTACCGCATAACAGAAAAACCACTGGAGGGATTTTGATGAAATTTGTATGCTGATAGCTGGTTATCCGAGTCAATATATAGGATACTTTTTACCGCGGAAAATTATCTTATTTCTGAGAAAAATACAAAAAGTGCAATGCAAGAGTATACCAATATGTAAAGCCTAAGAATTTGGTTTTTGGTCATCTGAACGCGGGTGGAGCCGCGGGCAATTTTAGTCAAATATATAATCTCTTGAGCACTTCTACAGTACTCTTCCCAATTGTATCATTTCTGATATTTTTAACATTCTATAAATCAAGCGATCGCCGGTCAAAAGTTAAACTGCAAGGCAATTAAAAGAGTCGTAAAGTTTCTATCGTATTTCCTGGATCGAGTGAAACCTAGATTGACTTTTTATTTAAGTACTTAAGAGGTTTAAAATATTAGTATTAAAAAGTAATAAATTAGTTATGATTTGTTTTAATTTCATACATATTTTCGAGCAATAGTTTTAATTGGAAACTGTCCAATAACAACCAAAAATGCAAGTATGCTTCATGCGAAAAATAAGACACCCGTATCCTTTTCCCAAACTCGGTAACACTCCCGTATTTTCAGAAACACCTCGTTGCACTTTGGCTGTCACTGTTTAATTTATATATATAATAAACGATGTGTATGTATGTTTCCCATGGATTCCAAAATGGTTGGAGGGATTTTGATGAAATTTTCAGGTAATCTTCAGATTAGCCCAGTGGGTGTGAAGTTTTGTAGCGAACGGAAGTTTGAAACGCGGGTGAAGCTCCGCGTACTGCTGGTTAATAATATGGCATTAATCTATCTGCCATTCGAGAATTTACGTGTAAAGATAGATAAAAAACTATAAGCACTGCTTTGGATTCATAATACAAATAATTGAAAAAATTTCTTGATAATTTCTCTGGTGCATCTCTGGCAATCAATCGATATCCAAAAATTGCAAAAAATTAAGACGGTTATATGAACAAGTATCGTTTTAGGTCAATAATTCCATCAAATCTTTTATGACATAAAACTTTTTTTTTGTAACGGCGTCTAAATGTGCCAGTTGAGTACAATTTACATGTCGCCTTTAAAAAATTTAACATCTACATAATTGTTTTGTTGGTGGTTTTGATACAAAGAAATGAGATAGCATTCATCTGCCAACAAACTGTAAACGCGGCGGATAACAATCGCTTTGTTGCTTCGGCGTCACATTGTCCAATGTATGAGTATTTACGGTTTTTCGGAATTTTAAATTAAAAATTTCGCGTAAACATAAAGAATATGATGTTTTTTTTATTCACACTTGAGGCAAAATTCTTTTTACTTTAAATATTATTACTAAGTAGGCGTTTTAAATGGTTTCTCTAAATAGACTTTCACTCAAGAAATGTCCAAAAGGGATGTTTGGAATATAGTTAAAATGAAACAAAAAAGGCTTACTGTAATATCTCCTGGGCAGTTGAAATGTGCAGCCATGGCCGAAATCGGTCATGAAGCCATTAAGTGCTCTCCGGGTCACAAGAGGCACTGCCAACTTCCCAACTAGGGAATGCTACTTAGAATTTCTTAAAAGAAAAACGCAACACTTAAACTTAACCCGACCCGGGAGTTGAGCCCAGAACTTTCAGATCTGCAGGTAGAAATAATATTCGGGGAATCCCTATTAAATAATCACTCTAAGTCGCTGTGTAAGAACCAGATGAACGTACTCGTATCTACAAAAAAATCTAAAATCGTTTTTTTTCACAAAACGAATCACAATGTGGTCCTTTACGAAATGCCAAAACGACGTAACAGTATAGTCAATAGTTCACAAATTCCAAAAAAACGAAATAGCATAAGAACCACTTTCAATAGGATTTACGATAACGATTATCTATTTACGTTTTATTGGCATAAGCATTTTTATAAAATATATTTATATTATAAAAATGATTGAATGAATGATTCACCATTAAATAAAACTTAACTTTACAAATGATGAATTTAAGTACGATAAAAACAAAAGTTTCAAAAAAGGTAAGGGCCACACTAACGTATGTCAACCGAATTTCAAAAAAATATATATTGTGTCTATGTAAGCCTGTATAAATAAATAAATGTTAACTATTTCGGAGCTCTAATAGTATGCCAATATATCAATATATATTTTTCTTTCGTTAACTGTATATTATCACTATTAAAAAGCTGGTAAAGTTTCAAGTGGCGAATTTACCCAGTATTTTTGTTCTCCTGTAAAATTGAGTAAATGTATATACGTTCATCTGACTCTTACACCGCGAAGTGCCTATGGACTAAGCTATAAGAATACTCGCAAGCACAACCTCAGGCGGTAGATAGTAATTAATATTCATATTATCTATCATTTATGTCACTGCCTATTACATTCAGTAAGAGCTAATTTACCCAAATCATTCGGGAACATTTGCCCGCACCACGTCTATAGGGACGTCATCCGTCAAACTGACTTATTATACCATTATTAATCATAAACAGATGCCCGATAACAGTTCGAATTGTAAATTAGATGCCAAATAACTAGTTAGAAGTGTTTTAGCGCGATGAAAAGGAGTTTTTTAATTTTATGGTTTGCCAGAGGTCGTAGAGTCGATTTTGGGAGAGTTTATATAATAATAATAATAATAGATTATTTATTGACATAATATAATAACAATAAATATGTGCCTAATTATATATAGTCTAATTAACAAAAACATAGTGCTAGTACTGATATGTGGTACAATATGCACGAGAGACTAAATGAAATATGCTATTACAGGGCATAAGTGTGACTCTTTATTAACTTTAACTTTCATATACCGATAATTCAACACGAATAATTAACGATCAGGTGCAGATCAACTAGTTAACGTTGTCTTGAGACAATTACGATGACAATTCAATATATAAAATCCAGGCTATAATTTTGTGGCAGTAACACCTAGTAACTATTTTGGCCCGACCCTGGACTCAAATCCAGAACCCCGTCTGCAGACGTTCATGCTAGCTATTAAACCAACAGACACATTTATTATAAATCATATTGTCATACCTAGTACAGATGTATGAGTAAAAATATTTCTAAGGCCCCTTTGTATGACCAAAACGTAAAAGTACAAATCGAAAAATAAGAAGTTCATTCCAGCTTTACTATCAAAATATATTTAGATATATCACAATAAAAATCTAGATATATGTAATGTATATATATATATATATATATATATATATATATATATATATAAATATAAATCAAATAATACAGTAGAAAATCGTTTAGGGCTTGCATGACATGAGGTGGGTAGGTATAAAATATTTTATGGCAGCACAGGAATTGGGTAAGAACATTTTCCCTGTTATAAAGCAAGACGTATATTTGATGATACCTTAAGTAAAATTTAATAATAATAAAATAAGTAATATCTATCCCCTCTTTGGCTAACGAAATAATACTCCATTCTCTATTGATGACAATATTCAAATTTATTTCAAATTAAAAATTATTGATCATTAAATTATTAAAATTGTTTGCTAAACGTCATGCATCTATTACCAATTCAAAGGAAAAAACTTCAGTCCAGAGAAAAACTGGCAAAAGGAACACAGCAAGACTATGGGTATTTTGTTTATTTTATTTTAAATAATATTGTATTGTAAATTATAGTACTCTTCTTATATTAAAATATCCTGGAAGCGATTACATCATTTCCAAGGATTTCCATTTCCAATTTATAGAAGATGGAATCTTACTAATATTATAAATGTGAACGACGTTTGGGTGTTTGTTACTCAATCACGCCAGAACGGCTGAACGAATCTGGATTAAATTTAGCACAGAGGTAGGTAGATTATAGTATGCAATAGCACATAGACTATTTTTTATTCCGGTTAAATACACATTTCCCGTGGGATAGATTTAATTTTGTTTTTCTATAAATTCTAAAAAAAATTGTACACAACACTAAGTGCACAAATTGTTCTTTAGTATTTTTTATTAATCGTTTTCTGGGATGCCGTTGTAACAACGTGTATGTGACCATATAATAATATATTTTATCATGAGTTTTAATAACAACTTTCCATATTTGTTTGCTTTTTAAACCACTTCGAGAAGCTGAAGCGTCAAAATAAAAATTTGCGAATATACAATAGCAGTTTTGCAGATTTAGGTCGTGTATGATTTAAGCTAGCATTGTTGGAGCCACAATACGTCTTCTACACATTTGTATTAAAATACAAGTGAAAACCTGTTGTAGTACCGCGCACTTAAAATTTCGAGATTTTAATTGTTCTGCAACGTACGAATTTAGAATACAGACTATAGCATGAATTAACACACAAACACACAATCATCATCTCCCTGCCCATTTCCCAATCACTTGGGGTCGGCGCAGTACATCTTCTGTACTGCTATACTATAGGAATGTAATTATAATTATAACAATATGCTATTGCCAATATATTAATTATATCAAAACTTTTACCTATATTAAAACTTTTCAAAAGGTGACACCTGACAATGTATGTATAGAATATTATATATACAAAAGGGAACTAGGAAGCACCAAAGCGAAGTGAGGCTTATTAAAAGTATACCGGCGTCAGTACACATTTAAAATTAATATATATATATATATATATATACAAAAATAAAATACCCGACTGCGTAAAAAACGAACTAAAAAGATAAATGACACGTTCACGAAGGAACAGAGTATTTTGCAGTCGAAGACATACATAATATGTACACGTAGTACGTATATTTAGTGTATCTATTCCATACTAACCGTTAAAACGTACATAGAGACGAACACACCCAAAATTAGCATTCTCATAGCTATATCTATTTTATATAAAGTAAAATGGCGTTTATTAAATCTTGTTAATTACAATGTTGAAAGTGCCCTTTAATCTATCACGTTAGTGGGCATTCATTTAAATAGCTAGATCAATTTTATGGCATCAATATTATAGCGATTCGAGGGATATATGATAAACCTCATGTAATTTTTTTATAATTTCTAATGAACCTATATATGTATAATTTTGAAGTGGTTTTCTAATTCGTTTAAAATTTTGTCTTTATATTTTGTAAATTTTTAACCTTTATTATATATTACGTTTTTATAATTAGATTTTTGATCACGGTAAGCCATCGCTTTGAGCCTTGCAGGAGCAGAGCAGAGCAGGAGATTTTATGTTACACAGAATGTTGTGTGCACAGTCACAGAGCATCTCTCTTACTCATACCTGCGGAAGGTTACCCTGACAGTAAATGAAAGGAGATGTGAAACCCGCACCGAAGATTGCATGGACTTAAGGTATATAAGGCAACCACAAGTCCAACTATATCTTAATACATTGTACTGAACTCCTTTTTAACGCCTCACTGCGGGGCCTTCCTTCAGGTAATGGGCGAATAAGGCATAGTATACCACCCTAGCCAATGTGGGTTGGCAGACTTCATATGGTTTTAAAAAATTCTAGGTTCTTTTAGACGTACAAGTTTCATCACTATGGTTTTTTTTAAAATTTGCACATGAAAATATGAGGGATGCGTGACCAGGGATACGAACCTCCACTTAGTTTCCTAAGCAAGCAAGTTACCACTGGGCATCCACTGCTTAATCTTATACAAGAAATGTGAAAAACAATTACCAAACATATTTCAACCTGTCCTACAGATATGTTATAAATGGCCACCATAACATCCAAGGACATGAATTACTGTCCTATACAGTGTCTACAATAGGCACGGATCAGACTCAGGTCAATACAATCTTGCACTAACATTGTATTGATCTTATAGAACAATTGTGGGACAGAATTGCTTGAGGTTAAGCAACAATTGATTTGTGATTTGATTAAATGTTTGAAATGCTACGTAGGTTTTATATGGACTCTTTAATTATATTAGATCTACGAAGAGTTATAAATTATAATTAATATGAAGAATATATTCCTGTCTCACCTATCACCCTAACCTCTAAAATCTTATTTTAGCAAAGCTTTTTAAACGACATAAAAAAGCTTCTATACTGAGTTAACATTATGATTATACTTAATTTAATGATCTGTATAATAACTATGTTGGATCCAATTTTACGAACGGTTAGTTATTCGTGATCACGGGTAGCAGGTGAGTGAGACTGTCATCAATATTATTTGTGGAGCAACATCGCTGTTTGTCAGTTGCATCGCGTTCTGACCTAAATAACCGACAGTAAAACTCGATAAAATATAGTTTTTTTGTAGTTAATTTTTACAGTTCCGTACCCTAAAGGTGCCAACAAAATCCTATTACTAAGCCTCCGCTGTTCGTCTGTCCGTCTGTCAGAGGGCTGTATCTCATGAATCGTAGTAAATAGAGAGTTGAAATTTTCACAGAGTGTGTATTTCTATTGCCGCTATAACAAGAAATAATAAAAATACAAGACACATTTTTTCACCCTTCGTAATCGATCAGTTCATATACTACATACATAAAGTAAAAATCATATTAATAAAAAGCACATGTACGATGGTACCGAGCCCTTCGTGTGCGAATTCGACTCGCACTTGACCGATTTTTTATTATTTCTTGATTTATTCTTAAGAGTTGGTTAACCAGTGTAATAAATAAAATAGAAATGTAATAGGTACTTTTTATTTGTAGCTAGCGACTTACCCACGCTTTTCTCATACATTTTTTTTTCATTTATAGTCTAATAATATACCGACATATTATATCAAGACAGAGACTAAAAATAGAAGTGAAGGTTGGACGAAAAATATCTGAAATTTGAGAGCTTTTTTAAATATATAATATAAAATTAATCAAGACAGCAAAGATCCTTTAATTTTTTATTGTAATCGTTCTTATCACGCTCTACGTGAGTTATAAAACAGGTGCAAATCATAAGTGAGGCTGCGTCGTAAAACATCACAACACCTCGGTGGTACAGCGATATATTATGGCTTGGACTTATTCAACGCGAGATTTTTAAACATAATGAATTTTCAGACGGATTGTGTTTAAATTTTGGGTCATCCGCCATCTTGAATTTAAGGGTTGATTTTTGTTTATTGAATAACTGGTTTATTTTCAATTTAACACGAAAAATAGTTATTAAAAAAGTTGTTTAAAATTAGATTTTCTACAATTTTGATTCTTTTCAATTTTTTCCTAGGATCGATATTTTTCGATTTATACACCAAAAGCCCGTGATTTTTTTATAGAACAACTTGTTTATTTTCAATTTTACGCGAAAAATTGTAATAAACAAAGTTGTTTAAAATCAACGGCGGATGACGATGATGGTCTTTTACCCCGAAAATCTAAATTTAGACTTCCGGGGTCACTGGGTCACTCCCAAAGAATACCGAACTAAAATTGCTGTTAAAAAATTTTGCGATGTCAAATCCTAAATCGACTGGCCTAATAATATAGCATCGTATAATTAACTAGTTTTAATAAAGTTAGCAGTCGTGATTGAAATCAGTTTGAAAGACAGAACTGTAGTATAGTTATAATAAACCTCCTTATAAGTTGAAATTAAATGAGCGATTCTTTAAGACCGTGTGACACACCTTTAAGTTGGTGGAAAAAAATTAAGCTTCAAGCGAGATACGTACATGCTCATGAATTATTTAACATTCGTACTTTGCTACGTATCTGACAATTTAGGATGTTGTTTTAACTTGAATGATGAAAATGTTGCGTTTTATAATACACTAGCATTGCCCGTGGCTCCGCCCGCGTTCAGATGACCAAAAACCAAAATCTTAGGTTTTACATATTAGTATACTCTTACATTGCAGTTTTTGTATTTTTTCTCAGAAATGAGATATTTTCCCGCGGTAAAAAGTATCCTATATGTTGACCCGGATAACCAGCTATCACCATACCAAATTTCATCAAAATCTGTCCAGTGGTTTTCTCGTGATACGGTAACAGACAAACAGACAAAAATTCTAAAAACTATAGATTCGAAACTCTGTATCGATAATAATGTCTATTTCAGTAAGATTTTCCAAAAAATATTTAATGTACAGTACAACTATCTGGTATCCATAACACAAGCCTCGTAGCTTACCATGGAACTAGATGGTGCTATGTGTTAATGTGTCAATATGTCCCAGCATATACGATTAATAGATTTTTTAAATTATAACAGAATCATTATTAATGAATTATTTTATTGATATAATTTATGATATCTGTCGTAAATCCGCCATCGACACATTAGCCCAGATATGGTGGAACCGAAAATTCATTGATGACTCAATGCGGTTTATTGGTTGAACGAATTTTATGTCAATTAAGGAAAATTTTAATATTTTTATGACTTTGATAAGAATCATAGATTTTTATTATATTTTACTATTGATTAATATTGTTACGTGACGTGACAATATTGATACGTATGATTACTATAATAATATATTTTTTGTAATAAAATGTAATTGTAATGGAGAAACTATATCATATCTTCAGTATTTATCAACAAACTGGTCACTATTCAGCCCTTTTTATAATAATATTACAAACGGCTGAATGGCTTTGTTATATGTATAGATAATAATCTATACATATAATAAAATTTTAGCTGAATCGAAACTTTACATTAAATGTTTTACGGAAATTCTTATTGAAATATTCATTATTATCGATACAGAGGCCGAATATATAGTTTTTAGAATTTTTGTCTGTCAGTCTGTCGTCTGGGAACGCATCACGAGAACACCACTGGACAGATTTTGATGAAATTTGATATAATGATAGCTGGTTATCCGGGTCAACATATAGAATACTTTTTACTGCGGGAAAATATCTCGTCTCTGAGAAATATACATATATTAATCGTTACAACGCATTTATGGACGAACCCGAGCGGAGCGAGGGTGAGCCGCTAGTCTTAGAATAAAATCACTTAGATTTATGATTTCTAACTCCGTAATATAATTTAAATTTGAAACTGTCAATCATAAAGCTAAGTAATTATAAACTATTTATTATTCTAACTTGGATAATAAACGCGTTGAAAAGCTCTCCAAAGCGGTCAAAGTTTACGTAAATAACTTTTTGTGTTAATAATGCCTTTGGCTTTACACGACAATGGCAGAATGCGAAAATAATATGGATAAAGCTAAGTCACTTTGTTAATTTTTGCCAATTTTGGTTTAAATGATTTCATTTCTGGAAGTCACTGTAACCTATACTTAGTACTAGATTAGGGGATAATAATATAGACAGGGTGTCATAGAAATAAACATGAAGCAAAGCAATCATGTTCTAAAATAATATATTTTGATGTTTTAAAATAGTATCCAAATGGTAATTTCTATACTGAGTGATAAGTAAATAAATTTTTATAAATTAAAACAGTTAACCGATTTTATTAAAATAAGGAGAAAAAATAACCTAATGTGATACTATCTTTCTTTCGAGGGGATGAGAAGTAATGCTTTTAAACACACAAAAAATATAGTATTATTTTTACTATAAATATAATTTATTCTCAAAAATTATATATTAATTACATAATATGTATATACAATTTCCGTTATTATATAAATAAAATAAATAATTTATATTAAAAAATCGAGAATAGTAGCATAATCAGCACAACACGCTACTATTTTTGACTTTGACGTTTATTTTGGCTGCTTAGTAGTAGCTAAGTTCGTTAGGACTATGGAAGTGAAATTTTTCATGAGCAAGAACAGGTATTATTTAATACTAGCAGCCCTCGTTTCCGAAACAACGAAACCCTTGGCCCATGAAGTCGAAGTGCTAAGCACTTCTTAAAAGACCAGGTCTCATCGCCTCTTCTAGTGATAGCTGGCTCGTTTTTGCCCAAAACGACATTGCCATTCAGCGGGGTAATGCGGCTAGCATTCTTGCCACTATTCCACGTGGACATCGCTTGTACATTTGTTTTGCATATATAGATTAGTATATTTGTGATTTTCTTTATTGTAATTAGAAAAAAAGCTGTTATTTTGATATTACAAACCGAGACTTCAATTTAATTTCTGTATAGATATTAATATTTACCTAAATATCTACACTGCGATTAAAAAATGAAATATTCATAAGTATTATGTTAATAGGCAGGCTGACAAAACTGTCATAAAAACTTTTGACTTAACCATTCGAAACTACAAGTTGATACTCAACGAATATTTTTAATTTATTATTCAAAAGTAAAATATTTCGCGAAACACCTAAGAATCTGTTCGACCTCCTTTAAAATTGCTTTATAAAAAACTGAGGTGTACAGATCTATAGTAAATATATTCAGAATATATTTATACTAATATTATAAAGAAGTAAAGTTTGTGAGTTTGTGACCGCGTCGTAGTATCTACTGAACCGATTTAGATGAAATTTGGTAAGTAGATATTTTGAGATCCTGGAAAGTACATAGAATACTTATTCATCCCGGAAATAATCCCTTAAGGGATTATTTCCGGGATGAATAAGTATTCTAGGGGATGAAAGTGTGTATGGAGAATCAAGCTAGGGACGAACTCTAGTGAAGCAAGGGTGAGTCTCTAGTAAAGCTTTAATGGGCTTAGAATCAGAACCTTTTTATTTTAGTGTTTGTATATTCATATGAATTAAAATATCTACAGACATATATTTTTATTCGCGGTGGTAATCGAAAATCATAAACTTGACTTTCAGATTTCATCATAGGCAGAGCCTTTCTATTTGTAACAGTATTGTAACCAAATCGACATTTTTAACCCAATAAAATAAAATTTAAAAATATATACTTATAGTTAAATATACATATACTATATACGTAACTCTATATATGTCTTTTAATATTTTATGTTGTTATATGTTATTCTTAAGTATGAATAAAGTATTCTATTATGATATGTACGAGAAATTGAATTATTTAAATAATATCTGAATGGGCTATAACCTGAGTTTTTGTGAGTAATAAAACTATTCATATTCTTATATGAACGATGGTCCTGAAGCATGAATATGATATGAATTTTCATTTTCATTATAAAGTGAATAGATTTTTTTCAAAGCTTCATTATTTTTTAAAAGAACTACCTTGTTCTTACTTACGGTGTAGGCCGTCAATCAGTCAGTTTTAGACATTAAGTAGATGATTCACCGGATTACTATTTTTAAATACGAAAGTTTGTGAGTGCGCGGGTGCTTGTGTGTGTGCGTGCATGCGTGCGTATGCGCGTGCGCATGTGTCTGCGTATGTGTGTGTGTGTTTGAATACATATACGCACACAAACTTTTTGTTTGTTACTTTTTGATACTATAGACTTTGATATAATAGATACCTTGAGCAATGTTACTGCTAGGGACGTATAAGAGCGATGCGAGGGTAAGTCCTTAATAAAAAGGAAAAACATATTTTAATGTTTATAACGTATCATGATAATATACATTACATCCTGTATATTAGGGTAATTCACTACAATAAATATAGACTTATAAAATATTACACACTTACGAAACTCTACACACTTTTGAATATTTTTTTTTCTAAATAATACCAACACAGGATTGTATAAATTGCTTCAGCCTTTATCGGAAAAAAGTTTTCATAAAGCGGGGCACTTTCGCTCAGACTTCAGGCCAAATCTTAATTAAACTTAGATATCCGATCCAAAGAAAATCGTTCACTCAGCTCTCTAAAGTTGGAATCTTTTAAAGAAACTCAATAACTTCAAAGATATTTCATTTTGTTTTTATTATAAACACATTCATGCTTTCTCGTTATATTATGTTATGTAAATAATGAAAAAAAAATTTAATTTGTGCGCTATTTATTGTATGAATATATTTGTATGTGTGTATATAATATGGGTCAGGATGAATTAAATACACATCATATATTTTATTCAAATAATATATATTTTAACAGATTCTCTTTTATAATGGATTGAATGTATAATTGACACTTGAATAACGTTGTTAAGCTTTATTTCTGGTAATGATTGATTGTGCGGAGCTTAATCCGAGTACAAGATTTATGACGTGTCAGAGTGTCGCGTTGCGGCGACAACGTTCCGAATATCTGCAAAACATATGTAAATGTCGATAAATTTTAATATGACGATTTAGTGTGTTACATTGTTTTATATAAAACTATGTTTTATGAAACAAACAGTCTGACTGTCTCAACCATTTTTGCAATTTGAAATTCGGGAACCAAAAAGCGAAATAAATCCGCGAAAGCATCGAAAAAGATGTTATTTGAAAAGTAAAGCTTGTATCTAAGAACAAGTCCTATCTATATTTATCCCTTATAGTTTAACTTCAGAGGAGTAAGAGTACAATGTGGTATAATACAAAATTCTTTTTGGCGTCTTAAATAAATATGTTGGGAAATTAACACACAGCACCATCTAGTTCCTGGTAAGCTAAGAGGCTTGTGTTATGGATACCAGATAGTTGATACACTACATATAATATATAACTTTAAATACATACATTTTATAAATATAAATATCCATGACTGGAGTACAAGCGTTCGTGCTCATCACACAAATGAATTCCCCCGGCGGGACTCGAACCCGCGATCGCTGGCACAGCAAGTACTCAAGGATCACTACAAACTGCCAAACGTGTCGTCAATGAAATGATGGTGTGTGGTTGAAATTATATCCTTCAAATGCATTGTCGACGACGGCGGCGATTCTCACTGAAATTAGCCATAGGTACGTGCGGAATATGTTATAGTGCATAAGGAACAAACAAAAATGTGCTAGTACCTTTCCTATTTACTTTCTCAAACCAATAAGACGAGTTCTGATACTTAGAGAGATCAGGCTTAGAACCGACGGATTTATATATTTTAAACCGCCAATTAACTCCAAATTCCACTCAACAATCCAACACGGATATCGAACCCGAGAACTTTGGATCTACAGCTAGGTAATTGACCACTGAGTCAATAACTGTTTGTAATAGATTTATATTAATAGTAAATACCGGATTTTTATGAGGATTTTCAATAGAGAATATTGAGTGAAATATTTCTACATAGTTAAAGGAATTACAAAAGTAAAACGACGGACTGATCAATTTTACATATATATATATTTATTCGATAGCTATGGATTTTATTATATATATAACCAAAAATATTTAGTTTCGTGAGTATATGCATATGGAAATAAATCTCAAAAATAAGGCTATGCTGCAAACTATACGGCGTTATTGTAAATCATCGTGCTTCGGGGAGCCAGCTGTAATGCTATTCATTATGTTCATACACGTGCCAACTAGTGTTATACGTTAAAATGAAAATGTAATTCAAAATACTTTTTATTGCAATAGGTAACCTTGATACATACCTAAGCTTATATGAAAAGCTCAATTATAAAAGTCTCAATTATAAAACTAATTAAAATTATAAAAATGTGTAAAGTTATAAAATATTATAAGGTACTTGGTGCAATTTTTCATTTTGTTATTTGCGGGTAGGCTGTCTGTAACAACTATACCTTCGAGACATCTAACATCTCAGGCTCTCCCGTGACCATGATTGCTGTAAAACATTGGAAACGTCGGGAACCAAAAATCTAAATAAATCCGCGGAAAATCCGAAAAGATAGTTTTATTTAAAATGTCTTATAATATTAAATGAGCAATTTATGTATATGTATAAATTTATTTCATCTATCTTGGAAACAGCTCTAAAGTTTTGGATCAAACTTTATATTTAGATAAGTTTTTGCTTTAAAAGTGTTTTTTTTTTTTTTTTTTTTTTTTTTTTTTTTTTTTTTTTTTTTTTCATCTTTTACGAAAAAACACGATTTTACAAGATAGTAGGTCACCCAGGTACTATAAACAATGGCAATGACAATATGACTAATAGTCCATACGTAGTCGATTGGCATTATCAAATAAGAGAATAATATCGTTTAAATACACTCGAGAAGTCGTTCTTGTAAGAAAAAAGATAATTTCGCACATGAAAAAATTCTTGCAACGTCGAAACATTTAAGTTTTATTATTATTTTCGAAATGTGAGTCAGCGTTGCTTTTAAATAACAATCAGGGTACCCGCGAGACATCGCCAAACATAAATTGTAAGCGTGAAAATTACCTTTACACAACTTTGTCCCTCGGGACTGAGGCAATTTCTGATTAATGGGACGGAAAATATTTGAATGATTGCGTGAAAATCCACCCTTTCTGAACGTCTAACTTAATATAGCTTAAATTGAATCTTGGCGTTTCTAATTTCTTAGGCTTCTGTAATCTTTATGTATGAAAGGATAGTTAGTTTGCACATTCTAAACATATCCTTTATGTGAGTGTGAAACGTATTGCTAACCAATTTTTTTTATATGTAGTATATACATATATATTTGACGACACGTTTGGCTGTTTGTAGTGACTACTTGCTGTGCTAGCGGTCGCGGTTTCGAGTCCCGCTGGGGGTATTCATTTGTGTTATGAACACGAATGTTTGTACACCAGCCATGGGTATTTATATTTATAATATGTATATATTAAAAGTTATATGAGTGTAGTGTATCAACTATCTGGTATCCATAACACAAGCCTCGTAGCTCACCATGGAACTAGATGGTGCTGTGTTAATGTCCCAACATATTTATATAAAAGCGAAAGGCACTGACTAAGCACGAAATCTCGAAAATTATTTAAATTATTAAGATGAAGTTTGAGAGGTAGATTGTTTTAGGTAGAAGAAACCAGCCAAGAATTTTGCAAGGTCGAATTAAGGGAGTCTTAAGACTATCATACGTTTATATGAAAACCCTGTTTTTGCTGCTAGAGACATAAATATGATATATTTTGGTTACTCATAAATCAACTAATAGGGTGAAGCCGTAATGTTGCCATATTATTTTATAATCGTTTTTTTTTCATTTCATGGCTTTAGTATGCTACGTACTTAGAATGATTGCCAACGACGAAATATCCTTTTAAAATATCGTTTTTTTTTTTCTTAAAGTTGTTCAATAGAAATGTGAGATTCCCTTTAAACCAATAATTGTATCATGGCGCAAACTTCACGTAAAACGCTTGGTCAGTTAACTCAGGACGCGTCAAAGCTTTGAAAATGTTCCTAACCAAAGTCCACAAATCGGCGACAAGCAAATTCGTTTAAAATTGATTTGGGACAATACTGGATGAATATTTTCACTTATTTTTTTATTAAAAACTAGTGGCAAACCCTCGTTCCACTCTACGAAGAAACAAGAAATGACGATTTTGACTAATTTGCCGGCAACTACGTCAAGGGATCTAATAGAATTTCCTTACTAAAATTAACCAATATGATCACAGATTATGAAAACAAACTGATATATAAGCTATATTACAGTAAAGTTTCATCAAAATCTGATCAATGGTTTTTGTGTTGAAGAGTAACAAAGATACATTCATACATCCTAACAAACTTTAGCATTATAATAAAAGAAACTGTTATACGATTGCTTTTTATCTCAATTATGTATTTTTTTTTTATTAAAAATGGGCTCACTCTTGACCATTATCTTAGCTTAAAGGCATAGATAAATATTTTATGCGTATAAAAAAGTCAGTAAAACCCATACTTAACAGTATTTTATGATTATGATTTAAACTAGGTCATAGTCTATCTATGTATATACTAAATTTCATCGAAATACAATAGTAGTGGTAGCCCAGTAGTAACGCGCTCGCTTGGGAACCGATTGAAGTGTGTTCGAATCCCGGGTCTCGCACCTTTGATATTTTCTTGTGTGAATCATTTTTACCGCCTTACCGTATCTAAATACGTTCAGCCGTCTCAGCGTGAGTGAGTCCATGTGCACACATATACAAACTTTCGCCTTTATAATGTCCTCTTGATCGATCTTGGCCACGCGAATAACTTCACTAAGTTAGCCAGCCGCTCAGGAAATATTATAGTACTACATAAGTGCACTCTCTATTCTTATTAACCGACTTCCATAAAGGAGGAGCTTCTCAATTCTTCGGAATCTTCTTTTTTTATGTATGTTCACCAATTACTCGAAGACGTCTGGACCGATTTGGATTATTTTTTTTGTTTCAAAGGGTACTTCCCAGGCGGCCCCTTATAAATTTTATCGAAGTCGGTCGAGTGGTTTTTTTAAAAAAATCAACTATAACGTATTTTTTCAAATAATTTTTTTAATCGAATATGTTATTAAAAATCTTTCTTGTTACAAATTTCCTGCTTATTGTATGTATGTATGTATTCAGCCCTTTTTAACGTCCCACTGCTGGGCACGGGCCTCCCTTCAATACGAGGGGGATCAGGACTATGTCCACCACGCTGGCCAAGTGCGGGTTGGCGGACTTCACATGTCTTTCGAAAACTCGCTGGGTTCTCTCAGACATGCAGGTTTCCTCACGATGTTTTCCTTCACCTGCTTATTACGTCTACACTAAAAAAGAAAAATAAAAACTTAAAAAAAAATCAACTTTCAGGTACTAAAATGTAAAAAATAACTAAACGGGGGTTTTCATTTAGAATATATAGGTACCTAATCAGATATTTATGAATTTGGTGCCAGTCGACAATATTTTAAGATATGAATATCTAATAGGTAAATATGTATTTTACGTATCGAAATATATTAGATTTGCTTTTCATCGGCTGGTCTCTAGAACGCCACATAGGAAGAAACATATTGTACATACATATTACATAGACTCCTTTTCGTCGCGCAGTCGGGTATAAGTAGAATAGAATAGAATATATCTTTAGAATAAAATATACTTTGTTACATAAGCCTGTTGAAGCCTCTGACTCCCAAGCTGGATAAAACCTGTATGTCAGGAATTCAGCGTCCTCTTCTATCTTAAATCATAAGTGCAGGTCAATAATATTACAGAGCACGTTTAAGAGTTATAATTTTAGTAAAGTTTTAAAATATATAAGCATTTAGTGCTTAAAATCATACTTAAATAGAATTCAAAATCAAGATTTCATCTGTTATTCATCATTTAGGCAAAGAAATAATTTTCCAAGTAAAGCACTCAGTTATTCTCAATACATTTATCAATGCGTGGGCGAAACAGAATAATAATAGTCACAGAATATTTTATTCTAATAATTGTGCTTACATTAAACTAGCGACCAAATTTTATATTCATTTTATACTAGCAACTCACCCTTGCTCCGCTCTTGATCGTCCCTATGTACGTTTTAACGGTTAGTATAGATTTCTCAGAGATGAGATATTTTCCCGCTGTAAAAAGTGTCCCTTTATGTTTACCCGGATAACCAGCTATCATCATACTAAATTTCATCAAAATCTATCCAGTAGTTTTCTTGTAATACGTTCCCAGACAATCAAGAATAGTTACCATTTCAAAAGATTTTCCAAAAATATATTTAATGTATAGATTCGACTCAGTTTGAATTTTATTATATGTATAGCTTATCTTGAAACTATAAATAACGCTTTTTTTGATTTACGCAAATATTTGACATTTTAAATAAAAGTATCTTTTAAGTGTTTTTTTGATTTTAGGTTCCCGACGTTTCGATTGCTTTAGTTTACAGCATACATGTCTCTCCCATGACCATGTTTGCTGTAAAGCATTCGAAACGAGAATTGGATAGAAATAATATGTAGATAACGTCAGAAGCCACATTTTTTATTCTATTAATGTTACAGAGCACGAGTAAGAAAGAAAAAGAGAAAGAGAGAGAGAAAGAGAAAGAGTGAGAGAAACGAGGAAGGAATATGGAAGTAGTGCTGTGGGGTGTTTCAGTATCCAGAGTTCTACGATGACGCTCAGAAGCTAGACATATAAGGGTTCTCAATGTATATCACCATCATCATGTCTTTTGAGCAGTTTTCGGGACTTGTACCTACTAATGAAGAAAACCAAAGAACACTAATTGCCTTTTTAGTCTCGATAAAATGAAAGCATAATTACAAAGTCGATGACCGTCTGATGTGAAGTTGTTTTTCAATTAGTATAGTCTTGAATAAAATTTCGAGGGCTTTAATAGGTAGGTACTAATGATGAGTTCTAATTTGTTTTAGTCTCACATTTTTCTTACATTATATATGAAAACAAATCAAATTTTCTTTATTTTATAAGAAATCGACAAATGCTTTTGAAAAGTCAACAAAATTTAAATAAGGTCAATATAAGGAAGCTACATCTCGGAACGCTATTCTGCTTAGAAAAACCAGCGAGAAACTCAACAGTTGCTCTTTTAAATATCGAGTTACAGTATGTTTAATATAACATAGTATATAAGTTCTTATATAACTTATCTTTATGCCACACATTTTCATCTGCTCTCTCATTAATTCTTGAACTGAGTAATATGCTTTTCTTAATTAAACGTTTTAATTTTACCTTTAAAATATTGAAAAGGTAAATCTAAGACAGGTGGTATTTTGTTATGAGTATATATGAGTATACTCAAACCCATAAATAATTTAGTCATTTGCTGAACACAAAATGGAAGTGTTATGAAATTAAAAAAAATAGTATAAAGTTGGCCAGTGGTCGAAAATTGGCCATAATCAAAATTAAAAATTTTAGGAAAACTTATGAATTTTGTTACCTTTTTTGCTAGAATGCAAAATATTATTATTGTTTGAAGTGACTATGATATTTAGTTCAGTTTTTATTTCGTTTAAATTAAAATTAAGAGTCGAGGCTAAGTCTCGAGTGGGGTCAAAACGCCATCATGATATTCGTTGAAGATATGTGTAACGTTGGTTGATCGTGGTGGATCATTGGAGAGTTGTTTCGATATTGAATGTGGAAGTTAGATCGGTGTCGAGAACCCGTTGCTCAATTAAAGTATTAGAATTATCGTTTCAAGTTTATAACATTGTGATTTAATTAAATCGTATTGAGCATTGAATACTTTATTACTTGAACCCTGTATATCCCACAACATAAATAACGACTAAAGATGTTAGTAGAATATGGATATAAAAAAAAAACGAATAATTTTTTTATTGATAACATTAAAGCTCTTCGTTATCAACTAAATATAATAATAAAAACTGACTTCAAAAAAAAACACTAAAAAAAAACTGATTGATAGTTTTCATTTATTATGGATACCTAATCTGATATTTTTGAAGTCGGTGTACTTTCATTTGTGTCAGCTAGCCAGCTGATATTTGACAACTCTAAAGTAAATTATATTAAAATATTTTTATAGCAAATTATATTAAAATTATAAAAGTACTAAAAAATAAGTAAACTTTCAATATTTTGACTAATTAACAAAACCTTTAAACTTTTTATTAGCACATTAGATATAATATGCTATATATATATATATTTACATCCTAGATTTACTTTGGTCTAATCTAAATATTGACGGAGGTTATCTGGTCAGTGCTTTGTTTTGGCAGACTGACCCTTGTCAATTTACCCACAGAGTGTCTCATTGTCTTGAAATTCATTGGAAATAATATATAATTTATAGGTATATAAAACTCTCCTAAACTATTAAATTTTATATTTAGTATAAATAAGTAATCTTGCAATACATCTTCTTTAAACCTCTATATAGATAGTATCTCATTATAATAAATAAATAAATATAAAATATGTTGGGACATTAACACACAGCACCATTTAGTTCCATTGTAAGCTACGAGGCTTGTGTTATGGATACCAGATAGTTCATACACTACATATATTATGTAACTTTAAATACTACATATTATAAATATAAACTCCCATGGCTGGAGTACAAACATTCGTGCTCATCACACAAATGAATGCCTCCAGCGGGATTCGAACCTGCGACCGTTGGCACAGCAAGTAGGGTCACTACAAACTGCGCCAAACATGATGTTGAATCATTATATATACATAATATTATATCCCATTAATATTATAAATGCGTAAGTTTGAATAGATGGATATTCTTATTTCGATAGGTTAGTTTTTGTTTCCCAATACGTCGATAATAATGATTATTACAAGAATTTTTTCCAAAAAATGTTTAATTCGATTCAGAATTTTATTATATGCATAGATTTAAATTAAATGTTGTTTAGTAACTATTGAGTACTAAGGTTTGTTATTTCTTAGTTTAACATAATCAAAGGTGCAATTCCGACTAAGATGCAGACCACTCTGAAATCTTATTACACAGTGCTAAGGCAATTCAGCTTTAGCTATATCCATTATGTGAAACGATACGGCGAAATTGACGATCATCAATGATGTTATTTACATGTTTTCTATCAAATCTATACATATAATAAAATAGTCAAAATTTGTATATGAAATATTTTTTATAAACTATGAATGACTGTTATATATTGTGTTCTGAATATAACAGGAACTTCTTTCATTCCCACGGGAAAACACAATAACTAGTTCTGCCTGAGTTATCCTTAAATATGTGCAAGGCTCTGGCTAAACCTTAAGAGATACATCAAAACAATGTAGTAGAAAATTGTAGATCTTAAAAAAGGCTACAGAAAAGCCGGTAATATAATAACGTATGTCTATTTCCTAAGGCACACTCGCAATAACTATTTTTATATATTTAAAACGTACCTAAAGTCTAGGGATGTAGCCGAGTGTAGTGAGGGTAAGGTAAGGGTTGCTAGTGGTTAATAATTAAATGACATACAAAAACAACAATTAATTACACCAGAACTTATTTAAAAGCGCAAATTTAACAAGTCTCTTTCTCACTTGAGTAATTTCAAAGTAAGTAGAAGAAAACAAAACACTATGTATATTAATGTACCGTAAAAGCTAATGTGTGTTTTAATTTAAATATATTTGCAAGCTTTGTATGGGAAATAAGTCGTCATAACGAAAATGGAAACAGAATGTAATATGCAGCATAACGAGCAGAGTGCGGCATATAAATAAGACAAGATATCATCTTCTGGGCCGCCGCCAACCACACCTGCATCTAGGGTAACCAACTGTTATGACAAATCTAATATATTTAAACCGACTTTAAAGAAGGTAAGCTCTCTGTAAAACTAGCGATTTACCATCGCTTCGCCCGGGTTCGTCCTTAGGTACGTTTTAACGAATGGATTATTATATATACATAGGTATGATGAGTTGTTGTGGGTTGTATTGTAACGTGTTTTCCCGTGAGAATGAGATAATCTCCCGAGGTAAAAAATCTATGTCACTCTTCAGCTCTTTAACTATCTCCACGCAAAAAATCTCGCCAATCCGTTACTCTGTTTCGACGTACAGAAGGACAAATAAACTAATAAACAAACAACGTCGAAACGAAGTGACGGATTGACATGATTTTTTATGTGGATAGTTGGAGGCCTGGAGAGTGACATAGGCTACTTATAATCCAACTTAAAAAAAATATGATCAGAATTACTTGAAACTTGGTATTAGTGCTCTTTAATATAATTAAATAAATACGTATTTCAGCATTTTTCGAAATTCATCCCATAAGGGGGTAAAATAGGGGATGAAAGTTTGTATGAAACGTACATTTGTAGTTTTTTTTGTAGTTTTAGCGAGAGCGAAACCGCGGGTTCTGCTAGTGTTTAATAAATGTAAAATATTTGTCGCGATCGGGAAACGACACACAAAAGTCATTCAGAGTACAGAGCCTAGGCGCATGGAGAAAAATAATAAAACGGAACTGTGCTGTGTATCGTATGGGTTATATTGTGAGCAATCTATACAGATCAATGAAATTGAAGTGTCTATTTGTAATATCAAAATAATAGCTTTTTACTAAATGCATATGAAAGTATATACGATACTTATAAGAAAAAAACAAATTTAAAAATGTTTGTCTGCCTGTATGTCTGTATCTTCCGTCTAATCTCTGAAACAGCTAGACCAATTTTGATGGAACTGTCATAGGCAGATAGCTGATCTTATAAGGAGTAACTTAGGCTGCTTTTATTTTAAAAAAGGATTAGGGTTCCGCTCAAAAAAATTAAAACGTGCCCAGGGAGGCATCCGATCGAAGCCAGTGTAAGTCGCTAGTAAATCAAGTTAATTACTGTGCGTCGTTTTTTCACTCGAATTCCCTCGTATACCATAATGAGTGAACCAGAAAGTAATGATCGAGTTATTTATTACATAGATTTAATTATTTTTCGGTTAGTTTATAGATCACGCTTCATTATTTTTAGTCAGCAGACCATTTTAGAAATTTAAATGTACCTACAATACCTTACCATAATCTCATGTATACCGCGTGAAAGTTTTTCCTCTACTAATTTAAAAGTTCATCTCGTACGCACAATTTGTTTTTCAGATCCACACAAACAAATATCTCTTTAATCTTTGCCTAGCGCGGAATTTGAACCAGCGACCACCCTGACACTAATACTATCCATAAACCTCTTTAAATACAGTCTTCCTAGCACACACCTGTTTATAATAGCCGAGCATGCAATAAATTTATACAGAAAGCAAAGTAATAACATGTATTGAAAAAACCTATTACGGAAATTAACTCCACTGCGAAGCGAGTTCTAATTACTGGATATATTTGCTTACATACAGTTATAATACAGTATACTAGTTAGTACCTATTGTTGTATATATGGTACTTGTACATTTTTATTAGGTCCTAAATCACTTAGATTCTGGAATATCTAGTTCCATGGTAAGCTTCGAGGCTTGTGTTATGGATACCAGATAGTTAATACACTACACATATTATATAACTTTAAATACATACATATTATAAATATAAACATCCATGATTGGAGTACAAACATTCGTGCTCATCACACAATTGAATACCCCCAGCAGGATTCGAACCCGCGAACATTTAAACACAGCAAGTACGGTCACTCCAAACTGAGCCAAACGTGTCTAAAAGTATTAAGAAACATCAAAATCTGTTCAGCCATTTCATTGGCGAAAACCGTAACAACCGAAATTAATTACCTTTTTTTAAAATCGGTTAAATCAGTTGTTGGTTTTCGCAGTGAAGAAAAATATAGAATTACATAATATAATAGAAATTATAGTCAATCACGTTGAATGTTTAATTCTCAAGGGTTATTCTAAACATTGTATGGGTTCTATTTCCGCTGCGTATCCCTTTTTTGTACCTCTGTGGATATCAATTGGTATAGCTTTAACATGACCATCCCTTAAAGCTAATTGAAAAGGGTTTGTTTTATCTTTTAATACATTATTCTTATTCCTCGCACAAGATTTGTTACAATTTGTTAAAAAAAAGTTAATATATTTTTGCTTATATTTTTCTCATTCTTGTATTATTCGGCATTCACATAGATACATATATATATGTAATATTACGTTTTCAATAAAAATATTAGCAAATACATACAATTAATAATAATTAACAGTTGTTTGTTAGAAAAGTATTCCAATTGGAGGTAGAAACTTCTAATACGGGAGTAAATTACAGCCTGAAACTTTGCTGATTTAAATACATAATAACAGCTGTTTGTGGTTTGCTTCGACGTTAAACACCTATTTGTTTATTTTGTAAATGAAACGGTATTTAGTGGGCTTTGGGTACGTTTATTGATCATCTATAAAAATGTATCCCTCAAGTTGTATAAGCGTAGTGTTAATACTTATTACTTATTATCAATATTATCAATGATTTTCCTTTTTATTATATCATTGCATATCGTTTTGCTCTTTTGTTTCTGTATACTTATAATCTTTTTCATTTTTATAAAGTGCGCTCAAAATTTAATGTTTAGTGTTTAAGAAATAATCGCAATTGGCCAGCGTGGTGGACTCTGACTAGAACAACCTCACACTGGCCTATCAGTGGGACGTTAAAATGAATTGAGAATGAGGATAGATTTGTTTAGCTCTGATGCTGTGTTTGTCAAAATGAAAAATAGACCGCATTGAAATGATAAGATTAATGTGAAATTTAATCTATTGGGTGCTAAATTTCATTTATAAGATCAACCGTTTACACTTAACAAATATAATAACATCTTTACAAACTTTCACATTTGTAATATTTATGAGATTGAGATAGTTTATAGCTATCGATAGTTTAAATATTATTTACAGCTTTTGGCACCTATCTGGCATCGATCTTGCCAAGCAAACTGAAAGTTGTTTTGATTCTTTAAACAACGAGCTTTAATTTCACACATTGCTTGAAAAGTGAAGATCGAAGAATGTCTTTAATATAAGTGTATAAGCTGATATGGTCTATTTACCATACCATGATATAGTCAATTATTTACCATGTTGTATTTATGGCGTCAGATTATTTTAATAAAGTAATATATATTACGGTCACTTAAATTATCATCAATATTTTTTGGCAAAGACAAGAATACATTAACTACCTAATTAATATAATTTTGTTTACCTAGCTATAATGCGAAATTTTATCTGTATGTACGTTTGTTACTTCGTTACGCTAAAATGACAAGACGACCGATGACAACTGTACACCTGAAGTAATACATAAGCTTCTTAGATTAGACGAATATTTTACATTTTAATTTGATTTATTTTGATTTTATTTTGATTTTTAGTTCCAGACGTTTCGAATTTAATCAAAGAGCTAAGACATACATATTTGAGACATCTAGAGCGAAGATATAATATATAATGGATGGATCGCTATAAGGTGAAATATTTATGCCACTAGTACATAATAAAGTATAGTAAAATAACATTTTCCTTGTGTACGTACAATTTGTTTCTACTTAGAGCTTATTTTTTATTCTATTTGTGCTGGATGGAATTAACGAAAACTGCAATTTTGTCTGCATATTTTATAACGAAGGAATTAAACTCGGAGCTTTCAAATATTGCTTCCTAAAGTAAGCACTAACATAGCTACTAAAACATAGTATAGACCAAAGTAGTCAATAAATTCGTACATGACAAGAATAAGTTGTTCGTTATCATCATCGTTATATATCGTATATTCGGTCGTAGAGGACACGTTTGGCTCAGTTTGTAGTGACCCTACATGCTGTGCCAGCGGTCGCGGGTTCAAATCCCGCTGGGGGCACTTATTTGTCTGTTGAGCACGAATATTTATACTCCAGTCATGGGTGTTGATATGTATAATATGTATGTATTTAAAGTTATATGGGTAGTGTATCAACCATCTGGTATCCATAACACAAGCCTCGTAGCTTACCATGGAACTAGATAGTGCTGTGTGGTAATGTCCCAACATATTTATTTATATTTTATTTTATATACCCAATGGGTATTTATACAGTGGAAGAACATAGAAGTTTTAGAATAGTTAATCTAATGGTATGTATGCGCCTTTAGTGACTTTTGCTTTTGACATAGTAATGAAAAGTTCTCCAGCCTCTAGTAAAAATCTTGTAGATGCATGGTTTCTGTGCTGTGAAAAAATAAACAAATAAATCTACATATACATTTCATTTAGTTATATATAATTTAACTTTTGAATAATAAATCTTGTATTTTACGGCCCTAAAACTCACTTTACTCGTAAAACTGAAAGTCTATTCAATTTGGTTGTGTGTTTTTTTTCGTATAAGTTAAGCGTTATATATTCCTCGATTATTGTCGGTCGATTTTTAACATTCTTTATCAATACTAATATTATTAAGGGAAAGATTAATTTTTTGTTTGTTTGTTTGTACAGAATAGGCTCTGAAACTACTGAACCGATTTAGATGAAATTTGGTATGAAGATAGTTTGAGACCCTGGGATATAGAATAGTTTTTATCCCCTTTATGGTTGCCTATTTTAAATAGAAAAAAAAATAATTCTAAAGTCTTGGAAATGCTTCAAAATTCCTTGTTATCTATTTTTATTTTTTTATTAATAATTTATTGTTTGACAATTATTACGGAATACGTAAACACGTATTACATATTATGTAGATATTTCAATCTAAATATTTTTTCATAAAAAATCAAAATTCTAAATATTTTATTCAGCATTAAATGATTACAATTTTTTACTGAACGTCATGAGTCTACTACCAGTTCGGAAAGAAGAAGCCTCAGACCTGAGAAGAACTGGCGAAAGAAACTCAGCGGGACTAATATTAACTTGTTATTTTTTTTAAAGTAGTCATATTATATAAATAAACGTTATGTATACAAGTTATTTCACAAGCCCATTTTTAATATATAATGATAATAATAATGAACACTATATTGCACACCACACAAGATATATATAAGGAATATATATGTATATCTCATACATGAAAAAAAATGTACAGCAGGTGGCCTTATCGCTAGAAGCGATCTCTTCCAGGCAACCTTAGGGTAGAGGAATCAGTATGATGATGTTCTCCTGACTGATTCCGACCACGGCGGCCAATCTCATTGAGACTAGCCAACTGCGCAGGAGATATTATAGTGCACAAGTGTACGCGCTGACACAACGTGCACTCTCTATTCCTGTCACTCTCATACTCCGGTGGGACGAAGGAATCAGTATATAAAATGATCAGCATCAAAATAATATCCAAGTAGATATAATAAGTATAATCGGTCATTAGTTCTTTAACCTTTAAAAAGCTACAAAATATCAATATTAAGTAAGAAAAACAAAATATTTAAATCCCAGAGTCCAGTTCAGCCTATATTCAGGTAACAAACAAACATACGAATAAATAAATAATCTCATTATTTCACTATACATTTATTTATATTTAACCAAGTAGTTTACATTTGTAGATAATTTAAACTACGCGAATGGCCGAGAAGATTTCCAGTAATGTGAAACACATGCACGCCGCGAAACGCCCGTACATAGTAATTTATCGCGAGTTCTAGTAAAAAGATGCTTTCCTTTACCACACGATAAATTTCAACCTATCTTCTGTTACCATTACATTACATTTAAAAGGTATATAGAGTGAGAAAGCATTCGTTTATGACTAGTATTATAGCGTGGCTCTGTCTCTAGTTTCTGTAATCTATACTTAATATTATAAAGAAATAAAGTTTGTGAGTTTGTGAAGTTGATTTAAATGAAATTTGGTAAAAACATAGTTTGAGGCCCTGGAAAGGACATAGGATACTTTTTATCCCAGATATCGTACCTAAAGGGGGTGAAAAAGGTGATGAAAATTTGTATGGGGAATCAACGTAGGGACGAACACGAGCGAAGCGAGAGTGAGTCGCTAGTCATTGATAAAGAATGATTGTTATCTATGTTACCTATTTGTTTATAGGATCTTGTGGCTAGCATGAATGACTAAAGATCCGAAGGTCCTGAGTTCGAGTCCCGGATCAGTACAAGTAGATATAGTTATTTTTTATGTCAAGTAATAATTCAGTATTTAATAAAATGGTAACATTGCGTCGGAGAGCACGTTAAGCTATAATATTTCTAAATAAACTATATAAGTAGAGCTACTTTATGATATGAAAGTAATCGGTCACTTACTTCACCAAGCGCACCTTTTGTTGTCACGTCATATTCACATGTTCCATACATTTTTCATAATTTTTATGCCTTCAAAGCTTTGTTATTATAAGAATATTTATAAGAATTTGTAAAAATATTGCACCAAGCCTTTAAGAAGTAAAGTTAAAATTTGAATTATTTCTCAAAATTCATATCAGTCACTAAGTGTTACAAGTTATAGTACAGACTCATCATTGTCATAATTATAATATCATACATGTACCCAATTAGATTCGAAAAAAACTGTTAACTATTAATAAATCAAACCGTTTAATGTCCTATTTTTATTATTTATTATTAGAATAAATTGAATATAAGACGAACTAGTAGGTAATTTTAGTGGGTGCATATATGTATGTTGGTGTTTGTATGTATGTAGATTTATACGTTATATATTTATATGTTAACGCCGATTTATTCCAACGGAAAAAAATTACAAGGGAAAAATTGGCGAGTTAAAACCGCCATTTTGATTTTTAATGATATCTATATATCCTATAATACTCGCGTTGTTAAGATGAATCTAACGATGTATGAATTATAAAAATCGGTTAAGCCGTTTAGTAATTATGGGGAAACATAGGGTCGGACATACATACATACATTCAGGTCAAATACGTAACCCTCCTTTGGGATTCACTGCAGCTGGGTAAAAAGGAGCTTTATTACAAAGGTGACATAAAAAACTGTGCAAAAACACTGTGCCTCCCAGCGGAACTCGAACCTGCGACCGCTGGCACAGAAAGTGGGGTCACTACAAACTGAGCCAAACGTGTCATTTATGTGACATATTATTATGTATATACCGCAATATAGATCTATAAACTACCGAAAGCACATTCCTTTGAAATTCCAAGCCGGTAAGTATTAAACATGGGCTAATAAATCAATTTGTGAACGCTGAGCAGTCGCGGAACTTTAGATTACACTTTTACTTTTTATTCTGAAAGAATTCATTCTCTTTCTTCTCGTAATCGCATATTTGTGTTTATAATAGAAAATAAATTAATTCGGAGATGAACTTGACGATGACAGGGTATACTTGTACATACTACCTAGTATGTATTCAGCCTCTGGGAATCTGTATTTATAATATGTTTTCTTTACTATATTTATTCAAGACTAGCATTGCCCGCGGCTACGCCCGCGTTCAGATGATCAAAATCCAAATGCTTAGGTTTTACATATTAGTATACTCTTACAATGCAGTTTTTGTATTTTTTCTCAGAAATGAGAAAATTTCCCGCCGTAAAAAGTATCCTATATGTTGACCCGGATAACCAGCTATCACTACACTTAATTTCATCAAAATCCCTCTAGTGGCCTTTTCGTGGCAGATAGACAGACAGACAGAGACACAAAAATTCTAAAAACTATAGAATCGGCCTCTGAATCGATAATAATGTCAATTTAATAAGATTTTCCAAAAAATATTTCATTTACAGATTCAGCTCAGTTAGAATTTTATTATATGTATAAAAGATAACATAATGTTATATTTACTTAGGTAAATAATTTAAATAAATATTGCAAAAAAAAACTACAAAGACTGAGTTGACCACATTTATCGCAGGCAGTGTCCGGCCGGACGCGGTCGGTCGTAACTCACGCGTCGTGTCCTGCACATGGCTCCCTAATGCTTAAGTTAAGTTTTAATATTTTGTAAATAATAATTATAATAGAATTATATTTAACAGATTATATATTATAAATGCGAAAGTTTGTATGTTTATGTATGTGTGTACATACTCTCTTGTTATTTGTTCACGCTGAAAAGCCTGAACGGATTTGGATAAAATTTAAGACTAAGATAAACTATAACTAGGAGTAGGAGGATAGGTTTCTCCTTTCTGATGTGTGATTGTCGTGGTTGGAGGACACAATAGCATCCGGCAACCCTGCTGGCGCTAAGCCAATAGACACACTGGGAGGTGGCTCACTTCGGTGGGTGTAGTACCATGCTGGTTGCTCCTGGTACTTCTCTGATAGCAGAGTAGACCGTTAGACCCAGCCCAAGGTTGTTATGGTCTGTTTCAGCTTTCATCATTATAAATAAAAAAATCATCTAGGGAAGTACTCTCCGAAGTGTGACTTGTGAGAAATAAATTCTATATCGAAAGCGCAGTTAGAAGCTAGTAAAATACCATTATCAAAACTACGTATTCAAGAAAATTCAACCCCATATAGTAAGGGTGAATTTATTTTCATCCTTGCATACGATTACGATATCTTACAGATACATGGCATGAGTTATAGGGCCCGGGTTCATGGGTCACAATAAATGTTTTCGGTCACTCACGATTTATGGTTTTTCTATGGTAAATGTCGTAAAATAAGGTTTTAAAAAATTTTCTGCTTTTATTACGAATGCAGAAGCTGGCTTGGCTTATTTTACTTTTACCGTGGGTACTTTTTTATGTATTTTTTTTGGCTATATAAAACACATTATATTTATTAAGTTTTAACATTTAGTACAGATTTTTCTCAGATGATATATTTCCCCGCAGTAAAAAGTATCCTTTATGTTGACCCGAATAACCAGCTACCATCGTACCAAATTTCATCAAAATTCTATCCAGTGGTTTTCTCTTGATGCGCTCTCAGACAGACAGACAAAAATTCTAAAAACTATAGATTCGGCTTCGGTATCGATAATAATGACTATTTCAATAAGATTTTCCAAAAAATATTTAATGTACAGATTCTACTCAGAATTTTATTATATATGTATAAATTATAATATAATCTTCTTTATTTTATTAAATATATGGGATGAAATTTTGTATAGGGAATTAACCTAGGACGAACCCGAGTGAAGCGAGAATGAGTCGTTAGTATTATGTATTACCTTCGCAATTAATTTGCAACATTGCATACTTTGTAATCACTCAGTATACACGACACGGCTTAAACTTATCTAGTAAGTTCAGTAATATAACGGGATCCATATTACGAGTCTAACAAAGTTATAATATAAAATTAATCCATTAAAACCTGTTCAACCATTCCCGGTGACGTGAGTAAATAAACTGATGAACAGACTAACAAAAGCTTTTAAATCTGTTGCTTGTTACCAACAGCTTCAACTCATCCAAAAAGTTAAGTTACCTGATGTTACATAAAGCTACTCAACCATCATAAAAGTTTTTGTATTGTAGATTTTTAGGGTTCCGTAGCCGAACTTTAGGATTTTAGGGTGCCAACGAGACACTATTACTCAGCCTCCGCGGTCTGTTCATGCGTCAGAAGGCTGTATCTCTTGAACCGTAATAGGTAGTGTTAAAATTTTCACAGAGTATGTATTACTATTGTCGCTATAATAACAAATAATAAAAATAAAAATACAATAAACATTTTTTAACGTTTGTAATCGATCATCGAAGTTAATATACTACATACATAGAGTAAAAGTCATATTAATAAAAAGTACATCTACTATGGTACGGAACCCTTCGTGTGCGAATTCGACTCGCACTTCATCGATTTTTTTGATATTTTATCAAAGTTTAAACATCTTTATTATTTAATTTTATATAACGATCGCAATTTATAAAGAAGAAATTATTTTCTAAAGTTTATATTAAAGTTAAATCTCAATCATTTTTTATTAGATACACTTGTTGGTTTTCACAAAGAAACTTATTTAAAATGGTTTTATAATTGCCGTTTAAGTTGTTGCTATTCTAAAAGACATTTTTAATTTAAATAACTTATGAACCTTTATTATATTTATCTAGTGATTTACGCTGGCTTCGCTCGCTTCTTAATATATTCCTTTCATTCAAATTCGTCCAGCTATTTCAGCGTTAATAGAAACAAACTTCTTCTTCTTCGTGACACTCTTGACAGAGCGGTCGTGGTCATCACATAGCAGTCTCTGTAGGAGCAGATGTGATGCTCCTCACGATTGATCACTTCTCCCTGTTGGCCGACTGAGCAACAAACATACACACACAAACAAATACAAGTTTTGCATTTATAATGGACTAGCGACACAACCTCGCTTCGCTCGGGTTCGTTCCTATATTGATTTCCCATATTTTCAACCCTTGTCCTTCCCAGGGTATCTTCTTACCAAATTCTATCTAAATTGGTCTAGTAGTTTCGGAGCTTATTCAGTAAAAAAAATCTTTCCTCTTTATGATATTAGTATAAATTAAAAAAAAAGATATTATCATGGGATAATATCGTTTAAAGTTCCTATAAAAGAACCTATTACATTTTATTCAGCAATAATTTATAAGTATAATGTCAGTGGAGAAATTGCCAGTAACACTCAGAACCCTAGCTAATCTAATTCACGCCAATAAAGCTCCCAGTCGACATGATTTTTTCAGACATCTTCAAAAATCATCGTCATATTTCAGCCAAGTTACCCAAAATCGTAATGAATTATACACATAAACCTTCTTCACGAATCACTCTATCTATTGGTGAAAACCGTATGAAAATACGTTCAGTAGTTTTTGAGTTTATCGCGTTCAGATTGACAGACGCGCCTGATGACTTTATTTTATAATATGTATAGATATCTTACAATTAAATAAGTAAGCGCTGATCTCAATTAAAATGAAAGTATTATTATGATAACCGCAAAATAATCTATACTTTTGTAAAACCAAATATTAAGTTAGTTGGGAACGTACCTATAAACCTATAACACTTTATGCTTTTACATAAGGGAAACGCGTTATTGACAGATTCTTCAGATATACATATGTAAAAAATAAGTTACACTAGGAGCCCAACGTGCGTTCACCTTGTCGTGGTGGGGGGCTCAGTAGTGCCCGGCAATACAGCCGGGCGCGAAGCCAAGAAATGCACAGGGAGGTGGCCCGCTTCGGTGGGCGGTGGGAGGCAGCCCTCTTCGGAGGGCGGTGTACCATGCGGGTTGCTCCTGGTACTTCTCTGATAGCAGAGTGGACCTTGGAGCAACCCCGTGGTTATTGTGGTCTGCTTCGGCAGACCTGCCGTCGGGGCGTCGTAGTTGAATGCGTAAGCGATCCTGCGACGCCCCAAGGGAAGGTTTTGTTGGGTTTTAGTGGGTAGTACTGGCTTCGCCGGTGAGTCCCACACTTCGTGCGTATATGCATTTCCCAACGTTAAAAAAAAAGGAGTGAGATAGACGGAGCGTCTGTAACAAAAATTGAAGTCCAATGGATTTCTCTATTTCACAAAGAGTGTTAAATTAAGCTATATGTATATGTATTTTTAATACAATGAACAATAATTTATTTCAAATTTTTTAATAGCATTTCTTGAGCGTCGGTCCTGCTGAGATATTTTCCCGAAGTAAAAAGTATCCTATATGTTTACCCGGATAACAACAAATTTCGTCATAATTTGTCCAGTCGTTTTTTCGTGATGCGGTCACAGACAGGCAGACATACAGACATATAGCCAAAAATTCTAAAAACTATGTTATATTCGGCCTCTGTATCGATAATAATCACTATTTCAATAGTATTTTCCAAAAAGTATTTAATGTACAGATTCGACTCAGAATTTTATTATATGTATAGATATTATCTTTATTTGATAATTTCATGTACTTTGATTAAAAGTATATTTTGTACTGACTATAAATATAATTTGAAAAACAAGTGTTAACATATAAAAATTGTACAAGTTATATAAACTAACGTCCTCATATCTGCTACTTCGCTCTCCTAGATCGTAGTGTTATGAATATATTATATGTACATATACTATAAACTTTCCTAAATAAAAGGCAAAAATCTAGAGATTAGCACGTCCAAACACTTCAGCTTTTTATACATACACTCGCATAACCCACGGCTTCGCTCGCGCTAAAACTACAAATAAAACTACTCCTTGGCTTTATGCAAAAGGCATTTTTGAAAGGAGCTCAGTATTTTTTTAACCTTAAAGTACTTAAAACTATTATAAACATTAGTTTTACAATAACGTGTGGACGTCTGCCTTGGGTAGTAGAATGATGATATACAGCATCATGCCAACACAAGGGAGCCTTCCCCAATGAACGGATTATCTAATGAAAAAATATTTTTTTCACCGGATTAGTAGTTCCTGAGATTAGCGCGTTCAAACAAACAAACAAACTTTACCTCTTTATAATATTATTATACAAATGTGTTAGTGTAAAAATAAAAAAAAATATCTTTATTTATTTTTTTAGAAAAATCCGCAGTATAGTTATTCATAGTAAATACTGAAAGTATAGTTATAAGCAATACAAATATATTTCTTTTATAACTTTGATAATAAAAAGTATGGAACCTGTGACCGTTTTTTAACATATTTTAAACCCGATTGACATTTCCAGGCTGTAAACTATGAATTTATTAAAAATACGAAACTGCTACATAAATCGTACGTCAGCGCTCAATCAAATATCAGAAACGTGGGGAATATTTTGGTCCATTCAGTTAGAGTTCGCAGCGAAATTATATTTCAGTTTGGGAAATGGCCTTTATTGAGATTTGAGTTTTGAAACATTGATTTGGCTAACCTTTAGACTTGGTATTCGTAATTAACACTAACAAGAGAAAGCGAAGATTTCGCATATTTGTTTCATAGTTTGAATACGGTTTAATTGAAACATGACTAAAAGCGTCGTAGATTTGATTACTTGGTGAGGTAAATATTTAATTTCGCTTTAGATAAGGTGAGAAGTTTTATGTATCAAATATTTTAGTAACATATTTTATAATATTAAACGATCAATTCTTGTATATATATAAAGTTGGTATTGTTTTGTATTTAGACAAGATTTTGCTGCTTAAGTTTATTTATACTAGTTTATATAAAAAATCATATCTCTTTTTATACTAACTATCGATACCTTATGATCGTTATAATGAAATACATAGTCTATGTAGTCTTTCTAATTGGCACTGACGCTATATTATTTATAAATAATTGATGATTTTTGAAAGTTTTTTTACTGCCGTCCGTTTTTAGTATCTAGAAAAATTCAGATACTTCGGTCTTCTCAACACCATCACTATAATACTAAATGATTCACATCATTTTTAGTAAGTAAAAAAGTTTTTAGGAGATTTCTTGAAATAAAACGTGACAAAATTTCAACTTTAAAGCTTTTAGCAAAGAAATTTTACTAAAAGTTAAAGCATTTAAAAGGGTTCTTACAGAATTAACGGTTTCGTTATTCACTGAGAATAAAATTTGTGTCATTTAGTCAGATTATCACAATATTAAAAGTAAGTAAAGCTAAATAGTAATAATTTAAAAACTAAATAGTATGTTTAGAAAAAAAATGCAATTCCATCGTGCACTTTATTATGACATTCAAAGCCTTTATATATCTTTTTCAAACAAAGTAACAAAGCAAAATATTATTGCATTGTTGCGTAGAAAATAATTACTTAGTTTTTTAACGTATTTATCGTACTTATGCCATCTCGTCACCTTAGTGTTTATTTGTTCAAAACATCAATACTTGTGTTACAGTAGAGAGTTATTTTACTCTATATTATAAAAAAAGCTTTATTTTAAGTGTTATTTTACTCTTTATTAAAAAAAAAATATTTTTAAGATTTATATACCTAGCAACTCATCCTCGCTCCGTTTGCGTTCGTCTAGTTAGGTTTTAATGTTTAGCTCAGAGATGATATATTTTTACGCAACAAAAAGTATTCTATATGTTGATCCAGATAAGCATTTATCCTTATACCAAATTTCATCAAAATCTATCCAGTGTTTTTTTTGATGCCGTCACAGTTATACAGACTGACAAACAGACAAAAAATCTAAAAACTATAGATTCGGCCTCTATATCGATAATAATATATTTCCATAAGATTTTCAAAAAAAAAATTAAATGTACCTACAGATTCGGCTTAGAATTTTATTATATGTAAGGTAGTACACATATGTGTACACATATACACATAAAATATATTTTTTTGGCTTTTTTACAGTTTTTTTTATAAGTACCGTATATAATTTCATAACGTATTTAGTAAAGGGCTGTTATTTTGACATTACAAATAGACACTTAAATTTTATTTATCTGTATAGATGTACTATTAGTTGGGGGACTGAGACTTTTATTGAGGGGAATGCCCAGCAGATGGATGTTAAAAAAACTGAATAAACACATACATACTAGTGGTTACAAATAAAAATAATCGTTAAAATTACTATAACACCTGTATTTAAAATGGTAACAAGTACTAGCATCTCAGTTGACAGACACAAAAAATTATAGTAAGTAAATATTTTTTTATCACTACAATTTGACGTCGATTTGGCTGTATTTTTTATATGTGACATATAGATGTCATATGGCATAGACCAATTATGAATCGATTTTCATATATTTTCAATTTTTAAATGAATTACAGGATTAGGGACATGCAAGAGCAAAACGAGGAAAAGGAAACAAAAAAAAACAGCAAATATTTTCAATAATTTTATTATTGACATTCAGATTCATGTTTATTCTGTACAATATATTTATTTATCTTTACAAAAAGATTTATTCTACAATAGCCTAAACACAATAAATATAAATTATTCTTAGATCCACAAAAGTAATGTTAAAACAATAATCTAAAAAGTAAATATGTTTGTCTCTAATAGCTATATTGCTCACTGGGGTATTATTTCTATAAGAAATTCTATAAACGATCAGCTTTTCGTTACCAGAGAGTATTTCTGATGAATTATTTATATGTAATAAGTTAAGGCCATATTGAAATAATATTTAATATGTTATCATATTATTACGAGTTTATCATTTTCTATTGGGCATGGAAGCTTAAAGTGGTAGCCCAGTGGTAGCGCGCTCGCTTAGGAAAACCAGTGAAGCGGGTTCAAATATATGGTCTCGAACCTTTGATATTTTCATGTGCGAATTTTTTCCAATTGATTACCACTTGTCTTACGGTGAAGGAAAATATTGTGAGGTAACTTGTATGAATGAGTATAAGATACCCTAGCAAGTTAACGAAATATATGTGACGCCCACCAACCAGCATTTAGCCAGCGTGTTGCACTATGGCCTGATCTACCTCGTATTAGAGGGAGGCACGTGCTTAGCAGTGAGTTTATGAATTTTATAGTGCTAAGTGGAAAGAATATAGTATGCATTTCATTTTCTGATAGAAATTTTTAAAAACAATATATCCAAGTACGTAAAAAACGAAATTGAAAGATTAAATAATTTTTCACCTTTCGTTTTTATACTACAAGATAAGTATGGAAGATTTTTTTTAAAATGCCCAAATAAATAACCAGAAATCACCATTTCAGCTTTTTTTATACTTTCAATTTACTCTATTACATTCCTGTCATCCAGACATAGCCTACGACGGATTGATCAAAATCGGTTAAGCCATTTAGTAAATACATACCTACCATATATAACCAGTTAACTTCATTATGTCACAATGATTTTCCTAATTAAAGGAATAAATTTATTTATATATTTATATAACAATATTCATTAATATATTGATAATGCATTAATAGCTAATACATTTTGAGATATATAAAATATATAATACTTGTTGTTACTATATAATTAGCCAACATAGCTGTTTGCGCTAACATTGCAAGAATTTCTCTTTGAAGCTGTATTAATTAAAATGTTTATAAAAGCAGATTTTCAAGCTCTTTAAATATTAAAACTTATGCAGGGATAGTAGTGGAGTTAAAAATAACTATAATTTCATTAGCGAGTTCAAATATTATTAAAGCAACCAAAGTAACAAAGCAAAATACAGCCCAAGCCAATGAATATTGAATGAACAAATCCTTTCAATTTACCTTCATAAGGCTCAATGGTAGATATTGATATAAGAGTGCGTGTGCATTGCGGAGTTAAATATAATGTTTTATTATAATTTTTTATGGTATTTTATTTCCAATGCATCTGATAATGACTAAGTAATTTTACTTAAACACACTGTTATCTATAGTTCACGTTCACGATGTTATATATGTGTTCTAAAGTGTGTATGGACAGGGAATCGAACACGCGACCTTTAGCATTATATATATTGTAAAACCATAATTCGATGACTTTGAATCTTCATACATAATGATTATAAAATCACGTAACGTATTCAACAAAAAATACACCCAAATTTAGTACTTTTCTTTTTAAAGTCAGTTAAAGTGATGTAAGTCTGTACCGTCAGTTCGATCAAATTACAATAGGCTTGTCGGAGTCTGCTGTGAGGAGTCAGTGAAGAACTGATCACGTTCATCTAAAACCTTTTTCAATTCTTGTAGGAATTTGTTTCGCTATTTTTCACACAATAGTTAATACTAGTTATAGATTTTTTAATTTATTCTAATATATAAAATTCTCGTGTCACAGTGTTTGTAACAAAACTCCTCCGAAACGGCTTGACCGATTTTTATGAAATTTTGTGTGTATTTTCCGTAGGTTTGAGAATAGGACGACGAAACTACCCCTAAGTAATAAGGGTGGTCCATGCCAAAATTTTATTTTTTATTTTTTGGTCAATTTTTTTTAAATTTTATTATGATTCGGCATTAAAAAATACATACAAACCTAAATTCACTAGAGACGAACCCGAGCGGAGCAAGGGTGAGTCGCTAGTATTTATATATTTCTTCCACATCTAAAATAGAATCATATTTTTAAAAATATATATAGTTAGTCTACATAAGTGGGAAACAGGAGCTCAAACTTGGTCAGTTCTGAAGTATAAGTCTTCTTTTAAATAAAACTATATTTTCGGATTATTTTGCGTATTTATTTATTTGAAAAGATAGTTTTATTTAAAATGTCAAATATTCGCGTAAATCTAAGAAAGTGTTTTAAATCTCCTGGTAAATAAAAAGAACTTACATATATGTATGTATATAAGACCAATTGTTGACTGAAGCAAAAACAATAGTCTAACTATCGCAAAAAGCTCCACAAAAAGCTGGGATAAAGCTTAGGTTTCATATAACTTGTATAACTTCCCTTAAAAGCACTCGCAATGAAAATTATGCTAATAAAGTATAGAATCAGCGAGTACATTATACAGTATTCAGAGGGGCGTATTACGTTACTGTTCTTTATATGAAAGAAATACAATTGTAATACCTCAAACAATTGTAAATTATATGTTAAAAGTTCCTATTTGTTTATTCTATGTTTTAAAAGAGATTTCCGGTTTGTATTTTGTTTGTATAGTACTTCTTTCGGCTTCACACGCTTGATTATATATATTATTTATATTTTATTATATTTTAACTATAAAAAAATATCCAGAAAAAAATTTAGGATTTTTCTTTTGATAAAAGGTTCTTGACTTTTTTTTGCCAAAATATGCTTTGCCTTCACCAGAAAGATTGATCTTATATGCGTTTCGATTACAATGAAATAATGATAAGTGGCCATTCACGCGTTTGCATAGGTTTAATATGTACGTGCGTCACATTAACTCTAGCTATAAATTGATTAACTTCTGTCGGAAATAGAACCCGCTACCTCAATTGGAATACTATCTCGTACACGTAAATTCAGTTGATATATAAGAACAAAATTATCAGTGAACGCTATGTTAAAAACAAACATATTTACATTTACGTATAGACGTAAATAAATTAACATATATTGGCACATAGATTTAGGGTTGTAATTAAGGTAACAAAAAATGTATATAATAATAATAATAATAAAAAATATAATATATTAATAAGAAAATTATAAGTTATAATTATCGCATCACTATATTAGAATTAGTTATGATTTCGCCATCGACTTTGCTTGCCTCATTTTGACTTGTATGTTAATTTTAACATATCTTATACTAAATAGCAAGCACAGTCGAGAGAAAAATAGCTATAAAAGAAACATTTTTTATACAAATACTCTCATGACTAACTATTTATATATAAATAAACTGTATTTCCATCGTTGTTACACAAACGATTATCTAGTTTTCTGTACAATAGTGCAATATTATGTTAGAAGTGTTTTAGATATTTATTATATTTAATTAAAATATTTTCTTTTTTTGCCTTTTTTGTCTAAATTTAAAATAGGAAAAAAAACAGAATATCTTAAGGTAAAGTAATGTATTGGGCATAGAAAAATGGCAGCAACAATTCTCTACGCCGTAAAACGGTCATTTGGCTAAAACATATATTCATCTCGCACGAGAATCGAACCTACAGTCTTCAGGGAAAGAACTGTACCAGATTTGTTACAAAAAGAAAATAAAACCATTTCTTAACTAACTTCACTAAAATATATAGCAATTATTAACATTACACCTTTAAAAATACACTCCAATATTTCGAGCGATTGAATTAAAAGTCATTTCCTTAGTTCATCAGTCCATATGTTCAAAACAACATAATTACATTTTCTGTACATAATTGACTTAAATAAACAATATTATGCTTTTTAAATTATTTTCATATTTAATACACTATACCTTTCACAGCTTTACGTACGTTAGATCAATATCAATGTCAGTCATTTTATTTCACAAACAAGGCACTACTCGTCTCGACAGTAGGAAAAACGTCCATATAAAAAATTCATTTCGTAATTTTGAAGCAGCACTCTTTGCAACAGCATCTGAAAGGTAAAAATATATGTAATATCGTCATACTTATGTATTTAGTGAGTTTGTCATATTTATATCTATTCTTAATATTATAAAGAGGAAAGATTTTGTTGTTTGTTTGTTTGTACCCAATAAGCTCCGAAACTACTAAACCGATTTAAATGAAATTTGGTAAGAAGATAGTTTGAGACCCTTTTTTTTTTATTTTTATGTCGGGAAATGCATTTACGCATACCACCTGATCCCCCAGGTGGTGATGTGGGGCTCACCGGCTAGAAGAGCCGGTACTACCCACTAAAACCCGACATTCCCCTCCCCTCCGCCTTAATGGGACGCCGCAGGATCGCTTGCGCATAACTACTACGGCGCCCCGGCGGCAGGTCTGCCTAAAAAGGCAGACCACCAAACCAATGGGGCTGCTCCACAGTCAACTCTGCTACGCCAGAGAGGTACCCGGAGCAGCCCCATTATACCTAACCACCGCCCACCGAAGTGGGCCACCTCCAATCGGCTGATAGTTTGAGACCCTGGGAAGATATAAAATAGTTTTTATTCCGGAAATCATCCCTTAAGGGGTTGAACATGGGGATGAAATTTGTATGGAGAAGCAAACTAGTTCAGATATAAAGTACTTGTGTCCTTATTAATATTATCTACATCTTTATATATATAATTCTTCTGTGAGTGTGTATGTCACTGAACTTCTCTCAAACGACTGGACCGATTTTGATAAAAAACTTTGTGTGTGTTCAAGGGGATCTGGGAATGGTTTAGATTCACAATTTGAATAATAATTTTCATAAAAAAAATTATTAAAAAAAGTTTGAAATTTTCAAATTAAAGACGTGTAGACAGGACAACGTCTGTCGGGTCCGCTAGTAATATATAAATAGGTTAAGACAAAACTTCTGCTTTATTTGTCAATAAATTTTTTTAGCAGCTTTTGACCAGCTTTAGTGCTATCAATAAATACCTTTTTATAAAGATAGGGTAAATCTATACCAGATCGTGATCTGGTTGTAAGAAATTGTTCTTATAGAAATCTTCTGATCCACAGTTTCTCAAAGTTATATATCAGCTTATGTACATTGTACAAGTATCCAATCGATTCTGTAATGTGTCGAGGGTTCGAGTCCCGCTGGAGGTATTCATCATTCATTCAGAAAGAAGAAGAAGAAGAATATTTACCTAACAAATTTTTAGTTTTAATTTTTAAATTTTGGTTTTAATTTAGGTTCAAATTACAGCGACAGTATTTCGTTATACGTTTCGAAAACGATTATATTGTATTTGGCTTAAAGAAAAATAAATACGCAGGCAAATCTAGATGCAGTGGCTAGATCAAAATATTTTCTGATTTTATTTAAAGAAGACGATAGAAACCACACACAAATGGAACAATTTCGCTTCATATGTCTTAAATAACTTTATCGCTCGTATTTCTAGCTATTTGCATTTGCAAGCAATATTTCTATGGCAGTTTGAAACTGCGTTCTGTAGAGACGGCGCGGCGCCGATATAAATAAACGACTTTCTTACAGTAATGCTATGAGATTATTGCATCTCTTTAAATATAAATAGTTATTGTGCTTTTAGCAATATTTTGTGAAATTTATTCATTTTTTTGACCGATTTTAAAAAGAGGTAAATTATACTCCTGAATTACAATTCGGTGAATGTTATGTGATATTTTTGATCAACTGTAAACCAGTTTTTGTGAAAATTTTGTAAAATTTCAGGATACTAATCAGGGTTAAAATTACTTTTAAAGATTACTTGGCGTATTTTTATAATTATAAAGTTATTTCGGTTCCGTATGTTTGATATAAAATCGGAGTCTATGGGATTCGTGAGTCTATTTATCTATCACAACTCATTTGCTTCCAATTTGCTGAGCAGAAAATTGGTATACAGAGTAGTTAGGCCGAAGAATTGGCATTAAGCGTAATTATATGAAATCTGAAAAAGTTTACAAAATTAAAGAAAAAAGACACAACAAGTGTCAGACATATTGTGGCGTAAAAAGTACCATACGCGATTTACGTATAAAAAGAAAAATCTTGTTCTAACGTTATTACATGATAAAACTTCAATAAATTCATCCATGTTAGGTTCTTGACACTAAAAGAACGTACTTAGAAATAAAGAAATCATATAAACAACTCAACTATAAATTTAGTAGTATTCAGACTATAAAGTAAAAGAGATTGAAGAAAACACGATAAATTAAGTTTTTTCCCTATTTTGTGCTGTAACGATGCCCATTAAAGGTCAAATAACGCCCAACTGTAAAGTTACGAAGCTCGACCTCACCAATTGAAATTTTATTTCTATAGCCCATAAACTCTTATATAGGAGGCATTTATATTTGAAATATTCTATGAACATAATTAAGTTACTAATTGTATGATAGCTTCACCTCTTATCTATAACTAGCGCCTCACCCTCGCTTTGCTCGGGTTTGTCTCTAGGTACGTTTTAAATATATATAAATACTTAGTTATTAGCCAGCGTTAGCTATGTAATTTTTTTTTCGTGTTTTTTTTTATGTTTGTATAGTTATTCTGCTATTCGGGGCGTATACAGAACCAACAAATCAAATATCATCAAAATCGGTCCAGCCGTTCTCGAGTTATAAGTGTTTTAACTAACCCGACTTTGTTTTATTATTGCAAAGTTTCATTAAAATCCATTCAGTAGTTTTTGCGTGAAAGAGTCACAAACATACATCCATACATACATTTTTACAAACTTTCCCGTTTATAATATTAGTATGATTCTAGATCCTAGAACCAATAATAATTATATATTATTATATTCGTATAAAAAAGAATCTGCAGTATAAAATCAGCGTATATGATATAAAAACAGCTTTTTATATTTCTAAGCAGTGACTACAAAAAGATTATCTGAAACATGTACATTGTCCACGTTATTCGATGTTAACGCAACTATGAAGGCAGAAAAGGCTTTATGAGAAAAATAAACACGATTTTTTCTTATAGGTATCTTGTTATAAAACTTATTTATAACCTATAATTATCCTATATAGTTGAAAATGATTCAAATAAGGCCATCATTGCATGTTGGACTTTAAATAATTCTTGGCCGATTTAAAAACATTACTTACAATTCTACTATAAAATTATCAGTTATAAATAGCGTTAAAATCGGTCAATACGTTTGGTAGATATCATACCACAAACAGATATACAGACAGATTGCAAACATACATCAATACTTATATTTCATTAATGTTTAAAACTAGCGGCTCGCACTCGCTTTGCTCGGGTTCGTCCCTAGTTACGTTGTAACAGTTAGTATGGTATATATAGACTATATATTATATGATACATACATAGCCTTCCTCAATAAACAGGCTGTCTAATGCAAAAATATTTTTTCAACTCGGATTAGTAGTTCCTGAGATGTTCCTGAGATTAGCGCGTTCAAACAAACAAACATACAAACTCTACATCTTTATAATATTAGTATAGATTCATTATATTTAAAATAGGGTCAAGCTTAGATGTCATTTAACAAGCATATTAGAAGCAAAGAATAGAGTCAAGGGTCACTATCACTAACTCACAAGAAAAATGTCGTGAGCACTGAAGACCACTCGTAACGTCAACAGAAACCGTTTATTTTCTTCCACTGCATTTTCTTAATGCGCTTTCATTGTAAAAACTCTGGCAACTGTCTCTTTAACCGACTTCCAAAATGAGGATTTAAATTTGGTTGTTTTTAGTGGTCTGGTGAAACTATGATGACGAAAATAAGATGGAGTAAATGAAGAAATGAACTTATATGAAATTGTATATAAAATAAGAAAATATATTCATCTAATAATACTACTAATAATATAAATGCGAAATTTTGTGAGGATTTATGGATGTTTGTTAGTAGTTAATATAGCTCATACATCAAAATTACTCATAGGCTACTATTTATCCCAGAAAAATATACAATTCAGCTTTTTATAATTCATTAATTTTATATTATTTTTAACACTATTCTAATGTAGCTTTACGTCGAAAATAGGCAAAATTATTTATTTGTAGGGATACAATAAATAGCTAATTTTAATACCACTTTAGGCTTCAATCATTATCTTCTGTAAGCTCCGTCTATCTTATTAATTTACTTTGAAATTGTTAAATTAGTATGACGATTATACTAATACTGATGACTTGCGTCATAAATCTGCGAAATATTTTAAAAGATAATTTTGTTTGAAATAATACATTCTCACAACAAAAATATTTTTTACCATACATTCAGCACTCAAACTTCTGAAATAAAATTTTCGACGTTATCAAGATATACCTGACTACTTTTCAGTCGTACTTTGCAACTTTTGAACATACATTTGGAAGCGTTCCATGTTTAGCCACAACAACATCGAGGCGGATCATATTTTTGTTTAATAGAAAAATATGTTTATTTTGTTATATTTATATTACCTTAACTTGATATAAGTAATATAGCCCAGTGGTAACGATCTCGCTTCGGAAATCACGTGAAGCGAGTTTAAATCCCCCTGTGATATTCTCATGTGTGAATTTTGAGATTAGAGAGAAAGACAGTTTGAGAGAACTTAGCAAGTTTTCGAAAGACACGTGAAGTCCCCCAACCCGCACTTGGCCAGTGTGGTGGACTATGGCTCGAACCCCCTCTTGCATTTTAGGAAGGCCCCCGCCCAGCAGTGGCACGTTGAATAATTCGGATCTATGTTCTTTTGCATATCTTATGGTCACTATATCTTAGTCAATTAGGATTTGATTTTGGTAGTCAATTTAAACATTCTAAGCTTTGTAAGTCACATGCGTGTAAATATTTACTTATTGACTTTGATTTTCAATGTCAGAGCATCTAGAAACTGAATGGTCACTGTTTTATAATAATAAAAAAAAAAAAACATTTTATTTTTTACTCCCTAAAAGTCATTTATAACCTAGATTGATTTTATATGGAAACCCAAAGAGTTTTGTTGGTTTTACTAAATTAGCTGTCTTTCCAGGTCAATATTATGTCCAATATGACTGTATATGTGGTGTATACACAAATATGTGCATGTAAAATGTAGAGCTCCATGAAATTCAGATTATTCCATTGATATTCAATGGATTGTACAAAAAGAAATTTACGCAACTCTACTCCCAACAAAATATTTCCGAAATACGCATATTATGTAAAATTGGGAGGAAAATGAAAATATTTTAAAATAAGCGTTACAAAGCATTAACATTATTTTCATAATTTATGAACAGCCGATACAATTTGTAAAATTCTTTACATGTCAGAATGTAATTTAACATTTTTCTACAAAAATGGTGTAAAGGCTTTCCCTTTATGATAATGGAAGATAAAATGTTTTCACAGAAGGGAAAATTCGTAACAAATATTAATTTATATTTTGTATGGCAATAATAATAAAAGTGTTTTAATCGTCCAAGTATAAAGGTTATGTCGTGAATGTGGTGAGTTTTTGGCGGTAGAGTATTTATAACTGTATTATAGATCGATTTTTTAATCTTTACTCTCTCTCTATTTTTTTTAATTTTCTATTCGATTTCGAAAGATGTCGTAGAGTGTCGATTTTATATAATATGCACTTTTTTGTGAACAAATTACATATCATAACGAGCATCTATCATATATGTAAATACTTAACTAGCGATTGATCCTTGCTTTGTTCGGGTAGATAAAATGCCTAATAGTATCCTATATTTTATTCCAGGTATATATATAATCTATCTTTGGCCTTTGCACTTAATTTCATTCAAATCTGTTCAGCAATTTCAACGTGAAGGAGGAACAAACAAACGCTAATTAGAATTTTTGTATTCATACTAGTACTTAAATGACTAAATATAAAAAATATAGTTATATTTTTGATTATATTAAATACAGTTTGCATTTCATAGAATACATATTTAAATAATTTCAATCATAGTAACAAACTTTTGTCTTTACAGAATACGTTTTTTTTTAGAAATTATACAATCTACATCCATACATTTTTCCATACACATTATACTCGTAGGTGTGTTTACGTACAATTTCTACGTTATCTTAACGACTTATATTAACAATATATTAAAAAAAATTATAATGACTTACTATTTTTACTTAACATATAAGATGATATGTGCGGCCGGCCAGCCACGTACAGCCTGACAGCCATACTGCGTATGTGGGGTGGCCTTGTGGGTAAAGTCGCGCGACATTCCAACGCTAAGTACCCACGATGTGTGGAATAGTCGTCAGGGAACACGTGGAGGGTTCTCCAAGAAGCCCGAAGACCATCCCCGTCTGCTCCTGAGACGTGCGTCTCTCCTGTTATCACTGGATCCTGTTGAAAAATTGTTTATTTGCATCATACAATAATTTCTCAGATATACGCAAACAATTGACATTTTATTAAAACTACCTTTTCGGTTTTATTCGGAAATTTTTGAAATTCGCATCGCAAATAATTGCGGAATCGCAAAAAATATTTAAAATATTTACGCAATTATGTGACAGACGTGATGTGGTTTTGGCTAAACCGGTGGTCGCGGGTTGAAGTCCCGATTTTGTTTTTTCCAGAATGTGTTTTTATCACTTTGCGTAATAAATCTAGTAGTGTAGGAATAATAGGTATATATAATATTAAAAAAAACGTAATTGTTTAATTGGAAACGGGTACAATATTGAGAAAAAATATTTTTTAAATTATTTCCTAATAGATTTATCGAAAGAACGAATCTATTGAAAGAAGTTTTTAAATATTTATTTGAGAAGGGCGTTTTTTTGAAGGTACAGTTGACACAAAATTTTTTAGTCATAATATATACGTACGTCAGACATACATATTTATTATATACATATTCGCAGTACGCTACGCGGCTATGCCAGCGTTAAATCTACAAAAAAAAACTTCTTTGGCTTTATGCTAATTGTTATACAGCTATGTATTTGTATAATATTGTTCATACAAAAGTACTAAAATAGTGATTAATAAACGAGGGGTTGGGGGTCGGAGCGTGAAAAATACTGGACGACCTATTCTCATACCTACCAAATATACAAAACACATTAAAATCGGTGGAGCCGTTTCAGAGGAGTGCGACCACCAACACCGTGACACGAGATTTTTATATATTAGATATTGTATGTCATACAAATGTATATATATTGGTTGCGGCTTTGATATTGTTATTTATGTAAATATTAAACTTGTTTCTTCACACAGTCGTTGAAACGCGACGTATGTATCGTCATAATACTCTGAATGATTACAGATGCGATTGACTTATGTTCCATTAGCGGCGGAAACTCATCAGTCTTTGAATGGAGTTACGGGGTGGGTTGATCAAAAGAGTTATTGAAACTGCGTATGAAGAGCTGATTTTGATTAATTTCAGTTACAAGAATAGTTACTGCTTGTATTATTAGTTTATCTATACTAGCATTGCCCGCGCCTCCACCCGCGTTCGGATGACCAAAAACCAAATTATTAGGTTTTACTTATTAGTATACTCTTAAATTGCAGTTTTGTATTTTTTCTCAGAAACGAGAGATTTTCCCGCGGTAATAAGTATTCTATTTATGTTGACCCAGATAACCAGCTATCACTAAACCAAATTTCATCAAAATCTCTCCAGTGGTTTTTCTGTGATGCGGTAACAGACAGACAGACAAAAATTCTAAAAACTATAGATTCGGTCTCTGCATCGATAATAATGTTTATTTCAATAAGATTTTCTAAAAAATATCTAATGTACAGATTCGGCTTAGTTACAATTTTATTATATGTATAGATATAGATAGTGGGCGTGAACTTAAATAATGTATTTTAAAAAATACAGTAGATTTAATCAACTAAGTCTATTACACTTCACACACTCAGAACTATAAAAGAATGTTCACAAAATAAAGCACAAATCAAACGTTATATAATCAATAATGATAAACCAATTCGGAAATAAGTGATTCGTCGTGTACATTCCTTTTATTATTTTTCTAACTGTTAACTTTATTTTTTATTTTAATTTCTTTTTAAAACCTGCCAGTTTGTATCACCTTGCTACCATCGCTTCAACGCTTTACTAGAGTGTGCTGTGGAAGCTGTGGAAGCTTGACACTCCTCCAGGTCAATTTCTAAGAAATTAATTGTTAATTAACACACCGGTGTGCCCGCGGTCGTTGACGGAAAAAACTAATCCGATGAGCTCGCCGAAACCTCCAGATGGCGCACTGAGCGTGCCGTCATACTATTATTTTTATTATTGCCAAGCCAGTGGTAGATTCATCACGGACTCACAGACATTTAATTTAAAAAATGTAAAAAGTCAAGTGTTGTGTCAAAAGTGCTTGTAAAAGTATATTTGAATTTCGTATATTTTGATTTTCGATTGATTGATACTTATTCATATTTTATTCTCAAAAATTGTATGCGAAAATATAAACTAATATACTAATATAAGGATTTGTATTGAAAAAAACGAGAATAGAAGCCTAAACAGCAAATCACGCTACTGTTGTTGATTTTGACATTTATTTTGGTGGACTCCATCTTTACAATTCTTTAGTCTGAGCCCTATACTTAATAAATAAAGTGCACTTATTACGTATTGAAAATTATTTTCCAAAATTGCTATAATATGTGGTTATTTGCGAGCTATCAAAGCCCAATAGACAAAAATTAAAGTAGTCGGTTTTTGTACCCGCTAATTTCCCAAATGGCTTAACCGATTTTAACGAGATTTTCACTAATACAGTAAGTAGTAGTAGTAGCAGTAGGTACTTGGGCATCATATTGGATGGTAACGAATAAAATACACATGAATATAATCAATGGATATTCATTGATTATTGAACTATTGATATTATAACCTGCTCGCAATTGATAATAAAAAAAATGTAAGTTATCGATACATATAATAAAAGTGTAACTGATCGCGGTCTGTACATGGAAAAAAATGATTAAATATATTATTTATTTTTAGAATTTTTGTCCGTTTGTCTGTGCATTTGTTCGGTGCGGTGAGGTTTTCACAATGTATTGCGGTAATAAAAAAGTTATGTCAATTTAATCCCTCCACGACCGCGGACACGCCGGCGTTGCAGTTAACAATAGATTTCTTAGAATTTTAATTAATTTCTTAGAAATTTATCTGGAGGTGTTAAAGAATCACCTAGGGACGAACCCGAGCAAAGCGAGGGTGAGTCGCTAGTATTGTAATAAAATAACGACATAATTATATGTAATTAATATATACTGTGTTTACCAAACAAACATACGTACAAATTTACACTATCGGCACCATAATGCTCGTGTAATTCATAAACAACCACTAATCACGCTAGTAATTCCTGTAACTCTGTAATCTAGTACAGGCACTCAGTCGACTCTTCCGCTCCATTAGAAGCGAGTTTGGTTCAGTGGACAAATTCAATTGTACTGATCTATCCCTAATGGAATTTATTAGAGGTTGATCTATTTATTGATGTATTTTACATAAAATTGAACATCGTACTCTATGTGTTGTGGGAAGTGAAACTTTCTATATATAATAAGGTAGTTATGGGTTCGAGGTTTCTGAAAAACAAGTATTTATTCTTGCTTCGTCCGAGTTTGTCCATGGGTACGTTTTATATCTACATACATACACACAAATAAATAAAATTTAAGTAGCTGTTAGTGATCAAAATAACAGCTTATGCATTTAGTGCATATGAAATTATATACGGAACTTATAAGAAAAATACAATTTTTAACTTTTGTCTGTCTGTTTGTTCCGGCTAATATCCGAAACGGCTGAACTAATTTTGACGGGACTTTCACTGTTAGATAGCTGATTTTATAAGAAATAATTTAGGCTACTTTTATTTTAGTATAATAATTAGTGATCCGCTTAAAAAATTAAAACATACCTAGGAATGCATCCGAACAAAGCGAGGGTAAATCGCTAGTTATATAAAGGCAACAATACACTTTAGTAAATTTTATTTGCCAACAGTAATAGTATTACTTCCAGATCATAGACTATCTGTGTGCTAAATTTCATCTAAACAAGAAAAACCTTCGAATTTACCATAGTGTGAATTATACTTCCATATAAGTTGAGGACGGTTATTACATATATATATAGTAATCTTCCTATCGATTCAACATAGCGAAAAACATAATCAAAATATTGTAGAATAGTATAAAACTTTTTTTTATAAGTCACAAAATAACTTAAAATCGAATACCGATATTATCGATATCGATAAAATCCGTAATTCTTATAAAATCACTATCATTTCTGTCAATTTACCTTACAAAATCTACAAATAGGTACTAATAATGTTTCTAGTTTCTAAGAATTTATTTCCTGAACGTAATCTTAGTTAGGTCTAAAAACTTTACACTAAGAACTAAATTACTAAAACTCAGTCAAACAAACTTTTATCGAACTACCTGAGAGCTACCGTCGAGGCGTGTCGGAAGTTGAAATCAAACCTCTTCTAATGTGCTTTTTATATAACGTAATGGGAATCTTATGAGGTATTTTATAAAATTTCTTTAAAATAGACGAGTTATAAAACTGATATAAACTTCTTGGTTGGTTTTAAGATTTTTCTACGATGGAAGTCGTGAGTTCGATGCCTATAAATATTTATACTGATTATGTAAGTTTTTAAAGTATTCTATATATTTCTATTATTTTTTCGGCAAGTTTTGTAAACTAAAACTTAGGTAAATGCAGATGGTATCATCAGCTTATATGGCATAAATATAATGATGAAATAAGTTTGCATAAGACTACGTATTTTTTTCATAAAAAAGTAACTCGAAAGATGGTGAACAAGTGGTTGTATGGAAATTCACTAATTGTCGTGATCTACATTTTGAATTCGATGCCTGTGATCTTGCGTGAATAACTTGACCTCCTTTATTTATTTTTCTTTACAAATTGGTATAAAAATTATAAATTTTGTACCTGCTTGCTAAAGCTGTATGTATAGCTTTTACCTGTGGCTCCACTCGTACATTTATGTATTAATGCTTTTTACGTAAGGATCGTAGTGGCATTAAATAGTCTGTAATGTTTTTAAATAAAAATATTATAAAATAATTAAGGATTTTTTGAATTTCACTGGTAATTTAGTGCAGCGTGATAGTTTTATTAGCAATTAGGGCGTTTAAAGTAACGAAAATAATATCGGCGTTATAATATTAGTATCCAGATATTACTTTTTTATCAGAAAAAAAATTACATTCCATATCTATGTCTTTTATCAAGATTTATTTATTAAATTAGTATATAATAAATATGTATATAGAAAGTTATTTTTTTAATTTTCATACGTATTTAAACAAAAGCAAAAAGAAAAACAAAAAGAAACAAGCGACCGAATAGAGTACCTCCTTGTCTTTAGTCGGTTAAATTCAATCCAATTATCTTTTTAATGACTTCAAAGTTTGCCAGTTGAGCACAGACTATTTCACCAATGTCACTTAGAATGGAGAATACACGAAAAGATTGGTCGCGGTTAAAATAATATTTTTAATCTGTTAGATATGATAACTTGTGCCAAGTGATATACTTAATTATAACATCGAATTCAAATGAAATTATCGACCAAAGTAAATTTAAATTTATCGAGTCATTTTATCATCTAATCATCTAAATTGTTCAATCCAATCGCAATGATTTATTAACGATTTACGTGCTTTGGTTACTATGCCTGGGAAATATTTCTATTGCCTTTAATTAACAAATTGTGTTCTGTTATTATACTTTTCATTCAAGATACGTTCTTGCTTCAGTCGTGGGTGGGATGGAATGGAATACCACTAAGTAAAATTATTTATACTCTTATGTCTTTTAAAGTAGCCTTACTTTAAAACCAGGTTTAAACTAGTTTTGACATAATACAGAAAATCAAGAAATATCTATGCGATATGAAAAACAAAATCGCTGAAAAAGCTAAATTAATATGATTATTCCTTTTAAATACGGTTAAAAATATATGAATTTACATGTTACATGTGAGTAGCATTGCCCGCGGCTCCGCCTGCGTTCAAATGACCAAAAACCAAATTCTTAGGTTTTACATATTAGTATACTCTTACATTGCAGTTTTTCTATTTTTTCTCAAAAATGAGATATTTTCGAGCGGTAAAAAGTATTCTATATGTTGCCCCGGATAACCAACTGTCATCATACCAAATTTCATTAAAATTTGTCTAGTGGTTTTCTCGTTATGCGGTAACAAACAGACAGACAGACGAAAATTCTAAAAACTATCGCTTTGAACTCTGTATCGATAATGATGTCTATTTCAATTAGATTTTCCAAAAAATATTTAATGTACAGATTCAACTTAGTTAAAATTTTATTATATGCATAGATTTAAAGTAACAACCGATTACGTCAAAGGCAACCCTTTGGGACTTACGGCAGATTGTGTGCTATAACCATTCAATTTACATGTAACTTTCACCCGTGGGTTACTTTCGTAATCTTATAAGCTCTGTATTAGACTTAAAGAAGGAAAGCTCGTTTTAGTTGTGTATACCTATTTTATACTATATCCTAATCGATAACTCATTATATTAGCATGTGGAAATCATGTTATGTTTCGCAGATGACATATCAAAAGTGCCAGACCCGGAATTGAACCCGCAAGACTTTCAAGTACTTACCACTGCTGTCATTAAATTAGTTTTATATATAATATTAAGAAATTGTGAAATATATTTTCAAATAAATATCTAAGTAAATTGTAGCACAAAATCTTATTATTACGTGACAATATTGAAGTCTTTGTAATAAGTAATATTATGCGATATAATATCGAGGAGAAGACGAATATTTCGCTGAAAACAAGATCCCGAATAAGATAGCGTCAAAAGATGACACGTTAATGCGTTCCTCATTTGATTTTATACTCAATATCTGTTTGGATATGTCCCTTCTTTTTCATATAAGGGCAAATTACCACTGAATTTATAGCGCGATAGCTTATTAAATACTTGCAATATTTACAGTTGTTATCTTTGTAGCTAAATACGTGAAGAAAACATGCTAAAATGATCTTCTTTTTCGGCATTATGTGATATTTACATACTAATATTCTAAGCGCGACAGTTTGTATGTATGTATGTGTTTTGTAGTTCATTTTTAAATAGTTTATTAGCTTGTTCGTAAAAACTTACGCGTTATTTACGTATACTTTGAAACGTACGTGTGATTTTGTATTTTATTAAATTATTGTCTAAGAGATTTGCGCTAGTAGTTTAAGAACGTCGCGTTTGAACCATAATATTGAAACAGATATTTCTAATAAAAGCATTTGCTCCACCCAGGCACCAAACTTACGACCTTCCGAAAAGTTATCCAACCTGTACATGCTTACTCTACAACAAAAATCAAAAATTTACAAAATATAGCGCTTTACAAAATCATTTCCAGTGGTCAACCGACTTAAGGTCCCTAGTTTCACCCAGCTCACGGCAATGTTATGAGATGAGATTTGCCTCGAAACTATTTTTAGATCCTGACAAGATAATGGCTTTCGGCCTAATGCTGCCGTTTGTAGAAACTATATACGTCTTTAATTTTTAAGGCCCTTGTAAGGTGTAGCGAAAATTTTAACATCGTATTCTATATTTGTACGTTGTTTCTTATATATTTTATTTTTGAAGATATTGAATATAAAAATCGCTAATTCTAAGTAAAATAACATGAAAGTGGAATAAGGTTTATGTTTACGTTTTATCCTTTAGTTAGTGAATTTCTTAAAACTTTTAATGTATAAAATTTTAATATTTTTTTAAATATCAAGTACAATGCTTTTGACTATTACTTATTACTGGAAGGTGAAATTTTTTTCTAACTTACTTTAGAATGTTATATACTCCAAAAATGTCAATTTATCCATTACCCTTCAATATTTGAAATTCTAAGGAACTTACAAAGTAGATACATTAAACTAAAACCTCGTTTCTTACCTCTTGCGGTTCAGCATCCACGAACCAATCTATCGTGGCAGCAGGTAGGGAGTAGTCTGACGTGCAGTTGACGAATGCTTGCTCTCCCGCATTCACGAATGTTGGTAGACCAGTAATGAGTGGCTCATACTCTGGTAACACTGAGAGGTAGAGGTTAGTCAAAATGAAATAAAAGTATTAGTCTTGCAAGTACAAGTTACACTATATTATCGTATTATAGTTTCTATATACAAGATAAAATTGTAACTCAAAAAAAGTTAAAAACCTCTTTTTGAGTTACAAAAAATACTTGGAATAGTTAACAAGTGAAGTATATTTTAAATATAAAAGTAGCCAGAAAGATTTTTTAGTCCTTTTATCTAAACTAGTTGTCTAAATTGAATATCCATTATTTAACTATTTAGAAAACTTGTATATGTTTACATTTTCTGTCTTTTCAGGGAGGGAAAAACATGAGCTTTAAAGTAAAGGATAAAAGCAATTAACTTACCCGCTAAAGTCATATTAGCAGATTTCTTATCTACAGCGAACCTTGGACCTTCACTTGACACTTCGCAAGTGTACTTTGCTGTGCCAGCTTCCGGTTTGATCTGGATCACACACGCCATCGAATCGCAGGAACTATTCGTAATGGAGACCCCGCTACTATTGAAAGCTCTTGTTTCGTACTGAAAAAAAAGCTTTTATTGTAGCTTTTAAAGTGTAAAACCTACTTTTTGTAGATTTTGACAAGAAAATTTGACAATAAAATTCTAATTGAGTCGAACCTGTATTTAAATATTTTTATGGAAAATCTTATTGAAATACTCATTATTATCGATACAGAGGCCGAATCTATGGTTTTTAGAATTTCTTTCTGTCTGGGAACGCATCAAGATACAACCACTGCGTTTCGAATGTTTTACAGCAATCATGGTCACGGCAGAGACTCCTTCTAGTTTTATTTGAAAATGTCAAATATTCAAATTTATCTAAGAAAGTATTTTAGACCTGACATATTTTTATTTTTAGTTAGTTAGCGTTAGAACTTTACTAAGTAGATTCTATTCACGTAACTGTATATATAAACACGATTGTTCTCAAATCCTATAAAAATAATTTCTTTGCTAAGAAAATATTATAAAGAAAATCCTAAAATGTACTAAATCTATATCAAAACACTGTAACAAAGTGTATCCGCGTGAGAAAATCATAAGTAATTTTTCAATAGCCGTCTCACGATCGCAATAACATGGGGCTGTATAGAATTTAATTTCCGTACATTTGACGTTATAAAAGCTAGTAATAAAATAGAAATGATAATATCTATACAGTATACTACAATAATGTTAGAATGGTGTCAAATATATTCATTGAATCTTTTCATCTGTCACTTTAGAGGGTAATTCTTCCATCTTTAGAACATTATTTTTAGATTTGGCAAAAATACTGCGTAATATTCACAAAAAAACAAAACTTACACCCACATGACCCACACTGACATGAGTACCTTCTTTTTTCGTAGTTGGTAAAAATTGTGTGTATCAGGTGTGTCAGAAGTTAAATGTTCAGTTATATATGATCATAGCCGATTAGAATGAATGGCAAAAATTAAACCTATATTATTATAATCTATTTGTTTGCATATAAAAATGAGTATGTTGGGACATTAACATACAGCACTATCTATTTCCATGGTTAGCTACAAGGCCTGTGTTATAAATACCAGGTAGTTGATACACTACACATATATAACTTTAAATACATACAATATACATATTATAAGTATAAGCACCCATGATTGGAGCAATAAACATTCGTGATCATCACACAAATGAAAGCCCCCAGCCAGACTCGAACCCACGACCGCTGGCACAGCAAGAACCACTACAAACTGAGTTAAACGTGTCGTCATAGTATTACTAAGAAAACGTTGTCATTTTATAGACAAATTTTTAAATTCTAACTTTATGTTTGGGACAAATATTTGCATAATCCATACAAACATTTCCTTCGTATCTACCAATCACATCACACACTGTTTTTAAAAGCACTTATTAACCTAACTAAATAAAGCTCGAAACAAAAATATAGACAAAAGCTTTTGTAATGTAACTCCTTAAAAAGCTCCTCACGTTTCTGTAATATGTAAACTTCGTTCTCATTGTGTACGGTTATATCACAAGTTTAACCATTAGATATATACTTCGAAATCTTTGGTACATAGAAGAAAAAAACTGTTTTTATTTTAATACTAGCGACTTACCCTCACTTTGGGTGCGTCCTGAGGACGCGAATTTTGTTCATAATTTCATGGCTTTTAATTTTTTTGCGCGGAACCCTAATTCTTTTTATTAAATGAAAGTAGCCCAAGTTACTCCTTATAACATCAGCTATCTGCCAGTGAAAGTTCTGTCAAGATCTATCACGCCGTTTCCAAGATTAACCGCGACAAACAAAAGGACAGACGAAAATTTTATAATTGATTTTTTTGTAAGTAGGTACCATATGTATATACTTTTAGTATATGTATTTATTAAAAAGCTATTATTTTAATATTACAAACAGGCACTCCAATTTTATTTATTTGTATAAACTAGTTATTCAATCTTACTTCGCTCGGGAACGTTCTTGGTGCCTTTTGCATATATAGTATGACTTTACTGTATCAAATATTCTATATCTATAATGCCTTTGTAGAGAATTTCACCATCTGCAACTTTATTGATGATTTCAAATCTCATTTTAAGCAAAGGGAACGAGATGTTTATCTCGTTCAATCGCTTTTTAACGTTGCACTGGAGGGTATGGGATTCCACTTAAAGCGCGGCGATCAGTACCATTTGGCTTAACAAGTTTTTCCAAATCTAATTAAGTTTTCTTAGGCATGTAGGTTTCTTGTCACAGTTTCCGTTCAACGTAAGGATGGTAATTATATTAAAAATGATTTGCATACGAGAATATCAAATGTGCGAGACTCGAGCTTTGAACCCGCATCAGTTGGATTTTCAAGCAAACGCTCTACTACTGGGTTACCACTGATATACTTAGAAAAAATATTTTGGCGTTCATTAGTATGTTATAAAATTAATAGCGTAGAAATAGAGGATAAGGTAGATCGCTAATATATAATAATAACAATTTATTGCAGGTAATTCAAAACCCATCATATTGTGTACACAGAAAAGAATAAAAATAAAAATTAAGAATATTCATTTTCAGTTATTAATTTCTGTTCTCCTGTTGATGAACAGACAGACTAATATGAAAATATTGCACAGTTCAAGTTAAATATATTATGTATAACCAAGAAGATAGTTAATTTTTAAGTAAAACGATGTAAACAAACAGGGTAATTTTGTTTTATTACAGACCTGGTACAAACTCTATCAATGCATATTCCCAATCGCATCGCAAAATAATTTATCATGCACTAAAGTAAGATAAGTGGCCATTTCAAATGAATTCACAATTTGAATGCCAAAGGTATAGAAAGGTTTCAATAAAAGAATTCGTATTAGGTCTGTCCCTTCGTGGATTTCTCCAAAACCATTGAGCCTATTGGAATTCTTGTATTCATGTGGTATTTGTATGTGAAAGGGGAATCGGGCCTTTATGATAACAATCTTTTATCTATAGAATCACCTTCGTTTTTATTCTATACGTTTTTGGGAATTATTAGAAATAGAGTTATATTGAAAAACTAAGTAATGTTTATAACTTTGCCTTATATTATATCATTATTTTATACTAGTGACTTACCCTCGCTCTGCTCGGGTTCGTCCCTAATTACGTTATAACGTTTAGTATAGACTTCTCAGAAATGAGATATTTTCCTGCAGTAAAAAGTATCCTATATGTTGATCCGAATAACCAGCTATCATCATACAAAATTTCATCAAAATCTGTCCAATGGTTTTCTCGTGATGCGTTCCCAGACAGAAAAACAGGCAGACAAAAATTTTAAAAACAGTAGATTTGGTCTCTGTATCGAATAATGGCTATTTCAATAAGATTTTCCAAAAAATATTTAAAATTTTATTATATTTATAGATTACTGACTCTATTACTATTGGAGAGTTCTAAATTTCAATCAATCTTGACTGGGGTGACTGTTTTAATTGTCCTTCATGACTCATGCGCTTTAAAATCACTTTATAAATGTATATACTATATATCGTAGGACGTGGATTTAGTCGAAATTAATTATAATTTTTCCTTTTTCTGACTTTTGATCGCGGATCTTCACTTATATTGTAAATATGGTGCCATTCCTGATTAATTATGGCAGACACGATACGACTCAATAAATGTTATTGATTTAAAAGAAGATCTAAGAAAAAACCTATATTTTATCTAATCGGTTAATATATATTCATTATCTAAAACAAACTCCTGGTAAACTGGTGCCGCGCTGCCAATTATTACTATATTAAATATTATGTAAGACTATCTTTTCGGATTATTACGCGGATTTATTATTATTTTTGGTTCCCGACGTTTCGAATGCTTTACAGCATCATGATGATCGCGGGGGAGTCTAAGGTTTTAGACTTCTTAAAGGCGTTATACACTTCTTACAGACAGTAACAACGTGACAAAATGATTTTAAAAATTCAAAAACGATAAATAACTTACAGTATTTGTTGAGTTGATTTTAGTTCTAAGCATTTTAAATTAAAAAAAAAAAAAAATACACAAATAGCAATATTATATATTTAATTTTAGCTGTTATTGTTATAAATAATAAAATTAAAATAAACTTTATTAAATAATAATATCATTAGGTGTTGCTATTTTTTTAATATGTATGACCATATCAAATATAAGCGTAAATCTAAGAAAGTTTATTATATTAAAATGACCCTCCAATAAATACTTTTTTAATGACAGCGATAGGACGTCACTCGCCTGTGGCGCTAACTATTGCCACCAGAAACGATAACCCTCACAGTCCTTGCTTTTTAATATCTTTTTTTAAGATTTTGAAGGAAAACAATTCAAAATTAATTTTAATGTCAGATGAGTTTGGAATCTATTTAAATGAGATTTACTTATTATAAGAAAAAAGTTAGAAAAGTAGTACTGACATTAAGAGTCGATGTTCATTTGAAAATTTGTATTGATATAATAAACTTAATCGTTATAATAAAACATCATAATATGCCATAATACTCGTAGCAAAACGACACCATGTCCAAGCCCCTATATTATGGTATAAAGCCATACGTAGAAGAAATGGACAGCTATTGCTTATTATGTGCCATTCAAATTATGACCAATACCTTAGCAACAGGTAATTTAACCTTTTTTCACATTTAAAGCTTGCTAGTATTAACTTTATTTTCTTTTTCAAAGCAAAAATATATTTACCCTCACTTATTTAGCCAAAGCGCTAGCTAAGCTTTTTATTAAAATCGTGATATTAAAAAAGCTCAGGCCTTATCATTGCTGACTCAGTTTAAACACAGTTAGTAAATTGGTAAAAGTTTCATTATTTTAAAAAATAAAATAAAGGTTTTATATTAAAATGTTTGAACTGGGTTCAGAATAGCCAATTTTTGGATTATAACTTTCTTTGCATTTGAATAAAACTGATATAAGGTCGGCATGTTTACTGATTTTTAAATAAAATATTTTGGGACATTAACCCACAGCACCATCTAGTTCTATGGTAAGCTACGAGGCTTGTGTTATGGATACCAGATAGTTCATACATTACACATATATAACTTTAAATACATACATGGTATAAATATAAACACCCATGACTGGAGTACAAACATTCGTACTCATCACACGAATGAATGCACTCAACGGAACTCGAACCCGCGGCCGCTGGCACACCAAGTAGGGTCACTACAAACTGAGACAAACGTGTCGTCAAAAATTAAAAAAATGACATAATAACATTTTATTTTAAAACGAGTTTTGCCCTTGTTTACGTAATTGATGTAATCCTAAACGTTCGTCATCCCCCAAAATTCTAGCGGATAGCCCAAGCTGCATTTCAGTTCTCACTTATCTCCTTAAATATAAATATATAGCAAAATTATTAATACATAACGCTGTACAACACTGTGTTCTATCTCTAAGAAAAATCCCATTGAATTCAGGCAGTTCTGTAGCTTTGAGCGCTATGGCGAAAAAAAAACCGACAATTAAAATATAATAACGAATAATATGTTTTCTGCTATGTCCCTAACATAATTTAAATATGATCTCCTGGTATATAGTGAGCGTAGGTGAATGTTTGCTTTGAATCTATACATATAATAAAATTCCAACTGAGTCGAATCTGTACATTAAATATGTTTTGGAAAATCTAATTGAAATAGTGATTATTATTGATACATAGGCCGAATCTATAATTTTTAGAATTTTTGTCTGTCTGTCTGTCTGTCTGTTTGTCTGTCTGTCCGGGAACGCATCACGAGAAAACCACTGGACAGATTTTAATAAAATTTGTTATGATGATAGCTGGTTATCCGGGTCAACATAGAGGATACATTTAGGAGGTGCGGTTTCGAATTTTGCCTCTCGGACATCTGATATTTTCGTGTGCGAATCATTTCCAACATGATTACCAATTGTCTTACGGCGAAGAAAAACATCGTGAGGAAACCTGCATGCCTGAGAAAACGTAGCTAGTGTTCGAAAAACATGTGAAGTCCGCTTTCTTGCACCTAGCTACCGTGGTGGACTATGGCCTGATCCAACTGGCCAGTGCGTAATAGTACGTTAAAAATGGTGAATACATACATACATACGTAAATACATGCCTTATACATGTTATTACGCTTTTCGGTCAAAAAACGGAAACGAATTTTGACCAACACCCTTTCTACATCAGCTCGCTTAAGTAATGCATTGTTAACAAAATGGTGAATCACTGCCTTTTTTTTCTCAGATATTACTTAATCATTTAATAACGGAATTGTGTACTTAATTTGTTATTTTTATTGAAGTTATGAAATAACGGATTGCTGTAACTTTTACCAACTTCCAAATGAAAGAGGTACGATAATTAGGTTTATTTAAAAATCATTGCATATCTAACGGTAGAATTTTTATTAATTTAAAGTGACTATGAAGTAAGTGTACTTTTTTAATTGAAAATTCTCTATTTTACTCCCTTATAGGATGAATTTCGAAAAATGCTAAAATATGTATTTATTTAATTGTATTAAAGAGCATTAATACCAAGTTTCAAGTAATTCTGATCGTAAATATTTTTTTGGTTGTATTATAACGTGTTTTCCCGTGAGAATGAGATAATCTCCCGCGGTAAAAAGTAGCCTATTTCACTCTCTAGCCCTCCAACTATCTCCACACAAAAAATAACGCTAATCTATCTATCTCTATTTTGACGTGAAATAAGGACAAACAAACAAACACACTCTCACATTTATAATATTAGTATGTATTAAATAGTCCCCAAAAATAGTACTATTTAGATCTATAGATCAATAGTACTATAGATCAGTTACAGACTTTAATAGTGAGAACGTAACAAACAGACAGTTGTGAACAACCTATATAGTAATAAGGTTGCCTGTACACAGCTGCTATATAAGATCCTAATAATGTGTTTGTACATGATGATAATATTACTCTAATAATAAGGAAATCTTAGTAAGAAAATTCATTAGTATACATTTGCTAACCTAAGTCTCGCCATATAAACTTCAATAGTAACTTCGCCAAACTAAAAGTTATGATAAGTTTTGCTCACTGATAAACTTGTTCGTAATAAGACATGAATCATTCAAGGAACAATAACTTGGTAAATATTATTTTATATTGAAAATATATACTTATTTCGCCTTATTTCTTTACTAGTCTTTCATTTATTTACTAACCGACTTTCCAAAAAAAAGGAGGAGGTTATCAATTCGTCGGAATATTTTTTTTATGTATGCTCACCGATTACTCGAAGGCGCCTGAACCGATTTGGATTTTTTTTTGTTTCAAAGGGTATACTTCCCAGATGGTCCCATATAAATTTTATCGAAATCGGACGAGTGGTTTTTAAAAAAATCAACAATAAATATATTTTTTTAAATAAATTGTTTAATCAAATATGTTATTACAAAACTTTCTTCTTACAAATTACCTGTTTATTACGTCTACACAAAAAATGAAAAAAAAAACTTAATTTTTTTTTTATTTATTTGGAAGACAAATAGTATTTAGTTATATATAAAAGAGAAAGAAATAAAAACTTTACGTACACCAATTAAGTCTTCACAGTTTACAAATTCTTAAGGTAGGAGTAATGCTTATTAAAATTAAAGTATATAACAAGAACAGGGAAAAGATCACGAACATACACTTCTAGTTAAAATTTTGAAATTATTTAAAAAAGGGAAAATAAATAAATCTATGTCATTAAATATTTCATTATGCAACTTACAAAAACGGTATAAATAGCTATTACGTGCATAATTAGTTGTTATACTACATATGTAGATAAAATAATCCCCGGATCTGTTCGATCCCTCCATAAAAATTCGCCTATGTGTTAATACAGGATATAAGCTATCTCCCGATGTGTGGCCTGCATGTCTATAAAACCTAACCTAATGCTTGGAAATAGTCATTATTATCAATAGAGAAGTCGAATCTAAAGTTTTTAAATTTTTTGTCTGTCTGTCTATCTGGGAACGCGTCACGAGAAAACTACTGCACAGATTTTGATAAAATTTGGTGCGATGATAGCTGGTTATTCGTGTCAACATTTAGGATACTTTTTACTGCGGGAAAATATCTCATATCTGAGTTTATACTAACCGTTAAAACATACAAAGGGATGAACTCGAGCGGACCTAGAGTGAGTCGCTAGTTCACAATAAAATATTTTTTTAACAGACTAGGTGAAACATCTATACTGAAAAAATATTTATTCAGATCCTAAAAGGGTGGTTTCTTTTAATTATATGAGACCATCCTTAGGATATAACTTTTTATTAAAAAAGATTATGAATTACAATCGTCAATTGGTAAAGATATCGCGCAATAGACGTATGTACGTAGACAGAAAATACCTCTGTATTTTTTGTGCGCCAACCGAAAAAAACACGTAATGCATCTTAATTACGTATTTCTTCGGTCAGTTAAAAATTATAGAGAAGAATGATAAGATTATTTACTTTATTATTTTTCTGCCTCTACAACAAGAATTGAACACGGGTGAAAGAAAAATCCATATCTATACATATATTAATTATAAATGTAAAAGTTTGCTTATTTGTTTGTTTGTCCTACTTTCATGTTAAAGCGGAGTGACGAATTGGCGTGATTTTTTGTGTGTAGATAGTTGCAGGGCTGAAGAGCGACTTAAGCTACTTTTACCCCGGGAGAGGAAAACACGTGATAATACTACTCTTAATAACTCACCATACCTATGTATATATATAATGTATAGTCTATCTAATCCATATTAATTGTTAAAACGTACTTAGGGACGAACCCGAGCGAAGCGAGGTTGAGTCGCTAGTATATAATAAATATAGCTATTCTATGAAACAGAAAGATAGTAATCGCATTTTTGTTTGACTGAAATTGCCTATTGTGCAAAACTAATTTACCCCCAGCAATGACCTGCTGAGATTATATTATCTTGCCAGGGGGCAAAGTATGAGAATCTGACCATGATATTGCGTTATTTTGTAAATTGGTTTCTTTGAGGAAATATTCCTTAAAAAATATAGGTTTTGTAATATCTTATGTGTGTACAGATTTACTACTACATCAATCTGTACTATAATCTCAATATTATAAATGTGTATAGGTATGTATAGTAAATGAAAACTACCAATCAGTTATTTTTTACTTTTTAGTGCTTTTGTTTGAAGTCGGTTTTTATTTTTTTGTTAAAAAGTTTTTATTAAATTGAAAATAACACACGGCTCACACCGGGCTGAGTCACTAGTATTGAGATAGAATAGATAACTAATCAGATATTTTCGAAGTCGTTGCCAGCCGATGCAAAGCAAATCTTATATATTTCGATACGTAAACTACATATTTATCTATAAGATATTCATATCTTAAAATATTGTAGGCTGACACCGACTTCGAAAATATCTGATTAGGCATCTATTCTAAATGAAAACCTCCGTTTAGTTATTTTTACATTTTAGTGCTTGGAAGTCGGTTTTTATTTTTTGTTAAAAAGTTTTAATTTTTACATTTTTAGTGTAGACGTAATAAGCAGGTAATTTCTAAGAAGAAAGTTTTTTTAATAACATATTCGATTTGACAATTTATTTAAAAAAATATTTATTGTTGATTTTTTAAAAAACCGCTCTACCGATATCGATAAAATTTATATGGGACCACCTGGGAACCCTTTGAAATAAAAAAAAAATCCAAATCGGTTCAGGCGTCTTCGAGTAATCGATGAACATACATAAAAAAAAAGAAAAAAAAAAGATTCCGACGAATTGATAACCTGCTCCTTTTTGGAAGTCGGTTAATAACTCAAATTAGATACCATACTTCGTTCTACATAAAAGCTCGAATGCTTTTGAGTAGATTATTCTACGTTATCGCAACGAGATAAATTTTTATTTCATTTGCCGCTAATGAATTAGGTGTCTGGATGTTTTTATCGCGAAGCTTTCTGTTCGTTCTGAAGTTGTATAATTCTGTAGAATAGAATATGAAAAAAAAACTTGTACAGTAAATTTGTTTTCATATAAATTTGATGAATGACGACACGTTTGGCTCAGTTTGTAGTGACCCCATTTGTTTTGTTTTGCCAGCGGTCGCGGGTTCGGGTCCCGCTAGGGCCATTCATTTGTGTGATGAGGACGAATGTGTGTACTCCAGTCATGGGTGTTTATATTTATAATATCTATGTATTTAAAGTTATATAATATGTCTAGTGTATCAACTATCTAGTATCCATAACACAAGCTTACCATGGAACTAGATGGTGCTGTGTGTTCCAAGATATTTATTTATTTATTTATTTTTATTTTATTTTATTTAGGGATCGCTAATAATCAATTTACATAAAAGCACCTTCAAACCAGATACAAACACAGAAGTTATATTTAATTTGTATGTAGTGTTTTAGAATACTACACTAAAGGCTGCAATGGTTACAATTTGAGCTTCAGTTGGCTCCAAGTAGCACTTATTTCTTTTATTGCTGCTTCAGATCTTGACCTCATTTCTGAATCTGCGACATTATGTTTCTTAATAAGAAACGACACTTGTCACTTACTTTGAAGATGCTTTTACTTGGAACTTATTTTCTTTTAATATCTTCTGTTGTAATGAGTTCGCGTTACTGGACTTTTTATAGCTTAGCATGAACATGTTATTTTTTTTATTCACCATAAAAATAATTTAATTTCGCGGTCAATGCTAATTTTTCCATAGACTAATATGATTTCATAGTTTAAAAGTGCATGTAACTGTCGAATTGATTTTCTTGGTCGCAACTATCATCAAAATGGGAAGAAAATGTCTCAAAATAGCTCGTGGCTAAGTGGCAATCTGTTCATCTAAATTGGAGGTAACAGTTTCACTTGCTCAGTATTACGCTACTTAATTAACGCGCGTCAACCTTTTTTAGTTAGATTTTATTATTTATATATATATATTTATATATTATTTTCATTTATTTCATTATATATATATATATATATATATATATCTATACTTATTATAAAAATAAGTCCCCCGGCCGCGTCTTTCTGTCCTCCTGTCTGTCCTCCTGTCTGTCTGTACGCGATAAACTCGAAAACTACTGAACGGATTTTTATACGGTTTTCAACAATAGAAAGAGTAATTCTTGAGGAAGGTTTAGGTATATAATTTATTATGCTTTTATGTAAATTAGCTGAAATACGGCGACAAATGTTGAAGAGGTCGCAAAAAATCTCGCCAAATGGGAACTTTCCACGCGAACGCCGCGTAAACTAGCAAAGATACAGTTAAGTAATGTACTAGAGAATTCAAAATCTATAAAAATGCTACAAAAAAGTCCGCGATAGCATATCTCTATCTCTTACGGTTGACTTACAATAACCACTTTTATGTTAACATTTTTAATTAAAAACATTACGTTATTTTCAAAGTTATTTTCTTTAGTTCGGTATTAATCCTTATCCAAATGAATATTTTAGTTAGCTTAGTCATTTAATGCAGATTAAAATTGCTCTTTACACTAAATCAATCAGATGAATAGTTTTTGAGATATCGTTGTTAGAAGTAATTAGTAGCGAAACATTTTTAATGCTTTATATATATATATATATATATATATATATATATATATATATATATATATATATATATATATTATTTTCATTTGGCGTGCATTGTATCTAAAAAAAGAGATAACGTGCGAGAATTAATCTTTTAATAATACTTTCTTACATTTACGCGAATATTTCACATTATAATTTTAGATAGCCTTAATTATAGAGTTTTTATAGCTTTAAAATATAAAAAAATATATCTTAGAGTTATATTGTTTCCAAATTATTTGTGTATTTTAAAACAAGGCTTTCGGATTATTTCGTGGATTTATTTTGATTTTTGGTTCCCGACGTTTCGAATGCTTTACAGAAATCATGGTCACGGAAGAGACTAAGGTTACAGACGTCTCAAAGGCGTTATACACTTGTTACAGACAGTGCCTACCCACTATTTTACAAAAATGATTTCTTTAAAAAATGGCACCAAAGTACCTTACAACATTTTTGTTGATTTTTATTTCTAATCATTTAAAAAAGATTATAATTATTCTAATTAAAGATAGCAATATTATTTATTTAATTTTAGCTATTATTATTATAAATATTACAATTTTTAAAAACCTTATTAATTACTAATATTAATTAGTGTTGCTATTATTATAATAAACTAAATCCAAAAAATAGTTAAATTATTTAAAATGTGGAATATTCGCTTTAATTCAATAAAAATATTAATCTTATAATTATGATTTATGAATCTTTTTTAAACTGTGTTTTTATCACAATGAAATAGTGCACACTATACATATTATGTATTTGCAAACAAACCATATATACACAATAAAACTATATATATGAATGCAATGGTTTTAAACAAGGTTTTACTTTTCCAATAAAATACATATTTAAACTTTGTATGGAAACTAAAATTCAAACAAACGATAACAGCAATTAGTGTTAGTTAAATCTAACGATTTCATATCGTTTTATTAGTATAGAAAAATTGTGACCCCATATACTTTACGTAGATTCTAATTTCATGTTTCAGTGACAAAAATCGCATTGCAAAAGTTTAGTTTGACAAAATTTGCATTATAGCAATATCCTGTTGGAGTCACTTCATCCTACTAATATTATAAATGCGATAGTTTGTGAGGGTGTATGGATGTCTAGATGTACAGATGTATGAATATTTGTTACTCCTTCACGCCAAAACTACTGAATGGATTTTAACGAAATTTCTCAGTAATATAGCTCATACATCAGAATAACACATTGGCTACTTTTTATCCTTGAAAAATGTACAGTTCCCGTGGGATTGTTTTTGTTTTGCGAACCCGAGCGAAGTCATGTCATAATTGAAAATTTCAGTCATCAAGTCAAAATTTCAGTCACGGCGACCAATCTAATTGGGACTGGTGAACTCTCTATACCTGTTACTCTCAAATTTCGATAGATGATAAATTGACACGACCAATAAGAGATCAGGCGCAGCACCGACTTCTTTACGTTCTCTTGGGAGTGAAAGACAACCAATTTCCCAACTTCGCGCTCCGGACTTCTTTAACAGAAAGACTCAATAAACTTTGCCCGACCCGAAACTCGAACCCAGGACCTCCAGATCTGCAGCCGTACATGCTAGCCACTACACCACCGAGGCAGTTAAAACGATCGTAAAGCGAAACAAATATTTTATTCCAGTATTATTTTTTAAGAAACATCGTCAATAATACCCAGATCACAAATTGCTAATACCCGTCTGGAGGAAACAAAATGAATGGAGTATATCACTCGCTGGGGCGCGAGCTTCGTTACTCAGGTGTTTTAGTACGGTGCAAACTATACACTGTAGCGGATTAATTAAGCTAAACGATAAATAAAATTATTGATATATAAAGCATACTATTATAATTTTCAAGACTTTCTTGTATATTGAATTTTACGCAAATAATATTTATTTTATGGATTCACGCGAATATTTGATATTTTAAGTAAAACTATCTTTTCGGATTTTTGTTTAAAATGTCAAATATTCACGCAATATAATAAAATCACTTAATAACTTTGAGTAAAATACGTCTAAAACTTTAATGTATACCGTGACCATGATTGCTGTAAAGCATTCCAAAAGTCGGGAACTAAAAATTAAAATAAATCCACGAAAAAATGCGAAAAGGTTGTTTTAAAATACACAAAAAAACTTAATAATTAAGGCTATCTAAAATTATATTTTAAGTATGTTTTTAAATTGCATCTACTGTACTTTAATGCAGATAACAATACATCCTTTGTCAAATAAATAAATAAATAAATAAAAGTTTATTAGCCAAAAAAATTGACACTAACACTAAGCGCAAAATAAAGCTTGTTGTGTTGTGTAAATGTGTATGTTGTTGTGTAAATTGTTAAATTAATTAAATTTTGTAAATGTTTGTATCGTTCACACAGATGATTGTGCGATCATTTTGTTTTAAATATTATTATATAAATGAAAATTTTATGTTATACATATATCATGCATCCTTTCTATGTAATAAGTACGAATTATATTATATACATTTTACCTTACTAGTCTAAAGTTTTATATGCATGGTTAATTCTTTTAAAACTTTGCACATTTATTGTACATATGTTAAGTTAACAAATACATACATAACTAAAATTAATAAGCATACCTACACGAAAAACCGTTAAACCAAAAAATCTTCCCCGTTTTACTACAAACTATCGTCTCTTATAAATTACACCACCCCTTATCCGGGCGGGAGAAAAAACAATCCCTCAAAGGATCAGGCAGCAGATAAGTCCTGACAGAGCAGCGATTTTTAACACAGGCTTAGAGTTGTTTGTTTCGGCTCAGGAAGGGCTGAAACGTAATTTACTTTAAAACATCGTGGTTTCGTTTAACTCGATATATCTATACCTATAATAAAGTTGTAACTAAGCCGAATCTGTACATTAGATATTTTTTGGAAAATCTTATTGAAATAAACATTATTATCGATACAGAGGCCGAATCTATAGTTTTTAGAATTTTTGTCTGTCTGTGTGTCTGTCTGTCTGTCTGTTACCGCATCACGGAGAAACCATTTAAAAAACCATTGGATTTTGATGAAATTTGATATGGTGATAGCTGGCTATCCGGGTCAGCATATACCTTTTACCACGGGAAAATATCTCATTTTTGAGAAAAAATACAAAAACTGCAATGTAAAAGTATACTAATATATAGGTAAAACCTAAGAATTTGGTTTTTGATCATCTAAACGCGGGTGGAGCCGCGGGCAATGCTAGTTTATATATAAAAATAATAAAAACCTTCATACCTTTATTTTACCCCCTTCAAGTATTTTTTTCTACAAAAAATATACTATGTCCTTCTTCAAGGTCCTATCTATCGCTATATCAAAATTCACCTAATTCGGTTATTGTGTTATTAAAACTCGGCTTAGGTATGAAAACCTAACAGACCGACAGACAGAGTTACTACATAACTTTTATAATATTAAGTATGGATTATATATTATATTGCTTATAACAAACTAGTATCTGCCCGTGCCATCGCTCGTATGATAGTGGGATGGGGATCAAGTGTAGCCTTTATCCGATCCGAGGATGCAATCTATATCCTTGTCAAATTATATCGAAATCTGTTTAGCAGTAAAGATAATAGACCTACTAGAACAGATAACCAATTTTAATAATTCGGTTTTTTTAAATTTTACTAACGAAAAAAGATGCTTGTATATGTATAATAAATAATAATTATATTTGAAAACATTTGAGTGTGTACATTTTAGTTGAAAAGTAATTATAAATTAGTACATGTAATTAAACATTTTTTTTATTAATTAATAGTATCTCACCCTCGCTCCGTTCGGGTTCGTTCCTATGTATGTTTTTAACGGTTAGTATTTCTCAGAGATGAGATATTTTCCTACAGTACAAAGTATCCTATATGTTGACCATGATAACCAGAGTGTTGTAGTGAATGGGAAAGGGATCCCGTAACGCCAGTTTCGTTGTGGGTTTCAGTGAGTAGGAGTCTCACAGTACCCTGCCAGTACGGTCGGCAGGGTCCCCATGATGGGTTTTCCCAGCGAAAACAAAAAAAACAGCTATCATTATACAACATTTCATCAACATCTGTCTAGTGGTTTTCTCGTAATGCTTTACCAGACAAAAAAAATCTAAAAGCTATAGATTGGCTTCTGTATCGATAATAATGACTATTTCAATAAGATTTTCCAAAAAAATATTTAATGTACAGATCCGACTCAGTTAGAATTTTATTATATGTATAGATTAGATAGATAGAATATAAAGGTTGAAAACTAGCCGTTGAGTAACATTGTCGATGGGCGCTGCCTAAACGTTTGAAACAAAGTAATAAAATGTATGGCAAAATGAAAATGACGCACCCGAACGCATTGAGGGTAAGTCACCTCTAATATAAGAAAAAATAAATCTGGAATAACCGTGTCTCCTTTCTAGAGCTTTCGACGTAATCAAAGTCATCGTGAAAAATCTGATCATATTTGTTTTAACATCTAATATATAAATAGGCATCTCCTGTCAGGTTGTTTGTGGTAGCACTCCTCCGAAACGGCTCAACCGATTTTAATGTTTGTTTTTGTATATTTGGTAGGTATGAGAATAGATCGTAAAGTATTTTTCACCCTCCTACCCCCTCCCCCTAATTTTTTAAGTAACTAGGGACGAACTCAGTCGCTAGTAATATATAATAATTAATTATTAAGAATGTGATTCATTCGATTCTGTATCCATCTTTCACGCAGTAACTGAAATATTTAATGAATATATACGTGATATTAGCTACTTTTTATCACTTCTGATGTTGTCACAGTTCTATTTTGAGTTTTTGTTTCTGACGTTTCCAATGCTTTACTATTCTTTAAACGGCCACGAGAGAGACTCGTAGTTCGAAATGTTAGAAACACATTCAAAATAAAACCGCGACAAAATCTGAATAGGTACTTTTATTTAATATTTGAAATAAAATATTCGCGTAAATCTTAGTAAGAAACCCTTTTATTCTAACACTAGCGACTCACTCTCGCTTCGCTCGGGTTCGTCCCTAGGTACGTTTTAAATTAAAATGGATATAGTATGCTATCCTTAAGAGATAGATATATGCCATCGTGGACTTTTCTGTAGACCTATATACGATACACAATTACACCATACATTATTTTGTTATATCTCAAAGGGTTTAGGCAGCGTTTTCGTTGAAAGTTCCCAGACGTCTTATTTTTTCCGACACCTCCAACAAATATCGTTATATTTTAGCCAATGTATACAAAAACTTAACAAATTATATGCTAAAACCTTCCTCTTGAATCACTCTATCTATTAAAAAAACCGCATCAAAATCATCAAACATAGAGATATAGGGACAGAGAAAGCGACTTTGTTTTATACTATGTAGTGATATACATATCATTTCTATATATTCCTGGGTCACTAAAATATGCTGTTAACAGACCAGTGAAGTTAAGGTAAGACCTAAGCAAAGTGGGCACAAACCTCTAGTTAAATATATTACTCGTTACAGAAAAGCATTAAAATTAAATCGTATATTTCACTTCGTGAGTACGATTTGCAATGTAAATTTCAGCTAAATGGAAAAAGTTTTAATTGAATAAATTATACGCATATTTGTTTATAAACATTTGTGACCGGAACAGATATGAAATCTTCTGAGTTTTAATAAAAAAGGGAAAAGCTTATACAAAATGGTAAACAACTATTGGTTCTTGTTAAAAAAGCTTTATGATCTATGGAAGCATACACTTTTTAAAAGGAAGCGTTTGTAAATCTTCAGTCCCCATATAATAATTAGTGTTTTCCCGCGACTTTACCCAAGTAGTTCATTTATAAGTTATTTTATATGAATATTATATTTGATTTCCCATACAAACTTTCATCATTTTAAAAAGTATCCTATGTCCTTCCCAGGGTCTCAAACTATCTTCTTACAAAATTTCATCTAAATCGTTTCAGAAGATCCAGAGATTACCTCCTACAACGTCATAAACTCACAAACTTTACCTTTTTATAATATTAGTATAGATGAAATAAACTTTATTCATTTAGCCTTATTACAAGCACTTTTGAATCGTCAATCTAATTTAAGCGTCAGTCCGTGAGGAAGCTGCCACCGGCTCGGAAAGCAGTTCTGGACTATATATATATATATATATATATATATATATATATATATATATATATATATATATATTCTTCAATTCCACACATTTCCTTAGTTCCGCTCCTTAAGGTCGTTGCGTAGTGTTAGATAGCCCTCTTCAATAAATAGGTTATATAGGGAGCTTTTCAAATTACACTGGTTCTGGAGATTAGTGCATCCAAATTTTCTGAGCTTTAAGCTTCATATATTAGTATGAAAGTCAAAATTTTATACTAAATCACTTGTTTAATTGACTATTTCTATGATTTATATTGAAGGTAAATTAATTATTAAATTGTATGGAATAGATAAAGTATATAATATAAGTATAGGTATGATGAGTTTTATATCCCTTACTTGAGAAATGATTGATTCTTCATACAAACTTTCATCCCTCTTTTCACGTCCTTCAGGGATGATTTCCGCAATAAAAAATCTTGTGTTATTCACAGGATTTCATGCTTATCTTCATATCAAATTTCATTTAAATCGGTTCAGTAGATTTTTAGTTTATCCATTACAAATAAACATATAAACGTACAAAATACATTTTTTACTCTTTATAATATTAGTACAAAAATCTAACAAACCCTTTCAATGAAACTTTAATTGTTTGTTCTGCTTTCCCCTAGCAATTTTTTTTATCTATTGTTTACGGAACCATTTCCACACAACGTGGCTCGTCCTTAACCAGTTTATAGTATCTCCAATTTTAAAGCTGCAATCAGAGGTTACGTAAGGCCATTCCAAGAGCTATCCCATCAGAAAGCAATCTCTTTTCTTGTCTCAATTCTGTTTTATTGGATTGTTATTTTGTGTGATACTAAAACATTTATATCCTTTATTTGTACTATCTAACAATTATTTATTTATTAGATCATATTTGAGCTTGTAATAGCTTTTACTTTAAACTAGTGACTAATCCTCGCTTCGCCCGGGTTCATCCCTAGTGAAAAACAAAAACAAATCTATCCCACGGGAACCGTACATTTTTTCGGGATAAAAAGTAACCTATGTGCTATTCTAGACTATAATCGATCACTGTGCCTTTAATCCAGATCCGTTTAGCCGTTCTGGTGTGATTGAATAACAAGCATCCATCCAAACTTTCGCATTTATAATATTTATGAGATGAAACTAACTTTTCGATGTTTTTTCTGATTTATTTTGATTTTTTGTTGCCGACGTTTTGAATGCTTTAGAGAAATAATAGTTACGAGAGAGTAAAATTTTAGATTCCAGACGCATAATCGTGTTACAGACGGACGGTATCTATCCACATAATTATACAATTTCGATTTTTAACAAGTTAATAACTTAAAGATTAAATATTTTTTATTGTGTTGTTACTATTTTATTATTTAATATCGTTAAAGTAACTGATACCAAGTTTTAAAACCATTAGATTTATGGAAGTTGTTCATATTCTTTTACCGTCTAGAAAATAGTTGATAGCCTGCAAATGGCTAAATGGAATTTTGAATTAAAACAAAAAAACTAAATTGACATAGTTTTATCCGTTTGAGCGCTACAATGCCACAAACAAATACACAGATATACACGTTAAACTTGTAACTCCTTTCTTTTGTCTCCGGGGTTAAAATACCGATAAGTGGAACGATACCTTTAAACATTTACCTCAAAAATACTTCAGGTAAGAATTGAATTCCAACCCACTCAATATTGCGAATGTATTATATACTCATATAGCTAAGATTAAACCAACACACGTATCACTTAAATATTTTATAATCAAAATTAACCTAGATTGCATACAGAACTACGTAACGTCCAGTAGACATACATACAATTTTGAGTGCATTTGACCTCTTTGTTTCACTACACTTCCTGTAGACTGAACTGTAACCAAGCAATTCCATGCTACGAGCTCCTCTTAAATAAACAGTTTGCAGGCAGACTTTAAAGTCGGACTACCTGGAAATTATATTAGCCGGACTTTGCTTTTAAAATGTAGTAGGTCATTGAGTTAAGGCAAAAAGTTAAAATTTCAACAATTACTTGAGTTCTGAGTAAATAACATAATATACTGCCCAGCCATTGAAATAGGTCAGTTAAAACTAATGGAGCTAGAGTTAGCTTTAAGGAACAATGGTAAATGTAGATTTAAGAAAAACTTTAAAAAGCACATATTTATCATAAATTGCAAAGTTTGTTTAGTTTTTGATTTCTATTTATTGTTACTGTTATCCCACTGCTGGGCAAAGGCCTACCATCTACGTTCCCAAGTTTTGCTGTCTTGCGCAAGAATAGGCTAATTTGTTATTATATTATTTACTTCGTGGTCTGCCACGACACCGCCTCCTTGTTTCAAAGCTCTTTGTGGTAACTTTCAGTGAAAACCTAAATCTCGTTTAAAAATTGTATCTATTTCTTATTTTCTTCCAGCTAGTTTCTCTTTTAACTTTATATTATATTAATTTTCAATAGTTGATAATTTCATGTAATTCCGTTAACTGTGGTCTTGCCTCGTTTGAAAATAATGTTTGTTTAGTCATTTATTTGTTGGCGTTGTTCCAATATAGTCGATTAACCAAAAAAATGACTCAGACGGTGCCAAATGATAAGCGCGATATTATTAAGATTAAAGTATGTCGAGTGTCATTATATTACATCTAAGGGTATTTTAGCGGGTATTTTCTCCTATTTGGTACGCAGTAAACAAGTTTGCCAAATGTCACCACATTTTGGGGCATAAATTATGGAAATTAGTTTTGTGTTTCAAATTTTACGTTTTGTCATAAATATTTAATAAGGTTGAAACAACCCTGTAAATAATAAAAAGAGAATCAATTTGCTTAATTATCTTATGGTTTGTAATTTGATCATAATTTACATTGTATGAGTAAATGTTATAAATATAATAAAGATGATGTATATGAACTATGAGGTTTCTTTAGTCGTTACTCATTATGTATATATACATATCAATATATGTAATTGCTAAGGATGTTTTAAAATATAAACATCTATAGTAGCCTAGTGGTAACGCGTTTGCTTAAAAAACTAATGATGCAAGTTCAAACTCCGGGTCTTGCAGTTCTGTATATTTCTTGTGCGAATCTTTTTCAACATATTTGCGTTATCTAAAGTAAAGTAAGCGTTTGACAAGACTATGAAAAAAAAATCTTTTGCTAAAAGTTGAACTTTGTCATATATATATATATATATATATATATATATATGACTATCATACTTCGCTCTGTATTATCTTAAAGTAATGTAGACAGAATATACTGTGGTTTTTCGAGTTTTTTCTCTGTAAAAAAACAGCGTATCAGCAAAAAAAATTCGAAATACCTCTTGTGGTGTATATCTGAAGATCTCGTGCGTTCCTCGATACCACTTGACTGAGTGTAATGGAGGGTCTAGGGATTGTTTTGCGTAGTGGCATCTAAGCACAGCTTCGATCCTAGGGTCGTTCCAACGCGGGACGTCCAGTAACGTTATCGTGTGGCATACGCTGTGTGCTGAAACAGAAAAGAATATATTTAAGTAAACAAGTATTTGCCCAGTAATCGAAATTTGACCATACTTATTTTTTTTATGGATAATACTAAAGCTTGTCAACAGTCACTAAAAAAAGAACGAAAATGAATTGACGGACAGAGGAGAAGAAGGTACTGTATTGTTTTGTTTTTACTTATCAATACAGGGTCATTTTTAATTTACTGAAAACCTTTTGGGAATATACTGTTTACATCATAACAACAACATCTGTAACAAGAACAAATAATATTTCTTAAATTTTTATTTTCATACAAAAATAAAAATATTATTTTTGCACCTTATAAACTTTAAAGTTCTAGCATCTGGCCAAGTTTAAATAAGTAAGCGCGGCTTCCTACCCCCTTCCACCCCTCCCCCTCCATCGGACACGCACTTTTGCTAATGCTGGACTATTACCGTTCCAACGTGCGTTCACCTTGTCGTGGTGGGGGGGCTCAGTAGTGCCCGGCAATACAGCCGGGCGCGAAGCCAAGAAACGCACAGGGAGGTGGCCCACTTCGGTGGGCGGTGGGAGGTGGCCCTCTTCGGAGGGCGGTGTACCATGCGGGTTGCTCCTGGTACTTCTCTGATAGCAGAGTGGACCTTGGAGCAACCCCGTGGTTGTTGTCTGCTTTGGCAGACCTGCCGTCGGGGCGTCGTAGTTGAATGCGTAAGCGATCCTGCGACGCCCCATTAAGACGGTGGAAGGCTTTGTTGGGTTTTAGTGGGTAGTACTGGCTTTGCCGGTGAGTCCCACACCTCGTGCGTAAATGCATTTCCCAACGTTAAAAAAATTTACCGTTGACAAGGTGCAATAAAAATATTTTTATTTTTGTTGATATATATATTTTTTCTTACAGATGTTGTTGTTATGTTGTAAATAGTGTATTCCCAAAAGGTTTCAGTAAATTAAAAATGACCCTGTATAAACAAATGTTTCCTGAGTTTTTATTGTTAATACTAAAGCTGGTCAATAGTTACTAAACAAATAAAAGAAAATCGGTTGACAAACAAAGAAGAAAATGGCACCGAATTTTTTTTCTTTGCCTTTTATATATAAATAAAAGATTAAATTAGATTAACAAAAAATCTATCTGTGCTAAATGCGAAAAGGCGTCGAAACAAGATCATCATACGTAGATTTTATTATGCAGTCAAAGATGTATGTATGTATGTACATGTTTTAGACTTGTTGGAAGTATACCATTGTCAAGGCAAAGCAAAAGAATAATTCATCAAATTCGGTTCAGCTATTTAGTAATTACGGAAGAAAAAAGTTAAACAAGATTTAAAACATATGCAGTTATTTTTATACAAGGAAATCTGTAAGTATAGATTATAATCTTATTAACGAATGGATGCAATCGGAAATCGAACTTGGTGTTTAAAAAAATACATCCCGTTTTCCAAAATAGCTCCATACCTGTAAAGAATGATATATTAAGATTGAATTTACGGACTTTCAGTGTGTAATCAGTACTCTAGTACTGAGCTATATGGCCTTCATTTTCATAATTGTTTAATATTAACTTTTAAATTCTTTATAATTGAATATCATAAAAATGTACTTTCGACCTCTAACCCTTCACAAAATTTCCCGCTTAGTTGAATTAGAATGGGTTAAGGACTAATCTAGTTGTCAAGAAGACAGGGGGTTGTTAAAATATAGCTTTTGGTTTTTGTATTAATTATGAGTTAAAATTATTAATTTGTACTTTTTTATATGTAAAGATTTGTGTGTTTGTTATTTCTTCATACTCAAAAGGCTGGACGAATTTGGGTTAGTAATATTTAGTATAATAATAGTAATAGTATTATGGATATCAGATAGTTGATTCACTACACATATATAAAAATACACACATATTATAAATATAAGCACCCATGACTGGTGATAGCAAACCGAGCGAAACGTGTCGTTATAAGAATATAGATATAATTTTACCTGGAGTAACAATTATGCGAGGGAAAGTCGTAAGTATATTATATGTATATTTTACTAGCGACTCACCTTTGCTTCACTCGAGGTAACCTTTGTGTTACTACAGATGCAGATAATCTATCTGTCTACTGAATTCCATCCAAATCCTTTCAGCTGTTTCCAGGAGTAGAAAACATACAAAATTTGGTATAGTTTACATATAGGAGTCGAAGTTGCGACCGTCAAGATTGTAGTGAGTGTAAGCCCACTGCTAAGCTATAGCCTTTTGGTCATCTGATATAAATTTTCGTGATACGTATAAATAAGTATCTACTAAAAAAATAACTTTATTTAGAGGTCCACTGGGAAATGTAAAAAGAGCTCGGCTAATTCTGCAGGTTCCGCAAACTTCAGTGAGAAGTAAAAGTTCCAAACTTTAGACTCCATTTTATTTCCTTGACTTTTCTGAAAGTTTTAAATTTTATCTTTTGTAAACATAGATTGAAATTTAAGTTCATAGTGTTTTTTAAGCCACGTGAGAGATGACTACCTATTTCGGGAATATTAGTGTAACTTACCCGTAATTTCTATTTCCATATTATAAAACATTTCTTTTATTGTAGGCTCACCCTCGCTTCGCTCAGTTTCGCCTCTAGGAAAACAAAAACAAACCTATCCCACAGGAAACGTACATTTTCCGGGATAAAAAGTAGCCTATATATTATTCCAGACTACAGTCTATCTCTGTGCTAAATTTCATCTAGATCCGTTCAGCTGTTCTGGCGTCAAAGAGTAACAAACATCTATACATACTCACACTCACATTTTAATATTAGTATAGATATAGAGATGAGTGATTATTTTAGTTTTGTTAAAAATGAAAAAAATATATTTTGAATTTTAAAACATCCCAAAAAATATATTATAATTTATTAGACTAGCGACTCACCCACGCCTGGCCCGGGTTCGTCCCCGGGTACGTTTTAATGGTTAGTGTGGAATAGATAGACTATATATTATATGACATATAGCCTACAAGCTTTCTTTAATAAACGAGCTATCTAATGTAAAAATATTTTTTCAAATCGGATTAGTAGTAGTTCCTGTGTGTAGTGAGATTAGCGTGCTTAAACAAACTAATAAATAAACAAACAAACTCTGCATTTTGTAATATTAGTGTTGATTATATTAGTTGAAACAAAGATACAATAACATCTGATCTAAGCGAGAATCGAACTGATGTCCCAGTAATACGAGTAGCTTCTTCCAGTGTCATTAATTATGGGTAGCTTATACACACTACATACATTGTACGTAATTTTGGAGAGATTAAGTTTTTAATAAAGTTCGGTGAACAGATTTATGCTGTGAAAGAATAATGAGGCTATCCTCATTCTTAGGGAACTATGAAATATGTAGAGAATATAAAGGCTACAATATTTTGCGAAAGCTTGTTTTGCAAGTTTTGTCTAGTTCAGTAGAAACGTTTACTTTTGCCTTTTGATATGAAAGAAGCTTATGAGATGAATAAATATTGATTATATGTTAACACATTAATATTGTTTTTGTCCCTGAAGAACGAAGGGTATTACAAGTAAAACCTATATGTGTGCATATGTATGTGTCTCTTTATGTTTGCTATGTCAACGGTCTCCGGTTCGAGACCCGTTGAGGGCATTCATTTGTGTAATAAATACGAATGTTTGTACTCCTGTCATGGGTGTTTTAATTTTAAAATGTATGTATGTATTTAAGGTTATATATGTGTAGTGTATCAAGTATCTGGTATCCATAACACATGCCTCGTAGCTTACCATGGAACTAGATGGTGCTGTGTGTTAATGTCACAACATATTTATCTAAAAAAAGTTGACAGAATAAATTTTGTCAAATTAAATATCCAAAAATCTATACATATAAAACAGTCCAAATATTTGTTTGAACCAGACACCGCTAGAACAAATCAAGACTACTTACTACGCGTGATTTCATCGTACCAGCTTATGTTATTTGATTGGCACCCTCTCATAAAATATTTGAACAAGGTTTAGTATCAAATAACGAACCGAGGTTTCCAAATTAGATGAATAACCCCATTCTATGAGATGGGTACAAAATTCAGTTCTAATAAATTAGTTCTAGAAACTATTTTAATATAGAGACCTATTTTATCGGCATATTTAGACGAAGTGTTTGGTTGAAGGATTTATCAATGGCTATGAATATTTTTAAGAATATCTTATGTAAGTACTAGCGGTTCATCCTCGTCTCGCTCGAGTTCGTCCCTAGGTATGTTTTAGTGATTAGTATAGAATAGATTGTGGGTTATTTTATAACGTGTTTTCCCGTATGAATGAGGTAATCTCTAGCGGTAAAAAGTAAGTAGCCTATGTTACTCTTCCGCCCTCCAACTATCTCCACACAAAATATCACACCAATCCGTCTCTCTGTTTCGATGTGAAAGAAGGAAAATTAAACAAATCAATAGACTTTCACATTTATAATATTAGTAAGTATGAATTGTACTGTATTCCGCTCTTTTTAACGTCCCACTGCTGGGCACGGACAGGCAATACGACGGGGGTCACAGTCTGGTCAAGTGTGGCTTGGCGATCTTCACATGTCTTGGGAAAACTTTTTAGGTTCTCTCAGATATGCAGATTTTTGTACGATGTTGTCCTTCACCGTTAAGACAAGTGGTAATCATAGTGGAAATGATTCGCACATGAAAATATCAGAGGTGCGAGACCCGGTATTTGAACCTGCTTCACTTGGTTTTCCAAGCCTTCTTCCTTCTTTACCTTCTTCCTTACATTATATACAAAGTATTATTTTATTTTTGTATTTTTTTAATCGGACTACTATTACATATGCAAAAGTATAATGAACATATCTGCTTGTTACTCACGCTGAAACGATTCTACAGATTTTGATTAAATTTAGTACATAGACTATCACCTTTTTTTTAAAGTTGCGAAATATATTTATGCATACCACCTGCGTACACATAGGTGGTATGCATAAATACTAAAACCCAACGGAACCTCTTAATGGGAAAATGGTTTTAATAAACGTCATGGGATCGCTTACGCACTGCTTACGGCTGACAGCCGAAGCAGACCACAAAAACCAAGGGGTTGCTCCCACGATCCTGCTATCTATTAGTCATCAGAACTACCAACAGTAACCCGCATGATCAACCTCCCAAGGTATAGGTATATCCCAATAATAAATATACACCAATCATTCTAGCTCATATAAAAATATAGTCAGTACGCATGTGTGTTTATCTCAAGAACTACTGAACTAATCTGGGTGCAATTTTAGCATATATTTATATAGCTATATCTATATAGCATTATATTTAAAATGGATAGATCCTTGCCATACCCCTATAGGATATTTGGTAAATATGAGTGGAATAAGCAGAAAAAGTTTTACTTGTCTACGTAAAGCTACGACGCTACAACGTGCTACGACGTGCACTGCAAACACGTTTGTACTTTTAAATAAATGAAAACAATGTATATGAAAAATAAGTAAAAGTCTAATAGTTCAACAAAATGGGCCGATACTATATTTCTAACTCAATAATATTTCACATATATTTACATTTATTCAGTACATACATATATTTTTACTTTTATATATTGAGACTAGTGACTCACCCTCGCTTTGCTCGAGTTCGTCCCTTTGTACGTTTTAACGGTTAGTATAGATTTTTCAGATATCAGATTTCCCTCGGAAAATAAATATTTACCGCGGAAAAGTATTCTAAATGTTGATCCGGATATCCAGCTGTAACGATACCAAATTTCATCAAAATCTGTTCAGTGGTTTTTTCTTGATGCGTTCTCAGACAGACAGACAGACAGATAAAAATTCTAAAAACTATAGATCCGGTCTGTGTATCGATAATAATGACTATTTCAATAAGATTTTCCAAAAAAATTTGTTATATACAGATTCGACTCAGAACTTTATTATATGTATAGATATTGAATATTTTTAGGTGTTCATCCAGTTGTTGAAATTTTACCATAATCAATATGGAAAATTTGAGAAAAACGTAATAAAATATTTCTTTTATATAGATAGGAAAATTCCCTATATATATAAAAAATCGATTTTTAAAATTTTATTTATTGATAACAGCTTCTAAAAAAACCTATTGTTGAATTTCCCAATTTCGGGAAGTTATTGAGATCTTCTAAACAGAGAGACGTTATCTAAACTTGGCCCGTTTAGGAACTCGAATCCAGGACTTTCGAATGTACAGTCGTACTAAAACTACCGAGTCAGTTATTGTCAACTGGTTGTAAGATGTATTTGTATGTTGTCGCTTAAACAAAATTGAACCTACTATAACGCTTCAATACCAGTAGACTAGCACTGTGCAAGAGGGTCTTTTAAGAAATACAAAATGAGAATATTAATTTTGCAAACATATGTTAAATGGAAAGTTAATCATAATTCATGTAAGGGACGTGGGTGTGACCTCGTGTAATTACAGAGCTTCAGAACTCGATTAGAATCCTCTCATTTCCTTTCCCATAACGTAACAGACGTTTTGTTAAGAACATGTTTTACTTTTAATTACTTTTACTTTGATTAAACGAAGATTGATAGGTTGTAGTGCTGTCATGTAGAACTAGTGATGCTCCCTTGTATCCCTTTTTGTAACGAAATCTTTCACAGTGGAACAACCGGATTGTACACTAACATAAAACAGATTGATTATATAAGATTATCTTAAATTTACGCGAATATTTGACATTTTAAATAAAACTATCTTTTCAGATTTTTTAAAATAAATCCGCGAAAAAAACTGAAATTATCATTTTATTAAATATGTCAGATTGATTTGATTGATGGGAAAAATCAATGCTAATGCCCAATGGCTCATCAATAAATTATTTTTCGTGTTTACCTCTTCGCACTTACCGTCACATCGATCGGGTGCGTCCCTAGCTGCGTTTAATTTTTTTTGAGCAGAACCCTATTTTTTTTTAATTAAAGTAGCTTAAGTTACTGCTTATAATATCAGCTATTTGACAGTGAAATTCCCGTCAAAATCAGTCCAGTCATTTTGGAGATTAGCTGGAGCAAACAGACATTTTTTTTAATAAAATGTGTTTTTCGTATAAGTACCGTATATAATTTCAGATGCATTTAGTAAAAAGCTTTTATTTCAATATAAACAGACATTTCAATTTTAATTATCTGTATAGATTAGAAGTAATAAAACTTAATTATTATGTATCTTTATATAAATATGCAAATAAAAAACAATTCAGTACCTTTTTCTTATCGATTTGTCAACCTATTTTTTTTGTATAGTAGCTATAACGAGTTTTAGTGTTATCAATAAAAAAATGAAAAAAACAACAGTTTTTTATAAAGATAAGTAAATTCTAATTATATATGTTTCCTTAAAAAATAAAATATAAATGTGAAATTTTGTGAGGATGGATGGATAATTGTTATACTTTCATGTCAGAACAGCTGAACATATCTGAATGAAATATGGCACAGAGATAGATTATAGTTTTGTAATAGTACACAGGTTACTTTTTATCCCAAAAAATCAAAAAATGTACGGTTCTCGTGGGATAGATTTGTTTTTGTCTCGGGACGAACCTGAAGCAAAGGGTGAGTGGTTAGTAAAAAATAATGATTGTAGTAGAATTTCGATCTGTGGGCGAATACTAGTTAAGTTATTTAAACGCGTATGTATTGACGTTTTAACAGCTCTTGTAGCGCAATAACATAGATTCTAGCTTCCATAAAAGTTGGAGATAAGAAGTTCGATTACTGCTTTTGTAATACAAATATCTATTTCCAACTGAAATACTTTTGGAACAATTTTTCAAATTCAATTAATATACTTTGTATAAATTTCAACTCCTTTATTAAAGAAAACTCTCGATGATTTTCATTTGTTTCATTTTTATTTGATTTTACATACTTAATTACAAACCGTAATTTCTTGGTTATATAACGATGTCACTATTATAAAAAGCTATAAAGCACTTCACCATTCCGTCGAAAGCTCTTTTCATGGGTAGAGTACTTATTAATTATTAAAGAACGAGCTTCCGTAGACTTGCAATGTACGTATTTCTGGGCACTCTCGCCTTTACGGCCCCCATATATCAAAAGTTATAAAAATAAATGTCAGCATACAAATATTTTTTTATGATATATCTCATAGGTGTATAAATGGCTTTGTTATTTTCACTCGAAGCAACCAGATTCGAGTTATTGTGCCAGATTTTCATAAATTTTTGTGTGTGAATGTGAGCGTTGGCAATTTTGGAGTATATACGGATTTTTATTGCTCTAACGGTGTAGAAAGATGTGTTTAAGACCAATCTAAATCGTAATCAGCTTTTGAATACAAAATTTGGAATAGGCTTTTTGACTGTTTTAACTGACTTCAAGAAATGATGTTAATGTGTATGATGTTTGGTGAAAATAGTGAACCGATTATCGAGATATTTTAGATAATATTATGTATGAAAGTTTTTTTGACATAGATAGTATCTATGTAGTATATGGCTCCATATAAATTTTGATTTCGAATTTGTATAAATTTCACAAAAAGCTTCACCTAAAAGAAAGCATAATATTTTTGTTTTAAATTAATGTAACTTAACAATTCAAATAATTTTGCATACTATCTGTATTTTAGGCTTATATATTATGAGTGTGTTCTCGTACTTAGAGATGCTAGAAGGATTACTGGATTATTGTATGATAAGATTATTGAGTTTACATAAATACATATATGTATTACTTGCTAAGTAAAGCATCCTACTCTGTAAAAGAGTTTTTGCATACAAAAATGTGTAAATTAATTATCTTTTCTCAGCAGAATTACTATTCAATACACGTTTTTAAAATAAATTTATTTAAAAGCGCTTGTAAAAGTTCTGAATAAAATTAATTTTGATACTAAAAACAATATATTTAAAAATATTAAAATCTTAATTTCTTCAAATATATAACAATTTTGTAAATCACAAACATAAGTCTACGTACATTTGTATCATTAGATAATTCTTTAATTTATTTTATAAATCTATATATAATATATTCTAACATTTACTAGTAGTACATTTAGTTTGTATGTGGAGTTGTTTAGAATGAATACTATATTATGTTCATATAAATGTACTGGTATATATATATATATATATATATACACATATATATATATACTATATATATGATAGTATATATATATACTATATATATGATAGTATATATATATACTATATATATAATAGTATATATATATATATATATATACTATTTACAGAATTTTATGTAATTAAAACCTACGAGCTGAATGAAAAATTGATAGAATCATGAATTAGAGAACCTAATTTTTCTTTAAAAATCCCATTACAAAAAGCTGCTTAAAATAAATTCGTTGGTTAAAAGTTCATTTAAAAAAGACGTTGAGTAAAAGCTCCTACTTTACTTTTTTCAAACTTTGCTTCACCAAAAGTGTTTTCGATTGATTTATTTTCCAAATATGCAAAACGCTGGAACCCAACGATCCCTTTTTCTCTAAAGACGAATAATATTAATTACGCTTAAAGCTCTTCCTTTAACCCACAGCGCAATGAAGTGACTGTGATATATTATTGAATTCAATTATTAAATAAAAATATACGTCGGGTTTTATTGTTACATGGCTCGTAAACTTTTTAGCCAGGACAAGATTTTACTTTGAATATCTTAGCATGACCTCTATTTTAATAAAAAAAGTATTTATTATTTTAATAAATTTTAACTTATCATCAAGTTTAGAAACTTATAAACAACACTATTCAAAACTCTTTACTAGCTATCACCAACAGAAAACTTAAATATTATGTCAAAATATGTCAATTTTACAGTAAATATACATTTACACGGAAGAGACTCCCCTGGGACCATGATTGCTGTAAAGCATAAACAAAAAATTAAGATAAAACCGCAAAAAAAAACCCGCAAAGATAGTTTTATTTAAAAAAAATCTAGTTCATTTTTCAAAAAAATCCGGCTTATTAGGCAGAAATTACTACACCATATAATTATTTAATTTTTTAAAGAAAACGTATGCGGAGAAGTAAAATAATGCACGAATCAAACTCGCGTGAACTACCGTTTGATACATCGCGTGACAGGATATTGTTATTTCTAACTTCACCTCATTAACTAATATTAGTCTGTAATTAACCTTAATAGAAGAAACACGAAGTTTTATACCGTGAAAATGGTTAATCACGCTGGCATTAAATATAGAAGCTATTATAAATGAATGTGTTTGCTACTTTTTCTAAGTGTTATGGATTTCGAGAAATTTCAAGTGGAGATAGCTTATTTCCTGTATATTTCCTAACAGTTATATTACTTCTGTTGTACCTACAAGACGTATAATTGAGGGCAAAAAATAGTTAGCCCACGAATATTTTATTAAATCCTTTTGACCCTGATTCCCCATGTAGTAATGGGACGGCAACCTTTACTACAAGGGGGATTAGGCCATAGCCCACCACATGGCCAAGTGCGGCATGGCGGTCTTCACATCTCTTTCGAAAATTAGCTAGGTTCTCTGAGATATGCAGGTTTCCTCACGAGGTTTTGCTTCACGGTAAGACCAATGGTAATCATGTTGGAAATGATTCGCACATGAAAATATCAGAGGTGCGAAACCCGGGATTTGAAACCGCTTCACTCGGTTTCCCAAAGGAGCTTTTTTCATGCTTATGCACAACTGATACGTATGGGTGAAGACCCATTATTAAAGACCACTATTAAAAATAATATTTAGTATATTGTTGATATGATGCGTAAAATAAGAACGGAATAATAAAAATTTTAGGCTAATTTAGTTAGCAAGAGAAAAAAATATATATAAAATGAGTTTGTCATTCAATCTATTCTCATTTGAGGATTCAATCGTCTTCTCAACTGAAAGAAAAGCGCACATATAATCTATGCTAAAACAATATTTGTCAAAAGATAAACTAATAAATATGCGGGTATAACTACATAATAAATATTATAAGGACAATTACAATATGATACTAGAATTGTAATGCTTTTATTTGAAAATTATTATTAATATTTAAGGAATTATTCTAAAAGTCCTGTTACTTTATTTTAAAAGTGGTGTAGCCAATTTTCTTTTTTGGCAAAATATGAGTCGGCTCTGTGCTTGTTTGTTCAATACATTTGTTCCATGCTAGATCCAACCTGTGACCCTCAACATCGTAAACAATACTGAAGCAAGATAATAGAGCACAGGGTTTTAATTATCAAACATTGTTGTCTAATCAGTCGTTATATCTTGAATTAAAAGAAACATACACACGTCTTTGTATGTAGGATTTCCATTGATGCGTACACGCGTGTGTTTTTTATTCATGCCGAAATGGCAAAACAGATTTAAAGTAAAAGTACACAAATAAACAGTGATCCGAAATAACACATAAGCACAAAGTAGTAGTAAAATTTGTCAAAAATCGATATTTTTGCGTCATGCCGCTATAGACACCTAAAAACTAGATAAAATTTAAAACTAACGCATCCTTTTAAATAATTAGCCACTTTTCCGAAGAAAGATATGAATATAACAAAACCACAGTCAGACTTTAAGCATGGAGTATAACGTAAGTAAACTCAAAATACAATTTGCCAAGCTTCCACAACATTACGCCGAAATTTTCGCATCACTAATGCTCCTGTTTAAAGTACACATGAGACCTATAAAAAGTTATGACAGATGCTAATGACGGGAAAAATAAATGCTAAGCAAAAACAATACCCTTATAATTCAAGATGAATGTTTTAATACATCTTCCATTGGTCCTTTAATCCTTGATAGCGGGTTCTAATTCCACTTGGTGTAAGCGTTCCTTATTGAATCTCGTTTTTTATTGGAAACACTTAAACTCGACAACAGCTAGTAAACAAAAAATAGAAGAAAATCGGTCAACAAACAGAGAAAAAAAAGTTACTTCACGGTTTTGTTTGAGAAAGTGAGGAAAAGACGGTAGTTTCTCATATATTTAAAGTCTAATTTCAGTATTGATGCAATACTGTTACTTATATTGATCTTTTGAGGCAACGATTTATATTTAGAAATGTCAGGAATGTAATAGAAAACGTTGTTTCAAATGACAGTGCTCATTATTTTCGTTTGTTTACAACAAATTTTGGATGGATTTCAATAAGGATCATGGCTTTAACAAGACGATTTCCTGTAATCACCATTGCCGAAAAACAGTTTAAGCATTATTTCCCGTGGATGGTCGGTCATTTCTATATTTTTTAATTATTGTTTTCTATGGATATATGCATTATAAAATATATAAACGTAGAAATCTCCATGTCTAAAGACCCTTTTGTTTACATGTGAAAGTCTTAAGTCCCTCCACAATCATTAAGTTTCACGACAAACGATATAGTCAAGTTCCAAGATATTTTTGTATTCTGAATATCTCGTTCCTACAAAAAAATATTAGTGGTTTTCCACTATAATAATAAGGTCCTCCTCAACAACGGCCTACAGCGGCCTATCTGAATGATAGCGGACACTCATAAGTGCACTTTATAATCCTTTCACTCTCAAAGTCCGACGGGATGATACTTTGAAATAAGCTACACAAAAATTCAAAATTCAAAATATTTTATTCAGCATTAAATTATTACATTTTTTTACTAAACGTCATGAGTCTACTACCAGTTCGGAAAGAAGCCATATACCTGAGAAGAATTGGCGAAAGAAATTCAGCGGGACAAATATTATTACGTTTTCTTTTCTATAAGTTAATTAACTAAATCACTATAAAGTACTTTCTTAGATGTACGCAAATATTTGACATTATAAATAAAATCTTTTAGATTTTTTTTCGGATTTATTTAGATTTTTGGTTTCTGACAATAACTATATAACACCTTTGAGACATCTAAAACCTTATTATCTCTCGTGACCATAATTGCTGTAAAGCATTTGACACGTCGGAAACCAAATATCAAAAGAAATCCGCGAAAAAATTCGAAAAGATAGTTTTATTTAAAATGAATCACTATATTTTTTGACCTAGGACGCGAACCCAGGACATTCGGATCTAAATTGATATATAATAAGTAATTGTTCATGCTAGCCACTAGACCAACGAGGCAGTATGCTCACAAATCAATAAATAAGCGCTACAATAAGCTATTATTAAGCATTATTTAAACTGCAATGATCATGAACTGTGGTATTTTTCCGAAAGAATATTTGTTTAGGCAAAACGCTATTAGTCGACTATCGATGCAATGTGAATAAAATATGGGATCTCGGAACATTGTAAGTCCCTTGATGCATTTATTTAGTTAGCGCTTGAAATATTAATATTTTTGCTGTTATTCTGATTGTTTATGTTTAAAAAATAAAAACAATATATAGTTGTAAGAAAATAAATACATTTATTATATTCTATTTTTTATTAGCAACTTACCCTCGCTACGATCGATGCGGTCCTGTGTAAGCGGATTTTCTTCACAATATCATCTTTTATTTGTTTTGCGCGGAACCATAATTCTTTTTCTAAAATAAAAGTAAAGTACAGCCTAAGATACTCATTTTAACATCGGCTATCCGCCAGTGAAAATGCTGTCAAAATCCAGAATTTTCGGAGATTAACCGGAACAAGCAGACAAATAGACAAAAATTTTGAATATTTTTTTCTTATAAGTACCGTATATACCTGCAATTTATACATTTGGTAAAAAACTATTATTTTGATGTTACAAACAGACACTTTAATTTTAATTATTTGTATAGATTTGGCACATGACTAAGGCTTTATTTTTAGTAATAGGATCTGAGCAAGCTATTTAGTATAGGATTTTAAATGCAAAAAAAGCTCCGTATAAAAATCTATTTTGTAGACCATTCAGTATTGATCTTAACGGTAACTTTGTTTAATTCAAGGAATGTCAATAAAAATGAATTTCATTTAGGTTTCTAAGTAATGCGCTTTAAGGTTGTGCCTGTCAACTCTAGGCAATAAAAAATAAAAAAATTGCGAGTCACCCTCACTTCGCCCGGATTCGTCCCTAGGTTGATTACACATACAAACTTTCATCCCCACTTTCACCCATTTAAATAATGATTTCCGGGATAAAACGATCCTATGTCCTTCCCAGGGCCTCAAACTATCTTCTTATCAAATTTCATTCAAATCAGTCCAGCAGTTTCGGAGCTTATTCGGTAAAAACAAACAAACAAAAAATCTTTCGTCTTTATAATATTAGTATATAGATGTATGAAGTACTAGATGCGATATAATAATGAAAAAATAATAGCTACCAATTTATACACGTTGCTACTCTTCTACGTTACATTAGCAAAAGCCAAATATCTGGATCTTACGACTTTTGTAATATGCCGACATTTGCATAATCGCTTTGTACTCCAACTGCCGCTTTCTCCTGTACACCATACTTGTAATTTAATTTGACGAGATCAAAATAGTCCCAGAGTTTTTTTTTTACCTTTTTTTACTTATTAAATAATTTAAGATTTTGTGGTGTGGTAGAATTTTGTGGCAGACTTGATTTTTAAGTATGGTTAATTTTAATTTTAAATTCCAATAGAGTTTTCCATTAACAATATTTTATAGTGGATAATAATGGTATTATTTATAACTTGTTTTTATATATTTTTATAACATAAATATTAATTCAAAAATATTATATATTTTATACTTAAATAAAAAGTAGTAAATTCAAATATCTGTCTATACATTCCCTTGAAAACGATCCACTAACATATTGTATGTATGTGATATATATAAATCTTATGATTCAACTTTTACGACAATGTTATTTTAAAATATTTAAAGCCAATCCAAACAAATTATATATATGTATGTATATTTGTTACTCTACACCCTAAACAACTCAACAGGTTTCAGTGAAACTCATACTGAAAATAGGTTTTTTATAGATAAACTTATTACAGAAGTGAAGCCGAGAACATAAACTAGTATGAAATATAGAATAATTAACTCGTTTCATACTAATATTTTGAATGACCACATAGCATAGTACGCGATAAGCTGGCAATTGCAATGATAAATACATTAACCCAGCAGTTAGCTACATGGACCAACATTAGGGATGAATTATGGCCACTATTTTACTTAATTATATTTCTACAGAATATTCTTGCTTTATTTTTCTTTATTATTATTAATTTGATCTAATTTATGATTTTCGTTATTACCGCGTTTTTTGTTCATGTTCTTGGTTATAAGATGGTTTTATTATAAATGTACTATTTCTAATTGATCTATAGATCAAAATATTGTGGCTTTAAAGCCCACTTGTATTCAAAACATTGTTTTTTTTTTTATAAATATGTTGGGACATTAACACACGGCACCATCTAGTTCCATGGTAAGCTACGAGGCTTGTGCTATGAATACCAGATAGTTGATATTATATTATAATTATATAATTTTAAATACTTACATATTATAAATATAAACACGCTTGACTGGAGTATAAACATTCGTGCTCATCACACAAATGAATGCCCCTACTTGCTAGTAGTCGGTACCCTTTTTGTTGAACAAGCGGGATTCGAACGTGCGACCCATTAGTACAAAAATAACTAAAGCCTACTCTACTAGCCCTACTCTACACTTGCCAAGTTTTTCTCAGTAACAGTCAGATTATTCCCACACGCCACCATACATCTTCGTAACGACGATAGTCTAATAAAATTACCCTCTCAGCAAATTTTTATTTCACTGCAGCTATTTCTGTGGTCAATTACTCGTATATATTGTCTCTTGTATCGTCTTTATCGCGTTTAAATGCCACTTTATGAATATGAGTGCGTCTAAACGAATTTTCTGTAATGATATTTTGTGTTAGACTTTAATAGTTGTACGCTTGGAAATAGCTGAAATGAAACCTATTTTGGTCTGAACCGCGGTGGTTTATCACAGCATATTAATGAATTAAAATTAAAAATATTACTTTACATAATACTTTTTTACGCGAGTATTTGACATCTACACATAGACTCGTAATAAAATGCTAACTGGGAAGAATCTGTACATTAAATATTTTTTTGGAAAATCTTTTTAAAATACTCATAATATCGATACAGAGGCCGAATCTACAGTTTTTAGAATTTTTATTTGTATGTCTGTCTGGGAACGTATCACGAGAAAACCACTGGACAGATTTTGATGAAATTTGGTATGATGACCATTCGTTATCTGAGTCAATATATTATAGTACACTTTTTACTGCGGAAAAATATCTCATCTCTGAGAAATCTATACTAAACATTAAAACGTAAATAGGGACGAAGCCGACCGGAGCGAGGGTGAGTCGCTAGTATATTATATTTGTTTACTATTTTAAAATAATATTGATTGGCTTCATGTTTAGTTCTATGACACTCTGTGTATATTATTCCTTAGTCTGAGAGAAAATCATAATGGCTATCTAAGTATATACTTGAGTCAAGGGCTGTAAGCACTGATTATTCATTATTAACAAAACACTTGTATTATAAAACTATACTTAGCCTTGACTTAGTAATTATGCAAACTTAAGTTGCTTTACATTTAAAATTCACTGAAGCTCGACGCTGTGCCACTTACAAGGGTTACATAAATATCATATTAAAATAATAATATTAATTAGAACAAAATTGTAATTCAAACAAACATTCAAACAAAAAGATGTCAAAATACATAATAAGATGTAATAATATCTTATTATATGAAATAAGCAATTTTTGTATATGTATTGTATTGAGCCCTTTTTAACGTACCATTGCTGGGTACTTTCTTCCCTTCAATACGAGGGGGATCAGGCCATAGTCTACCACGCTGGCCAAGTGCGGGTTGGCGGACTTCACATGTCTTTTGATAACTTCCTAGGTTCTCTCAAACATGCAGGTTTCCTCACGATGTTTTCCATCACCGTGCGATAAGTGGTAGTCATGTTAGAAATTATATTTTGCACGTGAAAATATCAAATATTCGAACCCGCATCACTCGGTTTTCTAAGCGTTACCACTGGGCTACCACTGTTGAAGCACCATTAAGCTATTTTTAAGTAAATTAAGTAACATAACCAACGTAATGCTCTTTTTTTCTATCAGGCGTCGTTATGTATTGTCATTATAGCACAGACGGTGACTTTAAATTTTTCTTTCTTAATAAATCGTAAGACTGCGTGCTGTCCGGTCATCAAAGTTTAAATTTTTCATTTAAAATCCCAGTAAAACCCCCCTATACGCGCACATGGTCCATTACGAACCGGGTTATTATAATTTTCTTTGGAAATATAGGGATTTAAAGAATATTATCTGGAATTTTATAAAATTATAAAACTGAGCAACGTGTCCAAAAGAAGTGATTCAACCTACACGTTTTGGATGAAGAAAAGTGGTTCGGACTTTAGAGTGATTTAATTTAATAAAACAAATTGTTTTTAAGCGTTAAATAAAATTTATTTCACCCAACACTCAGGTAATATTCTAGGTAAAAACTTAATGACCAATATGAAGACTGTATAAGGTTAGTAAAATATGTTTTAATGTAATATTTACAAGTTATTCTTATTTATTTAAAACTACTACAATTTAAAACGCATTAATTAGTTATTTACATTGCATTAGGTTGATTTTATAATAATTATTGTATAATATAGTTAATCAGTACTTCATTGTGACAGTACAGTAATATTAATATTACATTAGTTAACTATTCAGATTTAATACAATATTTAAATGTTAAACCTTAAAATTATTAGCATTGTAAGTAGTTATCATTGTAGATAGTTAGAATTGTAAAATAAGTCACTTAAATATACTAGTCTTAAGTCTATCATACAACAGCAAAGTTATAAGCGCAGTGCTTTTAAAAGTCAAATTAAATTATATTTATTTAGTGATTAATGCTCATTGTCATAGTAATATTGTTATAAAGATATTTGTTACATTATTTAGCGTTCTGTTGTAAAATTCCAGGTTGACGACACCTGCCTTCCAAAATGACCGACATAAAAGATCTTAAAAAGAAACGTGGCAGCTACAAGGGAAGAATTACTTCATTTGCAACCTATTTAGGTCTTTTAAAAGGTTCCGAGTTAACCCCTTGTCAGGCAATGGAGTTACAGTTACGTATTGATAAGTTAGAAAATTTATATGATGAGTTTAACGAAATTCAATTACAATTAGAATGTTTATGTGAGAATCTTGATGTTGAATCTATTGAAAGAACTACAGTAGAATCTCAGTATTACAACTTAGTCGCTCAGGCAAAAATTATGTTAAATAACTATTCTAAATTAGAAAAAGATGATGTAAAATCTAGCCACAGTAGTTCAAAGCGTCAACTAGTCAAGTTACCTACCATTTCATTACCAAAATTCTCAGGATCTTACGTTAACTGGCTTGAATTTCGCGATACCTTTACTAGTCTTATTCATGATAATGACGATATGGACGAAATTAACAAATTTCATTATTTGCGATCATCATTGGAAGGTTCGGCTGCCATCGTAATTAAATCAATTGAGTTCTCCGCCCGAAACTACACAGTTGCGTGGGAACTTCTATGTGAACGTTTCGATAACAAACGCTTATTAATTAATAATCACGTCACGGCGTTGTTTGATATCGAATCGATTACGAAAGAATCCTCAATTGCATTGAAACGCACAATCGACAATATAAACAAAAATATTAGAGCATTAAGTTCATTAGGCGAGCCTGTTCACAGTTGGGATACTCTTCTAATATATATCATTAGTAAAAATTAGATTTTAAAACATTTAGAGAGTGGGAGGAGTTTAAAGGGCGCTTTGATAAAACTCAATCAATTTCATTTCAACAGTTCATGGATTTTCTGCGTAGCCGTGCCGACTTACTAGAAACAGTTGAACTATCACGCCCCTCTTCCAGTAATATTAAATCCAACAATAAAATTAAGGCTATGGTTTCCACAGAAAAAATAAATTCTTCATTAGCACACGGTTGTCCAAAGTGTAGTGGCGATCATAATTTAAATTCATGTCCACAGTTCTTAGCACTGAGTGTTAGCGATAGAATGTTATTATTACAAAATTACAAGATTTGTTTTAATTGTTTTCGTCATGGTCACTATCCTAATTCTTGCAAAAAACCAGGTTGTAAAATTTGCAAGCGCAAACACCACACGCTTATTCACAATAATGATTATAAAAGCCATCCCGTTGTAAACAAATCAGGTGAATGTACAATCGGCAAGGCCAAGGACAAGTCATCTTCCATCGCTACTGACAACGGAGACAACGCGCACGTTGCACTATCGGCTAACATCTCGGCGCACTCGCATACAAGCACCTCGAGCGACGTCCTTCTGTCGACTGCGTTAATTAAATGTTATGATGTAAATAATAAAGAACACATCGCACGCGCCCTTCTTGATTCTGGTAGTTCGTCTTGTCTAATGACGGAACGATTATTTAAAAAATTAAATTTACCATATTTAAATATAAAAAAGTCTATTCAAGGAATTAATAATTCACTATCTCCTGTAAGAAAAATGTGCCGAGTTCACGTCGAATCGTTACACGAACCTTATGTTAATGATTTAATATGTTTTGTCTTGCCCACTATTACCGATAACGTTCCCGCTAGACAGGTACATATAGATATTCCTTCGAATATACAGTTAGCAGATCCGTACTTTTACTCGCCAGCTTCCATTGATATTATCATTGGAGCTGACGTATTTTGGAGCTTGTTAGGCTCTGATAAAATTATATTAGGTGATAGGAAACCAACATTACAACAAACTAGACTTGGTTGGCTAGTTTGTGGCCCAGTTAACGGCGGCTATAATATGTTGTCATCTCATTTCCCACCAATACAATGTAACTTTACAAACTTTAAAAATAACCGTTCTTCTAGTTCTCTTGAGTTAGATGACATCCAAAACCAACTTACGCGTTTTAGGCAGCTTGAAGAAGTTTGTCATCAGTCATCAACTTATTCATTTAAAGAGAAGATATGCGAAGAACACTTTATTAATAACACTACGCGTTTGCCAGACGGCTGTTTTAATGTTAGAATCCCGCTTAAGGAACCTTCAAGTCGTCTTGGTGATTCATTTCATCGTGCAAAACGCTGTATTCTGTCATCAGAGCGCAGAAATTTTAAGCAACCTCCACTCGACAAAATGTACAAGGATTTTATGTCTGAGTATATTTCTTTAGGTCACATGTCCGAGTGTCATATTAACGCAAACCAAACGTCATATTTAATTCCGCATCATGATGTCTTGGGTAAAAGTAGTAGTACTACAAAATTAAGGTAGTTAGTTCCTTCAATTTCCAGCATCTAATATTGTCTTCTGGACTGATTCTATGATTGTTTTGGGCTGGTTAAAAATGTTACCAATTAAATTAAATACTTTTGTTCGGAATCGTGTTTCCGAAATATTAGAAGAAACCAGTTCTAGCAATTGGAGGCATGTCCCTACAGACGATAATCCCGCGGATTTGATATCTCGTGGAGTAGAACCTTCCGCCATGCAAGCATTGGATTTATGGTGGTTTGGTCCATCCTTTTTTACGACAGGATATTACTAGACTGCCATGCATGCCTACGGATTCAGTGAACCTACCTGAAATTAAGTCAAATATTTGCCTTGTAGCGAGTGACGCTAATCATAATTTAGATAAAGGATTAATTAATTTTGAACGTTTTTCAAATTTTACGCGGTTACAACGTAGTATTTGTTATGTGTTACGTTTTATTAAAACATGCAAAACCCGTTCTACATTTACGTCTAACTTTACTGCTGAAGAATTACAAAACTCTTTAAACATAATTATAATTCAGTCGCAAAAGGAATCTTTTCCCGAATATAATTTATTAATAAATAAAGAAAAACTACCATATAAAAATCAATTATTAAAATTTAATGTTTTTCTCGATGATAACAAAATAATCCGTATAGGGGGAAGATTACATAATTCTGACTATTCATTCGAGAAAAAACACCCTATATTTTTACAGTCCACTAATCATTTTGTCAAACTTTTATTCAGACATGAGCATATCAAGTTAATGCACGCTGGACCTCAACTATTATTAAGTACCATTAGGCAAACCTATTGGCCGCTAGGCGGTCGTAATTTAGCTAGGGCTTGCTACCGTCAGTGCGTTCGATGTCAACGTTTGAAAGGACAGACAGTTGTTCCCCAAATGGGTAATTTGCCAATGAGCAGGCTTTCACCATCTGACTTTCCTTTTCAAAACGTTGGGGTCGATTATGCAGGACCCATTTCGTCAGCTAGTCGTCAAGGTCGCGGATGTAAAATAGTAAAGGTATATATAGTTATATTCGTGTGCTTTACTACGAAAGCCATTCATTTGGAATTGGTGGGTGACTTGACTAGCAGTAATTATTTACAGGCATTACGCAGGTTTATGTCTCGAAGGGGAAAACCGCTTAATCTTTTTTCCGACAATGGTTCGTCGTTTGTAGGAGCCTACAATGAAATTTCTAATTTTTTAAAACTTAACTGTGACTCCTTAGCTGAAGACGTTGCCCAACATGGAACTAAGTTCCATTTTATTCCTGCCTATGCTCCACATTTCGGTGGACTTTGGGAGGCAGGTGTTAAGTCGGTCAAATACCATTTAATTAGAGTGTTGGGAAATTGTAATCTCACGTACGAGGAGCTTAACTCCGTACTAATTCAAATTGAAGGTATTTTAAATTCGCGGCCACTTACGCCCTTATCTACGGACCCTGACGACGTGCTTCCGTTGACTCCTGGACATTTTTTGATTGGACGGCCACTTACTTCACTTCCAGTCGAGGATCTGCGAGAACCTTCTAGCAGCCGCCTGAGTCGTTTCCAGCGAATTGAGCAAATGAGACAGCATTTTTGGATCAGGTGGAGCAAGGAGTATGTATCCGAGCTGCAGCAACGTGTGAAATGGTACACGTCCAAAGACTCATTGAAACTCAACTCACTTGTTGTTGTCAAAGAAGACAACCTGCCGCCATTAAAGTGGAGGATGGGAAGAATTGTTGCTCTTCATCCTGGCACGGATAATATCAGCAGGGTTGCAGATATTAAGACTGCCAATGGAGTCATACGAAGAGCCTGTTCAAGAATTTGTCCCTTACTGGAAGATTCCTGTTGAAAGGCAGGCTTTCAACGGCCGGGGGCATGTTGAAGCACCATTAAGCTATTTTTAAGTAAATTAAGTAACATAACCAACGTAATGCTCTTTTTTTCTATCAGGCGTCGTTATGTATTGTCATTATAGCACAGACGGTGACTTTAAATTTTTCTTTCTTAATAAATCGTAAGACTGCGTGCTGTCCGGTCATCAAAGTTTAAATTTTTCATTTAAAATCCCAGTAAAACCCCCCTATACGCGCACAACCACTGATTCTTGTCAATATGTATATTTTATTTCGTGTATCTCGGACAAAAATATAATAAATTTCAAGAGTTATTAACAATAATTTCCATTATAAGAATGGATTTTTATTAAAATTTAATATATTATTATTTTAGCTGACAATTAGCGATGATTAATGTAAAAAACACAAAAAAATAAAGCATACACCGTACTTGATCTCTTCCATTTCAAAGTAAAAAATGACAGCATTTAGAATTTTATGTGTCTATTTGCTATTGATAATAATCCAGAAGGGCTGGAGGGAAGTAAATGGACCCTTTTTATTATACAAAGATAGTTTTAATGAAAAACATATTTTCATTTCAAACAGTCGATTGGTCAACTCTATAGAGCCTTCTTCTACGCGCTCTTATAAAGTAGAGGTCAAAGAGAGGTAATAGAGGGTAGTAATGGTCTATAAAAGCAGACAGAGCTATGCTCAGTAGTTAGTATATATTCTCAAAGATAGATTCAAAAATATTATTTGTTACATAACATTTTTATCTAAAAATAAATGTCTGAAGAAATCCAACGATCTTTCAGTTTAACAAATGATTTGTCACCTCGCTTCGGAGCATCGACGTTGTTTGATTACTGCGCTGTGAGTTATGACTCCTGGTAGCTCTGATTAAAAGCTAAGCACAAACCCAAGGCATTATTACAAAAATACTGTAACCTGTCCCGGGTTTGATTTCTGGGTGTAATTTGTAGAAACAAATGTGTTTGTAGGATTAAAGTAACCTGAGCAAGTGGAGAGCTTAGTGAGTTTATCATTCGTATTTAAATTATTTATTTATTGCTCGCTCAGCTTCCTCTGTACCTTTGTCGGTGCCATCTTTTGGCAAATTTTATTGACGCCATTTTTTGAAGAAATATTTCAGTTCTGTGCATCTATGGTTTTATATCTTAATGCGTAAAACATATGTTCCTTTCAACTTTATCTTCTTCAACCCGAGTAACTACTGGTCTACTAGATTACCTTTCCTATAGAAATAAAACAAATTCACGAATAAAATGTTTTAGTTTAGACTTTAGACAGGCAGTCAGGTATAGAGCATTAATATACAAACACTCGAGATACATAATAGCGTCTCCAAAAGTGTCCTTAAAAGGTAGGATATAATTTGAAATTATTCGCTTTTTTTAAATCTCTTTTAGTAATTGTTTTTCGAATGACAAAATTTGTGTTTTATAACTTTTGATTTTTGAACTTTATTCTTCCGTTTGACTTAACGTCACGACGTATCGACGCCACTTTTGTAGAGATATTTATTAAGAAACTACCATTGCCCGCGGCTCCGCCCGCGTTCAGATAACCAAAAACCAAATACTTAGGTTTTACATATTAGTATACTTTTACATTGTAGTTTTTGTATTTTTTCTCTTAAATGAGATATTTTCCCGCGGTAAAAAGTATCCTATCCCTTCAGCTGTGTCGTCGACTCATTGAGTCGGATGTCAAAAAGTTCGCCTGTGTGTCGTCGACTCATTGAGTCGATCTTATTTTTATTGCCATACGGTTTATTTTTCTTTAATTAAAACCAAATACTATTCCTATACTGCTCATACTTGCACAAAGTGTACTTAAAGAAACAAGGATAGCGTTAAACATTAGACGACCTTCATAAAAAACATAACTGCAATTACAATTGATCAAATAAATCCAAAGGCACTTTGTTTGAATCCCAGGTATGGCTAACATTGTGTTTCTCTTAAAAATTATCTGTCTAAAGTTTGTAAGTAGGCGGTATTATATCCCCACGTCTCAGAAAATTCACGGTCTCAAAGCAAAGTTATCTCCCGCGGGTCGTGCTAAATTAATGTGACATCAGACTTTTATACTAAAAGGAATAGAGTGGTATTTATAACTTAGTACACACATGTACTAACTTATAATAATACTTTAACATATAACTACTAAACCTAAGACTTGGTTTTTATTACATCCTCCCCATTATGCTTTCACCTTGTCGCGGTTGGGGAGCTCTTTAGCGTCCGGCTGTTCGGCTGAGTGCGAAGCCAAGAAATGCACAGGAAGGTGGCCCACTTCGGTGGCGGTATATCATGCAGGTTGCTTCTGGTACTTCTCTGATAGCAGAGTGGACTGTTGGGGAACTCCATGATTGTGTGGTCAGATTCGGCAGATCTGCCGTCTAGGCATCGTGATTGAATGCGTAAGAGATTCTACGACACCCCATTAAGACGGAGAGGGTTTTTTTGGTTTTTAGTGGGTATTACTGGCTTTGCCAGTGAGTCCCGCTTGACCACCTGTATGTTACAGGTGGTATGCGTAAATGCATTTCCCAATGTTAAAAAACTTATTATTACATGCAAATTATTTTATTGAATAGCATATTTTATATGTAAATTACCCTATTATTTACATATAAAATATACTGTGAAGCTGCAACCAGAACCTAGTTTATAAAAGTAGATAGATTTTAGATTCGTATTGAAATATTAAATAACTAAAAAGCTAAATAACAATGATCGTATTCAAATTCGAACTCGAATACAAATACGCAAACAAAAATGACCTAATTCCATAGTTTTTATATAAATAAATGAATAAATTTATTTAATTTAAAACTTCCCTTACTACGATCATAAATCTATATACAGGAAGACTAAAAAATCTTACAAAAATAGTGACGTAAAATATTATTATTTGTAGTACCTTAGAGTATGCACGATATAGTAAATTGTGAGCCTCTTGGGTCTTTACTCGAAACTGAGTGCATAAAAAGGTGCGAAAAAATAGTTGTACATATTTACAATATTTTCTAACCAAAATATACTAGCGGCTTATACTCACTTCATTCGAGTGCGTCCTTCCTTTTGTATTTGTATTTGTACATATATAGCCCCACTAATTGGAATTGTTGTAAAACTTTCTTATATAATATTAGTATCTATTATATATATTATATATCATTATTATCTTATTATATTATGATTTTTTGCGTATCTGTGTACGCATCGCGAGAAAACCACTGATCAGATTTTGATGAAGTTATGTATAATGATAGCTGGTTATCTGGGTCAACATATAGGATACTTTTTACTAAAATATAAAAATATAAATGTTAAAACCTAACAAAGAGCGAGCCGGAGCGGAGCTAGGTTAGGTCGCTAGTGTTAAATAAAATTCTTCTTGGTCATGGGAGAGAATGTGTTGTTTTTACTAACAATAACTTAGATAACTCCATATCACATTCTATCTGTGCACAAAAATTCATCTAAATCAGTCCAGCCTTTATAACATGCAGGAGTTACAAACATACACACATTAAATCAAATTTATAATAACAGCCCGATAAAATTATTGTTACGAGCTAGGGTTTCCGGTATCGGAAATTAAAGCAGTTCACTCGCAATATAGATATTTTATTGCTTCTACGTACACGAGTCACTTTTAATATTTTATGACATAAACATGGAGTATCATTATTTCTTAGTACTACTTTCACATTTACTACCACTTCACATCACTTTTATCCCTTGTTCGTATTTCTTCTAAATATTCACTTGACTCAAAATTTGTAGGTACATATCTCATCTCATATTGCCACCACTTTTATCTATACACTAGCGACTCACTCTCGCTTCGCTCGGGTTCGTCCCTAGCTTGCTTCCCTATTCAAAATTTCATCCCCATTCTCACCCCCTTAAGGGATGATTTCCGGAACAAAACTATTTCACTCATTCAATTTTCATATCATAAGATTTTAAAAAATATTTTAGTTTTTTTTTCTTTTAAACACAATACTTGTCCTGACAATAACAAACACAAAAAAAAAGAATTATCCAATTTGGTGCAGTCGGAAGTTGCGCGTACATATATTTCAGTGATTCATTTTTATTTATATAGAAGACTAGCATTGCCCGCGGCTCCGCCCGCGTTCATATGACCAAAACCAAATTCTTAGGTTTTACATATTAGGATACTCTAATTAATATATTAGTTGAGCCGGATAACCGACTACTACCATACCAAATTTCATCAAAATCCCTCCAGTCTTCGACTGCATAGTACTATATTCCTTCGTGAACTTGTTTTCATGTTTTTATTATTGAGGTACCTCCCATGACTGTATAACAATAAGAAGAGTAGGAGAGACCAACTCTACAAATCTCTACGTAGAAGTTAGAATAGAAAAAGGCAGACCACCTTTATTAGTAAAATATCTATTTCCAAACTATCAAATCACTAGCATTCTCGACTCTATACCTTAATTTTTTTTAGTTACTACCGAGAGCAGTCAATACTGGCATTACGAGCTTGTCTATTCAAGTGTATTTTACTATTTTAATTCCAAATATAACCAGACGAGGCGCTCTTTCAACACACAAATAACTTCCCACTTAAAATTTTATGTAACTCATTAATGGAGCTGTTTTCGTTGAATTTCGTCCAATTTAAACATTCATTTTCATTTAATTAATTTAAACATTCATATTATTGTTATATTTTACTCCTTACATGTGTTATCTTGCGACATGGATAGAATAAACACAGCAAAGCTTTAACTATAAAAACCAAAGATTTTGGAATGAAGATAGTATTATCTAACAACGTATTTAAAATACTAAGGAGTAATGGATTCAGTATGAAATGACTAGCAGAACCCACGACTTCGCTCGCGCTATAACTACAAAAAAATCTTAAAAATATAGGTTTCACACGAACTTTCATCCTCTATTTTACCCCGTTACAGAATGAATTTGAAAAAATACTAAAACACGTATTTATTTTATTGTATTGGAGAGTAGAGTTAATACCTAGTAATAATAGTTTCAAGTAATTCTGATCATAAATAATTTTTTAGCTTGTATTACGTATTTTCCCATAAAAATGAGATAATCTCTAGCGGTAAAAAGTAGCCTATATCACTCTCCAGCCCTCCAACTACCTGCACACAAAAAATCACGCCAATCCGTCACTCTGTTTTGACATGAAAGAAGGACAAATAAACAAACACACTTTCATATTTATAATATTAATGAAAATGAAATGATTAACATATCACTTAAAGTAAGAAATCAAATGCGAGACTGCCGGTTTTACATAATATACTCTTCGAGGCATGGGGTTAGAACACCGTCAACTTCTTAACTCCGGGGTATTACCTACTGAGAACTTTTTGGCAGAATAAACCCAACAAATACACTAAGCCTAATCCAGTACTTGAACTTAGGACCTCTGGATCTTCAGTCATACATGCTAGCCACTAGACCAATGAGATAGTCAATTAGAACCGAACAGAAAGTTTCGGTGCAATGAAGTAACTAGAATTCTTTTTATAAACTCTTTTCGAACAAACTGCATTTTAATATTCCAACTTTCCTTTTTTGTATGAACCAGTGAAGACAATAGACAGCGCTGAACGTCAAACAATGCGATATTTGAATTCGCGATAAAATTGAAAAATTTGTTATATCTATAACTTTGTAAAGAAGGCCGTAACTAAAATTTAAAATATAAAAGAAGACCGGAGTATATTGATAAAGGTATCGATTTGATATTCTCTTAGGTTTACATGAATATTTGACATCTATATATATAAAAGAAAGTCGTGTTAGTTACACTATTTATAACTCCAGAACGGCTGAACCGATTTGGCTGAAAATTGGCGGGGAGGTAGCTTAGAACCCAGAGACGGACATAGAATACTTTTTATCCCGTTCGACTGCGTTCCCGTGTGATATTGTTTGTCTGTTTGTCTGTTTGTACGGACTAATCTCCGAATCTATTGGACCGATTTAAATGAAATTTTGCATGGTGGTACCTTATATCCCCGGACAAGGTCTTAGATATTTTTTATCCCGGAAAATATAATGGTTCCCGTGGGATAGTTAAAAACCTATTATAACTTATACAACTTATGCACCTAATTTAGTAAAATTTAACATTCTGATACCTTATATTGCCGGTCAAACAACCGGTTACTTTTCATCCGGGAAAAATGAACGGTTCCCGTGGGAATTAATAGATTTTTATTAGTGTTTTTCTAGAGACGAACCCGAGCGAAGCGAGGGTGAGCCGCTAGTTTTAAATAAAATTACTTTTTCTGTTTGTTGGTAGACATCTTCTGTAATAACTTTGAGTTTTGAGACGTCAAAAAATTTTAGTGTCACGCGATATTGACGAAGTAATATATGCTCAACTGTCACATTTTAAAGATTTTAACAAGAAAATTGAATTGAATTGAATTAAATTGTAAATTTCATAAAACGTCCGTGTCGTCGATTCACTTTTAGCTAACTGTATAATCAAATATTAGGTGTCAGTTTTAATCTATTGTGCGAATGGATAATAATAATATAGGCGAAGAACACAATATAAAAATATAGTTTTAAAAAACTAAAAAACATGCTTTTAGCGAATTGAAAAGTATGGTTCTTCAAAAGGGTTTATTAGTAGCCACTGAAGGGTTCCACTATCTATCTCCTTGTTTTATCATTAAATCAAGATACCAAATTAAAGTATTATCATTAAAAACTACACACAAAGTGTCACTTCGATACCATAATTAGAAGGAGGTTAGAGGTTCAAGGTTTGATTACATTGTTAATTCCAAGTGAAGCTAACAAAAGCTTAAAATACACCTCAACTCGATTAAAAGTCATGAAGTAAGTATTTCTAAAATTAAATAGATATGTCATAGCGATAATAAAATTTATTCAATAAATTATATAAAAATATCGTGGGAGCAATAAAATGAATGACCTGGTTAGTTCCGCAGGATGGCTCCTTAGATGGAACTTTCACAACTTAAAGAAGATTTTATTTTCTCCGTGAAACTTACAAATTTTGTCTGTATACAGAAATTGTACTTTAGTTCTAGTTTAAAAATTCAAACTACTACTTTCCTATGTTTAAGGAACCGGTCTCATAATATTATTTATGAGTTACAATATAATATACTGATGATCTGCCCTTTCTTTGCTCCCGCTCTAACTTCACCCTCAAACAATTTTAATCTTCTATCCCGCAACTAAAACAGACATATACTGTTATTTTTAAGTAAAATAACTTAAATTAGAAAAAAATCTATTGAAATTACAAACACATATACATAATTATATATAAAAAAAACGTATACTTAATTGTAACTGTACAAGTCATGTCCGCGTGAAATTGTGGCAAGAATGCTAGCTGCATTCCCCCACTGAATGGCAATGCCAATTTTCAGGCGAAAAATCAGCCCGCTCTTTTGTCGACGTTATTTACATGTTAGAGGCGATAAGACGAGGTGGCTTAGATAGTGTAGAATATTGAACGTGATTACAAATGTGTATTAACCAGTGGTCATAGAGAATGATCAGTTTTTTTTTTGTTGAAAAGGTGTTGAAAAGGTATCTTTTCGGATTTTTCCTAGATTAATTTAAAAAAAATCACAAAAATATCCGGAAACATAGTTTTATTTACAACGTCAGATATTTGCGTAAATCTAAGAAAATATTTTGCTAAAAAAGTAGATGATTATGAATTATCATACGGAGTATTCTTATATAATGTGATAAACGGAGGCGATATTAATTTAATACTTTCTTAGATTTACGCGAATATTTGACATTTTAAATAAAACTATCTTTTCTAACTAGATAGTTATTATTAATTATTTAAAACGATAATAACTGTTTGTTTTTTATTACCTCGTAGTTTAAGACATTTTTCATTTATTTATATATATCACACTACTATTCAAAATGCGCAAGTTTAGTATTCGTGTATTTGCTTATTTCCCTCTAAAACGGCTGAACTGATTTGGATGTAATTTAGTATACAGATAGACTATAACTTTTTTTTAATGTTGGGAAATGCGTTTACGCATACTACCTGCCTGCATACATATATATGGGACTCACCGGCTAAATCTAAAAAGCTATTATTAAATCCCACTTAAACCCAACAGAACCTTCTCCGTCTTAATGGAACATCGCACTCAACCACGATGCTTCGATGGCAGGCCAGCCAAAGACCAAACCAGACCATACCGCACCAATCAAGTTACTGCTACGGTCCACTCTGCTATCAGAGAAATACCGGGAGTAACCTGCATAATACATCATCTACCGAAGTGGACCACCTCTCAGCGTCACTTAGCTTCACGCCCGGCTGTATTGCCGGACGCTAATAAGCCCCCCACCCCCACCCCCACCTACTACGATAAGGTGAGCACACATTGAGGGGAAAATGTGGCAAAAGGTGGCGCTGGCTGTATATGTATACTAATATTATAAAAAAGTAAAGTTTGTGAGTTTGTGACGTTGTAGAGGGTAATCTTTGGATCTACTGAACCGATTTAGATGAAATTTGATAAAAAGATAATTTGAGACCCTGGGAAGAAGATAGGGTACTTTTTATTCCGGAAAAATCCCTTAAGGGGGTGAAAATGGGGATGAAAGTTTGTTTTGAGAAGCAAGCAAGGGACGAACCCGAGCGAAACGAGGGTGAGTCGCTATTAGTATTATAAATCGAAAAGGCGGCTAGTGACTAAGTTGCTAGTAAATAATATACAAATATAGAAACTACGAATGACAAACGGATAGAGGAATTAAAAAAGTAATTACACGGGCATTCGACTCATCCAATAAGTAGAACTGCTGCTTTGATCCCATAAATGAAATACGAGTCAACCTCATCTATGCTGAGGTTGTTTATTCTCAAACAAAACGAGGTGAAACTGAAAGGTATTGTGTTGGGTTCCTAATAAAGTGGGAATGGGTGTAATGTGGGTCTATTTTAAGTTTTATTTACCGAACTAAAAAGGAGGGTGTTCTCAAACCGGGGCTGTGTTTTTTATGTATATTGTAAGCTATTTTTACTAAAACATGTAAGCGTTTCTTATATCATTTTTTAGTGAGTAGGTTAGGTTAGATTTTATAGTCGTTAGGATACTAAAATGTTGTTATAAACACATACTAGCGACTCACCCTCGCTTCGCTTAGGTTCGTCTTTTACTACGTTTTAACGGTTAGTATAGATTTCTTAAAAAGTATCCTAAATGTTGGCCGGATAACCAGCTATCATCATACCAAATTTGATCAAAATCTGTCCAGTAATTTTCTCGTGATGCGTTCCCAGACAGACAGACAGGCAGATAAAAAATCTAAAAATTATAGATTCAGCTTCTGCATCTATAATAATGACTATTTCAATAAGATTTAATGTACACATTCGACTCAATTAGAAGTATATTACATGTAGACAATACATACTTATATTGTATTCACGCCGCACTAAGTTCACTAATTCTGTCAGATCTGAAGGGTTTCTGGAAGAATTTTCTTAAAGTTATCCTTCGTCCTGTAAGTGTATTTTGTATAACATATACTTTATGGTAGATAAATAAATAAATAAATAAAATGTCCAACTTTAAAGCTCAAATAATTACTTTTATAACGATTTTGAAATGGTTTCTATTAAGTTAGAAATTTACTAAGCTTTCATTTTTTAGTATTTTTTTTGTACCTCTTACCTTTGCTCATTACCTTAATTACTTAAATATTTTTTTTCGATTATATTATAGCTGTGATTTACAATATTCTCAGAAATAGCGTGACTTAAAAACTCAGTTATATTATGTTATTAACACGCAATTCGTATTATCCGTAAACGAAGGTAATTAAAATGTATAGGAACCGTAGTACAGTAAAATACATTAATGGAGTATATGAGGTTAAGGTCAGATTTAGTTGGAAAAAGTGAACTTTTGCCACTTAAACGTGTTATGGAACACAATACGAGCTGTATATCCATACTAATATTATAATTGTGAAAGTTTATGAGTATGAATGGATGTTTATTACTCTTTCACGCTAGAACGGCTGAACGGATTTAGATGAAGTTTGGCACAGAGATAGATTATAGTCTGGATATGTATAGCATATATAGGTCACATTTTATTCTGGAAAAATGTACGGTTGACGTGGAATAGATTTGTTTTTCTGCCTGTCTAGGGACGAACCGAGCAAGTCGCTAGTAATCTATACCAATACATAAAGTTGAAGTCTTTGTTTGTTTGTTTGTTTGTTTGTTTGTTTGTTTGTTTGTTTGTTTGTTTGTTTGTTTGCACAAATTTCTGGAACAAACAGTCGCATAAAAACATTTTTTTTAGCATTTTATAGGTTTTTAATTGTGAAGGCTATCTCACATTTTGTAATTTACTGAATTACGAAACATTTCTATAGTTAGATTGGATCTTGCTTCTTCTGTTAATTAATTGAGATAGAAGATGATCGAGTATAAATGAGTATCTTTTAGATTTTTTTTAAATAATTAATGTTTATTTGTTAACCATTTTATGATATTACTTTTTTTTATGAACGATATATTATTATAGATGATTTATTTAAGAAATTGTGTGATTTTACTTAATGCTAGCATTTAATATTAAAAGTTTTGGTAGTTACTAGGGGATAAATAGAAAAGAACTAGTTGTAATGATGTCTTCAGGCTTTAACGAAAATTGACTACAGCTATGGAGTTTTAATAAAAGAGGAAATCTTGAATTATGCATTTGAATTCCACATACTGCAGACTTAACAGAAGATCCTATTGTTATATATGTATTAGGCAGTGGTAGTCCAGTAGGAACGCACTCACTTGGAAAAACGCTGCGTGGGTTCAAATCCAAAGACTCATACCTCTGATATTTTTATGTGCGAATCATTTCCAACATGATTACTACTTGTCTTACGGCGAAGGTAAATATCGTGAGGTCTGAGAGAATCTAGCAAGTTTTCGAAAGATATGTATATAAGGATATATATGGATATAAGTCTGCCAACCTGCATTGGTCCAGTGTGGTGGACTATGGCCTGATCCCCCTTGTACCATCGTAGGAGGTTAGTGCCCAGCAGTGGGACTTTAAAAAGGGCTGAATACTGTAATATATTTATTTATCATTTTAATTAGTACAATTCACCTCAAAACCTCTTTTCAAGTTTCCTAAACTAAGAAGGGTTCTCCAGTGATTTATGTACTAAATATGCAAAGAGTAGAGGCTAATAAAACCAATAGATTATTCTTCTGCCTTAAAAATTACATTTTTTTTAAATTTTACTCGGTTTTCAGTTTGAATTTCTTAAAACAAGAAAAACAGTGAAGTATGTTATATAGGGTACTGTATCATACAATATTTTATATAAACCATACATTTATTTTATAATGAGTTTTAGCGCGCGCCCGACTCACACTTGACGAATTTTTATTATTTATGACTTAGTATTTGTACTATAAATTCGAAAAACTTGACGCTTGAATGTATTATGGGTTGAATGGTAGAGTGTTAGTGGTTAAATAAAAAAAGGGCTTTAAAAATGTCTTTAATGTCTGTCGTTTGTAATATCAAACGAAGTTAAATCCGTCCTAAGAAATAATTGGTATTAGGGAGGATAAAGCTATAAGCAATACAATACAAACATGTTAATACTTTTAGGGTTCCAGACTTCAAAAGGAAAAAACGAACCCTTATAGGATATAATACTGTCTTAGATTTACGCGAATAAACCATAGAAATTAACAGACAGGCAGATGTAGTAAGTTCTTACTGTGTGGATCAAAATGACAGCATATCAGATTAATAAATATTTTTCATTTTTCTATTGTAAAAGTATATAGTAATAGTGTTGCTTAGTAATTTGTATTTTAAATAATAGCAAACTAAATTAAAATTATTATCCTTAATTAATTTTAACTTTTTAAATTACACATAGAACAATTATATGGCTTAAATAATTAATACTATATTTTATATTTTTCTTTATGGTTATAAATATAATAATGACAACACTAAATATAAATTACTGATTAATATTTTATAATTGTAATAATTATAATAATAACAGCAAAATTAAATAAATAAAATTCCACATTCAATTATAAAACTAATTAAAATTATAAAAGTGTTTAAAGTTAAAAAATATTGTAATGTAATTAGTGAAATTTTCATTTTGTTATTTGTGGGTAGGCTGTCTGTAACAACTATACCTTCGAGACATGTAACACCTCAGTCTCTCCCGTGACCATGAATGCTGTAAAGCATTCGAAACGTCGGGAAACAAAAATGCAAATAAATCCGCGGCAAAATCCGAAAAGATAGTTTTATTTAAAATCCCATATAGGATAACTAAATTTTCCGGCTGTCTGTCTGTCAGTTTGTCTGTAAAGGTCACTTTTCTCAAGAAGGCGTGGAGGTATTAAGTTAAAATTAATATCAAATGCTCATATTTGCGCAATCCCTTTGAGTGGTAAAAAAATGAAATATTAACGTCAACGCAATCAAAAAATACGGCCGCTTCCGACGCATATTTTGACACTCGCAAGGGAATCAAAATGCGGTACTTCCCGTTGACCAAGAATCATGAAATTTGGCAAAAAACATTGTATTATAGCAGAAATAAAGGAAATAATACGAAAACCGTAGTAATAACATCATAAAAAAATATTTTGATTACATATAAGTTTTTTTAATATCAGAATCGCACTTGTCCAATTATTTTTACTGGTACTTGTTATCTTTAACTTATTTGTTACATGAACTCAACATTTGTCCTGGAATAAAACTCGAACAATCATAATATGAAAATAACTTGGAGTAGAATCGAACCCACTATTCTAACAATGATCTGTAAAATTTTAATCGAGATTTATAAAGCTAAAGCATTCCATATTATGAAAGATACTCCATTTTTATATTCATTTTTATTACAGAAACTTTGCTTTCGACTTCATTAGCGAATATTTATAGCGTTATATCAAATTATAGTTGAACTATGAATAAAAATGTATAAAACGAGTGAAAATCATTTAATCGAATTTTGTTGAATGCTTTATTACTACAGAATGATACAGTTTTGTACTGAATTTTACTAGTTGCTGCCTCCGACTCTGTCTGCTTTCGTATTCCTATTTAATCTATAATTTGCTAAAAAGAATCTGACTTTATATGGGGCACGTGGGAGATGTACAAAAGTTTATATTTTAGTAATAAATATTATTAGCCTATTTATTTATTTACTCTTTACTAACGACTCACCCTTTTTTTTTTTAACGTTGGGAAATGCATTTACGCACGAGGTGTGGGACTCACCGGCAAAGCCAGTACTACCCACTAAAACCCAACAAAGCCTTCCCCCGTCTTAATGGGGCGTCGCAGGATCGCTTACGCATTCAACTACGACGCCCCGACGGCAGGTCTGCCAAAGCAGACCACAACAACCACGGGGTTGCTCCAAGGTCCACTCTGCTATCAGAAAAGTACCAGGAGCAACCCGCATGGTACACCGCCCTCCGAAGAGGGCCACCTCCCACCGCCCACCGAAGTGGGCCACCTCTCTGTGCGTTTCTTGGCTTCGCGCCCGGTTGGGTTGCCGGGCACTACTGAGCCCCCCCACCACGACAAGGTGAACGCACGTTGGGGGGGGGGGGACTAACGACTCACCCTCGCTCAGGTTCGTCGCTACTTATGTTTTAACGTTTAGTATAGATATTTCAGAGATGAAATATTTACCCGCAGTAAAAAGTATCCTATATGTAGACCCGGACAACCAGCTATCATCATACCAAATTTTATCAAAATCCCTACAGTGGTTTACCGTGATGCTGTCACAGACGGATAGCCAAACAAAATGACTATTTCAATAAGTTTTCCAAAAAAAAAATATTTTTATTTTATTTTATATACAGATTCGACTCCGAATTTTATTATATTTATAAATTATAATGAGATCCGTTACATATGTATTTTTATATATTAACATTTATTTACTTATCACTCGGTATACAAATTGTTATTACTATACTATTTTGAAACATTATTATTATATTACACCTTAGTTCGAGTATATTGCATATAAAATCAATCGATACTGTAAATAACTACCAATAGTTACTGTTTACTTAAATATGGATTTGAAAATGAAAAATCGATTTAAATCAAATAACAAATAGTCCGGTTTTTGTTTCGAAGTGAGTAGCGCGACGTGACGCGATGGGAACATCGGTTTTTCATTAGGCGAAGCTCGAATTCATTTCATCTATATCTAGTTGATGTATTTTTAATCAAAATTAAGCATTTGCAATAAAACTATTGATATGGGTATGGGGTTCGATTCTAGTATAGAAGTTTTTCTTATATTTAACTACATTAAGTATAAATGCAAATGTTTGTCGGTGTATATATTTCTTACTTTAACACGAATAACCCGTTGAACGGATTTAGATGAAACTTAGCATACATATAGAAAATATTCTAGGTAAAACTAGATAATTTTTGCTTCACTTTGCATTTTTTTTATTAAAAAAATAATTATTTAGCTATGTTTAAGACCTGTTTATATGTTTGGTTACGATTGTTACTATGGAGTTACCAGAAACTATTTAAAGTCGTGAAGATACTACGTCATAGATAACGTAACTACGGCCTTTTAGAGAGGTGTTATGATACTAGCGACTCACCCTCGCTCGGCTCGAGTTCTTCCCTAGTTACGTTTTAACCGTTAGTATAGATTTCTCGAGATGAGATATTTTACCGCAGTAAAAAGTATCCTATATGTTAACCCGGATAACCAGCTATCATCATACCAAATTTCATTAAAATCTGTCTAGTGGTTGTCTCGTGATGCGTGATATGTGATGATTATTCCCTCAACGACCGCGGACACGCCGGCATTAAAGTTAACAATATATTTCTTAGAAATTTCCCCGGAAGTGTTATATATGTATAGATAAGAAATCCAAGAGATCCAAAACATGCCAAAAGTAATGAATTTATCTATGAAAAATCGGTGTCAATGATATGAATTTGTGGCCATATCGCCTTTCCTATAACGAAGCAACATGCTATTATCAGAAAAATGTAGTGTCGGCGTCATATGGGATGTGATGAAACAATAAATCACATGGAAGCCGCCCTATCAATTCTTCGCTATATTTTATGACAACGATTGAAGCAATATATCGTTTTTGTCATATGATGGCTGTGTTTGCCTGAATATTTTATCTACGCCGAATGTTATTTTATTTTATCTATTAGGACTCGCAAGTGGTTAAATTAATACTTTTTTAGATTTACGCGAATATTTGACATTTTAAATAAAACAATCTTTTCCGATTATTTCGCGGATTTATTTTAATTTTTGGTTGCCGACGTTTCGAATGCTTTAAACCTACTTACCGAACGAACGAAGTACTCAAACGAAGCGAGAATAAGTCGCTATATATGGCTATTATATGAGGTATTATGCAAAATTAATATTAATTCAAATTTGTATATAAAATCTTAAAAGAATCAAAATACAGAAATATTAGTTAAATATTAGATACCCTTGTATAGTTGAGTTGACATATATTTCAAGGTTAGTATAGATTTCTCAGAGACACGATATTTTACCGCAGTAAAAAGTATTCTATATGTTGACCCGGATAACCAGCTATCATCTTACCAAATTTCATTAAAATCTCTCCAGTAGTTTTCTCGTGATGCGTTCCCAAACAGACAAACAGACAAAAATTCAAAAAAAACAAAAACTATTAAGGTAATGTCCAAATTCGACTCAGAATTTTATTAGCAATGGCTTAGTTCCATATATTCTCGTATATAAGAACCCTTACATGCGTCCTTCGTGAATAAGTTTCTTTCCTTTGAATTTTGGTAAAAATACCATCACATCATAAAACCTTTACTCAATAACCTATTATAATACAGTGAATTCAGCGAAAGCGAATCATTGATGAATTATTTAAAATTGAAAGCGAAAAGCAATTTGCATTTTGAAAGCCTCTTGTTGTAACTCGAAATTAAATTCATAACAAGTGTCGTCTAAATAGGCGCTTGATGCCAATACAATAAGTTACTGTACTTTAACTGTCAGTAATAGAGTAACTTTACTAAAAGTTATACACGACTAGCGATTCAACTTCGCTTCGCTCGAGTTCGTCCCCAGGTACGTTGTACCAGTTAATATGGAGTAGATGATGATGATGATGTTCTCCTGGCCGATTCCGGCTACGGCGGCCAATCTCATTGAGACTAGCCAACTGCGCAGGAGATATTATAGTGCACAAGTGTACGCGCAGACACAAGTGCACTCTCTATTCCTGTCACTCTCATACTCCGGTGGGACGACTGCTCGATACGACCACTGAGAGTTAAGGCGCAGGACCGACGGCTTTACGTGCTCTCCGAGGCACGGGGGTGAAACACCGCTAACTTCCCAACTCCGGGCTGTTACTGAAGCTTACGTTTACAGAAAGACTCAATAACTAAACTTGGCTCGACCCAGGATTCGAACCCAGGACCTCCGGGTGTGCTGCCGTACATGCTAGCCACTACATCACCGAGGCAGTTGGAGTAGATAGACTATATACGAGTATAAGTAGGTATGAAAATGTTGGTAAGTACTTAAAAAACTACAAATCATTCCCTATTTTACCTTGATTAGTAATAAACGCCAAAATTCAACAAAATTGGTTCAGCTGTTTAGGTGTGAAAACGTAACAGACAGACAGACAAATTTACTTTCGAATTTACAATATTAGTACATATACCCTGGATATTAATACCTATTATAGTATAAAAATTAAAGATATTAAAGCTGTCAATGGATTATTTTTAATTTGTTTAAATGCGGCTATCTCTGGAATTAAAAATCATTGGAATAACTAATTAATAAAGGTAGGAAGCTTTTTTCTCATCATCTTAAGCATGAGGTTGATAACTTGTTGAAATATGAGCACTTCGACACTGTCGTAGAACAATGTCAGATATGATATTACAACGAAATTGACTTTTTTGCAAAATTAGCTTTAATTAATAATAAACTATTGATATATTCAAGAAAAATTAAAATATTCCTAGTACTTTCGGAAATATTCAATTGAACAAAGTATTATTTCAAAATTGTTTCCAAGAAAATTGTCGCGAGTTCAGTAGCGCCACTGTCGCTCGACTGTCATCGCTCCGCGTGCGCCGCACTCCGCGCGACGATCTTCACTAGTTGCGATGTTCGACGGCAAACCGGTCTTATTAACAACAATACATGATAGATTCTACATTGGCGTATTATTACAATATTTTTGTTAATTTTTAAAGATTTTAATACAAAAACGACCTAAAAATGTCTCGGTCACAAAAAATATTAAAGTTAGTGATAGATAAAGAAGAAATAAGTGACTATTTCGCCGAGCAGGACTCCAGAATTTCAAATAATTTAAACGAAAATACGGACAATCAAGGTAAGTTATTTTTATCAACATTTACTAAGTGTCTTTTATTATTTTTTCATACTAAAAACCGATTGGCTAACATTTTATATAGAATTATTCAATTTCCGTGTCGTATCTTAACAAACAACATTGTTCTATGGAAATGAAAAAAATTAAATTTATTTAATAAAAAATATATTTTGAGAATGTTTTCTTTATGTACTCTATTTATATTATTTATTTACCTAAGATATGGTATTTGACGTTTTTGGCGTCGTATGTTTCCTAGTTTCGTTTTTCACCCAAACTTATTTCAATTATACAGATTGTTTGAATACTTCCGGCGTTGTTCTTCGGAAACCTTATACATTTTTGATGTAGCGTATTGAGAACCAACTATGTTCTTCGGCATAAAATTATATAGGTTTTTGTTCAGTATGTTTGAATGCTAAATATAGATATATAAATGACTAGATCTTTTTATTTGAGACTTTTTTGTCTCAGTTAGACATATCTTTAAATATTTTACTATGTTACAGGCCTTGGAGTTGTAAAACCAGAATCACCATTACCCCCTGGAGCGGAAATTATAGTCGACCAATTAAGGGAAGTAGCGCAAGAAGTATTTGCAGATGGCGATGAAGATCAAAATTTAGTTGAAGACTTAACACCATTTGGTATAGAAGATGCCAACACCAGTTTTGAGGCTTCTCCTCCTGTGGTCATCGAAGAATTTGAGAACATTGTTGCCAGTACACCTAAATCACCCTTAACAATTCCTACTCCCATGGCTTCACCGACTAATAGTCACAAGACATGTAATGACCTATTTTGTGCTTTACACGATCACTAGACAGACGCAGTACCATCTTCTCCAAGTACTGTAAGTGGACTAAGTTCTTTTTCTGAATCAGATACCAATTCAGTACTATCTCCAGGACGAAAAAAACGTACAAAAAATAGAGAATCATGGTCTGATGTAAAAAGGAAATGCTTAACGAATTTGGGTAAAAAATATGTTTCAAAGAGGGGTAAAGTTGTTGATGAAAAGGTTATGGGTATGCCTTGTAAATGTCGTTACAAATGTAGTGAGAAAATTACTAATGAACAAAGACTAAATTGTTTTAAAAGATTTTGGAGTCTTGGTAACAAAGAAAAACAGTGGAGATTTGTAGTTAAATTTTGTTTAAAAGTAAAGAAGCATCGATGTCTTAACACCGATCAACCTAATTTACGTAAATATACTTATTTATTTATAAGTACAGCTTACCAATAGCCTTTTCTTTGGACCCTTCTGCGTCTGACGTGATCGCAGTTTGCAAAACTATGTTTTTAAATACTTTGGCTGTGAGTGAAAGAATTGTTCAAACAGCTTTCCAAAAATTTGATGGCGTCTCTGATATATACATGGACAGAAGAGGACGTCATGCCAATCGTAAAATAGTAATAGATAGAGAAATGGAAAGAAGTGTCTGTGACCACGTCAATTCTTTTGTCCCAATAGAGTCTCATTACGTTAGGCAGAAATCGAACAAGCTATACTTGGACGGTAATCTTAGTATTGGGCGTATGTTTTTATTATACAAAGAATGGTTTAATCCTACAAAATATGTTAAGAGGGCTTCAACCGAACGTCAATATAGAGATATTGTTTCCAAATACTTTAATTTAGGATTTTATACCCCCAAAAAAGATGCGTGTGACACTTGTCACATATACGGCAGTAAAAATAATCATACAGAAGACGAGATTGTATTGTATCAAAAACACATTCGTACCAAAAAAATAGCTCGTAAATTAAAAAATGACGACAAGAATGCAGCAATTAACTCTGGTGGTAAAATAATAACAGCAGTCTTTGACTTCCAGAAGGTTCTAACTTGTCCTCAGGGTCAAATTAGTATATTTTATTACAAAAGAAAACTATCATGTTTTAACTTTACTGTATTTGATATGGGTCACAAACAGGCCATATGTTACATGTGGAATGAAACTATTTCAAAAAGGGGAGCTAACGAAGTCAGTAGTTGTTTATTGGATTTTGTAAAGGAAAAAGCTCATGCTGGTGTTGATGAGATCAGATTCTGGTCGGATAATTGCGCCGGGCAGAATCGAAACCGAATCGTTTATTATTTTTACACGTATGCTGCAAAAAAGTATGGTATTACAATAACACATAGGTTTTTAGAGAAGGGACACACCCAAAATGAGGGGGATAGTGTCCATGCCCTCATAGAACGTGCGTCTAAGTCTCGGATAGTTTACACTCCAGATGAATGGCGTGCACTTGTGAGGTGGGCAAAAAACCGATGGTAATCCCTATATAGTTAAAAATATGGAGCAAAAGGATTTTTTAAACTTCAAAATTAAGGTTAATAACAAATTATGGCTTAAAAATTGCAAGAATGAAAAAATTCTATGGAATCAGGTAAAGGAAGTCCATGTCAATAAAAAAGATCCCAATAAATTATATTATAAATATGATCTCAATGAAAGTGGTTATAATTGTCTGGTCATAGGATCTAGAACCAGAAATTCATCATCAGCTCTACCTGATTTAACTCCTATTTCTAACAGCTTGTATAAAATATCGAAAGATAAATATAATGATCTTGTTCACATGTGCCAAACCGGTGTAATAATTTCTGAACATAGCATTTATTTCAAATCTCTACCATTTGAAAATAATCATGGTTCTAATAATAATGACAGTAATACAGATGATGAGTGATTTTTTTTATTATTTTGTTAATTTCATGACGTTTCATTTTGATAGTTTTGTTTTTGATTTTGTATAGGATTTAAACAGGTCTGAGACAATTTTGGAGAGAAGTATTTTTTGCTACTACTAGTTTTGGAAATATTTATTTTATTTTTTATTGTGAAGTGAATATTAAGTACCTGCTCAATCATGTTCCTAGTACAAACATTAAGTTATATTTAATATTTATTATATATTATTATTAAATATTTAATATTTATTATATATATAATAGACTAACTCATATCTGTTGTTGATATAGATAAATAAATATTATTTCTGAGATCTCATGTTTGTTAAAGATTTTTAGTTATTCTAGTTTTGTAATTTGACTGATTTATTTTTTTACCTATTAAGACTTACCTATAAACGGGTCGCACAATTAGTATTAAGAGTTTAACTACCAAATGTCAAGATTTTAAATTAGATTTATGCCTTGCTTGTGCAATTTTTAAATGGTATTTTAGTCAAAAAATCGTTGATTATATTTTTCAATTCTTTAATTATATAAATATACCTTATGTTTAATCAATAAAAAGTTTTTTTTAAGAACCTACGCAATTTTAATTTATCTAGAATAACATACGACATCAATATCCCTTTTGTATTCCACAGAACAGCATGACATGTATATATATGTGGTACAACTTTCCATCGAACAACGTCGGAAAGTCACAACATACGTCCTAAGTTACGTAATATAACGTCGGATTATAATATACGAACGTATTTTTTTTATTTTATTAATAAAATGTTCTTATTATTATCTAGTAATAACCCTTAATAAATGACAAAAAGCTATTTATAAATATTTTTTCTATTAATTAACTAGGAGAAAAGTTATACTAAAAAATGTGACTACAAAACTTTAAACTGCTCTCCTGTAAAGTAGATATTTTGTAGATCCGATTTTGTTCTACGACAGTGTCGACTTGTTGGTACTTTCACAAACAAAAGTATTTGAAATAAATAATAATAATATTATTAATATTATTTATATCATATTATTTATTATTGTTTTATTAAAGGAACGTAATAACGAGTCCTTCCCCTAATAAAACTATGTTTTAGGATTTTTTCGGGGGCTTATTTTGATTTTTGGTTCCCGACGTATCCAATGCTTTACAGAAATCATGGTCACGGGAGAGACTAAGGTATCTAAAAAGTATACACATAGTTGTTTCAGACGGTATCTACTCACAAAATTAAACTATAATTTGTAAAATAGAAATACTTTACATAAAATATCTAACATTCGCGTAAATCTAAGAAAGTGTTATGTTACCTACCTTTTTGATTATTAATATTTATGTAAAAAAGAAAATACCTTTTTTATGCTTATAAAATGTATATTCCCTAGAAACCTTGGAGTTAATCTTTTTAAAAGCAAATAGGCGATTTATAAGAGACTAGCGACTCATCTTTGCTGCGCTCGGATTTGTCCCTAGGTGCGTTTTGACGGTTAGTATGGAATAGATAGACTATATACATGTATACATAGGTATGGTGATTTTTATATATCTTACTTGAGAAATGATTGATTTCCCATACAAACATCCACCCCCTTTTCACCCCCTTTTCACCCCTTTTCATCAAATTTTCCTCATCATCTTAAGGGATTATTTCCGGGGTAAAAATATACTATGTCTTTTTTAGGGTCTTAAACTATCTTCATATAAATCCGTATAGCCGTTTAGTCGTCGTGAAAAGGTAACAAATAAACAAACAAACAGAGTTACATTCACATTTATAATATTAGTATGGATGATTTGTTTTAGCTCACTTGATTCTTCTTCATTTGATTGAAGCCTCTCTTGAGTATAGTAACTCTCATTTCAATATTACAAGTATTTAAGAATATTTTTGCTTACGTTTCGCATTTTTTATTTAGATATTTTTAATTAAAATCGTTTTAGTTATTTATATTAATGGATGGATTATATATAGATTAAAATATTATATATAGTTAATTTACACACGTGTCACATAACATACTCTAGCCAGCCGATTTAATTTCTACATAACCACTGTCCACAATCCAAACTAATATTATAAATGCATGCGATAGTAACTCTGTGTGTTACGTTTTCACGCCTAAATCGCTGCACCAATTTTGATGAATTTTGGTATAGAAATAGATGGGACTTTGGAGAAAAATAAAACTTGACGGGGATGAAATAGCTTGATAGTTTGTATGGGGAATCAACTACCAAAAGTACATTAGGTAAAGTAAATACACCTACAATGAGCGAATAAGCGAAACGTGGATAATATTATTGTGAATAACAAAAAAAAATCCTATCCTTAGATGAGAGAAATCCCTTTTAAGTTAATTTTGAAGTTGGTGTTATTTTTAAGTTAAAAAGTAATTATCATATTTATAAAAGCAAGTCAGGTGCTGAGTTCTTAATTATTTGGAAGTTTGTCAATGTCACCGGCAGTGTTAGTTAGCCCAGTTATGACGCACTGGCTTGAAAAATCAAGTGAAGCGGGTTCAAATCCCGGGTCTAGTTATTAAGGATATTTTCATGTGCGAATCATTTCCAACATGATTAACACTTGCCTTAAGGTGAAGGAAAACATCGTGACGAAAGCGGCATGTTTGAGAGAACTTAAGCCGTTTTTGAAAGACATAGTAAGTCCGCCAACCTGCACTTGGCCTTATGGTGGACTATGGCCTGATTCCCGTCATATTGAAAGGAGGCCCGTGCCCAGAAGGGGGACTTAAACAGGGCTGATTACTTTATCATTTTAATGTTTACACAGTCACACAACTTCAAAAAAGTTATATTGTGATTTTATATAATATATATTTTTTGGTATTAATTGTCGGAAGAGAGTACTAAAATTAGTTATAATTTTAAATCACCACCATACAAAATTTATATAGTATAGATAATTTATTTTCCAGATTCTTGCGGTTTTTTATATTATTTTCCCTAAAAATATTCAAAAAAAATTTTCGTCACCGTCTTATTACATTTCATATTAAGTGCCCAGTAAAATATTAACTGTATAGTTTTTCTTATATTAGCACTTAGAATTCAATCAGTGCCGTCTCAGAAGATCCATAATTCATTTTGCCTAATGAAAAAATGTAGCGTTAGTCTGAATCGTGGTGACAAATAATTCGTCATGGCGAGAGATTGTGAGCTTTCACAGAATTACTTAGATAATTGTATATATATAATATTGTAATATAATATAAGCTTTTGTTTGCCACTTTGCCTATATTCGTAGTTATCTATTGTATATATAGGATACAGTTAATAAAATTTTTGTCTGTATGTTTGTTCTGGCATATCTCCAAAACGTCTGGACGAATTTTGACGGGAATTTCACTGCCAAATAGCTAATGTTATAAGGAGTAACTTTTATTTTAGAAAGAAAAAGAATTAGGGTTTCGTTAAAAAAAACCTACCTAGGAACGCACCCGAGGTAAGCGAGGGTAAGCAGCTAGTATTATTGTAAAACACTCTTGATTTGCGGTTTCTGGGATGACATAGAACGGCGCGCTTAAGCTATATTTTCAATATAACTTAGGTGTAATACATATATGTATTACTTATATCTTTTAGTTATATAAAAGGCTAGCATTGTCCGTGGCTCCGCCCGCGTTTAGATAACCAAAAACCAAATTCTTAGGTTTTACATATGTTATCTTACAATACTCTTACATTACAGTTTTTGTATTTTTTCTCAGAAATAAGATATTTTTCCGCGGTAAAAAGTATCCTATATGTTGACCCGGATAATCAGCTATGACCATACCAAATTTCATCATAATCCGTCCAGTAGTTTCTGTGTGATGCGGTGACAGACCGACAGACAGACAGACAAAAATTCTAAAAACTATAGATTCGGCCTCTGTATCGATAATAATGTCTATTTCAATAAGATTTTCCAAAAAATATTTAATGTACAGATTTGACTCAGTTAGAATTTTATTATATGTATTGAAAAACTTTTATTTAAATCTGTTAAGTCTTTATTGAACAATTCTTTAAAACACATGTATATAGATAGAAAAAAAATCAGAATATACTATGTAAGAGGTAAATGTTTGAATGGTTATAAAAGAACATGGTACGTTGTATTTGAGAATGCAGCCTTGGATACCGCCTACCTGTGATCATTTATTAAAGTGATGCGATCGTTACTAAGCTTCCTCTTCCGTTATGTTTCATGGCGGAACGAAAAAAACAGCGTATGAATAGCTGTTGTTTTATTGATGGAAATGCAAAAACAAGTAAAGGCCTTGTTAATCTATACATATAATAAAATTCTAACGAAGCCGAATCTGTACATTAAATATTTTTTGGATCTAATTAAAATAGACATAATTATCGATACAAAGTCCGAATCAATAGTTTTTAGAATTTTTGTCTGTCTGTCTGTTACCGCATCACGAGAAAACCACTGGACAGATTTTGATGAAAATGGGTATGATGATAGCTGGTTATCCAGGTCAATATATAGTATACTTTTTACCTCGGGAAAATATCTCATTTCTGAGAATAAATAGAAAAAATGCATTGTAAGAGTATACTCATATGTAAAACCTAAGAATTTAGTGTTTGGTCATCTAAACGCTGGCGGAGCCGCAGGCAACGTTAGTCCATGTAATAAAAATATTTATTATATAAGAAATCGTTAAATATTCTTGCTGATCGATAAGAGACGCCAAATAAGTTGATCTCGATTTAGAAATTTTGCCAAAGATTTCCTTACATAAACAAAACACCGACGAAGGTTTTATGATATGAAAGTTCGCCATTTTCGAAGTGAGAAATATGAAAATTGATGTACAGGCTTCTATTTGTATTGTTGAAAGTAAACCTCATTGGACGCACTATTTATTATAAACTAGCAGAATCCGCGGCATTGCTCGTGCTAAAACTCATCTTTTATTTTACCCTCTTATGGGGTTAATTCCTAAAATGATATAACACGTATTTATTTAATTGTATGGAAGAGGATTAATACCAAGGTTCAAGTATTTCTGATTATAAATAACTTTTTGGGTTGTATTATAACGTATTTCCCCGTGGGAATAAATAATCCCTCGCGGTAAAAAGCTTATGCCACTCTAGAGCCCTCCAACTTCTTCACACAAAAATCACGCCAATCTATCACTCCGTTTCGAAGTGAAAGAAGGACAAACAAACAAGCAAACACTTTCACATTTATAATATTAATAATTAGTATGGATTTTTATGTGGAGATATAAGAAGGGCTGGAGAGTAACATGGGCAATTTTTTACCACGGGAAATTACCTAATTCCCATGGGAAAATACTTTATAATAAAATCCAAAAAAATATTTATGATCAGAATTACTTAAAACTTGGTATTAATGTTATTCAATTAAATCAAATAAAGACATATTTTTGCATTTTTCGAAATTAATCCTACAAGGGGGTAAAATAGGGGATGAAAGTTTGTATGAAACTGAAAGCTTTTTAGAGATTTTTTGGAGTTTTACAGCAAGCGAAGCTGTGGGTTCTGCTAGTATTACTTATAATAATGACCTAACTTAAATTAAGTATGGATATAGAGACACGTTCACAGATTTTTCATTTGCACCTCATATTTTGTATATATTTATTTATAATACTGAAAGTGTTATGATACATGATCAATGATCATACTTATTCATTCCAAGAAGTATTCAAAATCTAGTCAGTATTTGATAATAAGTTACAAATACTCGTTAATATCAATTTTATCCAAAAAATAAGTTAAACTATGTATATCTATTCACTAGATGAACCTAGAAGTCGCACAACCCCCAAATTTTGTCGTCTCTCTGAGAGCAAATATACGAAATTGAATAAACTCGCTATTATTATGACTGCGTTCCCAATATCAGATGTTATTGGGTGCCTAATAGAGTTCATACGACGCGCACTTCGCAGCTTTAGCGTACGGAGAGAAAACAACGTGTTTTTCTTTCTTGAAATTAGCTTGGATATTAGTTTTCTGGTTACTTATTTTTCTACTAAAATATATGAGTGCCGCTCTATAGTAGCGTAGTGGTTTTAAACTGTTCTATACTTTCCGAGTAAGGTCACGAGTTTGATGCTTATACGGGGTTAATGTTTGATTGTCCATATTATCAGCTAGTTTGAAATTTCTGTATAATTTGAAACAAAAACAATTAAACATCATCTAGTAGATCTTGATCCCCCCACGACCGCGCAGACGCCGGCGTTACAGTTAAAAATAGATTTCTTAGAAATTTAATTAATTTCTTAAAAATTTACCTGGAGCTGTTAAATAACACAGTGTAAGAAAATTTTCAAATATAAAAAATATTACGTGTATTGAATTACATAATTAATTAAAATGTCACACAGTGTAATTAATAAAAGCTAAAAAATGATAATACTTTTTTTAATATCCCTAATACTGGTCTTTACTAATATTGTAAATTTGAAAGCTTAGATGCTTGTTACTCAATCACGCCAGAACGGCTGAACAGATCTGGATGACATTTGGCACAGAGATAGAGTCTGGAATAGTACATAGCCTACTTTTCATCCCGGAAAAATGTGCGTTTCCCGTGGGATAGATTTGTTTTTGTTTTTCTAGAAGCGAACCCGAGCAAAGCGCGGGTGAGTCGCTAGTTTTAAATAAAAGAAAGAACAGTACAGTAAATTCTAAGCTGCTAAGTAAATTTAGAACTACGAACTGAATATATATAAAGTCACATACAAGACTTCATGTACATTAAAATTTTCTTGTAAAATAAAACTGAAGTCAAAATAACGTACATTTTGGCACAGTGTAGTTCAAACGACATATTTTATTCCCCCGAGCCCGTTATTTCAGCATGATAAAAAGCATCGTCTGATCGTGGCGACCTAACGCTCTAGTGCTTACACTCTATATTCAAGAACTATCTTCTATGAAGTAAGAGAACAGTAATTGGATTTCTTCTTATCTTCTAACATCACATTACTTGTCTTACTTCTTACTGATATTATAAATATGAAAGTTTAGATGTTTGAATGTTTGGATGGATGTTCGTTACTCAATCACGCCCGAAGGGCTGAACAGTTCTAAATGAAATTTGACACGGAGATAGATTATAGTCTAGAATAGCACATACGCTACTTTTTATCCCGCGAAAACGTACTGTTCCCGTGGGATAGATTTGTTGTCGTTTTCCTAACGACGAACCCGAGTGAAGCGAGGATGACGACACCATAGCATTTTAGTTCTTTTTAAAATAATGATAGTTTGGAGACGTAAAACCCTTAGGTAATTTATATACAGAATCAAGAGTAACCATGGGATGATAATTTATTCTAAAGAGTTATGGGAGGACGCGCAGGGTACACCCTAAGTGAAATGAGAGGGTTCGCTTGTGTTTAATATTTTAGGATAATAATCGGGTAGTTGTAATATAGATACCAGACTAATATCTTGCATTAGGCGAGTCGGGGGATCGATTTTCATGAAAGAATTTAGCCTAGTAAAAGTATTATATAAGTTTGTTAGCCCGGATAACCAGCTATCGTCACACTAAATTTCATCAAAATGTGTCTAGCAGTTTTCTCGTGATAGCAAAAATTCTAAAAACTATAGTTTCGGCCTCTGTATCGACAATAATGACTATTTCAATAAGATTTTCTAAAAAATATTTAATATACAGATTTGACTCCGAATTCTATTATATGTATAGATTAGCACACTGAGTTTTTCTTAGAAACATAAGTGCATTGACAAAGATTTTTATACATTACCTATTTAAATTATTATCTTAATATTAGACTCATTGAAATATATTATTTCGTAAATGTATTATATCGTAAAAAAAGGGCTTGCTTATCGAGCTTGACAGATAACTAGCACCGAATATTTCATTCGAATGGTAACATGGTAAATATTTCATATGTACTGTACCACATATTAGATTTTGCGAGCAGAATCACAAACTTGGTTTTATGATTAAAAAACATATTAAATCCAAAAACGTACCTTCTTTTTTTGAAGTTCGGTCGAAGAATACAATTTATAAGGTATCTCATATAGCTCTCTATAAGCAAAAGAGTTTGTAGAATCTTTCCATTTTGTTTCAGAGATTTTACTTTACATATAAATAACCACACAGATTTTGTTTTGTATTTTTATACTAATATTATAAAGAGGAAAGATTCTTTTTGTTTGTTTGTTTATACCGAATAAGCTTCGAAACTACTGCACCAAATTAGATAAGAAGACAGTTTGAGACCCTGCCGAGGACATAGGATAGTTTTTATCCCGGAAATAATCCCTTAAGGGGGTGAAAATGGGGATGAAAGTTTGTATGGGGAAGTTATCTAGGGACAAACTGAGCGAAGCAAGGGTGAATCGCTAGTTTTTAATAAAAAAATTAAAATCTTGCAACAAAATTTTACAAAATAGTTTCTTGTATAGCGTAGATGAGTGACTACTAGGAAAATGTTATTTAAAATTCGTTCCTTAAAGTTGTAAATAAAACTTTTTTATTTTTAAGCCTCTGTTCATATAGATAATGTGTGGTATAAATCAAATCAATTTCACTGCTTATAACCGTATGAACTATTTAAAAACCATAAGAAATTACTGCCACTGGTGAATTTAATTTATTTAAAGGTGTAGTGAATATTCAAATCATTAATTTTCAAAAGGTAGAATGCAAACGGAATCAAAGTGGTAGTCGCAGCTCAAAGTACGATTATGCAAATGTGCTGAAGTAGAAGTATTCCTGTGGCATCGTTTTGTGACGTTCAGAGAGGGAAAGGAAACAGATAGTACCGAATTAGTTGAATATATATGTTTCTGTCAGTCTATATCTACACTAATATAATATAGAGAAAAAATGTATATTTGTATGTTTGTGTGTAATGGATAAAGATTAGATAGAATATTAGATTAGATTAAGATGAAATTCTGAGAAACACCTTTGCATTTATAAACATAAAAGGTAATCGTGAATTAAATATATGTGCTCTTTCTTTATAGGATACCACAGCTTGCTTTTTTATATAATATGACTAGCATTGCCCGCGGTGCCACCCGCGTTCAGATGACCAAAAACAAAATTCTTAGGTTTTACATATTAGTATACTCTTATTTTGCAGTTTCTGTATTTTTTCTCAGAAATTAGACATTTTCCTGCGGTAAAAAGTGTACTATATATTGACCTGGATAACCAGCTATCACCATACTGAATTTCATCAAAATCCCTCCAGTGGTTTTTCTGTGATGCGATAACATACAGACAGACAAAAATTCTAAAAACTATAGATTCAGCCTCTGTATCGATAATAATGTTTATTTCAATAAGATTTTCCAAAAAATATTTAATGTACAGACTCGGCTTAGTTACAATTTTATTATATATATGTATAGACAAAGTAAAAAGATAAACAATTCAAGAAATAATTTTTGAACTATAATTTATAAAGATATTAAAAAAAACCGTACACAAAAACAACTTAAACGCATATTACATTTCAATATTACTACTAAAGTTAACATAGGATTAGTAAGAAGTTTTAATATACAAAAAGCCAAGAGTAAAGTCAAGGGACAAGCAAGTACATATGTATTATCCCTTAGAACCTCCGAGAATAGGGCGAACGTGACTGAGACCATCATCACAGCGATCGACTTCATCAATCAAATTTATATTATAGTCGCGGCCACGCAGTAATCGCACAACGTACGATATTGAACTTTACTGAAAAAAAAATAATATTAGACCTAGCCTGTGAGACCCTAACGAATTTAAAAATGACATGATAGTATTGTTCGACAAACCACATTTGTCCAGCATGGTGGACAATGGCATAACACCCATCACAGTGATCATGCCTAACAGCAGGTTAAAATTAAAGCTATTTTCCACTAAACTAAATTAAGAATATATTCTTCTACGTAGAGACAGTTAATCAAACCTAATACCATTTAAAAGATTATTGTACTCAAATTCTAAGTAACCCTAAAGCTCACTAAGGTCGAGGTAGCGTCCATAGAAATGAATAATTTATAAAAGTATTACATTATAATGAATAATTTATGCTTTCGATTAGTTATCTTTTCGCACAATTTAAAAATGAATCCGGATAAAGTGCTCTGTTGAAAAAAGCCAACACTCCCTTTGTATTTTTTTAGAAATTGTGTGAAGCTTTTTGTAAGTTAAAATGCGATTTACTATTATTACATCTAACATTTTATGCTTTATCTTAGGATTCTTCAAAATTATTCTTGGTTTTAATCTTTATTATTGTATCTTATTACATTAATATAACAAAAGATCATCCAATCCAGTGAAAACTAAATCGTTCCTTTGGTTTTCTGAGTATGAAAATAAATATAAATAACAATTTATTATTCTCTCATAAATTCATTTTTTAATTTCCCTTATAAATAATATGGTTGACGCGTTGATTTTTATTTTGTTGGATTTGTCTTCACCCCGAATAGCAGAATAACTATTAAACGGAAAAATTGACGAAAAAAAAAATGAAAAAAAAATTCTAATCCATACTAAGCGTCAAAACGTAGGTCTAGGGACGAACTTGAGCGAAACGGAGGTGAGTTGCTAGTTTAATAAAAAATAATTTTCTGCTACAACGTTATGAAAAGTTATTATTAATGTAGAAAAAAAAAACGTTGTTCAGTAAATATTAAATAGTCTACAAAAGTGATCGACATCACTAAATTAACTTATTTCTTATGAGACCTCTGACTCCCAAAATAACTAAACCTGAACATACAAAATGTTGCATAAAACAGCATCAAAGTACCGTACATCATATTTCTGATTCCTCATAATTTATTCATACACCAACGGTAGCTGGCGTACCGTCTGAAGTCTACACAACACGGAATTCAGTCATATTATTTATTTTATATGTGTATATAAAAAGCATGTTTGATGTGTTTGTAAATATGATAAAATAGGCTAGTTCTATATCTATTGGAGATGCTTAGACAGCATGCATGAATAGACAATACGCTTGGCTCAGTTTGTAGTGTTTGAACCTACTTGCTGTGCCAGCGTTCGCGAGTTCGAGTCCCGCTAGGAACATTTGTGTGATGAGCACGAATGTTTGTAATCCAGTCATGGGTGTTTATAATTATAATATGTATGTATTTAAAGTTATATACATTATATGGTGTAGTGTATCAACTATCTGATTTCCATAATACAGACCTCGTAGCTTACCATGGAACTTAGATGGTGCTGTGTGTTAATGTTCCAACATATTTATTTATTTATTACGACAGACATTAGCTAAAATCATAGTGTTTTTACAATTTTATACACACGAAAATATTCATTCATATGTGCATATAAGTCAAATAAAATCTGTACAAACATAAAAATTCGTAATGTTTTTGGTGGCCTTTCCTTATTTCACGCCGCAACGGACACGTCTCCGTAATTTTTTGCACAAAGATGGGTTATAAGTTACGAAGTGACATAGGTTGCGTTTTTAGTTACCTTGAGATTTTATATATTGGTGTTATATGTACTGTGGAATTATACATGTTATTCATATGTGTTTGTTTGTCACAAGAAAGTTAAAACGAAAAAAATATTTAAATATTGCTCTATATTTTTATATAGCTAACGCATATGCTATGCATTATGGTATCATGCCATTTTACCAAATTCTAACCCAAGCAGACAAAACAAAGTTTTTTTTGCTGAATATTACTACCATCGAATAAAGAAAGAAATTCATTCTTAAAACATGTTTTATTCCAATAGACATTTACGTACAAGATGAACAATTAAAAAAAATTAAATACGAGAATCAAACTCGCAATCACAGGTTAGACAAACTGCTACCTATCATTTTAATACTGAAGTCAAATTACTGTAAAATTTATTTGTTTTGTTAGCAAACCCATCAAATAAATTCATTTAATCATTTCTTCTCATAAAAAAGCTTACAGAATCTTCAATTTTGAAAATTTTCTGATGATCAAGTCCCTTTGTGGAGATCAGACGATTTGCTGCGGAAAAATTAAATTTTGAGCATAAGCCGAACGACCAGTTCTTTGTTTAAGTACAATTTAAACACGATTCGTCTGTAGCGAAGAAAGAAATTTCATTAAATGACTTTTTATATTGTTGGAAAGTAGACGGTGGATTTTTCGCTTAGTGTGATAGGTGGCTACTGAATTCGCTTGAAATTATTGTTTTTTCCGCTATTAAAGCACGCTCGTTACTTTTTATACGTCGTGTGTGTACTTTGAATATGCATCTGTGGTGGAATTTTCGGGTTAACGTTGGTAACAACTGTTGTCCATTCTATAATGGATGCTTATTACTGTGCATACAGATAGGGAATATAAAGTAAGGTATTTTTTAAATCCTAAGACCTTGTAGCTAATTAATTGTTGGTGATATATTAAATTGCTTTATTAAAGCGAGAAATTTTACTGACAATTTATTTAAACTAATTGTTTTATGCACGACACGATGAAAACGAATGAATAAAAAAATAACTTTCAATCAAGAATATACTTTTTATATGAAATAACTGACGTGATTTTCAATCTACACTAATATTATAAAGAGGTAAAATTTGTTAGTTTGTGACGTTGTATGGGGTAATCTTTGGATTTACAGAACCGATTTAGATAAAATTTGGTAAGAAGATGGTTTGAAACCCTGGGAAGGTCAGGATACTTTTTATCCAGGAAATCATCTCTTAAAGGGGTGAAAATGGGGATAAACGTTTGTATGGGGAATCAACCTAGGAACGAACCCGAGCGGAGCGAGGGTGAGTCGCTAGTTTTAAATAATCTTATTAGGGAGCTAAGACAAAATATCGTTCAGCAATCGTTGAGGAAAAATGTTTTAGAAACTAAACAAGGTTGTTCCTGCGTGTTATTAGGATATTACAAAAAGCTAAGCGAATACTTACAATGTTTTCGTTATGTTGGAGTTTAGAAGCATGTAACTCTGCAAATATTTGCATGAACAAAAAGGTCACTTAGAAACATCAACCTGATTTTTTAAGCCTATCCAAAAATATACGCTTATGTGAAGATTATTCTGTGTCCTCATTTACATATGTACATACATATATGGAGTGCCATCCTTATTTTTTTCGTGATATTTCCCTACAGAATTATCTAGCAGTTCACATGGGCCACCATCACAAATGTCAACAACATAGCCTTCAAGTAAAATGTCTGTGTTATATGGATAGGCGGATATGACGAAATTATAAGGGTTTCACTTTAGCCAATGGCCTACGGAACCCTAAAAAGTATGTCACGTTTTATTGCCTATTGATTCCTGTTACTTTTACGCAGCGACGGGGCAACCCGTGATTTTGTGCGTAGAAATAATTTATCAGCTGTCGAATAACGGCTACGAGTACTTTTGACCGAGTTTAAAATAAGTAAGTACACTTCGGTTAAAAGTTTTGGTATAAGTGTAGATTAAGTGTTGGCTGATACGATTTAATGTATTGGTTATACCTCAAGGGTGGTCCAAATAAAATATAAAAAAAAACCCGTAACCACAGATTAATTATTTCTACGCAATTTCGACATGAGTGTAACTTATTTAGTGCAAACATAAGTAACTATACTATGTATATTTCAAGTAGTTCCTCGAAGGTAATCCATACTTAATATTTATAAATGTGAAAGTGTGTTTGGTTGTTTGTTTGTTTGTTTATTTGTTTGTTTGTCTGTCCTTCTTTTACGTCGAAACGGAGTGACGGATTGGCATGATTTTTTTGTGTAGAAATAAGGGTAATGCTGGTAAGGGCTAAAAAGTGACATAGGCTACTTTTTACCGCGGGAGATTATTTAATTCCCACGAGGAAATAGGTTATAATACAATACAAAAAATATTTATGATCAGAATTACTTGAAACTTGGTATTAATGCTGTTCAATGAAATAAAATTCATCCTTATAAGGGGGTAAAAAAGGGATGAAAGTTTGTATGAAAATACTTTGTTAGAGATTTTTTTGTAGTTTTAGCGCGAGCGAAGCCGCGGGTTCAGCTAGAATAACTATAATTACATCAACCTACTACTATTGTTCTAATACGTAACGACTAATTTTCAAAAAAAAACTAGGAATGCTTAAGCGAAGCGAACACGAGTATATGCAGGTCTTTCGTTGATAATAAAAGAACAAGATGTCCTCCTGACCGATTTCCGCCACGGAAGCCGATCTCGCTGAGCCTTGCTAACTGTGTAGAATATATAGAGCAGCGCGTGTACGCGCAGACACAACGTGCACTCTCTATTCCTGTCACTCTCATACTCTGGTGAGACGATAATTCAACACGACCATTGAGAGATCAGGCGAAGGACTGACAGCTCGTACTGGTGAAGATCCCAACTCCGGGCTCTTACTAAGACTTACTAGTAAGCAGAAAGACTTAAGAACTAAACTTGCCCCGATGGCAAGCTCATCCGGAGAGCTTTAAATGTTAGCCACTACACCACCGAGGCAGTTGAGTAACGAATATAATAATTATTATAATTAGACTACGTTAGTATTAAATGGTAAATTTAAAATAATTTTCCATCATAGTGTGGATTAGTTGAATACGGCTTCACGCAAAGCACCCTACATTTAATTTCAATGTGTTTTGTAGGCTTATAATTGAGCAATTATAACAATAATTATATGTAAATAGAACGATGTAGTTGTTTTGTTTACTAATATTATATTAAAATCATATTATGTAAAGTTTATTTCATAATATTAGCTTCGCTAAAATTTTATACGGTACTTATGAGAAAAACATAATTTTTAAATTTTTCTTCTGTCTGTTTGTTTATTATGGCTAATCTCCGAAATGGCTGGACTGGTTTTGACAGGACTTTCACTGCTAGATAGCCGCTGTAATAAATAGTAACTGATGCAGCTTTTATTTTAGAAAAAAGAATAAGGGTTCTGCTGAAAAAAATTAAAACGTAGGTACGTTTTAATTTTTTTATTTTTTTTTCAGAAGGCACTCGAGCGAAGCGAGGGTAAATCACTAGTACTAAATATTAGCATACATTCGATTCACAAAAATGTTTATATTTACTAAGTAATTTTTTAAATTTATTTTTTAATGATTAAAGCTAAACTTCACCAAATCTAAATCGTAACGCCCGAAAGCCGTTCCAACTTAGACTAAATTATTTTTTAATAATAATATATTATAAATAAATAAATCAGTATTTTTATCAATTTTTTTTATCTAATTTTGAAAGAAAGATAAAGATTATTTTCTTCATTAACTATTTTTAACGTTATACAAAATATTAAATTAAACATTAAATAAACCGATGACGGAAAATTGTGACACGTGTTTTGGAGAAACATGTAACTGTAGTGCCGTCTGGCGGTCTGAAACATTATAAAATTAACTACGAACATGATCAGGAACGAGATTTATACAAAGCAAAAAACCGTTTCAAAATTGGCCTAGCTGTTTCCGAGAAAAATGGTAACAGACACACAAACACCTCTGATCCCAAACGCTTATACCGCCTCCCTGGCCGTCGCTGGTAAAAAGTAATATTTGTATCATGCAAAAATATTTGTATTATACAAAATCATTTGTACTGAGCAGTAATCGAATAAGTAAACCTCGTGAGTCAACATAAAAGACTAAAATGGAGCTACTTCATATTACGTATTAAGGGTAGAAGCATTCTGTGCTTATATAATATTAGGCAATGTTTTGTTAAATGAATTTTAGTTTGCACTCTAGTGAAGTTGAAGTACCGACCTAAATTAGGTCGACTCACTCCGGCCCACTGAGTAGTTTCATAAAATTTGGTATGTTGTATGCCTATATTCCATGTTCTATGTTTTCATTGAATAAACCTGTACGTATAACAATTTGTACCATAATGGTCTAATTTTAAATATCTATATATTAAAATTATCTTGATATTAACTGCCTTGGTGGTCTAGTGGTCTAGTTGGTTTCTTGCTTAAAGGCTGCAAAGCTTGAGAAATTTGGTTCGATTCTCAAATCAAGAAAAAGTAGTTACTAGGTAATTCATGAGTTTGAAAACTGTCTAAAGTCCTGCACTTTTATCTCGATTATCGTTCCATTAACCATTATAATGAAGGAAAAGATGCCTGTGTGCATATAATTTTAAGCTCAAACTCACTGTTTGATCCAGTACTAGAAGTGGCTAATCTTAGTGAGATTGGTCGCCATGATCAAAATACTATCAAGTCTACGAATAAATAATAAGTCAGGAAATGTAACTACGTTAAAGAAATGACCCAATAAACAAACAACCCAACAAATGACTTATTATTTAGGATAATACACATTGCAACTGAAATACTAAAGACGTTATTAGCTTTAAGTCATCGATTATGCTTTATATATATATAAAATACCATCATCGTCGATTTTCAAGAAATTAAAATGCCTATTACAATCCCCAAATTTTGTTACCTAAATACATAAATCTATATAAAATATAACTAACACTCTTTATGTGAATAATATGAATATGAAATACGAATACCGTATATAGAGCTCAAACGTGGCCTCTTATTGAGCCTTTTAGTTTATTAAATTGTGCTTTTCAAATTCAACATTAAATATTGTAGATTTAAAGTGAATGTAGATTTTTATAGCAAATAAAATAAAATGAGTTAATAACCGTCGGAATATTTTGCGTCCTTAAGTAATATTTTACAGAAACGAATATTTTTTCGTTTATTAAAAACTAGCTGCTCACTCTCGGTTCGCTCGGGTTCACCTCTAAAAAAGCACAACAGGTCTATCCCACGGGAACCGTTCATTTTTCTGGGATAAAAAGTAACCTGGTGTTTGACCGGCAATACAAGGTATCAGCAAGCAGGCAATATAAGTATTGAAAAAAATGTGGATTTGTTCTATTTCTCTTCTTACATCCCCGTGACTGGTTTTTAGAATTTTTTTTCTATGTACAGACATTCGACCTCTACGACTCGACGTTCGGCTCAGTTTGTAGTGACCCTACTTGCGCGGGTTCGAGTCCTGCTGGGGGCATTCATTTGTGTGATGCAAGCCTCCATGGAACTAGACGGTGCTGTGTGTAATGTCCAAACATATTTATAGTTTGATTAACTTTGTATAATAAAACATCCTAAAAGCAAGACAGTGTATGTACCATTGTTTATTTAAAAGGAGAAATCTACAAAATTTTTTTTAGTATTAACAATATTTTGTTAAACAAGTGAAATGTCTATTTTTTAATGTTTATGGTTTGTAGATATAGTATAAACATACACACAAAATAAAAAGAATTGAGTACTTTCTCTTATTTAAAAAATTTAAAAAATACAAAAACATTCTATGTTTAACCTTTTCAAGGTACAATTATATAACTCCATATAATATACACATACATATATAATAAGTTCTATTCATTTATCGCGCAAAAGCAATCATTTGATTATAGGTCATTAACCTCTACCCTTTAATTGGAAATGTCGTTAATAATCTAAAGTAATTTATTATTCATATTATTACCTACAATTCATAGTGAAATGATTAATTTCTAACGTGGTGCTGTTAATTTTTACCCGACTGCGCGACGCAAAGGAGGGTAATGCGTTTATCAGCCTATGTGTATGTATGTATGTTTGTTCCTTTGTGACACTCTAAAGATCAAACGCGTAGGCCGATTTTGATGATTCATACGTCGTTAGATTCGTCTAATAATGTGTACACATTATTTAAAGCCAAAATGGCGGATCTGAGGGGCCAATTTGTGTATTTTCAAAAAAAAAATTTTTTTCCGAATCGATGGAGTGGGGTATCAAAATATAGGTTTTTAAGCGCAAATTACAAAAATCTACAACTCGTATGCTTAAAAACAATTTAGAATAAGAAAGTGTGAAATAAAAGCTAAAAAATAAAAATGTATAATTCTTAAACGTACAAATAAACGCTATGAGATACACTTTCATCTAATTAAGTTCTTGTTTTTTTAATTATTTATGTGTTATTTCAGATTTCAATTTATTTGTGTAATCAATTATTATTATACTTCAAGTTGTCTATACATATGAAAAAATTGTAACTAAGCCGAATCGGTACATTATCTGTACATCTTGAAATACACATTATTATCGATACAGAGGCCGAATCTATAGTTTTTAGAATTTTTATCTGTCTGTCTGTCAGTCTGTCTGTCTGTTACCGCATCACAGAAAAACCACTGGAGGGATTTTGATGAAATTTGGTATGGTGATAGCTGGTTATCCGGGTCAACATATAGAATACTTTTCACCGCGGGAAAATATCTCACTTTTGAGAAAAAATACAAAAACTGCAATGTAAGAGTATACTAATATGTAAAACCTAAGAATTTGGTTTTTGGTCATTTGAACGCTAGCGGAGCCGCTGGCCATGCTAATCAATAATATAATGCAAAATAAAAAAACTAAGCATGTATAAATTGAAATCTGTCCATGAAATATTTTTTAAAAACAATGACTGTTACGTATTGTGTTCACAATATAGACCCAAAAACAATAGAACTATTAAAATGTATGTCTTTACATATGTATGCATTTCACGCAAAAAGTAATGAACCGATTTTATCATAATTTTGTGTAGTGATAAGTTATTACTCGGGGCAACATTTAGGATACCTTTCACTACAGAAAAATCTTTCATTCACACAGAAAAAAATAACTGGTTCTGTTCAGTCGTGTTTAGAAATTTAAAAGGCTAACGCTAGCTAAACCACAACATATCATATTAGTTAGTACTTACACTACTAACACAGGGCTATTATAGTTACTTGTAGCATTTTTAATCGACATGAGTTTCAAACTCAGACCTAAAGTTATGGAGGAAGATAAAGTAAAAAAAAAACTGTACCATGGTTCTTTTCTCAAAAATATAAATTTTACTTCATACATCGCACAATGTGCACATTTATAGAAATGTTGACATTGGAAAGGCAATTCTCACTCCCTCGAAACTTGAATGCTTCGAGAGAAATCCTTTCAGTACGTTTACGATTTGAAATATCGTTTGTAAACTTTTAAAATTCCTTAGGTGAGGGTTTTACTTGCACTAGCACTACGCTTTAGCTCCGCAATATTATTACATGTTAAAAAAAAACTTTTTAACAAAAAAATAAAAACCGACTTCAAACAAAAGCACTAAAAAGTAAAAAATAACTGATTGGTAGTTTTCATTTACTATACATACCTAATCAAATATTTTCGAAGTCGGTGTGCTTTGCTTTGTATGGGCTGGCACCGATTTCGAAAGTATTTGATTAGGTATGTATTTAATAGGTAGGCTTTAATTACTTAGCCAAAGCCTTTTTGAAGTCGGTTGAAAATACAAAATTTTATTCCCTAATTCGTGAAACTCTATATATATATATATATACTCTTTATATACTCTTTATCTTGGAAAATACATCATTCTACAATATTTGAAGTATATAAATGTAAAAAAATATATGGGAATGATATAACGTTTACTTTTTTTATTAAAATGAAATACATTAAAATTACAAATATACTTAACTAGCGACTCACCCTCGCTTCGCTTCGGGTTCATACATAGGCAAAAACAAATCTATCTTACGGGAACCGTACATTTTTCGAGATGATATATACTCTATAGCGTTCTATAATAAACGGGCTATCTACTGCAAAAATATTTTTTCGAATCAGATTAGTAGTTTCTGAAATTAGCGCGTTCAAACAAACAAACAATTAAACAAATAAACAAACAAACAAACAAATAAACAAACAAACAAACAAACTCTGCCTCTTTATAATAATATGTAGGTATTGGTTTCTATGTGGCTTTTGTCGCTTTTGATGGGATCCTATTGGAGTTATTAAATAGGGAAGTCACACACATGTCCGCGTGGAATTGTTGTAAGAATGCTAGAGCCGTATTCCCCGCTAAATGGCAATGCCGATTTGTGAGCGAAAAATGATCTAGCTCTCTTGTCACCAGTAGAGGCGATAAGACTAGGTGTTGTGTCTTTCCCCCCCAACGTGCGTTCACCTTGTCGTGGTGGGGGGGCTCAGTAGCAGTAGCGAAGCTAAGAAACGCACAGGGAGGTTGCCCACTTCGGTGGGCGGTGGGAGGTGGCCCTCTTCGGAGGGCGGTGTACCATGCGGGTTGCTCCTGGTACTTCTCTGATAGCAGAGTGGACTGTGGAGCAACCCCATGGTTGTGGTGGTCTGCTTCGGCGGACCTGCCGTCGGGGCGTCGTAGTTGAATGCGTAAGCGATCCTGCGACGCCCCATTAAGACGGAGGAAGGTTTTGTTGGGTTTTAGTGGGTAGTACTGGCTGTATTACGCCGGTGAGTCCCACACGTCGTGCGTAAATGCATTTCCCAACGTTAAAAAAAAAAAAAAAAAAAAAAAAGGTGTTGTGTCTTTAAACAAGTGTTTAGCAATTTGAATCCATCGGCCCAGGGTTTCTACAAATGTCAAAATGGTATATTCAGTAATGGTATAGGTATATTATAGACCCCCCCCCCTGTGTGTTCACCTTGTCGTGGTGGGGGGGCTCAGTAGTGCCCGGCCATACAGCCGGCATACAGTGGGCGGTGGGAGGTGGCCCTCTTCAGATGGCGGTGTACCATGCGGGTTGCTCCTGGTACTTCTCTGATAGCAGAGTGGACATTGGAGCAACCCCGTGGTTGTTGTGGTCTGCTGCGTCGACGTCGTAGTTGAATGCGTAAGCGATCCTGCGACGCTCCATTAAGACGGGGGAAGGCTTTGTTGGGTTTTAGTTGGTAGTACTGGCTTTGCCGGTGAGTCCCACACCTCGTGCGTAAATGCATTTCCCAACGTTAAAAAAAAAGGTATATTATAGTACTAAGTCATTTCAATACAATTATAAAATATAATTGATTAAGTCCTCTGGTTTTTCCATTAACCTTATAAATGCCTCTTTCCAGAAATTAGCAGTTACATAGATTATAAATAGATAGACAAATAAATAAAAAATCTATAAGGGGTAGATTTTTATTATATCACCCAGATTTTTTTTATATTTTTTTTTATAAAAGCCTTATTTTTTTATAAAATTATACATAGGTATTTGTATATTTCTATATTTGTGTTTCTCTATTGAATCAAAACTTACATAGTTAGTGAAATTATTTCTTTACTCCTCCGTCCTAAACTAGTTCGAGTAGAATACTCGTAGTTTCTCCTCTTTAGATTTACCTTTAACAACAATCTGACGTTCATTATAAACCTGTTTGAATATTATTATTTCATATAAATATATTTTCTTATACAGTTTTACCGTGGTTTGAATAAATTCAACTAACTGACTATATTATACTAGTAAGATTAAAATTCTTATGTAAAATAATAATCTTGGTACCGAATACTGACAAAAAACAAAATCTTGCCTAAAGCTCTTTTAACCCGCTTTTAATAATACTTAGACCTATTTGAATATTTGAAATATTACTTTTAAATTTATCTTTTCGTGTTTTTTTTAACGGATTTATTTCGATATTCGCTTCCTGACGTTTCGAATGCATAACAGCAGCCATGGATACGGAATCTCTCTTGTGTGCATGATTGCTGTAAACCAAAACAAATCCACGAAAAAATCAGAAAAGATAGTTTTATTTAAAATCTTTTCATTAGTTTCATTTATTGCATTGATTTTAAGCATTGTAGATATGTAAAATGGAGATAACAATATTATAATTTCAAACCATCGAGCTCATCTGATGTTAGAGTCACGAGATGGACACTGTAACGTCATTAGGTACTAGTAAAATCTTCATATCTCGTTTAAACTTGTCTCATTAGTTTTACATTACTTAGTCAAAAGCGTTTCTTTTTTTTCGGCTTAGTTATTTTTTTGTATTTTTCTTTATGATACAATAAAGAAAATTACAAATATACTTAATTATTACTGTACAAGTCATGTTTTTTTTTTAAAAAAGCGTTTCTTGTTTTTTTTTAATATAACTACTAATTATTACCCCTAATACCTAATTACTCAATATATTGTTTAATTTGAAACTGCCCACGCTTACTTCTGCTTTTGTTTCATTAAATACTCATACACACGTATTCTGTTATTCCTTTAGGATTACCATAATTGACCTCCGCAAATTAAATTTTCGTGTAAATAGTGAAATATTGTGTTACAAAGTACGGTCGAGACTATGTGAGAATGTACAAAATTTTAACTTCATACTAATGTTACAGTTAATCCCAGAGGTAATAGAAGGGATGCTTTAACTTTGGACACGCCCTCCCTAACTTGGCGTCATGAGTGTTATTCTATGTAAATCCACTTGAACCGGGTAAGTGGATGCCACGTGACTAGCAATGTAACGTCCGATTATACGACGAAATTAGAAAAACAAATATATACGTCTTGTTATTTTTTTTTTAAACAAGCACTGGCTTATCAAACAACTATAATAAATGTATAAGTTTGTGTGCGTGCGTGTTTACTTGCATGCGTGCGTGCGTGTGTATGTGCGTGTGTGTGAACGTGTGTGTGGATCTGTATGTCTGTTACTACTTAACGCTATATGACCTTATTTACCCATAACGCTACGCCTGCTCCTGTTATATACTTTAACTAGCATTGCCCCCGGCTTCGCCCGCGTTCAGATGACCAAAAACCAAATTCTTAGGTTTAACATATTAGTATACTCTTACATTCCAGTTTTTGTATTTTTTCTCAGAAATTAGACATTTTCCCGCGGTAAAAAGTATCCTATATGTTAACCTGGATAACCAGCTATCACCATACCAAATTTCATGAAAACCTCTCAAGTGGTTTTTCTGTGATGCGGTAACAGACAGACAGACAAAAAATTTAAAAACAGTAGATTCGGTCTCTGTATCGATAATAATGTTTATTTCGACAAGATTTTCCAAAAAAATATTTAATGTACAGATTCGGCTTAGTTACAATTTTATTATATGTATAGATTTTAATAAGCTAACATGCATTTTACTCGTACCTTAAGATTTTGTAAACTGTGAAGACTTAATTGGTGTATCTAAAGTTTTTATATATTTTTTTGTTTTACCTGTAACTAAATTTTGTTTATCTTCTAAATAAATAATAAATAAATCAATAAATAGATGAACATTGAAAGGCAAGTGCAGCTATGAGCCAGAAAATGGACAGACTACTATAATGAAATCGAATTCCTGTTTGTGCATGTATATTTGTGACGCCTTCACTCTGGAACAGCTGTATGGATTTGAATAAAATTTAGTAAAAAAAAGATTACTTGGACAGACTGAATAAGATAAGTATAAGTTAATGAAGCACGCGAGCGAAGTGAGGGTTGCTAGTAAGAAAGCTTTGCTCGTCTGTTTTCTATTTACGCTTACCTAAACCTCTAAATTGTATTTGATGAAATTTGTTTAAGACATTGATTATATCAAAATGAAGAGGAAAAACTAGTAAGAAATAAATACGTATTTTACGCAACTTTCAAAGAACATGAAATTTAGAAAACAAGTAAAATCTTGAGTTAGAAGATAAAATAACTCAGATTTTTCTTTTCTTAAGTAACTCAGTTTTCTTGGGTGGAGCTAGTAATTTATTACTTCGTAGTGAAGACAGAGTTGGTGTCTACAAAGGACATTACAAGTACGACTCTCATGTTTAGAAGACTAATATCCTTCTGTAAGAGAAAAATACGTGAGTGTTGAGTAGTTTTAAAGAGCACATGAATTTAAGCTGCAATGCTTTCATTTTATGAAAATGATTAAATATTTGCCTCGCAAATTACACAAAACTACTTGCTTTTAGACAAATATTATCCAAATTTATAATGTTGACAATTTCACGATATAATGTGAATCTGGAAGTGGCAGAATATTAATTTGTCCTTCTTTCACTCAGCAAAAGAGAAAGAAACGGCTTGATTTTTTATATAGAGATACTTTATAGGTCGGGCTATTATAAAATTACTATGACATGGACTATTACTATTCTTGTTGATATAAAATAAGTATATCCTTTGGAATATTCGCATTAAGTTATTTTGAACGTCCCACGGCTGGGGACGGGCTTCTCTTCAATACGAGGGGGATCAGGCCATAGTTCACTGCGCTAAGTGCGAGTTGACAGACTTCACATGTCTTTCGATAACTTACTAGGTACTGTCAGACATACAGATTATACGTTACGATATTTTTCTTCTCTATAATTATGTTGTAAACGATTCCCACATGAAAATATAAAAAGTGCAAGACACGGGATTTGAATCCGCTTCATTTAGTTTCTCAAGCGAGTGCGCTACCACTGAGCTTGTAGTGCCTTCTTTTCTTATTTTATTACAATATATAAAATGATTAGGAACTCTCTTGATAGTGAGGGTATCACTTGTATTAAATACAATTTTCACATATTAATATAACCCTCACGCTATACGAAGAGGTAGATAAAAGCTAGTAACTGCGCACTTTATTCTCCATTTATTTTTCCATTTGTTCATTAAAATGAAAATTCCATAAATGTTTCGTCCTTTTATATTCAATCGAACTTCTAAACTTCTTGTGAGGATACAAGATCATTATTTATAAGATGGAATTTTTACAACAAACTATCCTAGGTTTTTGGTATTCTGATACGGATTTCGTATTATGGGACAAAGGTAGGTATTCTCTTAATTCCAGTATCTTAACTTCGATGATCGATTACGAACGTTAAAAAAAGTCTTGTTTTTTTTATATTTATTGCCGTAATAGAAGTATATACTGTGTGAAAATTTCAACTCTCTACCTATTACGGTTCATGAGATACAATCCTCTGACAGACGGATGGATGGACGGCGGAGGCTTAGTAATAGGGTTCCGTTGGCACCTCTTGGGTACGGAACCCTAATAAAAATTGTAGTAATGTAAATGTAAATGTTTATTTGAACAAAGCGTTTTTTGATATTTTGATTTTATGATATATAAGTAAAAGTATTCCTTACAGACCCTAGTACGATACTCAAAAATCTTAGCACCATACGGTCCATAAAAATCTGAGCCAATCTTTTAGACTTTCCTGCATTATTTGTAACTTACAAACTCACATTTATTATTACGGCACTAAAAAAACTATTCGAACATGTCATAAAATTCAAGGATTGAGATCCAAGGTCGAAGTAAGACGAAGGTACGGCTTACTGTTTCTTATTGAAAGAAATCATACCGCCTTTGGGTCATATTTGTTTTAGTTACAAACCAGTAATCATATTCATATACAGAAGTTTGTTTTATTTTACTTTGGTTATTAAGTTAGAAGGACTCTATTAACAATACTATAAAGTATAATTTGCTTTGCATTTCAAAGGTAGAGTTTGCGGGCATATTAAATAAACATTTTAATTTGGTACATATTCCGTTGTGATATTTTGTTGTGTTGTACTTTGTCTCAAATATTTGATTATGTGTAATTTTCGTTATAACAAGGTCTCTTTGAATATATTTAGGAATAAACATGAATATTTATGTTAACTTCCGTTTATAAAGATCTCTGGGATATGTTATATATGTACAGAAGTATGTTTTATTTATATAGTGTTATAAGGAACTAGAGTTCACTTAAAAGCTCTGAAAAATGTTTAGTGTTCAAAGTTATGAAGATTGACAGCTTATATAGTTTTTTGTAAGTACATATACTAACGACTCACTTTGTTAATCACTAGATATGTTTTAAAGGTTTGTATAGATTTCTCAGAGCTGAGATGTTTTTCCACGATGACCCGAATAACCAGCTATCATCATACCAAATTTCATCAAAATCTGTCCAGTGGTTTTCTCGTGATACGTTCCCAGACAGATAAACGGAAATTTTAAAAAATATAGATTTGGCCTCTGTATCGATAATAATGTACAAAAGTAATGTATAAAATCATTGCTTATAATCCTTACATATAATAAAATTCTAAGTCGAATCTGTACATTAAATATTTTTTTGGAAAATCTTATTGAAATAGTCGTTATTATTGATACAGAGGTCGAATCAATTAGTTTTTATAATTTTTGTCTGTCTGTGACCGCATCACCAGAAAACCATTGGACAGATTTTGATGAAATGTGGTATGATGATAGCTGGTTATACGGGTTAGCATATAGAATACTTTTTATTGCGGGAAAATATCTCATCTCTGAGAAACCTATACTAAGCGTTAAAACGTAACTAGGGACGAACCCGAGCGGAGCGAGGGTGAGTTGCTAGTTATTATTTATATAATTATAAAATGTCGGTAAATAAGTCTATTTACGCTTTGGCTATGAAAAAATACAAATAACAAAATATTCTATCTATCATATACATAAAAAAGAATTATGTTATTCAAAGTATACAGAGTTAATCAAATTTACCTTTCATCAAAATTACAATATTACACAAAACTATATCAATGTTCTAATTTTAGTAATTACATAGTTTACTGAACTTTATTCTGTCTGATTACAGGCATAGGATAAAGTTTTTAGTACACGTAATAAAGGTCTGTTGCCTCAATAAAAGCTCATAACTTTCTTACTAAGTAAATGTCTGGAAAACTTGGTCGTCCTCATTCAACCTGAAACCGACTGAGACCTACATGCCTAATAGCGTGTCCGACATGGCGGTATGAAAAACGAAATAAAAGAGTATGGTACACTGCATTTTCAGACTCTTGATTACTAGTGTATAATATATTTTAGTATAGAAATAAGAGAAATTGTGGATGTTTGTGGGCGTTAGTTCTTCACGCTGTACGGCTCAAGGGATTTACTGGGTTAACGTTTAGACTATTTTCTACCGATTTGACTACGATGTTTAGAAGTTTTTTTTTATTAAAACACAAATTGGCGGCTGAAATCCGCCATTTTGTTTTTTAATAATATCCATATACCCTATGACATTAGCGTTATCAAAACGAATCTAAAGACGTATAAAACATGAAAATTGGTTGAACTGTTTAGTAATTAGGAGGGAACAAAGGATATGATATACATACATACAGGTCAAACGCATGACCCTTCTTGAGCATCACCGCAATCAGGTAATAAAAGAAAATCGGTGGACAAATAGAGGCAAAACCGGTCAATTGCGAGTCTGTCTTGTACATGAAGGGTTTCATATCATCATACAACATATATCAATATGTACTTATCGATTTGGATTGCGACCATTTTTAAATTCGCCATTTTGATTTTTTATTATATGAATTAAGGCTAATATGACTCATGAGAGACAGCTCGCTGACAGACAGACGGACAGATAGCGAAGGCTTAGTAATAGAATTCCGTTAACACCCTAAGTTTTACATACGATTTTTCGGCTTGATTAAAGTAAAATGTGTATACACCAATAAAATTGACATTTAAAGGTCAAAAAAAAAATCTGTATGAAAAACTCTTTCAATAAATTGGTCGTTTATACAAATAAGCACTGAAACGAAATGGATTCAATATGATGCTATTGATTAACAAATGTATTTTAAGCTGTATATTTCGTCAAAGTATAGATAAGCGACATGAGCTTCTAGGTCATCCAATCAATAGGGATTAACTATACACTTTACACCTACGTGCACGGACTCTGCCTGTCAGTTAAAGTTAATTGGTGTCAAATATATTATATGAATATATTACATACGTACGTACACGCGTGAAATTTGTAATACATATTTTATTTTATGTATTCTAGAGCATGAATCTATTGGGTTTTTATAAAAATCTGTTCTGATATCGATAAAATAGTAATAAATATATAATGATTTAGAGCTTTTTTCCAACATTATTATCATTTTTGTTACAGTGAAAAAAACATGTCGATAAACCTGCATGTTTGAGAGAACCTAGCTTAAAAGTTTTTGAAAGACAGGCCCGCAAACTGCACTCGGCCAGCGTCGTGGAATATGATCGGTACTCTCACATTGAAGGGAGACCTATGCCTACTAATGGGACGTTCAAATAGAGCTGAATTGTAATGTATATGTAAAAAAAAACATATATAACATGGCTAACGCTGGCTAAACCTTTAGAAATACATCAAAACAATATAAAAAAATTGTAGGTCTTAAAAAGGCTTATAGAAAAGTCCGCACCAATAAGCGTCTATCTTCTAAGGTATGGTCACAATAATTAATTATTTTTATCTTTATAAAAATGTATCTATGGATGCACCCAAACGGAGTGAAAATAAGTTACTAGTTAATCATGAGAATTAAATTAGCTGCCACTGAAAGGTCTCGAACACAGGAGCTATCTTTAGATATTTCTGAACTTACTACAAATGTTATTTAAAGCCAAAACAATTAGCACAAACATGTTGAATATTTAAAACCATAAACATTAAAACTTTTATACTTCCTTAGACTACTATTATAGTTATTTACCTACATATTGTAAAAAAAGAAAAAAAAACTTATAATATGTGTGTGTGTGTGTGTATATGTTTGTTACTGCTCCACGATGAAACGCTAAACAAATGATGAAATTTAATGCATATAATAACTTTTTTTTAATGTTGGGAAATACATTTACGCATACCATCTGTATACAGGTGGTTATGTGGGACTCACCAGCTAGAAAAGCCAGTACTACCCACTAAAACCCAACAGAACCTCCCCTGTCATAATGGGGCGTCGCAGGATCGCTTACACACTTAACCACACGCCCCAACTGCAAGTCTACTGAAGCAGACCACACAACCAAGGGCTCCCATGGTCTACTCTGCTGTCACAGAAGTGATATATAGACTAGTACTTGGAGTAACTCAACTTAACACATAGGTTCAAATTAGTAATTAAATTTGCCAAAAGGTGTTTTGACAACATATAATAAATACAAAAGACATTCAATAGTTACTAGCTTAAAATAAAACATATTTAAGCATACTAATTGGTGTTGTTACTATTTTATATATGTATAAGTACTACGTCTATATATGCAGCTGAAATTCGTTAGCTACAAGTGTCGGTGAGTTTGTAACTAAGTTGCCACTTGCCAGGGTTGTTAGAAAGGAGGGAAATTTTATAAGTTAAGCTGCGTGTTAAATTTTATATACTTTGAATGAACCATGTATATTTTTATATGTTTATAAATAACTAGCGACTCACACCCTCGCTCCGCTCGTTTACGTTTAGTATAAATTAACGCCGAGTAACTTTCATATTTATATACTAGTTTAGTTTGGTCAGCGTTATCCCTGTAATATCTCTAAGGATAAATCGACAGAACCACGTATTATTTTCCCGTGGGTACGAAAGATTTTCTTGTAGTAAAAGGTAAACTAAATGTTGACCCGAGTAATAATTTATTACTAAAATTTAGTCAAAGTCCGTTTAGTAATTTTTGTATGAAACGCAGACAGATATACATACAGACAAACTGATAAAAAATATATAGTTTATGTTAATATAATAAAAAATATTATTAATATTTCTTCTCTGTTAGAGTTATGTTATTTTAAAGTGACCTTTAGAAGTTTTATACTAGCTCTATATTATTTGTTTGAAAGGCAACTTGTATCCCATTGGGCGTAGTCATACTTCAGTGAGAGCTCACCAACCCTAATCATATTCTTGAACTCTAAAAGACTCTTTCATTACATTTGCGCTTGGTATATACATTTTATTGTCTTTATTTTTTATTTTTACTGTCTTCTTTACATCGTTCTATTTGCTTAATGTTTATTAATAATTTAAATAAAAAAAATTAATGTAGAGTTCTTTATTAATTGTCTAATATTTAATACTAGTGGCTCACCCTCGCTTCGTTCGGGTTTATCCTTAGATACGTTTTAACGGTTGGTATGGAATAGATAGACTATATAGTATATATACATATATATACTATATAGTATATATAGGTATGATGAGTTTTATATCCCTTACTTGAGAAATAAATGATTTGAATGATATAAAAGTCACCCCCATTACACCCACTTAAGGGATAATTTCCGGGATATAAACTATCCTATGTCCTTTTCAGGGTCTCAAATTATGTTCATATTTCATCTAAATCGGTTCTGTGGATTAAGCCTGAAAAGGTAACAAATATATACACAGACAGATAGATAGCCAGACAGAGTTACTTTCGTGTTTATAATATTAGTAATATACACTAACTCACTAACTAACTTAATCTGGTCCTATATCTCATATCACTCAACTCATTACTATAAAGTATGGCCGAGAGTTAAAAAATAAAGAAATAATTCCGCTTGAATGTTTAATTTCTAAGCAAGAGCTCTTATTTATTTATATCCCCTACAATAGTATCCTATTTTAATTTAAAATTACCTAGTTAATTCAACATTCAAAATAGAGCAAAGGTGTCTGTTAATTTAACATGAATATGATATTGACTGAATTTCTCTATTTACTGGAGAATAAAAATGTAGGAAAATAATAAAATATACATATAATAAAATTGTAACTGATTGTTGTCTGTACATGGAATATATTTGAGAAAAACTATTATTATGGGTCTTGATTAACGATAATAGATCCCAAAACAATACTTTTTACAATTTTTGTCTTTTTTTCTGTGCGTTTGTGCGTGCTAATCTCAGAAATACCTTAACCGATTTGGGTGCTTTTTTCGCTAATATATTATGATAAGCTTCACTTAATAGTTAGTATTTGTTTTATTTCAATCAGTTCATAAATAAAAAAGTTATGTCAATTTAAAGAATCGCCTAGGGACGAAAACGAGCGAAGCAAGGGTGAGTCGCTAGTCTATACTAATATTATAAAGAGGAAAGATTTTTTTGTTTGTTTTTTTTTATTTTATCGAAAAGCTCCGAAAGTAATGAACTGATTTAAGCGAAATTTGGTAAGAAGATAGTTTGAGATCATGGGAAGGAAAAAGGATAGTTTTTATCCCGGAAATCATCCCTTAAGTGGGTGAAAATGGGGATGAAACGTACGAAGCGAGGGTGTGTCGCTAGATTTAAATAAAACTTAATAAAATATGTAAATAATAAAATATGTAAAAAGTATTCTTAATCTGAATCGAATTCAGAATTGCTGACTTTTTGATAGAAATAGTGGTGTTTTTTTTTTTAATTCAATACCTTATTTGTAAACATTTTTAATATATTCTAGTGACAGAATTTTGAACCAAGAAATCCTTTCTTGAATAATCTGTTCAATTCCTTTTGAAAATCCAACTCCATTTAGGTTTACTTGTGCTTTTACTGGAATTACATTTTGACGTTAGATTTTATTTAAGAATGCGAATAGTTTTCTTATTATTGGTAACGACTACGTCCACAAACTCAAATACAGAAGATTTTTGCTTTTGACGACACGTTTAGCTTAGTTTGTAGTGATCCTACTTGCTGTGCCAACGGTCGTGGGTTTGAATCTCGCTGAGGGCATTCATTTGTCTGATGAGCACGAATTTTTGTACTCCAGTCATGGGTGTAGTCGGTTTAAATTTATAACACGTATGTATTTAAAGTTATATATGTGTAGTGTATCAACTATCTGGTATTCATAATACAAGCCTCTTAGCTTACCATGGAACTAGATAGTGCTGTATGTTAATGTCCCAACATGTTTATATTTATTTGCATCGTTCTTTTAGTTCTCTACTTTTGAAGTAAAGAAGGTACTAATCTAATTGACTTTGACTAACTTTAAAAGGAAAAGGTACTCAGTTCTTTGTGGGTATTTTACGCGATATCTATGTTAATTTTGAATAAAATTTCTTATAAAATTCGATTCAGAATTACTTTTAAAATAATAGGTTTTTAATATTAAATACACCAAAGGACGCACAATTTTAAAACTTATTTTTTCAACAAATTAAATCTACATCAAATATGCTGTTCTTGTTGAAATTAATTCTTATACCTTAAGGCGTTTAAACTGGTCACGTACTAAAACTTCAATTTTCACACTTCAAACCTATGAAAAATTCATATTACAATTTCTTTCATCGTCGAGCATTATTGAAATGAATCTTTTGAACTTCAGAAGCTTAGTTAGGAGCTCTTAGTTTTTATGGTTAATGGGTCACCTCTTCTTAATAAAAAACCGTTTACTTCACGCTAGGTCATCAAATTATTCAAATGACGTGTAAAATTATTTTGTAACTATAATATATCCCACAAGATACTATATATAGCATTCACTTTTAAAATAGCCAATATTCATAACGACATATCTATACTAATATTATAAAGAGGTAAAGTTTGTGAGTTTGTGACGTTGTAGGGGGTAATCTCTGGATCTACTACTACGATTTAGATGAAATTTGGTCAGAAAATAGTTTGAGACCCTGAGAAGTACATAGGATACTTTTTATCCCGAAAATCATCCCTTAAGGGGGTGAAAATGGGGTGAAAGCTTGTGTGGGAAAGCAAGCTAAATTTAACATAAAGAAAAATTCATTTGTGAAATATTTTTTGTTTATTAGAAAAAAATAGTAAGACTGACTTCCAGACATTAAAAAGTAAAAAATAAGTGAAAGGGGGTTTTTATTAACTATAGACAACTAATTAGATATTTTCGATATCAGTGAGATACTTGGCATTTCATAGATTTTCTGAATTTCTTGAAGACCTCGGACTCTCTGTCAAAGAAAATTTTATGGAACCAACTCGGGACTTACTTTAATTATATACAATTTAAAGTATCAAACTCGGTCTAACCGTCTCCGTAAAATCGATAAACATACATAAAAACCGTTCCAGTGCGTGTTGGGCCAAGTGCGTGTCACTTGGCTCTAACAAAAATTATAACTTTAAAGCTTAATATTTCACAAACGGATCCCTTGATCGAAATTGTTTTTAGAAGCCCGCAATATTTTTGATATATCCAACGACACCCCACACCATGGAATAGATGAAAAAAAACACCCCTTTTTACGTGTAGGTAAAAGGTAGATATGTGGCGATACACTAAAATAGTTTTTATATGTTGTTTTGTTTCGTCCGTTTAAAAAGAAAAAGAAAAAGTTGGTTTGCTTATGCAAATTCCAATTATATTTCACGCGGTAACCTTCATTACATCATAATTACTTTTCTTTAACTACTAAAACATACTGGTTATAAAGTTACTACTTTTTCATAACCTCAGGCTGTTTTAGATGTAGAGTATAAAAAGTAAAACTATGCTATACATACTCGTATATACTTTTAAGATATAGCAATCTATATACTATGTAATAAAATTCTAACTGAGTCAAATCTTAGATATTTTTTGGAAAATCTCACTGAAATAGTCATTTTTGTCTGGAACGCATCACGAGAAAACCACTGCACAGATTTTGATAAAATTTAGTATAATGATAGCTGGTTATCCGGGTCAACTTGTAGAATACTTTTTACTACGGGAAAATGTCTCATCTCGGAGAAATCTATACTAAGCGTTAAAACGTAACTAAAGACGAACCCAAGAGGAGCGAGGCTGAGTCGCTAGTCATTATATAATTTAAATGAGAAAAAAATATAGAAATATATACCAATATTATTTAAATCTGACTAAGTAAAAATTATGCAAATACTTGTACATAATGGGAATATTGGAAGAAGTGAACATATATATATATATATATATATATATATAATAGATCATATAACAAAATATTCAAAATCTAAAAATGGTGCAAAAATAATCAAAAGTCAAAATTATTTGTTTTCAAGTTTTTTGACATTATAATCATTTTAGTTTGCTTAAGGTTTTATGTGTTTAATGTGTAGCTACTATTTTTTCCTTTACACAGTAATTATGGTGGAACAAATAACTATGAACGTACCGGCTTGTACCAAATTTCATTCATTTACATAATCGACTTTGACGTATTCATATCAAATTATAATTATAGTCCCAAGGCCGTATTAACAAAACACCTGAAAAAAACGTGTCATTTGTAATTCTAATATCTTTTGAAGGGTCAAGTATCTCATTACAAATCTTTTTGCAAAACAAAATTATGATAATTTATTCGCTATTCGTCTGTTTACATAAAGCCAGCTAATGATGCCTTCAAGAAACCCATCAGAAAATATATTCGTTTTAATTTGAAGCGAAGTTAAACCTAATTACATTTATATTTAAATTGCTTGTTATATCTTTATTTAATTGTCGAAGGTCATAGGTTCGATTCTGCTGAAGGGTAAATGTTTTACGTCCCGTATAAGTTGGGCACGGGTTTGATTATCGGCTCAGAAAATGTTTCATGAATATTCAAATAAAGCTTTTAGCTTTTATCAAAATATTCCCTATTTCTACTTCTTTAAACACAATTCTACGCTTCCACTTAAAAAATAATACCGATTATAATTAATGGTAATATTTTTTATTCATTGATTACAATTTAATGTTGTAAAGGAAAATTTCTAAATAAAAATGCTAAATAAAGCGAAAAAACAAATAGGTATATTATAAATAAATAACTTACATATTATATGAAACACAATGCGTTTCTTGAATACGATACCAAAGTCACTTTGTAAAGCTAGTCTTTTGTGGCTTACGTTCTCATAGACACAATACAGGGGCTACCTTTGTAGTTCTGATTTTACACTTAATAACCTTGTTGTCTTGGTTGTTACGTCATCATAGTTGATCGATATCTTAGTTATATGTTTAGTCTTAGAAGCAGTGTTAGATCTGTCAATTCTCATGGGAAATACGTGCATACACGTATTTATAAATATAAATTTGTTGAGACATGGTAAGCTACGAGGTTTGTGCTATGGATACCAGATAGTTGATACACAACACATATATAACTTTAAATACATACATATTATAGATATAAACAGTAAACGCCCATAAATGGAGTATAAACATTCGGGCTCATCACATAAATGAATGCCCTCAGCGGGACTCCAAACCGCGACCGCTGGCCAGCAAGTAGGGTCACTACAAACTAAACTTAACATGTCATTAAAAAAATACAAAGCTTATTACGTCCTCACTATATAAGCTCTTAGAGATTTCCATTTTAAACAAAAAGCTTTATATTTCACAAAACTGGCACTTAGAAACTGTCCAAAGTTTGATCATAAAAGTCTCGGCACTCCGAGATAAAGATGGCCTTGGTTTGTGAGGGCATAACTTCTCATTTTACTGCTAAGTATGGAGAAACTTAAAAAAAATTACACGATTTTCTAAATCAAAGACGCAGTTTAAAGTATTTTTTATTTCGCTTAGTTTCTTTTACTCATTGTTTAATTACAAAATTACAACTTTAAGTTCATATGAGCGTAAGTCGTAATAAATAGCTAGTATATGTATGTAAGAAGGCTTAAAAGTACAAAACGTGTTGTTAAATTATATTTGCATACTAGCGACTCACCGTCGCTTCTTTCGGGTTCGTTCCTAAGTGATTCTTTAAATTGACATATATTTTTTATTTATGAACCGATTGAAGCTTATCACAATGCGCAATACCACAATTACCGCGCACAAACGCACAGACAAACAGACAAAAATTCTAAATATCTTTGTTTTGGGTTCTATTGCGTTTGTAAAGACCCCCAATAATAGCGTTTTCTCAAATATTTCCATGTACTGCTCTGTACTTTACTCTGTAGTTCCATGACTGCGATTAGACTTTTATTATATATTGTTACATGAGCAGTATAAGTATATGTACTAGTATCATATCTCATCATCAGTATCTCGGCTTTGCTCGTATAGAAGTGTTCTCTATACAGATAGACTATATTAAAGTGTCTGTTTGATATTTCGAAATGATAGCTTTTTACTAAATGCATATGAAATTACATATGGTACTTGTATATATTATTATATTCAGGCCTTTTTAACGTCCCACTGCTGGGCACGGACCTCCCTTCAATACAAGAGGGATCAGACCTCGGTTATTTACTTATTTAGAAAAAGACATTTTTTTAATTTTTGTCTGTCTGTCTGATTTTGACGGGCAGCTGATGTCAAAAGGAGTAGCTCAGGCTACTTTTATTTTAGAAAAAGAATTGGGGTTCCGCTCAAAAAAAAAATAGAGACGCACCCGAGCCAAGCACAATAATATCATCATGATATTTACCTTCAACGTTAAGCAAATGGTGGAAAATTACTGGCAATTTTATTTTAAGTACAAATAGTGGATCACACTCGGTCCGCTCGAGTTCGTCCCTAGTTGCATTTTAACGGTTAGTATAGATTTCTCAGAGATGAGATATTTTCCTATCATATTATCATCAAAATCCGTCCAGTGATTTTCTCATGATGCGTTTCCAGACAGACAGACAGACATACAGATAGAAATCAATTTTTTAATTTAAAAAAAAAGTATAGATTCGGCCTCCGTATCGATAATAATGACTATTCTACATATTCCAAAACATATTAAATGTACAGATTCGGCATTCAGAATTTTAGTATACATACATACGTAGATAGACGTTATCTTAGAAATATGAAGAAAGTAACTAAGTACTTGTTTCGTTTCCTTATTGTAAAAAAATCATTATATACTAAATAATAATTCTACTTTGCTTTCCAGTTTTCATTAAGGTTACTTACCATTAATAAGTGCCAAAATTAATTATAAGATTTTAACTCGATTATTGAAATTTTCAACTCCAAAATTACTAAACACTGTCACTAATTCCAGATGGCCTTAAAAAGTCCACTCAATCCCCATGAAATTTGATTTTAATCAAAGGTCGGTTTAATTTGAAAGTTATTTAATATTAAAGATCCAATATCCGCTGTGAATCCGAAGTGGTAATTTATATCTATTTAATTATTCGCCTTTGCGCGATTGTCGTCTTTAAGCAATAACAAACAGCTCTACATAGAGTTATATCTATACTTATATAATAAATATGAACAGTTTGTTTGTTTTAATGCGCTAATCTATAGAACTACTAGTGAGATGTTAATTTTCTTTTTTGCCTTTCATAGCCAAATTCATGAGGAAGATCATATTTCTATACTATTATACCACTTCTACTATAAAAATTTAAATTTCAAAAGCCCCTGTAAAAGTCTATTCAAATAAAGTATATTTAAATTCAATTTGAAAAACGAATAGGAATCAAACTTGCGTCCACTATTTTATTAATCGTTGTCGCCAACGACCTATCGGTATATAATTTACACGAAAGATAAATGTTATTGGCATCCATAGATAAAGTACCAGCTACCCTTATAATTCCCTCGTGCTAACTTCCCAACCCGAAAATAAACCTAGTTATATCGCTTTGAACTTCATAAAGTATTTATAGGCTATATTGCTACAGCTTTTGCTTAATTATTTAACCTGACTTTGCTCGACATGATAAGACATTAATTGAATTTGCAGTGAATATTGACTAATAGAGATATATGTAGGTATACAATAGAAATAATTTTAAACTCATTTGGTTTTCTTATGATTTACAATAATTATTTTCTTCTGAAGGATAGAAAGTGATAAGTCTACTATAGTCTCTTTTCTATATCAACACTATGCTTTAGAGCCATTCTTAACGCCATTTCCTAAAGCATCAATGCATATTTACCTCAAGTAGGAATAGAAGCGACGACTTTTTGCCATAAGAACCTTCCAGTCATATGTCATACTCCATCATGATGAACTATTTTTTTAGATGGTTGAAGATTTATGTTTATAATAAACTAGCGACTCACTCTCGCTCCGCTCGGGTTCGTCTCTACATACGGTACGTTTAAACGGTTAGTATAGATTTCTCAGTGACGACATATTTTTCCGAAGTAAAAAGTATCCTATATGTTGACCCGAATAACCAGCTATCATCACACCAAATCTCTTCAAAATCTGTCCTATGGTTTTCTCATGACGCGTTCCCTGACAGCAGACAGACAAAAATTCTAAAAACTATAGATTCGGCCTCTGTATCGATAATAAAGACTATTTCAATAAGATTTTCCAAAAAAAATCTAATGTACAGATTCGACTCATTTCATATATCTAAAATGTAATAGTGCAGTGTTGCATAGAAAATCTGAATAAAGTATGGATAATTTTCCTCATTTTAATCATGTACAGGAACAAATTTTCAGTGAGTTTATACCTATATACAGTTTTTAAGCATATTTGAAAAAGCTTTAAAATTAAAAGCTTCTAAGGCAAAGTTGTTCTTAAGTAAGCAACTCGATTGAATAATCCATGGAATAATGACCAGGATTTAGTACTTAGACCATTTTATCAAGATAAACCGTTGAAGATGCAATTTGTCTTCAGTTCAAACCACAAGCTTCACAAATGAGATATAGCCGTATCAAATATGTGAATATTGTAATGCTAAAACTACTAACTTATGTACCGTTCATATTTGGGTAAGTGGTTGGTTTTTTAAGACGCAGGTCGTTAGTTCGAGACTAGTATATGACGACATATTACTGAGATATAAAGATATTAAATGATACTCGTAAGTGGGGTTATATCTGCGAATGTACGAAAAAAAACGTCTAAAATTCATACCAAGTAATTGATACTTTCTTAGATTTACGCAAATAATTGGCTTTTTAAATCTTTCCGGATATAATAACTTTTGAGACATCCAAAACCATATTATCCCCTGTGACTGTGTTTTCTATAAAGAAGATGGAACTTCGGAAACCAAAATAAATTCGCGAAAAATCCAAAAACACAGTTTTCCTTAAAAACAAATCTTCATTACGAAAATACTAGCGGCTCACCCTTGCTTCGCTCGGGTTTACCTCTAGCGAGACAAAAACAAACCTATCCCACGGTAACCGTACATTTTTCCCGGATAAAAGTAGCCTATGTATTCCAGACTATAATCTATCTCTGTGCCGAATTTCATCCAGATCCGTACAGTCCCTCTGGCATGAAAGATTAATAAACATACATCCATACTCACAAACTTTCACATTAATAATATTAGTATAGGTTAGGTACCTACTATTACATTATTTTTTTTACTAGTTATTACCCGTGACTCCGCTTTTGTAATTTGTTTATGTATAATTGCTATGTTCTAAATGCTGTAGCATTATACTAGATAGCCTATATGTATGTATTAACAAAAACATTTTTCAAATCTTACGAGTACTTTTGAAAATAAGCGCGTTCTAACCAACAAAAAAGAAACAATTTCTTCAATTTCTTCTTCTCTTTCTTCATTTATGCAAACTCTAAAATAAAATATTCGCAAATTTTTAACCGACGAAAAAAATGGAGGAGGTTCCTTTTTTATTGGATATGGTATACCTCAAAGGCCCCATATAAATTTAGAAAAAAATCCACCCCTAAGTGTAAAAAATAAGGGATGATTGATTTTTTACCTACTGAATTTTTAAAATACTTTGTTTTTATTATGCTACTACTATGCCTACGCTAAAGATGAAAAAATACAAATTAAAAAAACAGGACTTTAATTTCGCGGGTTTATTTTAATTTTTCTAAAAATATAATCTAAATAAATAAATACATTAGCACATAGCACCATCTAGTAAGCTACGAGGCTTGTGTTATGGATACCAGATAGTTGATACACTACACATATTATATAACTTTTAAATACATACATATTATATATATTAACACCCATGACTAAGGTACAAACATTCGTGCTCATCACACAAATGATAGCCCCTAGCGGGACTAGAACCCGCGACCGCTGGTACGATAAGTAGGGTCACTACAAATTGAGCCAAACGTGTCGTCAAAGTATTGTATTCTAATTCTAATAACAGTTAAGAGATATATGTTAAACATATACATATACAGTGTTTATATATATATATATATATATATATATATATATATATATATATATATATATATATATATATGCTGTATAATGCTAGTGTCATTTATAAGTGCCTATATATCATGTCCAGTTTCAGCCTCATTAGATGAGCGCTACAATCCGTCAGCAAGACGAATCACATCCTTATGAGATGCTTCATATAGGTACGTACTTAGCTCTATATAGTGCTTAGTTTGGCCTAATTATATATAAAGCTTTATGTGGATTTGTCAGGAAAAGCTTAAATGGTATGTTAACATATTAAATCTTTTGAAATGAAAACCTATTTATGTTTCTAACTTAAAAAAAAACTACACTCAACTATCTTTTATACATATAATAAAATTGTAACTAAGCCGAATCTGTACATTAAATATTTTTTGGAAAATCTTATTAAAATAGACATTATTATCGATATAGAGGCCGAATCTCAAGATTTTGAATTTTTGTCTGTCTGTCTGTCTGTTACCGCATCATGGAAAAACCACTGGAAGGATTTTGATGAAATTTGGTATGGTGATAGCTGATTATCCGGGCAACATATTGGATACTTTTTACCGCGGGGAAATATCTCATTTCTGAGATAAAATACAAAAACTGCAATGTAAGAGTATACTAATATGTAAAACCTAAGAATTTGGTTTTTGGACATCTGAACGCAGGCGGAGCCGTGGGCAATGCTAGTTTTATATTAAAATAACATTTTCTAAAAACCTTTTGGAATCCATTTCAAGTTTAGTTTGGATTCAATAGACGAACTTAAAATAACAATTCTAAAAACTTTGATTCTGTACTATGTCACCTCTTATAATCCCCGGTCACGTAGGGGTTTGAACAGCATTTATCTATGGGAGCTGGCATTCATTCCAAGCATCGTTTTTTTTCAAAGTAGCGGTGCACGATGAGACTAGTGTGTACAGATAGATCACACCTTTACAAACAAAAATTATTCGCGATATTGTGGCCTAAGCTGTCACGATTTTGAGATATTTTTGAGGTAAACATCGCAATATTAAAGCTGTTACTTGATATACCTAATTATTATTTGTACTGCGGGTGAAGAGTTATTATGCTTCCGTACATAGTAACACAATACCTGAGCGGCCGAACTTCGCTTGACGTTTTTCGGAGAAGATATAAAAACTAAAATTTTTCAGAAAATACACCTATATATACATAAACTTAAAATGCAAAATCTTACCTAAACACAAAATTTGATCCAAATAGTTAGAACCGTTTCCGAGATACACAAAATTTTACATATATAATATGTATACAAGAATAATTGATCATTTAGTATTATAAAATAAGAAATTTATTTTTAGGGTTCCTTACCCGAACCCTATTACAAAGCCTCTGCTGTCCGACCGTCCGCTTGTCAGAGGGCTGTATCTCATGAATTGTAATATGTAAAGAGTTGAAATTTTCACAGAGTATATAATTATTTCTATTGCTGCTATATAAACAAATTAAAAAAAAAAACAAGCAACATTTTTTACGTTCGTAATTAATCATCGAAGTTGACATACTACATACATACTCGTAGAGTATAAGTCATATTAATAAAAAGTACATGTACCCTGTACGGAACCCTTTGTATCCGAATTCGGCTAAGCTTTTTCATGATTGTCATGGTTTTTAAAATGGTTGTATTTATCAAATACCTTGGAAACATAACACTTTGGTGCAACACATTGCTGATATTTTTCATTTACTAAATAAATAAATATGTCAGGACATTAACGCACAACTCCATCTAGTTCTATGATAAGCTACGAGGCTTGTGTTATGGATACCACATAGTTGATACACTACACATATATAAACTTTAAATACATACATATTATAAATATAAAAATCCATGACTGGAGTACAAACATTCGCGCTCATCACACAAATGATTGCCCACAGCGGGACTCGAACCCGCGACTGTTGGCGCAGCAAGTAGTGTCATTACAAACTGAGCCAAACGTGTCGTCAGAAATAATAATAGTAAATATATACCAGTTTTTATTTTGTGACGCTAGTTTAGAAAAAATGGCAGTAGTAAATGGCACAAAGGATCTATATCTTTAATGTAAATGTACATTTCAGAATTTCCAGCGATACGAATAAAAGTTTATTATACTGTTTAGAGTTTAATTAAATATGGTTCTGGCAAAATGAGAAATAATGTTAACAATAAGTATATTCTAACACATTGTATCTTAACACGCGTGTATGTTGGCGTTCACGCTAAGTACAGTGGCAACTGTCAGGATCTTACGCCCTATGCACTTTTTACAGCTTTTTATTAACTCGCTGTTTTCATATAAGTAAGTTGCCCATTTCAATATATGCAAACCATTTTTCAACCGCTTCCTGATATCCAATTGAGCTAAAATTTGGTATACTTATATAATTTCGGTGACTGTATAATATTATGGTACCATCGAGTTGATCTGACGATGGCGCTGGGATGTAGCAACTGGAACCCTCTGATGGCATATGGTAGGACTGTCTAAAGATGAAGCCGGAAGATAATAAAGGGTTGTTTTTTTTTTACTTTTAATTTATTAACTACCAAAGTAACAGTAAATACAAAACAATAAAACAAACATAAAAATGCTTTATATCGTCGACTACTTTCCATATCGAATTTTAGATGGCAGTTTTCAACAAAATACGTTGGTATATTTCAGTACGTAGAAATCGATTCCACCTTAATAAGCCTTTAAATAAAGGTTGTTCTAGATATAAAGCCACTAAATCAAACAGTTTCGCAAATAGCTTTTAATATAGTTATTTAATTTGAAGTTACTCAGTGAGTATTGAAAATTGAAACAAAATCTGCAACGGGAATTTCTCCTTTTAGTAAGTTCGTTAATAACGTTATTGATAATTGATATTGACATGAAATAAAAGCTATAATTTTCCACCAACTATTATTAACTAATCTTTTACAGCAACTAAAAGTTCTAGATTAAAAGCATTTTAATGTTGGGAGTATCACCCAACACGCAAAAAGTACAAGACTAAATTGAAGCTTTTGTCATAGATATTATACATATATATACACACACACACACACTATATATATATATATATATATATATATATATATATGTGTGTGTGTGTGTGTGTGTGTGTGTGTAATAAAATCCCAACTAAGTCGAATCTGTACATTAAATATTTTTTGGAAAATCTTATTAAAATAGTCATTATTATTTATACAGAGGCCGAATCTATAGTTTTTAGGATTTTTGTCTCTCTGGGAACGCATCACGAGAAAGCCACTGCACAGATTTTGATAAAATTTAGTATAATGATAGTTGGTTATCCGGGTTAACTTATAGAATACTTTTTACTACGGGAAAATGTCTCATCTCTGATAAATCTATACTAAACGTTAAAACGTATTTAGGGATGAACCCGAGCGGAGCGAGGGTGAGTCGCTAGTCTGATATAAAAACAATTCAATATATTATCAGCATATAAAAATCCTTACGTAAGAAATAATAGTTTCAGATTATTGTTGATCCTTATAAGCGTCGAGGGACCGCGAAGAAATACAAAATAAGTAGCGTACAAATCTAGAAAGTATACCATACAATACTATAAATAATATGTAAGAAAACTCCCAATAAACTACTAAGCAAAATAATTTGAATAGACCCATTTTTTGGGAGCAACCATACCTGCCTATATAAAAACAAACAAATATCCTTAAAATATGGTCAACTTTGCGATTTTTCTTACATGTGGTTTGTTATTGGTGATACTAGAGAGTACCAATCTATCTATATTATGTAGTGGTAGTGCATCTCAAGGTACCTAACAGTGACCTATAGGGTACTTCAGGTCATAGTCCATCTATGTACTGTACTAGCTTTCATCCAAACTGGTCTAGCTATTTTAGCTTAAAGAACTTACTTCAAACATTTGTCATTGTCGACACGTTTGGCTCAGTTTGTAGTGACCCTACTTGCTGTGCCAGCGGTCGCGGGTTCGAATCCCGCTGGGAGCATTTATTTGTGTGATGAACACGAATGTTCGTACTCCAGTCATAATTGTTTATATTTATAATATGTTTGTATTTAAAGTTATATACATATATGTAGTGTATCAACTATCTGGCATCCATAACACAAGCCTCGTAGCTTACCATGGAACTAGATGATGTGTGTTAATGTCCCAACATATGTACCAACATATATATTCACACTCATATAAACATTCATATATATGTATGTATTCATAATAGCTGCCTGATAAGCTCTACAGATTAAATATTTCCAAGCGATAAAAAAATCATAAATCCTACGAGTAGTTTCCGAAAAAAAAATGTACTAACAGACGGAGAAAATAATGTATGTATGGTTAAACCTATATTCCAAATCAAACATCTATTTCGTCACGTGTATAAGCATTTAAGTACACAGATGTGATATAGACCGACTCATTAGAACCAGGCTGGTACTCTACAAGACAAATTGCATCTCTCCCGAAGTTACATCTTGATAAAGCCTAAATTACACGTACCTGCGACTATATATGTAGATACACTTTTATATTAATACCTACTAGCGACTTACAAACATCAAATTCTGAGTCGAATCTGTACATTAAATATTTTTCGGAAAATCTTATAGAAATTGTCATTATTATCTATACAGAGGCCAAATCTATAGTTTTTAGAATTTTCATCTGTCTGGAAAGGCATAACGAGAAAATCACTGGACAGTTTATCCGGGTCAACATATAGGGTACTTTTTACTGCGGGAAAATATCTCATCTCTGAGAAATCTATACTAAACTTTAAAACGCAAGTAGGAACGAACCCGAGCGGAGCGAGAATGAATCGCTAGTTGAATATAAGAGCAATAACGTAAAGCTCATTCCCTAAAATATAACAAGGTAAATATATTTTTTATGAAAGCAAAGAATTGTAAAATTTTATACAAATATTGTTTTATAATTTTCCCACTCATTTAAAGTGCGGAAATTTTATGCGGGCAAAGAAAATTTTATCAGAGTTCTTTTATTATACACGAAAGTCGGCATTTAATAAAACATTCTTTACATATAAAAGAGAGATTAGAAGTAACAAAACTTCCTATCTATTATTGTTTTAAGAAAAATATTTATCAAACCCGTTAATTATTGAATATAATAATCGTGAATCTGAGATAATGTTAGATTCCGCAAACACTTTTCTGAGCCAAGTTTTAACTATCAGCAACGAATAGTTTGTAGTGTACCCTACTTGCTGTACCAACGGTCGCGGGTTCGACTCCCGCTGGGAGCTTCATTTGTATGATGAGCGTGAATATTTGTACTTCATTCATGGGTGTTTATATTTATTTTATGTATGTATTTAAAGTTATTTATTATGTATAGTATATCAACTATCTGGTATCCATAACACATTCCTCGTAGTCTCGTCTTACCATGGAACTGGATGGTGCTGTGAGTTAATGTCCCAAAATATTAAAAAAAGAATAACTAAACCCACTACTAATAGAGAACTATACACTATAGGGCCATATTTAAAAAATAAAAAGTATAAAAAGAATTTTAAAAACAAGCTATTATTATCTTCTGAATTTATCTTCAGAACCTCACTATCCAGTGAAATATAAATGGAAAGTACTTATGATAAAAAAATATACAAGTCCAAATTTGGCTTTCCTAACATATGCCATAAGGAAGCTCCAGACTCTATATCTTGACCCCATCACCAGATTAGCTCGAAAACACGATCATACATTGTCACAAGTTACATAAGTATTCCAAATTTCAGTTCAGTTGGGTACCAGGAAGTGGTTGAAAATTGGTTTGCGAAGTTTGAAACGACAATTTACTTACAAATCAACATTAAAATATAATAAATAAGCTTTTAAGCTCTTTTTAGTAACAATACCCAGCTAAATGTAAGAGTCCATCTAAATCGAAAGATTTACCATTTCATTGTTGAAAAACAACTGACAATCATTTGAAAGTCTATTAATCTATTAATATATCACTTTTCTTACATGTAAAGCATTATCTATAAACATTTTTTTAAATAGCTAATCTAGTATTCTAATATATTGTTGAAATAAAATATTCTAGCGGAATTCTCAATAATTGTTTATAACTGTATATAACAAATGACATATTGTTTCTTACTATTTATATATGACTGCCTTTAAAATATAGCTGATTAAATACTAACGAATTATGAAAATCGATACATATTTGACAATATCGCGAGTCATAATAAGAAGTCGATCAAAAATGACGAGTGAAATCTAAAGTTTTTAGTTTTTTTTTTTAAGATCTATTATACGGATATGTATATCGAAATATACATCAAAATGTACATATAGAGCCATAGAGCATGAGAAATTTATTTGTTAAAAATAATAAAAAATAATTTATACGTAATAACAATGTTAAACGTTAAATAACATTGAGTGTAAAATTTTAATAAACCTACTTATTAATTAATGCTAAAGTTAAACTTAAGTTAAAACTTTTGGAAATTACATAAAAACTTATTTAATATGTATGGAAAATATTTAAATTTGATGCTCAAGTTGACTTTCTTAACTAACATTAAATATAAATTATTTATAACAATTTCGAGGAGACGCTGGAGAAACAAATGTTTGCATAACTTAAAATTAAAAAGCTAACTTATTTGTGAACGAAACTATAGTTATTTTACGATTATTTATATAATATTTCAAATTATTACAACAATTCAAATAACAAAATACAAAAATGATAACTTTTCACGTAAAATTTCAAACAAAACAGAACACTCGAGCTTTGATATTTAGTTTTCTTTTTATAAAAACTTAAGGAGATTACGACTTACCTACAAACATACATATTAAGAGCACAATCATTGTTATAAGCACTATTAATTCATACTTCACATGATCACTTTACACTCACTTGTACTTTGAACGTGTTGTGTACTGAAAAGACGTACGCCCCCTGCGAGAGCTGGAAAGGTACTGACTGAAGTGATAACAAGTGGAATAAGGGCGCGTCGACACAAAATACATATAAAATATCTTTTTTTTTTAAATATGTTTCAATATTTGTCAATGGTTATAAACTATTATGTAGACGTAATTAATAGTAACTTACTTTTTGTATATAAAATAATATTTTCCTTTTTTATTAAAAAAAAATAAATATATTTTTATTCAATTAAATTGTTCTTACTATAGTTATCTTAAAAATGATAATCAGAAAAGCTACTGGTTCTGGTATAAGGAGTCTATTTTATATACATGATGTATATAGGTATGTCAGTTGAAGCTTATTTACTTTTTTTTCTGTTTATATTTATAAAAATAACACATATATATTTAATATAATATGTATATAGCTAGCACTTCATATTGTTAATAAAAAAGGTGACACTGGCTGCGAAATCACTCATTTATTTATTTATTCGGATGGATCTCCAACAGTGTATATTAACTTACATCTAACAGATGCCTTACATCTACTTAAAAATTATTAATTCAAAATCACTTAAATTAAAAAAAAACTACAACTTGATTTAGTATCTCCTTATTTTTGTAGTCGGTTACCAAACTTTAAAAAACATCATAGAATAAAAGATTATGTTTAGTTAAAATATTGATCATAACCTCTGAAACTACCCTTATATTGTAGTTATATGAAAATTAAGTTAACTTAATAAGACCTTGACCACTATGAATAAAGTCGAGCTTTTACTTGTCGCTGGTTATATTTCATTTTTTCAAATATTAAATATTTACTTTATGTAACAATGATTTTAATTAAATTAAAGCTACAAGTTCAAAATATACTATTTTTTACTTATAAATGATACTTTGTGTTAATCCATATTTTTTTAATTAGCTTCCAATGATGAAATTTGACGTTTGAGAATTCGAGTGAATTATTTCCAATGATTACCACTTATCTTAAAATGAAGGAAAACATCGTGAGGAAACCTGCATGTCTAAGAGAACTTAGCAAGATTTTTAAAGAATGTTTCTAAAGTCCGCCAAGCCACACTTGGCCAGCGTGGTAGACTACGGCCTGATCCCCCTCGTATTGGAAGGGAGCCCGTGCGATAAAAATGATAAAATACACATATATCATACAGTTACATAATATGCAAATTTACAGCTTCATACATTAATATTTCATAAAAATGTTAAGGCTTCGCATATTAAAATTACAATCGTTGCCTCTTCTGTATGATATGAAGTCTTATGATATTCACACATCACAATTAACAACGTAGAATGTAACCTGAACCAAAAAACCTCATATTTAAGTATATCTGAGTGAATGAAATGAATGATACAATTAATGTTAATACAAAATATCGCCTTACTGAAAGCCAAATTCATTATTCATAGCTCGGCATTAGTAAATAATTCTGTTGTATAATTTACGAAAACAGATCTGACAATTAAACTCAATTATTCTCGTCCCGGCCTGAATAAGCAGATTGAGGCTTCGTGAGATTTATTCGTAAGATCAAGATAATGTACAATGTACATAGAATACTCATATATACTTATATAAAGGCAAAATAACTCTAACTCACTCAGACTCTGATTAAATCGCTGATTGACTGACAGACTAACTGACTGATCAATACATGAAATTTAGTTGAATGAGTTTAAGTTAAAATAGAGGATAAGGATCCGTAGAAATTCTCATATTATAATATGTACGTCAATTTATATTATACTAGCATCAGCTGTCATTGAGTTTCAACCAATGGTATGTACAAGTATCATACAGCCATGAACGTGATCAAAATACTTCAGCTTAATTGGTCAAAGCAATTTTAACCGACTTCAAAAAGCAGGTTTGTTACCTCAGAAGTCATTTGTTAACCGATTTGGTGTGCATGTTCACTTTTATCTGCCCTAACGGAAACATACTAGTGATTTTTTTCACATTTACTGCGTACCAGGTAATACATTAGACTACATAATGGGTAGTCTACACATTGACTAAAAATGAACCGCAAATATAAACAAAGCAGTGAGAATTCATATGCACGTGGCACTGAGTGAAATATCAAAATATTTGAACAGCTAGATCGAAAAGGGTTGCAGGGTAATGCGGAAGTAAGAGAAAATTCAATTTTCAATGAAATTGACTTAAGAAATTTCCTTCGTTACTTTACAGATGACTATGGATCGACATATATATATATATATATATATATATATATATATAATATATATATATATATATATGTATATATATATATACACAAATAATAAAAGACAAATATACTTATGTAACTGTTTCATATTAAAATGGCGATAACAATAAATGCACTCACCGTACACGGACATAAAGTCTCCGTTTACATTACCTTAAAAAAATCTGTGAAAGTTATTGATGTCATGATCGCTCTCTTGCAACGATTATTATTAAGAATCTAAAATAGGTTGACGGTGCCTTTATTGAGTCCAAGGGGACGATCGTATTTGAGTGCTATCGAGAGTTCCATGTAACAAAAGCCCCCAATATCTTAGCTATACCTGTTGAAGTGATACCTTGCTTTACGCTTCGTCTTAAGTAAATCGAGATAAGTATCTAAATTGTTAGTATAAACAAACGTTTTCCTTAGTCTAAATTATACCTTTATAGTAGAAACCCTTGGCATAAAGGTATTTTGTAGTAGAAACCCTTGGCCCTACAAAATGGGGCAAAGTGCTAAAAACTTTTCATAAGACACCTGCACAACATGAGGCAGTCGTAGCCCAGTGGTGACGCGCTCGCTTAGGTAACCGAGTAAAGCGGGTTCAAATCTCGGGACTCGCACCTCTGATAAAAATTTACATAGTCGAGTGAAACCACTAGTAATATCAATTCAAAAACTTATTTCTTTTTAACACATAAAATCTTTGAAAAAAATAATAAGAGCCGACTTCAAAAAAAACACTTAAAAGTAAAAAATAACTCATTGGTATTCATTTACTATATCTAAAGATTTAACTTTCTTCTTCTTCCTACCCTTGTCCCAATTTTATTTGGGGTTGGTGCAATATGACTTTCTGTACCACTAGTATTGCTTTAAGGTTTTGGCAGATTTTTTTATAGCTGGCCGCGCTTGCTTGACGCAAGCCCTCCTCGGGAATATTATAGTTTTAAGACGGGATCCTGTGGTTGGATTAAGCCACTAGGACAAGTACGCCAATTGGACCCAGTTATGCAAAAAAACAGCCATGTCCGTAAAAGTACCAACAGAGTAATAAACATTTTTCTGTCGATAGTTGCACTTGGGTTATGTTTTGTTTTTCTGGTTATTTTAAAATTGAACAATATTTATATAAGTATTGTTTATTTTTTATAATTATTTTATTTTTTATAATAAAATGCTTATAACTCTGTTGGTGCTTTTACGCACATGACTGTTTTTTGCATAACTGGGTCCAATTGGCATAGTGATATAATTGAACTTTATTATATTAAAAATAAAAATACTATATTAAAATCTTTTCAGTATTTCAGCGCTCGCGGCTTAAATATTCGTTAAAAACAGTACAACAATTTTAATAACTATTGTTATTATTTCTGAGATTGCATGAAAAGTTTCAATATCATTGAATAAATACATTTATTAATTCTTTCCACATAGCTTCGAATTCTGGTGAATTGAGTTAAACAAAAAAAGATTATAAAACGTCCTTAAATAATAAAATATGATATAATATATTTTAAATAAAACTGTCCTTTCGGGTTAACGTCGGGAAACAAACTCAAAATAAATCCGCGAAATCTATACATGTAATAAAATTCTAACTAAGTCAAATCTGTACATTAAATATTTTTTTGAAAATCTTATTGAAATAGACATTATTATCGATACAGAGTCCGAATCTATAGTTTTTAGAATTTTTGTCAGTCTGTCTGTCTTTCTTTCTGTCTGTCTGTCTGTCTGTCTGTCTGTTACCGCATCACGAGAAAACCACTGGACAGATTTTGATGAAATTTAGTATGATGATAGCTGGTTATCCGGGTCAACATATAGGCATAGGCTACTTTTTACCGCGGGAAAATATCTCATTTCTAAGAAAAAATACAAAAATACAAAAACTGCATTGTATGAGTATATTAATATGTAAAACCTAAGGATTAGGTTTTTGGTCATCTGAACGCGGGCGAAGCCGCGGGCAATGCTAGTAAGAAATAAGTCGGTGTGCTTTGCTTTGTATCGGCTGGCACCGACTTTGAAATTATTTGATTAGGTATGTATAGTAAATGAAAACTACCAATCAGTCATTTTTTACTTTTTAGTGCTTTTTTTAAAGTCGATTTTTATTTATTTATTAAAAACTTTTTATTTTTTCCTTTTTAGTGTAGACATAATAGTAGCAAAGTAAGAACAACAATAGAAACTATCTTATTTGTAGAATAGTAAAAGACAATTTAAATATCTCTTACATATATTAAGTGTGAATATTAAAAACGAAACCCCCAAGAATTATTCCCATATTTTATTTTTGAAAGTACGTAAATATTTCGTAGGTCAAAAGCTTCAAAATATTTGCTACCTATATTATTAAAGACCATCTGATGTAGTAGAAGTGTTGTTTCGCTGAAAGAAGGTTTTATTTTTCTTATCTGCCTTACCTTACTTTATTTCAAGAGAAAATGGAGAATCATCCAGTCTATTTCAATGTTAAACAGTGAATATTGTTAATAATTTTAGTCCCGCTGAGTTTCTTTTGCTACTTCTTCTCAGAACTGAAGGTTTTTTTTTCAAAACTGGTGACAAACTCTAGAATTCAGTTAAAGTCAAAATAATTTAATACTAATTAAAAGAAATCGAAGTATTAAATCTATATGTATAATTTTATCTCTTATGTACCTACATACCTACTTATCCTCTCTCTTGTACAACTACAAATATTGTTGGAGGTCTATATTCACTATTTGACTGTGGAAGTCTAAAAATAAATGTTCAAATTTTGATATACACTTCCTTTCTGGCAGTAAACGCTAATTCATACAACCCCTCTACTATAGGTCTATTTCTTAATGATAATAAAAAAAAAAACATTTTTACCGCCCAAGAACGTACTCTAGTGAAACCAAAGATCTAGAATTTATCATAGAAACTAACGATCTACATCTAAATGAAGGAGTTACGATACTTATGTCACAGTAAAAAACCATCTCGATATAAATCTGGCCAGAATTTGAACTGGTTACTTAAGTTAAAAAATTTTGCACACTAACAACTAAACTATGAGTAGTATTCATGTGCTCGTTTTAGCTCTAAAAACTTAACATTTGTTTTTAAAAATTTGAAGCAAAATCAGTAGTAAAATTGTTTTGAAGCTGAAAATGAACCTACCATTAAACGCAAATATATGCTCGTGAACATTTCAAATGGCACTTGAAGTACAATACCAGTACTACGAATTTATATGCGATAACGAGAACGTATTAATATATTTTTCATAAGATTTTAAGGTTCCAAACTCAAAGGGCTCGATCAGATTCTACTTAGTACGTAGTATGTTTTTAGAACTGTAATAGTTACCTTACTATGGTTTAAGTTTTTTACAAAACGTATCGTAATACTACAGTGACTTTTTAACACAAAAACACAGGCGGTTTGGGGAGACGTATATACAAACAAAACATACATTGAAATAATAATAAGTAAGACAATATTATTGTATGACGTTAAAGGGATACTTTGAGGATTCCCGATAAGAGCTAAACTTAGTAAATATCCCTCTCTTAACGTCATAATAATATCGTTAGATATCATGCGTAAGATAGAATATGAGTATGGTGGTAAGAAGCGCTGCACAAGTCCGACTTTCACATTTTTTTTTGTTTCGCAAAACTTTTAAAACACCTTTTATTCTAACATTTAAAAAAAATCGTTTTAGTTGTAGTAACAGTTTATATTGTTAATCCCTCCGCGACAGCGGACACGCCGGCGTGTCAGTTAACAATATTTCTTAGAAATTTAATTAATTTCTTAGAAATTTACCTAGAGGTGTTAAATATAATATATTCAGAAATGGATATGAATTTAATTTAATTCTTTACTTTTGTCGCTTCTACGAGTGCCAGATGTAAATTTCCTAATAGAAATGACTTTCCATGTAATAGATACATGTATGTGTTACAGTCAAAACTCTTTTCCAGCCAAAAGTTTTGCCAAGAAAAAAAATATTTAATGCTGGAAAAGAGATTTGACAGTAAAATATACGTCAAATAAGTAAGAATACAATATTCTTTCAAAAAATATTTGGAGAAACATAAGTAGTTATTTAGAATTTATTAATAATTTCCATTCGATTCGATCGTCACTGTAGTTTTAAAGGTCCAAATTACTATACATATCCTTGTTAGTAGCACATTATAGTGTAACCGAACGTAATTAACTTTATGGTTAAACTTTAAACTCAAGTTGAACTCTGAACAACAATTGACATTACAGAAACTAAATGTTATTTTACTATACTAATACATTGAGATAATTGCACTAATCTTTGAACTGGTATTGGAGTTTCTATTTGAGGTAATTAGGGAAACAATACGAAAGAAGATCTTCTAGCATACTGTACTTCCATTTAAATGTAGGTCACAGATTCGATTCTTTATCTATATAGGTATTTCTGAATAACGTTGGAAAACTCATTACTTTTGAGGGCTTCCGTAATATAAATGCTAAGGGCATCTAGGGACTTTTAAGGTCACTAGTAAAGGATAAAGTTAAATTCCTGTTATCGTATTAGGGAGCATTATCAATATAATGACATTATAGCTAACACACTTTCTGTGAATCGTGAGTGCTAAAAAAGGTTAATGTTTCTTGCATTTTTCCTAATTTTTGGAGAGAGCCCATCAATTTTAATTATACATAAATGGTTCTACGGGTAATGTGAAAACAAGAGGATTTATCTAATGGATTTGAACCCGTAACCTACTTGAATACTAGACATAATTCCATTACTACTACTCCACATACTAAAAATATTACATTTTATTCATAAAATTAAGATAAGCAGACTTTAACATGAATCAAGATGAACGATTTAAAAATAGTTTCATAAGTCTATAAAAAGCTACTTCAATATTAAAATTCTTAACAACTTTGCGAAGTGCCAACTTTTAATTCGTGTTTAAACTCCTTACTGGGTTAAGAGGAAAATTTAGCAACACTGGTAACTCTTTTATATTGCGCAGACCCAAAAGAAGCCCAAATATATGTGAGTATTAGCCGTTATATTTAACGTTTTTAGCCTTTTTAAGCATTAAACTAGTTTAATTACAGTATTAATTAAAAATTATATTGTTATTATTTTCAGTTTTTCTTAATAGTGCTAATGTGAAAGTGTGACTGTTGGGTTGTATGTACATTTGTATTCAATGGCTAATTATGGCTATTTCTCTATAAAAATGAAGCTACCCTAGTGCAGAATACTCTTGACCACGTACACTTGTACGTGCAGACACAAGTACACTCTCTATTTATTTTAATCTCAAAGTCCGATGGGGCTATACGCCGACCGAATATCAGGTGCAGAACCGAACTCTTTTACACCGCAAATTTCCTAACTTTGAGCTGCTACCGAGGATTTTAAATACCGCTTGACCTGACCCTGGACTCGAACTCAGGAGCTCTGGATATGTCAGCCACTATACCATCAAAGCAGTTCCCCTTTATTACTATACTAGCGACTCGCCCTCGCTTCGCTCGGATCCGGTTTGTTTTTTCCCTAAGCAAACTTTCATCCCCATTTTCACCCGGATTAAGGAATGATTTTCGGGATAAAAAGTATTCTATGTCCTTTCTAGGGTCTCAAACTATCTTTTTACTAAATTTCATCTAAATCGGTTCAGTAGATCCAGAGATTACCCCCTACAACCTCAAAAACTCACAAACTGTACCTCTTTATAATATTAGTATAGATAGATAGTATGGTTAAAAATTGTAATCTGAACTTGGCCCAAAGTATTATAAAAACAGTAATAACTCATAATATGTTAAACGTCCCTAAAGTTAGGGTGCCACTAAGTGATATTCACGCTATATTTACACTTGGTGACTTTGAAATTATACTGTTCCGGAAATGATTGTAATTTAACTTGATAAAGGCATTCAAACTTTGCAAGTTACAAATCGATTTAAGTTTTGAATTAACTGAAATGAAGATGTACTGTGTAGCTTCTAATGTCACTTGTTATTTATTTGAATGAATGAATGAATTTGATGAATTTCAATTTCAATACATTCAAAGTTGATGTCGACTGTCAACATAGATGAGTTATGTTTCGAGTTTTTGAATCGATACTTAATATTGCTGAAATTATTTTATTACATAATTTTAGTAATATGTGTGAATGTTTATGAATTTGTGTGTTTGTCACACTGTAACGTCTAAATGAAATTTTATTGATGTACCCACCAGTCTATTTACGCCGTATCATGTAAGCGTTTGCCCGCGGCTCCGCCCGTGCAAACATGTTGAAACAATAAAAAAAAGCATTTTTATAATAAGAGGTTCTTTAGGATGTGAATTTTAGAGGGTGAGTTTATTCATAGCGGTTGCTTATTCTCTTTCAAGAGCTTTAATATAAAGTTCATTCCTAATACTTCATCTTCAGAGAATATGTTGCCCAAAACTATGAACTAAAATCGTCATTTTAATGGAAAAAAATATTTTGTACAAAAAAAGACGATAGTTTTATCTATACTAATATCATAAAGAAAAAAAATATATTTTTGTTTGTAATTGGTATTTTTATCCCGGAAATCATCCCTTAAGTGGGTAAAAACGGGGGATGAAAGTTTGTATTGATCATTTCTCAATTATGGGATATATATACATTATACATGTACACAGGTATATCCATGTATATAGGTACACTAATATATAGTCTATTTATTCTATACTAAACGTTAAAACGTAACTAGTTAATTAAATAAAAAATAATAATTTATATGTGAATTATTAATTGCCATGTTCATTGAATAAAAGGTAACATGGCGTTTACTCAGGTGTATGACACTTTGGGGATTTTCCCAGATTCTATACACAATTTTTCCATTTCACTTTTTGTTACATTTAAAATATGCTACGGATAATCTCGCGACAAGCTTTTATATCATATAAATTGTATTATGTAATAAATTGAAGGCTTTGATTTAATTTAAAGCTTATTTTTTTCTTTTTAGAGTGTTCAAATAAAAGCTTGTTTTTTTAAAAAAAGTACTATTAATTTATTTGATATATTATGAGCGACCTAAAATCTAGATAGATCGCCATTTTTTAGATTTTTTTTGACACAATAGGTTAACTATAAAACTAGCCTTATACTCGACGGAATTCCCACAGGAACTACTCAAGTCCACCTTTACGTCTTTAGCATTAAAAATGACGAATTTACCTCTTAAATTCCTTCCCCTATCTTCATACATAATCTGTTTATTGATAAACTTTTGCATTTTTAAAAGTAGTCCAAGCAACTTACCCTCACTTTACTCGAGTGCCTAGGTACATACATTATAGTGTACTTGTGTATTCAATTCCACCCAAATCCGTACAGCCGTTTCAGTTTGAAGGGATTACAGATATACATACATATACAAACTTAAATTAATAATAAATTTTAAATAAACTTTTTAAATTACACATAGAACAATTATATGGCTTAAATAATTAATTTTATATTTTATATTTTTCTTTATGGTTATAAATATAATAATGGCAACACTAAATATAGATTACTAATTAATATTTTAAAATTGTAATAATTATAAAAATAATAGCAAAAATTAAATAAATAATTTTCCATGTTCAATTATAATTTAAATTATAAAAATGTTTAAAGTTAAAAATATTGTAATGTAATTTGTGCAATTTTCATTTTGTTAATTGTGGGTAGGCTGTCTGTAACAACTATACATTCAAGACATGTAACACCTCAGTCTCTCCCGTGACCATGGATGCTGTAAAGCATTCGAAACGTCGGGAAACAAAAATGCAAATAAATCCGCGACAAAATCCGAAAAGATAGTTTTATTTAAAATGTCAAAAATTCGCGTAAATCTAAGAAAGTATTAAAGTATTAATAATAAATATTAAATAAATATGTTGGGGCATTAACACACAGCACCATCTAGTTCCGTGGTAAGCTACGAGGCTTTTATTATGGATACCAGATAGTTGATACACTACACATACACTACATATATAAATTTAAATAGGTAGTACAAGCATACCTGCTTATCAGACAAATGACTGTCCCAGAGGGACACGAACCCGCAACCGCTGGCACAGCAAGTAGTGTCACTACAAACTGACCCATACGTGTTGTCAAAAATATTAATGTATTTAAAAATTTTAACTAAAGCAAAATCTGACGCAAAATTTGCATGTATAGATTTTGCATTCGCCTCAGATCATGAATAAAAAACTACACAATTTGTGCTGACCAGTCGAAACATCTCATAATCTAGCTTCCATTTTGAAACATTAACGTTCCCCACTGACTCTACATCTGCATATAGATGGAATGCACCCCCCAATGACTCGTGTCATGTAGACCGAAACTAGCATTATTATAATATGCCTTATCAAGTTTCTTAATATATATGAAATATTCATTTTATTTACATACTATGGATATTGTAAAATTACGATATTGAGATATGTATATATTACATTTCGTTGATTGATGAAACTTTTTATGATAACTTCTATCTATACATATAATAAAATTGTAACTAAGAATCTGTAAATTTGATATTTTTTGGAAAATCTTATGGAAATAGTCATTTATATCGATACAGCGGCCGAATCTATAGCTTATAGATTTTTTTCTGTGAATGAATGTCTGTCTGTCTGTCTGTCTATCTGCCAATGAAAAGCAAATCTTATATATTTCGAGTAAAATACATATTTATTTATTAGTAAAATACATATTTATCTGATTAGGTCTGATCTCTTCTAAATGAAAACCTCCGTTTAGTTATTTTTTTACATTTTAGTGCCTGGAAGTCGGTTTTCTTTATAAGTTTTTATTTTTCCATTTTCAGTGTAGACGTAATAAGCAGGCAATTTTTAAGAAGTAAGTTTTTAAAAAACATATTCGATTAAACAATTTATTTTAAAAAAATCATTTATTGTTGATTTTTTTAAAAATCGCTAGACCGATTTCGTTAAAATTTACATGGGACCACCTGGGAAATAAAAAAAATCCAAATCTTCCCCTTTTTGGAAGTCGGTTAATGAAATGAAACTTTATTCAAATAGACTTATACAAGCACTTTTAAATAGTCAATTTAGAACGTGAGTGTAGTCAGTCCGTGAGAAAGCTCCGGTGGTAGCTTTCTCGGAAAGCAGTTCTGCTGAGAAGAGCTGGCGAGAAACTCAACAGTTGCTCTTTTAAATGTCCAAGTTACATTGATATTACAGATTGCCCTCATATGAGACAATATATATTAATTCCACACATTTCCATCAACAAGAAACTTTGCTTAATAAAATATTCTTAATTTTATCTTAAATTTTTTTGAAAAGCTAAATCTAAGACAGTTTACGGAATCTTATTATATATACGTATACTCAAGCCTATGAAGGATTTATTGACCTTTTGGAGTCGAAATCTAGGCGAAAAAAGTTTATTTCTATTCCTAGTGTTTATTGTGTGTCTATCACTGTTTTTTAAAATGAAAAAATATACTAAGGAGCTTTTATGTCTTTGACTTTTTAAATGGAACAAGCAATGAAAAACAGGTTATTTAATTAGGCTAGAAATCTAAAAATTTAGTGCTTAAAGGAAAGTATTAAGTAACTTATTACCATTTATATAAATATGATGAACAAAGGTGTTTTTTTCATTATTATTTATTCTCCAGTCTGGTTAATGTAATTAAAACGTAACGTTGGCAAATGCCTTTCAGTAACAATTAACGGCGTGAAAAATTCTGTGAAAAGTAAAAAAGTTGAGTAGTCGGTTAATATATTTTCTTCGCCTACCCTTTTACGATACAGCATATTTCTTAGCAAAAATATGTATATACATTTTTTATAATATACATAGTTCTTTGTGTTCTTGAATCTTTTGGAAACTTCTATATAAGTTTTGATAAAAATAAGTCAAATTCAGTATCTGCTAAAGAAGATGATAATTTTATGAACATTCTTTTGACATACATATATTAGCAAGCCCATTGCTTAATCCTCAAGATGCACCTTCTATACATATAATAAAATTCTAACTAAGCCGAATCTGTATGTTAAATATTTCTTTGAAAATTATATTGAAATAGTCATTACTATTGATACAGAGGCCGAATTTATAGTTTTTAAAAATTTTGTCTGTCTATCTATCTGGGAACGTATCACTAGAAAACCACTCGACAGATTTTGATGATATTTGGTATGATGATAGCTGGTTATCCAGGTCAACGTATAGGATACTCTTTACTGCGGGAAAACATCTCATTTCTCAGAAATCTATACTATACGTTAAAACGGGTGTGTCGCCAGTTTGTTACAAAACAATACTACCTATCACCTACTATTTTTTCAAAAACATTGCGAGTTTACAACACATTTACACATTTTAGTTTACTTTATTATTATAGTTGACATATTGTTTTAAACAACTGTGATTATAATAAAGAATACTTTAATTTTCTAGTAGCAAAATAAATGAAGACATGAATTGTCGCTTATTTGACTTGAATAAACTCCAGAACCACTATGCCACATCCACACTATTATTCTTCTTACATTGAGTTATTCTTTCATTAAGATATAGTATAATACCAATCATGTTAAAAAAATCAATTTAGTACCTATAAAATTTTCTTGAAAAACACGATGAGTGCAAATAATTAACTATAACATCACACATATTTTTTTTACATTTTTAATAAATAATTCAGTTGAAATTTAATGAATTTATAACTTAGTGAGTAAGTGTGATTAATCGAGATAAGTGACATTTATTCACTCATTAAGAAATATGATTGTAAGTGAAGTAATGGTTAAAAACTAGTTGAAATTCAGCGGAATACTAAAATTTCTATTTATTATACTAAAATATTCCCTTTTGAAGCAATATTACTGGCATTTAACCGCTAGAGCTGTCATATAGTTGGTATTCTGGCATCTCAAACTATGTACTACTGGTTTCGAAGTTAGCGACTCCAAGTTAGAAACCTCTTCCAATATCTACGATATTTGTCATATTACTTCCGAAGTAGGAACCAAATTCAGCTCAATTTGTAGTTTGTGAATGTTTTAAAGGAAGTTCGAGGAGTATTGGTGATTTCTTGATTTTTTTTAAGTTTTTTGCTAGCTGTAAAAGCTGGATAGGCTTTTTATCTATATTATAATCTTATTACAAGACCAGGAGGCTGATTTATGCAGGTTTTTGTTTTTTTAATGAAACTTAATTTAAATAAAACTATCTATTCGTATTTTTCGCGGATTTATTTTTATTGTTCGTACCCGACGTGTTGAGTGCTTTACAATAAATATGATCATGGGAGAGAATAAGGTTTTAGATGTTTCAAAAGTTATTATATAGTTATTGCAGACGGGATCTAAGCACAAAGTTATACATTAATTTGGAAAAAAGAGCATTGGTACCAAAGTGCATTCTAATTAGTCTTAGTATTGTTTGACAATTTCAAATATTTAATTTAGGTTTTATAATTTACTAGCATTGCCCGCGGCTCGGCCCGCGTTCGATGACCAAAAATCAAATTCTTAGGTTTTACATATTAGTATACTCTTACAATGCAGTTTTTGTATTTTTTCTCAGAAATGAGATATTTTCCCGCGGTAAAAAGTATCCTATATGTTGATCCAGATAACCAGCTATCATCATACCAAATTTCATCAAAATCTGTCCAGTGGTTTTCTCATGATGAGGTAACAGACAGACAGACAAAAACTCTAAAAACTATAGATTCGGACTCTGTATCGATAATAATGTATATTTCAATTAGATTTTCAAAAAAAAAATTACAGATTCGACTTAGTTACAATTTTATTATAGAAAGATATAGATATAGGTTTACAATTTTAAGGTCTTTTTAAATAAAACTATTGTTCGTGCAAAGCGCCTGAATAATTATTGAGGCAAAATTGCATATTGTATAAAAAATCGCGGTGTGTCTACTCCACCTCTTGGGTATTTTTTTTTTGTAATAAATTATTAAATCTTTTGTAAATGCATCAAGAACACGTAAATTAGACATTACACATAAATTAGATAATAAAACTTACCGTGAATGAGAAGAATACAAAGGTAATCTAGACAAGAATTCTAAAATAATGTTTTCAATATTTTTAAATTTCATTAGAGATCGAGCTGATTTAATAGAAACCTTAGATAATTATAATAATTTTAAATTAAAATGTTTAAAGTTAAAAAATATTGTAAGGTAATTGGTGCAATTTTCATTTTGTTATTTGTGTGTAGGCTGTCTGTAACAAGTAACAACTATACCTTCGAGACATCTAACACCTCAGTCTCTCCCGTGACCATGATTGCTGTAAAGCATTCGAAACGTCGGGAACCAATAATCCAAATAAATTCGCGAAAAAACCGAAAAGATAGTTTTATCTAAAATGTCAAATATTCGCGTAAATCTAAGAAAGTATTATCTTTTAAAAGATTATTTTAAAAAAAATATCAAATATTATCTAAGAAAGTATAATGTGCAGACTAGATCTAATTTATAGGTCAGTGTGCTCAAACAATTATATTAATGTATTTACATATGGATAAATTGTTCTTATTATAATTATGGTATGTTTGTTACTTTTCCACGCTTATACAGCTAGGCCGATTTGAATGAGATTTAGTAAACAGACAGACTATGACCAGGGAGTAACATACATATAGGCTACTGAAAGATACTAAGCACCCAAGCAAAGCGCGAGTAAGTCGCTAGTGCAGTATAAAGATATCTATACTAATATTATAAAGAGGAAGTTTTGTTTGTTTGTACCGAATAAGCTCCAAAACTACTGAACCGATTTAGATGAAATTTAATAAGAAGATAGTTTAAGACCCTGGGAAGGACAAAGGATAGTTTTATCTCGGAAATCATCCCTTAAGGGGGTGAAAATGGGGATGAAAGTTCGTATGGGGACGAACCCGAGCGAAGCGAGGTCGAGTTGCTAGTATTTAATAAATTAAGCTTCTAAATACTGGAATGATAAGTTTGAAGCGGAAGCGCGTTAAAGAGAAATATTCTTACAATATGTAGATTGCCATTGTTGTTAATTTTAGATGATATTTTATTTCCCTTGTGTACAGCGTTATGCGTTGGTTGAGGGCTGAGGGAAAATAATAAAAATATACATAATAGAACTTAAGCATGTTCACGTGGATCCTATATTAAGTACGAGTATGTTATAGTAAAAGTAATAAGTAAGAATGCGTATAGTATTGAAATAACCGGTAATTATTAATAATTGCAACACTGTTGATCAAATAAACATGGCAATATACTATCAAAAACCATAATGCTTTACCCCATATATAAACCTGATTACATATATTATATAGTCTATCCTATACTTTCTCGGACGCACCCAAGAGAAGCAAGGGTAAGGCGCTAGTATTGTATAAGTATAACCAAAAATACAGTTTATTTTAGGTGAAATTAAACGAAAAACTAATATAAAGCATCGCGTACATTGTGGTATAGAACATTCTCTCAAGTATATTGGAAGCGAAAATGTCGTAGCACATCTGTTCTACTATAGACATATATCAAGTTCGAAGGCAAAGTAGGCGATAAATCTTCAAGTACATAATGCACTTGAGAGAGTGTGTTGGTCTGTTGCATTATACTCTTAATAATTTTAATATATATTTATTCTATTTAATATAAAAGAAAGAAAGTAGCTAAAACCTTGTTGATGTATAATAATATTTTCCTGATCTATTTCGGTCACAACGATTAATTTCACTAAAACTTGCCACTAATTACGCAAGATATATTGTAGTACGTATAACTATAAACACAAGTGTAGATTCTACTTTTCCATTCACGTTGTTCCACCATCCTAACTTTGGGCGGTTACTAAAAATTTCTTTACAGAAAACTTAATATGTAATATCTAGGCCCGACTCGGGACTCGAATCCAGGACCTCCAAACCTGCATGCACATGCCTACCATTGTGACTAGACCAATCAGGCAGCAACTTTAGCACAAACTTCAAACCTAAAGGCTAGATTTACTTGTATTTTTAATTTATTTAGACCCACTCTTGACAATTATACCCGTAAACTATTCAAAAAAAAACATTCCTTAAAATTTGCAGACATAGTATAAAATATACAAAAAACACCAGAATCGGATACGTCCTCTTTTTTTGAAGTTAGTAAATTCAACAATTAACTTAGCTCCTCTTTCTAAACTTTTAAGCAAATTGATTCATTTCTATAACCAAGTATATTCTTAATATAATTTTATTATAAATTCAAAAACAACATTTTTCTTATTTTTCAAGTTAGTCATCTTAACAAATAGCAAAGCAACTTGTGTGGCATTTATGGAACTATGGTCTGGCCGTGGTTGGCATTGTTTCAAAGTATGCAGACGCTCATTTCTACTAAAACATATCTAATATTCTCTCTGTCACGCTAGAAATTCGGTAAATTAAAGTTTTGACAAGTATTACTATACGTTGTTAAGTACGACATTCATACGACGATTAAAAGTCAAATGTTCTTTGTTTTAACATGTTTTAAGTGAAATAAATAGTTTTAGTTATGCATTTCTATTTTAAATTGTTATTTTATGCAAAGAAAGTCGTGGGTTTGAGTCCCGTTTAAAGGCGAGAAATATTTTTTACGGGCTGGGCGTATACAAAAATATTGTTTATATCCATACTATCTATACTAATATTGAAAGTCTCTGTAGGTAACTTCTGTAGGTTCGGGCTTAAACCGCTGAACAGATTTTGTTAAAACTTGGCGATGACATAGATTTCATTCTGGGATCAGAAATAAGGTACCGATACCGCGAACGAAGCCGCGTAAAAACTATATTAAAATAAAAAGAAAGAGGTATATATTAGTTTTTAGGCTACAACATATTTCGTTAAAATATTTGTGCTATTCCTGGTGAACCATTTTACAACGTAAGTTGACGAAAAAAATGAAAAAAATCGCGACTGAAACACAAAGTTACATAAGGGACTCGCATATACATACATATACAGTTATAATATAACAAATGTTGGAAAAATGCATATTTAAATAATATTATAGATTTTTAAATAAATTTTTTATTTTAAAGTAGGTATTTCATTTTTGGTACAATAAATCTTAACTTTAAGATATATTTATGAGTTAACATTAAATACGAAATTGGATCATCCCGAAAAAGCCGATTGCTCTTGTTACGATAAGGTGATTAAATAACAAATACGAATTCGTGAATAAAACATTCCCTCATTTTGTATCGAGAAAGGCTTTATATAAATAACTAGCGACTCACCCTCGCTTCGCTCGGGTTCGCTTCCCTATAAAAACTTTCATCACCATTTTCACTCTTAAGGCAGTATTTCCGCGGTAAAAACTCTCTCGGTCTCTATCTTCTTACCAAATATCATCTAAATTGGTTCAGTAGTTTCGTAGCTTATTTGGTACAAGCAAGCAAGCAAACAAACAAACAAAAAATCTTTACTTTTTATAGTATAGGTGTGAAATACATTCCAGACATAGTTAGATAAAGTCTTTATTGTAGTAGGTATCAATAAATTAACCTTATTGTATTAACTGAGCAATACTTCTATATATGTAAATATATAATTTTACTTTGTGTTTTTCGGAAACGGCTCTAACGATTTTCATCAATTTTTTTTCAAAACTTGCTAGATTCTCTCAGATATGTAGGTTTCTTTAGGATGTTTTTCTTTATCGTATGACGAGTGGTAATCATCTTGGAAACTATTTCCCCATGAAAATATCACAGGCGCAAGACCCGGGACTTGAACCCGCTTCACATAGTTTCCCGAGCGAACTGAGCTACCACTGCCCTAAATATCAATAAAAATATATAAATATAAAAACTAATATCAACATTTCTCCCATTTGCGTAGTTATAAAAACGATTTTAAAAAACAACACAAAAAATTTTAAGACTCTTATTTACAATATTTTAGAAATATGACTAAAACACAAACACACATCCTAAAATGGTCATTTACATAAGAAACCCTAAAAGCTATTGTTACAAAATTGAATTATATATAATTAAAATAAATACCTAAGAATTTACTGTTACAGTTGTGTACAATATTACGTATTTTGAGCAGTAAAATTACTCTTCGGGCTGCACGTTCCTCCAAGATAACACTCAGATTGCCTAATACCTAGTCCCGAGATTAATAGTAGGTGCAATAACAATCCCGTAATTTTGCTGAGACAAAAAGCTTTGGTCTTGTATTCTATCTATATGCAGATTCGGACTAAAACGGTTTCAACCAGCATTAATATTTAAGTACAATTGAAATTTAACTTTATACCTCAAGTACATTTCGGTGCTAGTAAAAGGCTACAAAAGCTGAACCTGTTTAATAATTGTTAAAGCTATTCAACTTTTAGTGTTGCTTTTTAACTTTGTTCTGTATTTTTTGAGGCTAAATTATATGTTAACATAATCTCATGGTCATGGTTATATAGTAATAGTTTAAGTACTACATTCGAAATCGAACCCACTACCAATTTTACTGAATGGTATCACGTAAATTTTAACACAGGTTTGGCTCAGTTTGTAGTGACCCTACTTGCTGTGCCAGCGGTCGCGGGTTCGAGTCCCGCTGAGGGTATTCATTTGTGTGATGAACACAGATGCTTGTACTCCAGTTATGGGTGTTTATATTTATAATATGTACGTATTTAAAGTTATATATGTGTAGTGTATCAACTATCTAGTATCCATAATCCGTTTGGAATCCACAGTACAGTAAATATATAAATAGAATTGAAAACATCCAGATTAAATTTAATAAGCATTTATTATATAGATCAAGAAACAATAATCAGATTTTTTTTAGTTTAGTCTCCCTATTGGATCGCCGACGCCTAAAGGATGAACTTTTTCTATTTAAAATTATCAGAAATCATGTGCATTCACCATTTCTTTTAAGTAATATATGTTTAAGATGTCCTCGACCGCAATCACGTAATTTGTCATTATTTTATCTACCTAGAATAACAACTAATTTATGCACGTAATAGCTTTATATACCGTTCTTGAAAATTGCATAATGAAATATTTAATGACAGAGATTTATTTTCCCTTTATTTAAATAAGTTGAAAATTTTTACCAGAAGTGTCTGTTCGTGATTTCCCCATTTTTTTTGTAATACTTAAAATTATAATAAGCTAACATATATCTACCTTAAGAATGTGTAAACAGTGAAGACTTAATTGGTGTATGTAATTTTTTTTATTTCTTTTGTTTATAATATGTTTTTTTTTTTTTTTTATACTATTCAGAATTAGTGCTTGACTACGTTCCACCTGATGGTAAGTGGTAACGCAGTCGTAGATGGTGAGTCGCACTAATTCAGTAGCCACCTATTCACTCTTGCCTTGAAGACACCCATATTATAATCGGTCGGAAACACCGACGCAGGCAGGTTGTTCCAATCCTTAGCCGTACGTATAATAAATGACGTAGCGAAGCGCTTCGTGCGGACGGGTGGAATGTCCACGACATAAGGATGGAGACCAGCCGTTCGTCGGGTTGTCCGATGATGGAAAGGGGATGGGGGAATTAATTCATGTAGTTCCTGCGCACACTCTCCGAAATGTAACCTATAGAATACACAAAGGCTGGCAACCCTACGTCGGTGATCGAGGCTTTGTAGGTTAGCTTTTACCAGCGTAGGGTCACCTATAAGCCTTTGAGCACGCCTCTCAATCGAGTCCAAGGCTGACAGATGGCATTTCGCAGCACCAGCCCATATGTGGCTACAGTATTCCACACACGACCGGACTTGCGCTTTATATAAAACAAGAAGCTGTCCCGGCGTGAAATACTGTCGGACCTTTGCAAGGATGCCAACTTTCCTCGCAGCTACATTAGCCTTAGACTCGATGAACCGCCCGTAGTTCATGTTGGGGCTGATGTCCATCCCTAACAACTGCAGACGTTCTGTGTATTCCAAAGGCACATTCCGGAAAGTAGGAGTCAAGGTGAAAGGACTCCTTTTAGTGGTGAACAGGCACGCCTGTGTTTTGGTGGCATTGAAACTCACAAGATTGGCATCGCCCCAAGTGGAGACTGTCCTGAGTGTGAGATTCAACCGCTCTACCATGGCCTCTCTTTCGGACTGAATTTGATCTCTACTGGCCCGAGGATTCGGCAGGTATCTCTGTACAATAGTGCTGTCGTCTGCGTACCCATAGATACCGGGTATAAGCAGATCGTTGATATGCAGCAGAAACAAGGTTGCAGAGAGGACAGACCCCTGAGGAACTCCTGAGTTGGTCTTTAAGGGTTGTGATGAACAACCATCAACCACAACTCTGAGTGATCGGTCGCTCAGGAAGTCTTTAATCCAGCCGATCAGGCCAGGAGATATGCCATAGGCTGAAAGCTTATTTATAAGGCTAGCGTGCCAGACCCTGTCAAAAGCCTTTGAGACATCGAGGGAGACGGCAATCGCCTCCCCGCTTCTGTCAATAGTTTCGCCAAAGGTGTGGTTGGCATACACTAGAAGGTCCCCAGTCGACCGATTCCGGCGAAACCCATATTGTCGATCACTGAGGAGATCGTTCTGTTCTAGGTATGCCATAAGACGAGTGTTCAATACACGCTCCATAATCTTGCAGAGTATGGAGGTGATTGAGATCGGACGATAATTGGCAGGGTCAGCACGGCTTCCTTTCTTGGGCACTGGTTGCACATTGGCAAGCTTCCAGGATTTAGGCACTATTCCAGTCTTAAGAGAGAGGCGGTACAGACGTGTCAGTATCGGAGACAACTCGGGAGCACATGTTTTAAGGACTATCGCTGGTATACCATCAGGACCACTGGCTTTATTCACATCTAGACGACACAATACTCTTTTAACCTCTTTATTAGTAATCGCAATTTCAGGCATTGATATCCCGCAGTGAGGTAGATGTGGTGGAGTTGCATTGCCAGAGTCTAGACACGAATTTTGGGCAAAAAGAGAGGCAAGCAAAGTCGCCTTTTCCTTTGCCGTATGAGCTAGGGATCCGTCAGATTTTACCAGCGGTGGCAGTGAGGGCCGAGAGAAGTTCGTCTCGACAGCTTTGGTAAGGGACCAAAAAGCTCTGCTGCCAGATGGTTGGGCAGAGAGCTTTGCGCCAAAATGTGTAATTCGGTCAAGACGAGCCTTCTTTAATGTCTTTTTGTGGGACTTGGCGGCTAAGTTAAAGGCTCTCTTCTTGGATCTTACATCCGGAGCTTTGCGGTCTCGAGCATCAACCCAGGCAAGGTAAGCCGATTGCTTACGCTTTTCAGCAAAGGTGCATTCGGCATTAAACCATGGGCGAGCTTTGCCACCAACGGGTACATCAGAGAACGGGATAAAATATTCCATCGCTTGATGCACCACATCAGTTATAGCATCCGCACAGCTCGACGGATTGGAAGAAGAGAAGCAGACCTGCCGCCAAGGAAAGGATGCAAAAAAATGTCGCATCTCATCCCAATCTGCTGACTTGTATTGCCATACTCGTCTAACGCCAGTAGAATCGTTATCTCGTGGAGAGTAAGACGATACAGTTTTTACCAGACAGTGGTCAGAGCTACCCAATGGGGATGAAACCTGGATGTTATATCTGTCTGGATCAGTTGTCAGCAGAAGGTCCAGACAATTAGCTGAGTGGCCATCTACATCGGGTACCCTCGTCGCTTGTTCAACCAACTGGGAGAGTCCAAGTGATACCGCAAACTTCCACGCTTCTCTCCCAGCATGGTCCGTCTTCTGGTATGGGAACAGCCAATCTTCATGATGGGCGTTAAAGTCCCCCAGAAAGACAAGCTGCGCGGTGGGGTACCGTTGCATAGCCACATCAGCGGCCTCACTGAGATATTCAAACAATCGAGTTGTCTCCTGGTCACCTGTGTGCGATCGGTAGACACAGGAATACAGGATCTTTTCGATTCCTGTATCTACGATAACCCAGATCGTAGAAAATGTGTGGTCTTCAAGGTGGCGGAGGCGCTGTAAACAGAGGTCATTTCGCACGTACAAACAGACCCCGGCCCGTGAGCTAAAATTATGCTCCAACGTGTAGCCGGGATAGTCCAGGTACTCAGCACTCAATGGACATTGAATCTGCGTCTCCGTCAGAAAGAGCATGTGCGGCTGCGCAGTCTCGAGGTGAAAGTGGACTGATGAGAGATTTGTGTGCAATCCTCGGATATTTGTGAGGTGCACTTTTAATGAGGGGGAGTGCAACCGCTTAAAAACATTACTCTTTTTTCGACTTTTCATGTAAGTATTTTTTTTTATGGAAGAGTGAATAGGATGGAGAATGGCAGTTGAACGAGGCGCTGCACGAGCCTGGCGGTGATATTGATGATGTCATGTCACAGAGGGCTTAGTCTGGAGACTGCGGGGACGCCCGAACCCCCCCAAGGATCGCCATCGGGCCCCCTCCCCTGGTCGCCAACCAGCACGATGGAGCCACCCTGGGATTTTTCACAGATGGCGGGGCAGCCTTTCATGGGTGGCTAGCCCACTAGTTGGGCCCCCTACTGTCTGCGGTCGGCCAGCGGCAAGCCGTGCTTCGGATCCCGCTACCCTCCGCGACTAAGCTCTCGACACAACAAACAACAATTCACCACCAACACGGCTAGTGTACAACACAACTATTCAGACCCATTCTCCATACGGCTTCATCAGCCTCGACATGCCGGAACGCGCTGTTGGGCGCTTGGCGGCACGACTTCTGCTGACGGGTGGTAACCGTGCCGTCGGCCGATGTTGAGGCCTACCACCGCGACTACCACGGTGTTCGGTAGTTTGTCCCTTAGTCGCCTTTTACGACACCCACGGGAAGATATGGGGTGGCCATATTCTAATTGCCGTAGCCACACAGCAAAAATATGTAACATAATACTGTTTGTCTTCCAAATAAATAAAATAAAAAAATAATAATACAGGCCTCGTAGCTTACCATGGAACTAGATGGCGCTGTGTCTTAATGTCCCAACATATTTATTTATTTAAATGTTATCATTTTAGACATTATCTAATACATTATAAATATCTCGTGCCACGGTGTTTGTGGTCACTCTACTCCGATTTTAATGATTTTTTTATATTTAGTAGTATGAGAATAGGTAGTAAAGCATTTTTTACCCTCATAACCTGTATTATTGTATGAACAAGATACAAATAAATTACTTACTATTTAGAAACGCTGGCCCATAGGTAAAATGACCAAGGCAAACTGTAGCTCAAGAGCTAGATTGCAGCAATGTGGATAGTAAGGTTTTCTGGGCTAGGCAAAAAAACTTAATGAGAAATGTCTTGCTCCCGCCTTATCCTTTTCGGCTACCATAATCCGTAACAGATCTGTTAACAAGATTTTAACATAACGCAATATGTAATGTAATCCAATAGATATATTTAGTAAAATGTTCTATAACTGTTTATTTATTTTGAAATCGTGGGTTCATATCTCGGGAAAGTAAATTAGGTCATCATGATAATTTGCCTCAGGCATTTCACAAACCAGCTAGCATTTGCCGACAATTCATTCTTAAATTGACGATTTATAGGTACAGTATGCCTGCATCAGATATCTCTGAATTTAATATAAACTACTCAAATTATACTGTCAATGTTATTTAAAGCAGACATTTTAAAATTATTAAAATCTCACTACAAAAAGGTCCAACGTAGCAAGCTGCATTTACTAGATCACGATATTCACCTATTAAGTAAATGGTACTGCCTAAACATACCTCGTAACGGACATGAGGAAATAACAGTGAATTTCAGAATGAAGCGTAGGATCAAGTACTAGTAACCTCTATTTAGCTTTTGTATTTGGATATATACTAATTTGTACTCATGGCTTTGCTTGCAGTGTAGGAAATAAAAAAAATGCATTATTTTACAGCAAATTGTTCGCATTATTCATACTTTATTATAAATATCAAGATTGATCAATCTATGATAGGGATAGTTCAAAGGACATTACCGTGAGTGGGAAAGAGATATAACTGTTTGCAAAAAACTCAGCATTAAGAAAAAAATATTCAAAATTCTTTTACTAAAATATTATTTATTTTATGCATATAAAGAGGCGATTGTGTTGAATTATAAGTAAGTTTGAAGTTAAATGAAGATTTAATAAAAAGACGTCGAGAAAAGTGTAGTGAAATGGTAGTGCTAATGAAAGCAGTAGTGGAATAGAGCTAAGTGACAGACTGCCCGACCACGAGTGTACGTGAACTGAAGTGACTCGAAACGTCGACGTGTACGAAATAGCAATGAAATATCTATATTACAAGTAACTAGATACGTATATAGCTTTAATTTCCGACCCTAGAAATTAAATTCATAATTTATAAAATTTAACCTCGCTTGGCCCTTGTGCGTCCCAAAAAGCCTAACAATATCATATTTACTACTTTAGGTTATAGACTATCTGAATACTACATCCAAACCCTTGTAACAGTTTAAACGTGAAGAAATAACAAACAAACAAAGAAACATATACACATATAACAACTTTCGCATCGACAAAATAGTTTTATTTTATTTTGTGAATATAAATTAAATATTGGAACTCAAAACTGGCTATACTTTAATGAAAGTGTCATACATACTTACATATATGGGTCACTGGAAGAATATGGATGTATAAGGAAGAAAACTAACAAAAAAATAAAAAATAAAACAACTATAATATCATGACCTTTGAGGCATCTAAAACCTCAGTGGCCATGATTGCTGTAAAACTTTCGAAACGTCGGGAATTAAAAATCAAAATAAATTCGCGAAAAATCCGGAAAGATAGATTTATTTAAGATATCAAATATTCACGTAAATCTAAAACAGTATTACGAATAAAAATGCAATGTAAAATCATTTTATTTTAGTAGTCACTTATAAAGCTATAACTCCGATGCATAACATCAACTGGCAAATGCAGATAAAGATTGTCGTAAGGAAACACTTGAAATTCAAAGTTTTTCCAGAAATTTACTAAGACGTGTATTCTTGCTCAACGCAGTGGAATAACTCGATGAAATACGCCCTATATCTCTTTTGATTCGAGAAAAATATTCCATTTGAAGAATATTGTGAGCCGGTCTCGCGTTTGGATTTTTGCCGTCAACATTTTTTGCATTTCTTTTCTATTTTTTTAATTAATTATCAATCATAAGTCGATGAGAAAATATTTTTACTTGCTATAGGCATTATACACTTTTTAACTTTAACGTTGGAAAATATACTAACGCACACCACCTGCATACATACATACAGGTGGTTACGTGAGACTCACCTCTTTTTTTTTTTATCGTCGGGAAATGCATTTACGCATACCACCTGATCCCCCAGGTGGTGATGTGGGGCTCACCGGCTAGAAGAGCCGGTACTACCCACTAAAACCCGACATCCCTTCCCCCCGCCTTAGTGGGACGCCGCAGGATCGCTTGCTCATAACTACTACGGCGCCCCGGCGGCAGGTCACCAAACCAATGGGGCTGCTCCACAGTCAACTCTGCTACGTCAGAGAGGTACCCGGAGCAGCCCCATAAAACCTAAACACCGCCCACCGAAGTGGGCCACCTCCAATCGGCTGCAGAGGACAGGGAGAGCGGCAACGAAACACCGTCACTCCTCTTCCCCTGCAGCCCCACCGCATCCGCCATCAAACGGTGGCGGCCCCGTCTAGGCCGCGGAAGGTAGGGAGAACGGTGCACCGAAATACCGGCACTCCGCTCCCGCCGCGGCCTACCCCTCCGCCGAATGCGGGCCTGCGACCACAGTCCCGCAACCGGCACCCATCATCCGGTTGTGGGACCAAGCGGTCCCACCACCGGTGGCCACAACGTCTTCGGCTCGAGGCCTAGACGAGCGGCCCCATCCAAGCCATTTGGTCCGCGCCGGATTTCTCCGGTACCACCCGCCCCTCTAAGCGGGTGGCATGCCCCTAGCCGCCACTTGGGGACGCGCCCGGTAGGAGTTGGCTTCTCCCCCGGGACGTGAGACTCACCTGCTAGAAAAAACCGAACTGCCCACTAAAACCCAACGTCGACTGGCCTACCGAGGCAGACCATAGCAACCAGAAGACTGCTATCGAACCCGGTATCTCCACCGTAGTCTCTGGCCACACGCCACTGTCACACACACACTAAATAAATTATTATTTATATCGAAGCGTAATAAAAAGTAAGCTTCAGAGTGCCGCTCCAGAGATTTATTTTCCGTTAGAACGTGATTTCTAAGATTTTAAAATGTCTTTTCCGCGATGTATTGATTTCGACTTGCAATCGTGGTGAAGTTGAGTAAAAGGAATAAGACTTACTCGACTATAGAAAAGGGTGATTTTTGATTATTTGCTAAATCCGTGGATATATTTTTAATAATAGCATGTTATGATAACTTTTGAACCTATTTTAATATTATTCCTTCATTCTGGTACAATTTTAGAGTAGAAATAATGTTAGAAATAGTATAACATCTCTCTGAAAATACTTTTTGTACCAAACTCTTTTGTGTGAATGGCACACTGCGTCCTATAAACATTTTTTAGTTCTTATTTTTGTAAAATATTACCCGAAACTCGAAAAAGCATCTTTATATTCAACTATCGTCTCACCCTCGCTTCGCTCGGGTTCGTCCATAGAATGCTTCCCCATACAAATATTCAGGCCCATTTTCATCCCCTCAAGGGATTATTTCCGAGATAAAAACTATCCTATGTCCATTCCAGGGTCTCAAACTATCTTTTTACCAAATTCCATCTAAATTGGTTCAAAAGATCCAGAGATTACCTCCTACAACGTCACAAACTTACAAACTCACAAACTTTACCTCTTTATAATATTAGTATAGATTTAAACATTTCAGTAAACAGGAATTCATTCTACCAACATCAAAATAATATAAGCGTTTCTTAAAACGCAAAACTTATTTAAATATGTCCAGCTGTCGAAGACTCACTTCAAGATAAACGTACCAAAATTTTAACGTCCTTTTTATGTGTCGCCGGATAAAAACTTTATTCATTCTATTTTAAGCCATTAGGTTACTTTTTGCCGTTCCCCAATCACAACTAACATTACAAAAGCTCTAAGAAATCAGTTTGAGAAGATCTTTTACGATGATATAAAAAAGCATTGGGATTAAGTTGTCGATTTAGTCTCGCTTGGAATGTAAATAAAGATTTTGTGATAATAGAATGTTACATAGTTGAGTTATAAGGAAATTGTATAAAACTAAACCCACTACCACTCTCGTATATTCACATGTATTCTAATATTGTTGACATATTTGGCTCACTTTGTAGTGACCCTACTTGCTATGGCAGAGGTCGCAAATTCGAGTCCCGCTGGGGGCATGTATCATGAGCACAAATGCTTGTACTCCAGTCATGGATGTTTATACTTATAATATGTATATATTTAAAGTTATATATGCGTATTATATCAACTATCTGATATCCATAACACATGCCTCGTAGCTTGTCATGGTGTTGTGTCTTAAATGTCCCAATACACTCAAGTTTAATTGTATTTTCTAAAAAATACCTCAGTATTTACATCTTTATGGTGGAAATAATTTGAAAACTAATCTAAAGCGTCCAGAATTATTTATATTAAATACAACTTACATTGCGTCGTCTCAGTGCTTATTTGTCCAAGCGACCAATTTACCGGAAAAGTTTTTACAACAGAATTACTGACTTTTAAATTGCTATTTATTGGTATAAAATAACCAATTTACTTTAAAAAACCTATAAATGTAATTTATGTACAAATGTATACATCTTAGAAATAAAAAATTGTTTTTAAAGTAGAGACAAAAACTATGTACTGTAAAGTTCATGAAGTGTTGGCAGTTTAAGCAAATAAGTACTAAGGTTACGATTGCATATTCAACAATTAAAAAAGTGTTTTGAGTTTGATAATGTAAAACTAAGATTTTCAAGAGTCAAGTGCTTGCCCTTTTGTAGACTAAATCAATAGATATTTGACCCTTTAGTATCCATTAAAAGGAGAGGATTATCGTCAAAGTCCTTAGTGACGATAACGGTGTCTATTCACTTGCTAATATAAATAAATAAATATGTTGGAACATTAATACTCAGCACCATCTAGGTCCATGGCAAGCTATGAGGCTTGTGTTATGGATACCAGATAGTTGATACACTACACATATATAACTTTAAATACATACATATTATAAATATAAACACCCATTTTTTTTTAACGTTGGGAAATGCATTTACGCACGAGATGTGGGACTCACCGGCAAAGCCAGTACTACCCACTAAAACCCAACAAAACCTTCCCCCGTCTTAATGGGGCGTCGCAGGATCGCTTACGCATTCAACTACGACGCCCCGACGGCAGGTCTGCCGAAGCAGACCACAACAACCACGGGGTTGCTCCACAGTCCACTCTGCTATCAGAGAAGTACCAGGAGCAACCCGCATGGTACACTGCCCTCCGAAGAGGGCCACCTCCCACCGCCCACCGAAGTGGGCCACCTCCCTGTGCGTTTCTTGGCTTCGCGCTCGGTTGGGTTGCCGGGCACTACTGAGCCCCTCCACCACGACAAGGTGAACGCACGATGAGGGGAAATATAAACACCCATGACTGGAGTTCAAACATTCATGCTCATCACACAAATGAATGCCCCCAGCGGGATTCGAACCCGCAACCACTGGCATAGCAAGTAGGATTACTACACACTGAGCCAAACGTGTCGTCTTATATGTACCTGATAATTCAGCCATATCAAGTGATGAAATTGTACATACATATATACATAATATATTCATCATTTAATTTAAAAACGTAGCGAAAATTCGTAAAACAAATGTGAAATTTCAATATAAAGAAATTATTATTAGTTGTTCGTTATAATTCAAGTATTTATTATATTTATACGAGATGTAAAAAAAATTGGAAGAGAAAAAGGTACAAAAGTGAAACAGTCAATGGTACAGATAATACTCTAGTATACAGAAAGCAAGACCTAAAAATTAATTATCTTTAAAGAAGTATAAAAATCACAAAAAAATATTTCAAGTTAAATCTATCCCAATTAGTTGTATTCAGCCTTTTTGACGTCCCACCGCTGGGCACGGGCCTCCCTTTAATACGAGGCGGATCAGGACATATTCCACCATGCTGACCAAGTGCGGGTAATAGTATTTCTGAAATTATGAAATAACTAATAAAAACTTTCAAAAGTACTTGTTAGACCATTCTAAAAGCAGCTTTAGCATAAATAGATCAAGTGGTTCCAGATATGCGTAAAGTTGCCCCGTGATCCAATTACGTGAGAATTGAATAAGCGTGGTTAAGTGCTGCTTATAGTTCCCAATAATGGTTAATTGCTGACATTTTGCATAAGCTACCTGGGACTTACCCACATTTCCATTGAGTACGCTCCTAAGTCCTAGGTGTTCATTCATTGCTATTTAATACACAGTGACAGACACGGAATAAATACAAGATATAAGGATAAACTGGTAACGCCTAGCTTTCGCCTTCAAAAAGTAGTTAGATCGTTTATTGGGCAAGGTGTACGCATGTATAATAGAATTCCACAGTCGATATTGAGCTTGCCATTTAAAAAATGTAAGTCTAAAATTAAAAATATTATTGAATAAAGCTTATTACACAGTCACGGAATACTTTGTAGATGTCAATATGTGGAACTGATATCTAGTTGGGTCTCACGTAGGACAAGTAGATTTATTGTATTACAATGTTGTAAACAAATATTATTTTGAGAGAGCAACTGTTGAGTTTCTCGCCGGCTCCTCTCAGCAGAACTGCCTTCCGAGCAGAGGTAGGTTCCTCACGGATGTACATACTGACATTTAATTAAAATTTAAAATGTAAAATTAACGATTCAAAAGTGCTTGTAAAAATCTATTTGTATAAAGTATATTTTGATTTGATTGATTCGTCTGGAGCCAATCCTAGAGGAAGAATCAAGTCATAATATTGTCCTTAAAATCCTTTGAGGTTTATTTGATAATTGAAATGATATTTTACTGTGTTTATATTTCAAACTAGGCGTAGCAATAAAAATATTGAAAAAAAACTATCTTTTCGGATTATTTCGCGGATTTATTTTGATTTTTGGTTTCCCACCAAAATAAATCCGCGAAATAATCCGAAAAGATAGTTTTATTTAAAATGTCAAATATTCGCGTAAATCTAAGAAAGTATTAAAAATATTGAATTTAAAACTCTAATATATAAATAAACAAACAGATGGACAAAATATATTTTAAAAATAAAAACCTGACTGCATAAACGGAAACAAAAAAAATGAGAACAAGTTGACGATGGAACATAGTATAATCACAGATCACATAATACTATACAAGTATAATGTAATTAGTAGTATATACTAATAAAAGCGAGATCAGAATTTTATTCTACAGACGTAAAATATTTTTAGGTTTAGATTCTTTATAAAATGATATAAAACGAAATGAAATATATTATGATGCAAAATGCGATATTTACAAATTTGCTTTATTACTTTTATAAGATTTCGATATTTCATTACTGTTAGAAGCATCAAAAAAAAACAACAATATTTAATTTTACACAATACTAATACAGGTGGAGTAATTATATTAAGGTTTATGTACCCTTTTAGCTAAAATTCTGCTAAAATTATGAGCACGAAATTTGTGGAGATGGATGAATGGATGTTTGTTAGTTAGTCTTTCACGCAAAAACTACTGAACAGATTTTAATGAAACTTTACGGTAATAGCTTAAGTCTAGCTTATACATCAGAATAACACAAAGTTGTAGTAGTAAAGCCGAGGGAAAACCCTAGTTTAAAAATTGTAATTCAAAACAAAGACAGCTGTTTTACAACCTATAAGTTCTAAAGATTAATAATTATGAGCTCGTTGTTCGAAGCCATATTATGTTTTAACACCTTCAGGTATATAATATATTTCTAAGAAATTAATTAAATTTCTAAGAAATCTATTTTTAACTGTAACGCCGGCGTGTCCGCGGTCGTTGAGGGATTAACGCAATTATGTATGTAGTTATTTTCACGGATTTATTTTGATTCTAAATAATAAATAAATAAAACTATCTTATCAAAATAAAACATCAGCAATCAAAAATTGCTGACGTTTTACTTTGATAAGATAGTTTTATTTAAAACTAGTATTGCCTGCTCCTCCGCCCGCGTTCAAATTACCAAAAACCAAAATTCTTAGGTTTTACATATTAGTATACTCTTACATTGCAGTTTTTCTATTTTTTCTCAGAAATGAGATATTTTTCTGCGGTAAAAAGTATCCTCTATGTTGACCCGGATAACCAGCTATCATTATACCAAATTTCATCAAAATCTGTCCAGTGGTTCTCTCGTGATGCGGTAACAGACAGTCAGACAGATAAAAATTCTAAAAACTATAGATTCGGCCTGTGTATCGATAATAATGTTTATTTCAATAAGATTTTCCAAAAAATATTCAATGTACAGATTCAGCTTAGTTACAACTTTATTATATGTATAGATGTCAAATATTCGCGTAAGTCTAAAAAAGTATTATCCCTTATAAAGATAAAAAAAAATGGCAGCGCGTGTAATCCTAATGTATTTTTTTGCCGAATTATGCTTAGTAACGATAAAAACATAACGAAACAAAATATAAAACCAAGTTATAGTAATTTCAAAAGGTTTTTCTAGAGCACCTTACCTGTTGACTGTTGAACCATTTCGAGCGTATTTTAGAAATATGTTAATCAAAACTAGATTAAGTGCGGCTTCACAAGTGAAGTTGTAGAGGTGGAGAACTTCAATATGTGCTTATAAATAGTTGGTAACATATGAAGTGAAATGCGATATTTGATTTGTTGAGGCCAAAGTGTTTATTAGTTTCTGAATTTTGCTAAGCTATAAGCATTTGACTAAGTTTAAACTAAAAGTAGTATTCATTTTAAAAGGTAATCTAAAAAATATAATCTAAAAAAGGTAAAATTTAACAATTTATTAATAAGAATAATTGTAATACCGTTTTTGGTGATTTGACTTCCTACCAATAGATATAATAAATACTAAACTTTGTGAGTATGTATAGATATTTGTTATTCTTTCACGCGAAAACTACTGAATGGATTTTAATGAAACTTTACAATATATAGCACGTACATACATCAAAATCACACATAGGCTACTTTTTATCCCGGAAAAATGTACGGTTCCCGTGGGATAGATTTGTTTTTGTTTTAATATTATTATTGATATAATAATATATTTATTACCAATAATGAGTGTAATAAATATTCCCATTTCCGTTGAAGTGCTTCGCAAAGTATTTGTAGCAATAGAATATTAAGGTCGTGTGGTAGGTATACCTGTATTATCCTATACAATGTTTGTATCAAAATGCTATAATTTATTTAAATATTTAATAATATTTTGCAATAAATTCCTTTGATAAAATTTACTCTATCAGAAAATAAACATCAAAAGTTCACAACTGACTAAAAAACCACAATCTACAACAAATCACTTAAAATAACATCTGTTACTCAATTTCTGCCCACAAAACATCGAAGCTGAATAGAACGCCGAAGAAGTTTTCAACAAAATCTGATACTTATAGTCTAAAGTTGGCAAAGATAGCGAATTCCTACCTTCCAAGTTCCAACGTTTGATGTAGAATAATTCAAACCACTAAGGGTTCGGGAGTTTAAAGAGAATTGTTGCGAGCTTCTTTAATGAACGTTGCGCGTTAATTGATTGACCTGCAGGCTTGCTTGAGATTGAAATTGTATTTTTATTACTCGACACGTCTTTACCCATGGGTTTGTCTGCCTAAATATATATCGCCAGATTATCCACCATAGTTAAATACACACATGTACTTGTATATCTTAATTTTCTTGTCGATTAATTGAACAGTGTAGAAGTTACACTGTACTGATAGGCTACAGCAAAATTGATAGAATAAAAACCTTCTCAATTTACATGATATATTAAATGAATGAATCTGATATATATGAATAATGCTTTGTTTTAAAAGGGATTGGTCCCAGCTTTTAAGTTAGGAAGTGCTAAAAATCGATTAAAGCAAATGAGGAAAGGTAAAGTACAAAGTTTCAACGTATGTTATAATGTTTTTAACTTCCACTTTTCTAATTGTATCTGTAATGGAGGTAAATAATTATAAAAAGTAACAGATATTTTAAAATTTTCGATTTTTCATAGATAAGATATTTCCCCGCAGTAAAAAGTATATAAAAGTATATATATGTTGACCAGGATAACCAGCTATCGTCATACCAAATTTCATCAAAACTTGTCCAGTAGTTTTCTCGTGATGTGTTCCCAGACAGATAGACAAAAATTCTAAAAACTATATGTATATTCGGCCTCTATATCGAAAATAATGACTATTTCAATAAGATTTTTCAAAAAATATTTAGTGTACAGATTTGTCTCAATTGTGTATTCAGATATTTGAAACGTCCCACTACTCGGCATGGGCCCAGGCCATACTCCACCATACGGACCAAATGTTAGTTGGCGGGCTTCACATGTGTTTTAAATACTTGCTAGGTTCATTCCGACATGCAGGTTTCTTCATAATATTTTCCTTCACCGTATTGGCAAGTGATAATGATATCAGAAAAAAATTGCACATGAAAATACTAAAATTGCCCGTTCAGAGATTGGAACCCGCTTCACTTGGTCTACTAAGCGAGCACGTTACCACTGAGCTACCACTGCTCCTATCCTCGTAGTATCCAATAACACAATATTTTTTCATAACATTTATTTTTAGATTTAATGAACTGATGGCTCTGTAACCTTATTGAAGTATGACATTTCATAAACGCAAGTCACTGAAGCTATTATACAGCCTTTTAATAAAGCTTATAATGATTTATTTTGAACTCCTAAGACATTAATCACCAGACAAAGCGTATTTTTTTAAACGTATATATTTAGTATATTATACTTTTTAGCATTTTTGTCACAGACAGACAGACAGACAAACAAAAAGACTAAAAACTATAGATTCGGTCTAATAAGATTTTCCAAAAAATATTTAATGTACAGTTTCGGCTTAGTTACAATTTTATTATATGTATAGATTTGAAATTGTTGAGACATTATATTGCTTCCATAATAAAAAACATAATAACTACGTTAACAATATGTACGTACTACACAATACGTTTCACTTTAAATGTCGTTTCTTTAAGTGTACTTTTTTCCTTATTTTTTTGTGATTTCTTCGAAGTATTCCTTTACAAAAAGCTTCTTTTATATCTCTAAAATATCCTCAAGTGATTGAAATGTTTGAAAATTCCTTGGTTTATTCAATTAGGAGGAATATCACAATCAAATAACTTTTTCTTTAATATTGAAAAATATATGTAGGTAACTCCCCAAAGAGTCTAATCAAAGCCAAGTAAAGCATCACGTAGCTTGAAAACTCTGGATTGCTACTAATTTTTTTAACAAAATAATCCAATAATCTTTGCTCTGACCGGTATTCGAACCCAGGGCTTCAAGACATACTAGTTTTAAAAAAACAAGACGATCATAATATATTAGTATAGTGATACATCAATGGCTAGTAGAAACGAAAACACTTTGCAAGCTTTATTGTTGCAATGACTGGACTGTCAATAGAAGAATGTGCTCGTTAAAAATTGAAAAAAACCTAGCGATTGAAAAAAGCTCGATTCATATGTATGTATTGTTTATTTGTTTTTCCCCAATTTTGTTGTTGTTTGTTGGATTTTACGAAGCAATTATTTTTATTAACTATTAGTAGGAAATATACGTTATTGGTTGTAATTGAGATGGTGCTCGAAGCTTTTTTCGATGCTTATCGTTTACTTTTTGTATCATATTAGTGTAGCAAGCACTCGCTCTTGGATTGTCCTTATAAGTGTTTATGGTAGGGGTGGTCTATGGTTTTTCCGCCTGAAAAAAACAACTTCAAAAACATTCTAAAATTGGTTATAGCTCTACTAATACTGTTAAAAACCAGGAAACACTGTGCTCACTCAGAAGCACTAAATTTTTTATTTGATTAAAATGTCCTAGTTCAGAAAAAGTTATATTACTCTGATTTAATTCTACAAAACCATTAAATAAAGAAAATATTCATCAAATTAAGTGATAGATTATATAAAAAAAATTATTGCTAACAAAATCTGTAGCAAAGTACAAAATGAAAAAATATTTTCTAACTTCCAAGATTAAACTAAAATTTTTCTAACAATGTAAAAACTACTTTGAAAGAAAAAACAAAATATTTTTTCTGCAATAAGAGCAGCTCATCAAGTTGTTTAAGTTAGCATCTGGGGCCAATATATCAGATGGTGTAATTGCTTTGGCGAATTATTTTACCCAATTAGCTTCTAGCACGGAATTGGGACGGAGATTTAGTACTAAAACATGCCTGTGATACTAATACAGCTTGGATTTTACTTACACAATCTTGTATGTTTGTCCATTCGACTTTATTTATGTATTTTCTATCGATTCTTTATGTATTTTCTATTGGTCCTTACGGAAATTACAAAAACAATAAACAGCAGATATTGTCAAATATAAAATCTCACTAAATAATAGATTTAAATACTATATTTTATGTGTATATTATATTGTATGTATGTATTCAGCCTTTTATAACATCCCATTGCTGGGCACGGGCCTCTCTTTAATACGAGGGGGATCAGTCCGTAGTCCAGCACATTGGCCAAATGCAGGTTAGCGGACTTCACATGTCATTCGAAATCAAAATTTAACTAGAATTAAAAATTTAAGGAAAACATATGAATTTGCCTATATAAAAATCTGTTTTCAAAATTTTTATATTATTAACAGGAAAAAAATGTACTGAACTGTTTAGTGTGTGAAGATCTTTATATGTAATATATATAGGTTACTTTTAGCCCCGATACAATCGAACAAGACAATTTTAGCTCAGAATTTTTTATTAGGCTATGTAGTTTCTCGCCGGCTCTTCTCAGTAGAACTGCTTTCCGAGCCGGTGGTAGCTTCCTCACGGACTGACTACACTGACTCTCTTTGAATTATATTGACGATTGAATAGTACTTTAAATATACGAGCAAATGTACGTTGAACAAAGTTTAATTTAATTTAATTTCATTAGTATGTAGTGTAGAACTATATTTCCTTTAAAATATAATTTAATAAATTAAACAAACTTCATTTTAGATTAAAATACAGAACCAAATATATATACTAACCAAAAACTGATAATGGTGTAATTAACATACATAATAATACTAACATTATAATGAAAATATGGCAAAGAGCCGATATAAATTATACCCGAGGTCGATGTATGCATCAAGCTCGTCCCGAGAGACCGCTTCATTTGATATAGGAATATTGTGGAAATAGCTAATTTTAAATTATCCAATCTTCATATAATAACATATTATACTACTTTTCGTCCAGTGTCCGAAATTCGATCATAATCATTATTGAAAATTTGAGGAAAATATGTACATATTGTGTATATAATTTATCTATGTATATGAAAAAAAACTAGCTGTTTTAAATTTAATTATTGATTAAACTAAAGCTCTTCAAAAGGTACTAAACAAAGAAATGAAGGTCTGGTGACAAACAGAGGTGAAAAGGTATGTGTATATATAGTCTTTGCCTTAGTGTTGCCAAAGTATCGATAGTTTCAATATCAATAGTTTTCATCTAAAACAGACATACTACCGATAGCTATATCGATAATATCGATGTTATCGATAGTATCGATAGCGCGAAATGCGACAATACTATTAAAGGAGGGCAATGATATCGATACTATCGATAGTATTGATGATAATGAATTATAAATTATCAATAGTATCGATAGAATCGATACTATCAAAACTCTGAAAAACAATACTATGAATAGAATCGATACTATCGATACTATTGAATTTTTGATCAATCGTTGTTAATTTTTCGATAGTATTAGGTAAGTTTTAAAAACCATGTAATTAGACGAAAAGTCAGTATAAAAAAATTCGATTTGTACCACCTGTGAACTGTGTACAATACCGCCTCCGTGGTTGGTTTCCGGAAAACCAATTGTTAACTGACATACCGACGTATCCGCGACCCTTCAAGCGATACTATCGAAAAATGAGCTACTATCGATAGCTGAAACTATCGATAGTTTCGATAGCATCAATATTTTATTTCGAAACTTCAATAGTATTGATAGTATCGATAGTATTGTGATCAATGAATATTTCTTTATATATTTGTTCTCTATACATACTTTCATAAACCATTCATCCGATTGTGATGAAACTTTAGTCAGATCTTCTGTGTACACCCGCGATGATTTCTAGCCCAAAAAAGATTTATTTCTTTGTATGTTTGTCCTCTTTGTCTTCCTAAACCATTTATCTAGGAATGCACCGAGCGAAGCGAGGGTATATGCTAATATTGAATAAAAAATATATTCACAAACTTTTAAATGAAGTGATATTCTTATATAATACTTCAGTCCCCATGCATGTGCCGTCAGATTACGCGGGCTATTTGTATGCTGTCAGCTTACACCATATTTATTTTGGGTCGGCTTAAACTAGACCCTCTACATACATTTTTTTTATTTTTTACCGATGTGGTGCCTAAAGATAGGCCTTATGAAATATATTTTTTAGTTTACCGCTGTAAAAGTATTTTATTGCTGCATGTTTTGAAATTTAATTGTATTATAAATGTGTTCATTACATTTATAATATGTATGTATTTAAAAATATATATGTGTAGTGTAATTGTGACTTTCTTACACATAAAAGTAAAATCACCCAAAAATAGGTTCTTTCGATTTACGTCCATGCGAATAATTGTATGTGTGTCGATGTTTGATACGCGTCTTGTAAACGTCTGGACGTCTTATTTAGTATACAGATAGAATATGTAATATTAAAACTTAAAAGACATCTAAGGACGCATACGAGCAAAGGTAAGTAGCTAGTACTTGTAGTTCATTATTTTTACATTTGTTTATGTACACGGTGTTATATAAATATAATAAAATAAAATATTGGGATATTAACACACAGCACCATCTAGTTCCATGGTAAGCTACGAGGCCTGTGTTATGGATACCAGATAGTTGATACACTACACATATATAACTTTAAATATAATACATATTATAAATATACCCATGGCTGGAGTACAAACATTCGGGTTCATCATACAAATGAATGTCCCCAGCGAGTCTCAAACTGGCGACCGCTGGCAAGTAAGATACTACAAACTGAGCCAAACGTGTCGTCAAAACATACACGTTTAACTTGCATACAGATTGCCTAATTTAAGCAAAACTTGCACGAGGTGAAAAATAATCTTCATAAAACAACAGCAGTTTTAAGACGAGAAGAGTAAGGTATAATAAATAATTGATTGTTACAAAATTGGATGCGAAAATAACTGAAACAGTGATTTTTAAAAAAAAACATGCTTATTATTATGACAAAGAATCACAATTGTACAAAGGGTTATTTTCACAAAGGAATTGTGTTCTATTGTCAATACATCGCTAATGTGAGTCAGAATATTTCCAAATCACCTTTGATGTTAACAAATACGTATGTTTATAGCTGCAGTGGTATCAATGCTACTTTGCGTTGAACGTCACGAGTCTCAAAAATCTGATAACCATCAACAAAATCGTCGGTATCCAACAGAAATCATGTTTACTGTGTTAAATATACAGATAATACTTAATAAGATAAAGTTGACAAATACTTAGTAAAAAAAAACCGACTTCCAGGCACTAAAATGTAAAAAATAACTAAACGGCGGTATTCATTTAGAATAGATACCTAACCACATATTTTCGAAGTCGGTGCCAGCCGACGCATAGGAAATCTAATAAATTTTGATACGTAAAATACATATTTACCTATTATTAGATATTTATATTTTAAAATATTGACCTTGTATTTAGCCTATTTATTAAAAAACCAGTTAAATTTATAGTAGATAATAAAATTAAATTATAATATAGTTCTCATTATTTTCACTTTCAATCAATGTGTCATTTTTGTATTATGTAATTATTTTACTATTGTTGTAGGTTGCACCTGTAGACCGATCATTCACTTGTATTTTTAATTCCACATTAAAGTTACCAAATTTCAAAATTACCGCTCAATCTCATTCGTGTCTTCCTCACAAAACGTGACACTGGCAGAATGGATTACGTCTATTAACGCAACTGTAAGCCATTTTAGAAAAAAAATGATATAGATGCATAAAAATAATATTAGTAATTATTTATGTTTTTCGAACTGTTCTGCGAAAGTTTGTATGTTGTAATTATAAGTAACAAACACTCTAAAACTGATGGACGACTGCTTTATTTGTTTTTATTGATTTGGAGTAGTACATAATATGTTACTGTTAGATACTCAGAAATGCGAGATTTACTAATTTATAAATAGTTTTACATATAAACATTCAATACTTTAAGAAATTTAATACAGTGGTAATGCTAAAAAAATGAATAAAAGAACTCTAAAAAAGAAAAAAAAATCATTCTCTAAAAAGGAAATATATTACAGAAATGATATAACAAAGAAACCTATCATCCGAAAACGAAGATGTTCAACAGCGGGATAACAAACGTGAACATCGATCTCATTAGCGTGTTTATTCTCTTAGCATGACATCAATCCACTCTTTTGTTGTTGCAAATTCGCTATGAACTGCCATTGATTTTGTTTTGCTAGCTATCGCTCCAATTATTAAATCAGTAATAATATTGTTACGTTATTGTTTAGTTACGACGACACGTTTGGCTCAGTTTGTAGTGACCCTACTTACTGAGCCAACAGTCGCGGGTTCGAGTCCCGCTGGGGGCATTCATTTGTGTTACGAGCACGGATGTTTATACTCCAGTAATGGGTGTTATATTTATAATATGTATTCAAAGTTATAATTATGTGTAGTGCCTCGTAGCTTACCATGGAACTAGATGGTGTTGTGTGTAATGTCCCAACATATTTATATTTTATTTATTTATATTTATTGTGTTTTTGCTCGAGTTTTATACCTAATTGGTAAATTATACAAAATAAAGAAACTTTGTGTTTAGTCGAGCAGATTACTCAGGTCCATCAAAGCTATGATAACCTAGTCTCATAAGTTTTATGATAATTTTGAATTTAAAAACTTTTTACCAGTCCATATAATTATTATGGCCTAACCGATTCTGAGAATGACGGACAATTTTATTTAGACAAACTAGCGACTCACCCTCGCTCCGCCCGGGTTCGTCCCTAGGTAATTCTTTAAATTGACGTAACTTTTTATTTTAGAACCGATTGAAATAAAACAAATACTAGGTAAATGTTAAGTGAAGAATATTACCATAATATATTAGTGAAAACCGTATCCAAATCGGTTAAGCCGTTTTTGAGATTAACGCGCACAAACGCACGGAGAAACAGACAAAAAATCTAAAATCTAATGTTTTGTGTTCTATTGCGTAAATAACGACCCCAAATGATAGTTTTTCTCAAATATCTTCCACGTACAGACAGCGATCAGTTACACTTTTATTATATGTATAGATCAACTGCGCGAAACTTAATAACTAATTCGTGTGTTTCCATGTGCGTATGTGCGCGTGTGCGTACGTATGTGTGAGTGTGTGTGCATGCATGCGTGCGCGTGTTTGTATACGTGATAATGATGAAAGAAGGGTTTTCATAAAAAAATCCGTTCATTGAGGTAGGTAAAATAAAACTAATATTGTAATTTATTTTTTCAATCTTTATTTTTCCTGCGATCATAGAGTACCTATATTATAATAATTCTTAAATATTAATATTAGTTACAATACACGTGAGAGCAGTACCATAATCGTTAGTACTGTGATCGGAGGCAGAATTTACAGTCGACTAGTTATGAACTAGATCGCTTGCTAATTCCCTTTGAATATTGATAAGATATTGTAACTAAACTGAACTTAATATTCAGTTATAGAATTTGACAAGATTGCCTGCTAAGTACAGTAGAAATATGTAAATATTTCTATTAATATCACTTGTATCAAAATTGCTAACTTCGTTAATATCTTAAATTTGTTTTATTTAGCCCTTTTTACCAAAACCAGCCACATTCCACTTCGCTGCCGGAAGTATACAGAATTTCTATCTCGCATAAAAAAGATGGCACTTAGTAGAAGATATTATATATATTATGACCACAATAAAAGCGTTAAAAATTGAATTACAAATTGATATACTATGTATGTATTTATTTATTATAATATGTCGACTAACATAGACAATATTATTCTAAAGCTAAAGTTTAAAAAATAATACGATTGACTTAGGACAACACTGTCCAAGGTACAACAGGTTCCCCTACTACTTTTATAAATTCAAATTTGTGTGTGCGTGTGTTTGTTAGTCCTTCACAGATATATATATTTCGATGTTAGATTTCGATGTTATTTAGTATACATATATACGATAGCCTGGAGGACATATAGGGTACAGGCACCAAGAAAGGCACCAGAGTGAAGCGAGAGTAAGTCGTTAGCTAAAAATATAGAGGCAATATTATGTTATTGTTATTTTTTAAACGTGCAAAGTTGCAAAAAATGCTAGTTAAACTATAAAAATCACTGCCTTCGAAATGCTACCAATTATAAATGATTGGAAACTTTAAGTAGCTCTTGAGTGTTCAGATCTGGGGCTCGTCGTAACGTAATTGGGGCGGAGATATCCACACTCGATCTGCTTATAGTGATTGTTTTTTTTGTAGAGCTATTATTGTTTTTTTTTTAATAAATTTACAATAGCGTTGTGGTCATCACTAACATCTTACAACAAAACTGAAGATTTCTGATTCGATTTCCAGAAAGAGCAATTATATCTATGTAAAGCCTTTATCAATACTAATATTATAAAGAGGTAAATTGTAAATAGATAGAGTATAAAGAAGTGTATAAAGAGGTTTGTGAGTTTCTGAATTGTGAGTTTGTGACTTTGTAGAGGGTAATCTCTGGATCTACTGAACCGATTTAGATGAAAGGTACGAAGATAGTTTGAAATCCTGGGAAGGACATAGGATAATTTTTATCCCAGAAATTCAAAATTCGAAATATTTTATTCAACATTAAATTATAACAATTTTTTATTGAACGTCATGACTTCACTACCATATATAAAATTCTTATTTATAATAGGTACCGGGATAAACTTTTATAACCCTATGACGCTATTCGGAAATATTTTATTTCTAAGAGTACGTAGGTACGAGTACCGAGTGCCGACGTCAATCCATTGCTCCATTACTGCGTGATTCAAGAATGGGAAAAAATAAAATGCTTCCGTTTTACGGTATAGGTAACTGTGGGTGGGAAATCACACGGTTAACATAATACTTTCTTAAACTTACGCGAATACTTATAAAGAAATCTATCACACGGGAACCGTACATTTTGCTGGGATAAGAAGTAGCCTATATATTTTTATAATGTATGAGCTATATTATTGTAAAGTTTTATTTAAATCCAATTAGTAGTTTTTGCGTGAAAAAGTAAAAAACATCCATACATCTCACAAACTTTCGCATTAATTACAATATTAATACGATTGCAAATATAACTGTCTTTCGAGTTTAATTTCATTTTTGATTTCTGACGTTTCGAGTGCTTCACATTAATCATTGTCACTAATAAAAACAAATCCATAAAATCCAAATCCGACAACATAGTTTTATTTAAAATTATGAAGTTAAGTTTATTTTAAGTCGCGCAGAGTTTCTTTTACAAGTTCTTCTCATGAGTCAGGTTTTTTTCATTCTAAACTAGTAGTAGACTAAGGACGTTCAGTAAAAAATTGTAAAAATTCAAAGCTAAATAAATTTTGCCATTTGATCGGAGTGGTTGAGAAGTCGTTTTATAACCATAAATTACTTATCATGATCAAAAAACGCTTATTTATTTACTTTACGTATTTTTTTATACCAGTATCGAGAGTTATAAGACTATTAAATATATAATTACGCCATACAAATAAATATAAGAAAATATGTTGGGACATTAACACACAGCATCATGTAATTCCATGGTAAGCTACGAGGTTTGTGTTATGGATACCAGATAGTTGATACACTACACATATATATCCTGAAATTAAAAGGCAGTGGTAGCCCACTGATAATGCGCTCGCTTGGGAAATCGAGTGAAGCGGGTTCAAATCCCGGGTCTGGCACCTCTGATATTTTTAAGTGCGAATCATTTCTAACGTGATTACGGTAAAGGAAAACATCGTGAAGAAACCTGCATGTCTGTGAGAACTCAACAAGTTTTCGAAAGACATGTGAAGTCCGCCAACCCGCACTTGGCCAGCGTGGTGGACTATGGCCTGATTCTACTCGTATTGAAGGAAGGCCCGAGCCCAGCAGTGGGACGTCAAAAAGGGCTGAACACATACGTACATAATTATACCTTTAAATACATATATAATATTATTATAAACATCCATGACTGGAGTACAAGCATTCGTGCTCATCACACAAATGAATGCCCCCAGAGAGACTCGAACTCGCGACTGCTGCACAGCAAGTAGGGTCAATATAAACTGAGGCTAACGTGTCGTCATACACATATATTTGTATGAACACTCAACATATTGTTTCGGGGTACATTCCTAACCATCAGAAATATCTCATTACTTACGAAAAGCAGAGAAAGCGGAGAGTTGATTTATGTTTTCACAGTGTAGAGTGCAAAGAAAAAGCATGGCTTTGAAAAAAGGTATAGAATTAATTCTAAAATCTGTGCCAGCTATTTTCTCTTGCATCGCAATTTTCGTGCATAATTAACGCCCGCACTTAACCCATTTTCGCTTTAAAAAACTTGTTTATTATTTATAAACATAGTTAAGCTATTGATGCTGTAAAATATGGACAAAATAAACTTAAACTTGGTTATGTTAGGAAACCTAACAAACATGTAAATGGATTTAATACTAGCGATCCGCCCTTGTTCCAACCACGTGTAAAGAAATATGTGTAAATAGTGTCGACATTTCTTTTAGATAAGATAATTTTAGTTAAAAGTTAGTTATATATACTACTAGCGACTTACTGTCGCTCCGCTCGGGTTAGTTTTTAGTTACGTTTTAAGGTTTAGTACACATTTCTCAGAGATGCGATATTTTCCCGCAGTAAAAAGTATTCTATATGTTGACCCGGATAACCAACTCTCATCATACCAAATTTCATCAAAATCCGTCCAGTGGTTTTCTCGTGATGATTTCACAGACAGACAACAATTCTATAATCTATAAAAAATATTTAATGTACATATTCGACTCAGAATTTTATTACACTGATACTTCTTGTTTGTACCTATTTAAGGTTGTTTATTTATTTACTGCTTCCCTCTTGACCCACAACCAATCTTAATAAAATATAGTGTGCATGAAACTTCTAGCATAAAGATAGATAAATTATGCTATTTTATATTCCAATTTATCAAGTAAGGTTCGTGAAATTTCTGAATAACCTACTAGTCGTACATACATTTAACTTTTTATAAACAAAATAACGAAAATTGATAACTTAGAGAAAAAAATAACAATTTTGCAATTCTTTTATTTGTAATTTTGTAAATATCGTGTAAAAAGTTTCTCTCTTCACTCAGACTTATAGGTTTCTAGTAGAAACCTACAGATGATGCTACAAAGTTTTCGAAAGACATGTGAAGTCCGCTCGCACTTGGCCAGCATGGTGGACTACGGCCTGATTCCCTCGTATTAAAGGGAGGCCCGTGCCCAGCAGTGGGACGTTAAATATGGACTGTACACAAAAAAAACTATTTTTTTAAGGATGATCTTGTGTTATGGATGCCATATAGTTTATATACTACACATATATAACTTTAAATACATACATATTATAAAAATAAACACTCATAACTGAAGTACCTACAAACATTCGTGCTCATGACACAAATGAATGCCTCCAGCGGGACTCGAACCCGCGACCACTGGCACAGCAAGTAGGGTCACTACAAACTGAGCTAAACGTTTCGTCAGTTATATTTAAACATAAATCGTTTAAGAATGAATCGCTAGTTAATATTATAATGAACTTATTAATAGAATACATGTACATATGTAAACTTATGTTATAGGTAAATCATGATTGAATAATATTACGAAGACAAACCGCAATCAGCGATGTTCGTGTGCTTAGCTAATCGCTGTTGTCATTTCTAAACGTGTACAGGAATATAACTTAATGATATTATAACTTTAGCTCAATAATAATATCTAGCCTTTACTTGCTGTCCAATTAATTTAATGGCAATCTTTTGTTTCAATTTTGACATCCCAATTTAAATTAAATTCATTCTGTTTCTGCTGGAAAATATCTTTAAATATACCTCTGAAATTAATAACATTATTATATGTAATATGTATTATGTATGTATATATATATATATATATATTACGAATACGAAAATATATAAGTAACAAGTATAGATGGCCAAAATCCTTCTACAGCAGCGCCACGTACAAAGTTTTAACTTTTGTTTATTTTTAATATTTATCCAAGTTAATACTTTCTTAGATTTACGCGAATATTTGACATTTTAATAAAACTATCTTTTCGGATTTTGTCGCGGCCGGATTCCAAGATTCGACGGTAATCTTTTGCTTTATATTATACTATACTTAAGTATAGAGCAAATAAGTGAACAAACATGTTAATAAGTACTTACAGTGCGTAATAGATTACACTTAATCGGTCGTAACAAAACCGATATCACGTAGTAAGCTGCTAAGAGCTTATCAATTAACCTCACTTGACCTTTCTTAAAAGATTAAACACCCCGGAGTGAAATTGTACACTATACTGTTATATATAGCCATGGTATTGTTAGTGGTAAGTTTTATATTTTGATTATGTGACAGGTCCGACTTGGATTACTTAGGTTGAGAAGGCTTAAAGAGTCTGCCCACTACACCGTCTCATACCATGACCGTGCTAGGACGTTAAAAAAATATTTTATGGCCTGACACGGTCCTAGCACGGTCATGGTATGAGACGGTGTAGTGGGCAGACTCCTTTACTCGAAGAACCGCTTCTTTCTTTCTATGTTGGTTAGGTTAGGATGCTTTCATAATTTCGATTCCATTTAAGGCATATGAAATTATTATATACGGTACTTATACATAAGAAAAACACAATTTTTAAACATTTTTCTATATGTCTCTCTGTTTGTTCCGGATAATCTCTAAATCGGTAGGACTGATTTTGACGGAAATTTCACTATCTGATAGCTGATGTTATAATTGCTAGCTGAAGTTACAAAAATTAAAATGTACCTATGGATGCACTTGAGCGAAACGAGTGTAAATCCCTAGTTCATAATAAAATTAAAGACTTTCTCCTATATTGTCTCAAACAAAAATATATCGCCGGTTCAATTTGCAGCATATAAAAGATTAAGTATCTTAAGTAAGTTATTATTTGTGTAATTTTGGATATACATATTTAATGTAACGTACACGTTCATACATAATTACATACATGTTCAAGGCAAGAGTGAATAGGTGGCTACTGAATTAGTGCGACTTACCATCTACGACTACGTTACCACTTACCATCAGGTGGAACGTAGTCAAGCACTAATTCAAAATACTATAAAAAAAATCTATTGAATCACATATGAGGCATAGAAACAAGTTGGATAACAGATTAATTATTATTAATGTTATGTAATTGAAAACGAGACCATTCAATCTTAATATTTTCTCTCTGTATACTTAATTTATCTAAATCTGACCAGTCCAACAGTTACAGCGTTAATGAGTAACATACAATACACACATACGCACACATAATAGTATGATATGATTTTAACCTTTTTAACGTCCCACTGCTGGGCAAATGCCTCCAATAATAGAATAATATTATGTACTAGCAACTCACCCTCGCTTCGCTCGTGTTTGTCCCTAGGTTTGTTTTGATTTTTTTGAGCGGAACCCTAATTATTTTTCTAAAATAAAAACCTATGTTATTCTCTATAATATCAGCTATCTTCCAGTGAAAGTCCTGTCAAAATCAGTCCAGCCGTTTCAGAGATTATGCGGAACAAACAGACAGACAGACAAAAATTTTAAAAATTGTGTTTTTCTTATAAGTACCGAATATAATTTCATATGCATTTAGTAAAACGCTATTATTTTGACATTACAAACAGACACTTCAATTTTATTTATCTGTATAGGTAGACATAGATTTTCCATACATTTTTGGTTATCTTGATAATAGGTTGTTTGTATAAGATTTATTGATCATTTTATATTTTTTCGTCGAAGCTATTTGAAACACTATATAACTTGTACGAGTATATAATATACCAATGGCGTTCAATAAAATATGCTACTTGGACCGAAATAAGCAAACGGACTAAATACATACTGCCCTCAAACTTCTTACTTCGTTCTTTTGTACGTTGGAAGAATAAATTGTGAGTATCAAATCCTATATTGTTAAGGCTAGGATATATTTAAATGTTTTTTTTTTACAAAAAAAATAATTTAAAAAAAAACACCACGAAGAAGAATAATTATTCAGTAGTTTTGATTTTGGTGTGCATTTGTATATAAATATTATTATATACCTTGACAGTAGCCGTAGCAGTAGACTCTGATGTCGTGCTTCAATAAATTCAAAAGCACAACAATTAGGTCTAATACTAAGTCTTAGTTGTAATCATGCCAGAACGGCTAAACAAATTTGAATAAAATTTGGCATAGAGATAGATTATAGTCTGGAATAGCACATAGATTACTTTATCTCCCGAAAAATATACAATTCCCGTGGGACAGATTTGTTTTTATTTCTCTAGAGGTGAATCCGACCGCATCGAGAGGTAGCCGCTATTGAATGATATATATGAAAATCAAGGCAATTACAATACATACATAATACAGATGCCAGAAAAACATTTAAACTCATTTTAATTAAAAACAATAACATTTTTTTTACGCGAACTTATTTTGATTTTTGGTTCCTGACATTAAAAAATATTATTAGAATTCAATTTTACCAATGGGATAATTTAAGTTTAAGCGCAGTAAAGCAAGGAATTTTTCAATTTAAGTATAGTATGCCCTTAAAAGATGGGATTCTGAGCTGTCACGAGACGCGATCAATCTTGATACTGAATATTTTTCGATTTCACCCCGCCACGGAACTGGAACAAAACACGCTTAGAGAATTTTAATTCACAGATATTTCAATAACATTTCTACTGAAGATGTGCAGGGGTTTATATAAATGATATATTGGTTTGTCACTTCGATTTAATATAGGTTATTTTTTCCAAACTAGAATAATATACCAACAATCTTTTCTAGATGTTTATTGTTTATGTTATATAAGTTTTGCATGTAGTGAATGTAATGAAGTCTACTGATACTGCTTTAAAATAGTATCTGTAACTTTTTGACGCAACAAATGAGTTCTGTGGTATCATATTCCTTATAAATCAGTATCCTATCAGCAGTATAGCAGATGTACTGCGCCGACCCCAAGTGAGAGTGGGCATGGAGAAGAAGGAGAAGATATTCCTTATAAATATTCGTAAAACTATCTTTTCGGATTTTTTCGCGGATTTGATTTTTGATTGTCAATTTTCCAAATGCTTTACAACAATAATGGCAACGGGAGAATAAGATTTTAGATGTCTCAAAGGCATTATAAAATAAATAAATAATAAAAATAAATAATAAAAAATCCGGAAGATTAATTTTATTTAAAATATCAAATATTCTCGTAAAAATCTTAGACAGTATTATGTAAACCATACTCCTTGATAACGACTATTATTTATTTATTTTTTCTTTTATTGTTGTAAGTGAAATTGATCCCTTACATAAGTATACTATATAATATACACATACGGTATAAACCCAATAAAGGTGAAAATAAGTATTAATAAAAATAAAAGCGATGAAAACAAATAGGTAGTGTATTTACTACCTTTTATTTATACGTTTGAGAAATAAGCATTACTTGGAACATAATATATGGTCAAAAAATCCAATTTTGTATAAAAGTTTATGTAAAATGTCAAATATTCGCATAAATCTCAGAAAGTTTTCTCTATTTTATCGCCAGAAACCAAGATCTAATCATCTTTTATATGGACCAATTTTCAAATAAAATAGGTCAGAGTTCTCGTAATAATGTAAACAAACAAGAAAAATTATCCTCCGTTAAACTTGGTCAAAATGTATATCTCTGTCAAAAATACTACATGTATCTTCTATCCTAGTCTATCAGTAGAAACATTAGCAACTTATTTCCTACAAAGTTCCAAGATAAGGCTTATTTTATTAGCGATCGTCTTAATCGACCCCCATTCGCAAAGTTCTCGACAATTGTGGTAGGGGCAGTAACGATCTTTCAGACCTTAATGTAGATATTACCGCAAATTTACGTGTTTCCTTTTACTTAGTTCCCTTGATTTGTGTGTTTGGAAAATACTATGTAGCTTATCAGATGCTCCAAATAATAGTTTGAACAGTGATCTAATGTATATTTTTTTGTTTTATAATTATTTGCAGGGCATATCTTAACTTAGACTTACTTTATCGTTGATTACTTTTAGCTATAGCTTATCCGAGATATAAAGGAACATATCATACAATATTTAGAAGCCCTTATACATAGAGCTAGAGTACTTTTAATAGTAAACTTTTACATCTATGTTGTTAAAAATTGGTCAAGTACGACTCGAACTCGGGCAAAGAACGGTTCCGTTTATGTAACTTTATAAGAGTTGAAAGACAGTAAAATATAACCTAAAACCAACAAAATTAAGCTACCGAAAATTAAAATATCCAAACTTTATACGTCTTTTAACTACAAAAAGTATAATACAATGAATAACATAAAATATAGGAAAATATTTTTTATAGTATATTTACATAAAAAAATTATATATACTTTTCTATGTAATAGGTACGAAGAAAAATGGATACGACTGACAGGTAAATAGAAAACATTGTATTATTTCATTTTCAGGTACAATCCCGAAAAACAAGTAATTCTAAATAGATTTTCCTACTTCAACGAGCTTATTTCATTTACCAATATATTTCTGATCAAAGAAAACAATAAGAATAAGCAAAACTAATTTCTCTAAACATAACGCGAAACACGAATTCAAATCACATCTGACATGAGCAATTTCGAAGACTAACTTGTTATACTTTACAGAGTATATTAGACTCTCACAGAGCTCTCCGTTATCACATGCAAGCAGTAAATCAACATTTTTGCATGATATATGTGTAGGGTGTGGTTTGTAATTTAGAGGGAAATTCGGGGATATCGCGGTGACAGTGTATTAATCACGTAGCGTCGTGTCGCCGGCAGACTGACGCGCGTCATTGGAAGCGACGCGATTTTCAGAACAGCCCAGCGGAAGTGAGGATATTGGTTTTTAATAATGTTCAGGGACAAACAGATAAACGTTACAATATGTAATAATTTCTTAGTTTTACGCGAATATTTGATATCTCAAACAAACAAAATAAATTTGTAAGGTACTTCAGTGCCAATTTTCATTTCTTCCAAATTAATATATAATTTTGTGGGTAGATGTCGTCTGTCTTAAATCTTAATCTCTCTCGTGATCATGGTTGCTATAAAGCATTCGAAAGGTCGGGTACCAATAATCTAAATAAGCCCACTTTACTTTTAAAACTTATTAAGATACTTACTGTACTTTTTGAAATAAAATTTGGATTTGGCGGATTTATCTTGATTTTTGAAATATCCGCAAAGCTAGTTTTATATAAAATGTCAAATATTCGCGTAAATCTGACAAATTAGTACATGCACCTTTTCAAATTAAAAGTAATTCTTATTCGAATTAATCTCAGGTATTGAATGATGAGGATCCTAATTTAGGTGACAGTTTCCAGAATGACATCAATTAGTAGGGGAGAATAAAGCGTCACATATTATTAGATTGGTTCTAATGATTAATTTACAAAGCATTAGCAATTACATAATATCTATCATAACTATTGCCAACTTATTAACTAAAACTCTGATGGTAAGGGCTATATAAAGTATATTTTGTTTCAGAACTACGAGTAATAAGGGCTCCAGCGCCATTGTAAATCCTTAAAAATTACGCAAAATTAGATTTTACGTTATCTATTAGAACTGCGAAGGACGCAGCGAAGCGAGAATAAGTTGCTAGAAAAATCATAAAATAAAAAATATTTGTTAAAATCATGATTTTTATGTTTCAAACTATTTAGTATCTAATCACTCATTTGTCCACTTCACGGTAATTTCTTTTATTTTACTGAAATAACTGGTAATGAATAATACAGATAAATAACAATATAATAGTAAATTAGTTTCCTTTCTTATTGTTTGGGCGTGATTTACTTTTGTTTCCCAATGAAAGTATAGCCTAATGTATGATATGGTATTCATTGCACGTTCCTTGAAGGAAGTGAGGCGAACACCAAAGATTGGAAGATGCTTTTAGAACCAAAAATCTAAACGTTGTATTGTAAATAAGTTTAGATCGTGAGTTTAATTTGAGTGGTTTTATACAAATAAATAAGTTTTGGTATGATCTTATTAATATAAAAAATATGTTTTTATTTATTTACTTGGGATTGTTACCATACCAGTGTCATATAATAATTAAAATCTAATTTTTATATTGAGCAAATACTTTTCAGACGGAAACAACATTGTAAAAGTAAAGAGTATATATATTATATTCAATTAAATTCAATTTTTGTTCTGTGGCATATAAGCGTGTCATTTGGACACAGTTTACTTTGCCCCAATTCATGGTTGTTTTAGAAATCGAGTGAAGTGGGTTCAAATCCCAGATGCGGCATCTTAGATATTTTCATGTGCAAATCATTTTCAACATGATTACCACTTGTCTATATACATATGTATAAATAAATTTATTTCGTGTATCTCGGAAACGGCTCTGACGATTTGCTACTATCACTAGTCGTTGTTATAAAGCCATAGTATCTAATAAGCGATGGACGTCCTCCATAGATCCTTGTTCTGTCGAATTATAAGGTAATACATCTCACGTAGTAATCAAGTACAGTTGTGGGGGTAAGAGCTTTGCAACATTAGTTCACATCAAGTACGTCTTAGCTACAGCAGATGAAACTATACGGGTAACAAGCACACCAAATTTTTTTACGTTGGGAAATGCATTTAGTTGGTAGTTATGTGGGACTCACCGGCTAGAAAATCCATTACTGCCCACTGAAAACCAACGAAACCTCCCCCATCTTAATGAGGTGTCACAGGATCACTTACATACTCAACCATGATGCCTGCCGAAACAGACTACAACAACTACATTCTGCTATCAGAGAAGTATCAGGAGCAACCCGCATGGTACGCCGCCCACCGAGGTGGGCCTTCCTCCCAGTGTGCTTCTGGGCTTCGCGCCCGGCTTAATTGGAGGACGCTAATGACGACCTGGAATAACATATACGGTATTGTCACCTATAGGTCTATACTGATGATAAGCATATCAACCTATATACATATTATATAAGCAAAATATTATGAGATTTTGAGTGATAGCTTTGGTATAGCAAAGCTTATTGATAACTAACGTCAATTAATATTACATTCGGAGGTATTCGATAGGCCCGCTGATAACATAATTTCATGTGATTACTTCAGATTAGTCCATTAATAGATATTTCTTTCTCATACAGTTCACCACATTTCCGTACCGTATGTTTCGAAATCATAAAATAACAATCACTACAAAGTCTCGCTTACTTTTGGTGTAGTCTGAGATGCTTAAGCTTTTTCCTAAAGTTGAAAACATTAGCTATGAACGATGGCGATGTGGATTTTAGTTTGTAAATAAACTATTTTCAGAGGTATAATTTTTAGTTAATTTTTATAGGTAATCAATATTATAATAGAAGTTTCTATATACATATGTATGTAACGTATAATATTTCTGATACTACTCGTAGTATAATAATGTACACTAATAATTATAGATAGGGATATCTATTTCTTTAATAGTATACAGTTGCAAAGTATGCGAGGTTCAAGTAGACGTCTTAACTACCATTCACTTTTGAAAATATTGGTATATTGTATAACATTTTATTCCAATGGAATAATCGTATATTGCGAAAAGTTATCTAAAAATATACAATACTTGTATAAAGTATATATAAAGTTATATAAAATTCGCGGATCGAACGAATCTGTCGAATACAAAATTGCAATTTTTTTACAGAATACCCCTACGGGTTTCTAAAGTGTTCTATAGATAGTGAATGTAGCGTTAAAATCCACCTAAATATTTTAAACCAACCAATAAATATTTTAAAAATTGGGGAAATTTTCAAAACATAGTGTTAATTTCAGGTCGGTAAAAGGAAAATGCTTGCATGATAATGTCAGATAGCATTTCCTCGAGAATCGTTGCTCTCAGCTTTTATCAAACTCTAATCTACAACGGTCTACAAAACTTAATCTCAATTGAACAACAAAGTGCAACGGAAACTTAACAGGAATTTTTAATCAACTTTCGTTATCTTGGAAAATAATTAGTGTTTAACAACATCTTGCTCGGTTTTATAACAATTTGTTCTACTAATAAGGCAGGTTACTGGTAAAAATGAAAAAATAATATTATTTTTACCGTTATGCTGCAAACAATTTCAAGTCATAAATGATCAATTTTTTTAATTTTGTTATAGTCATTGACAATGCTTTTTATATTTTATGACATATGACTTAGTATGCCAAAGAATGAATGAATAAATGATTAAAATAAATAAATGAATGAATGAAATGAAACTATTCAAAATAGACAATTCAAGCTCTTTTCGTAATTGCCAATAATTGCAGGTTCAATTTTCTAAGGTAGGTACTTTTCGAAAAAGTTCACTGTTCTAACTCATTTACCCTTCACAAGTTAATATATTATGAAGAAGGTTAATGCGATATGTCAGACAATGTTAAGATTTTAATCAACTAAACTTATCTCTAACAGCACACCGCCGGCTCTGATAAAGATCTTTGTAGCACTAATAAGAAAAGTAGAATGTTTACTGCGAGATAGACGTTAAAGTATGATTATCGGGACTCTTAATTAAATTTGCAAAGGAATCGTTCGGTTTAAGGCATAAACAACATTTAATGGAGATTGCTTAATAACATTTCTACATAGTCTGGTGAACATTTTTATGAAAAAAACGAAGATTTTTATACGTGTTAAATATAATTTAGTAAAATACGTTTAGGATTTTTATCAAGTTTATTTATTTAATTTCTGTTATTTATTTAATTTTTGTATTCTTAGAAAAATCAATGGTAACTCGCTCGCTTGGGAAACCGAGTGAAGCGGGTTCAAATCCCGGGTCTCGCACCTGTGATATTTTCATGTGCGAATCATTTCCAACATGATACCACTATTCTTACGGTGAAGGAAAACATCGTGAGGAAACCTGCATGTCCGAGAGTATCTAGCAAATTTTCGAAGGATATGTAAAATCCGCCAAACCTTACTTAATTAGCGTGGTGGACTATGGCCTGATCCCCTCGCATTGAAAGGAGACCCGTGCCCAGCAGTGGGACGTTAAAAAAGATTAAATAAATACATGCATTTTTAGAATGTATAATGATGTACTTTTTCATTGCTTTCAACATCTTTATTTAATACTAGCGACTCACCCTCGCTTCGCTCGGGTTCGTCCCTAGGTTGATTCCCCATACAAACTTTCATCCCCATTTTCACCCTCGTTAAGGATGATTTTTGGGATAAAAAGTATTTTATGCCCTTTCCAGGGTCTCAATCTATCTTCTTACTAAATTTCATCTAAATCGGCTCAGTAGATCCAGAGATTACAACCTACAACGTCACATACTCATAATTCAGAAACTCACAAACTTTAGCTCTTTATAACATTAGTATAGACTAGTGATCAGTAGTAACATCGCACACGTCCTCACTGTTCGCGTGTTTTATGAAAAGTTTTAGCAATAAATAATATTTATGGAACAAAATTAGAACAATTTAATATATTGATTATTGAGTACGGTTCTACATCATAATACTTTCTTGGAATATCGCGAATTACATTTCATATAAACAGAGTGTCCATTTGTCCTTTAAGAGGACGAATAAAAAGTAAATATTTGTCCTTTATAAAATATTTAAATTTTAAGAAATGACTTTCTATATATAAGGTATTTATTTAAGTACGAATAGCAACAGCCTTATTTAGAACTAAAATCCTTTCCGTTTTTGTCGTGGTTTCGATTTTGCGTTCCCGATAATTCAAATTCTTTCCATCAAACTTGGCCACGGGAGTCTTTCCGGAAAGATCAATTCAATATCATCCAGAAATGATATTATATCTTCCTTTTGAAGCGACGAAAAGGAAGGTTCTCAGTTCGACCTTTATATTTTTTATGTATGACTTGCACGCTTTTGATGATTACATTTTCTTTTTCGATGTCTACTTTCACTTCATTGCACAGGTTGGGTATATTTCGGCATTATCTTAGCTTATCCATCTATGTCTTCGTTCCATATCACAAAGAAAACAGATATATCACTAAAAGTACCCAGTCACTGAGATTTTAAGCACAAAAATAATAAAATTTTAATCAAAAAAATATATATTTGGATTTTATTTAATTGTAAAAATATTTAAAATTAGGTACTAAATAGTTCCGGAGCTTACCTCTTACTTCCTCACATAATATGTAATTTATATATCTATACATATAATAAAATTCTGAGTGGAATCTGTACATTGAATATTTTTTGGAAAATCTTATTGAAATAGTCCTTATTATCAGCATTCATTATTATACGGCAATCCTTTTTTAATTAAAATATATTTCAAATATGAAACATTTTAAATTAACGATGCAGATAAACAGTTACTAATATACGTGTACCTATGACCTTAATACTTTAACAATGCAGGCAGTAACAGAAATGTTATCAATTTTATTACACTTAGTGAATTAAATTAATAATAAAGTAAGTACATAAATAAAATATACATTTATTTATGTATGTCCATAAAGTTATATGAAGAGTTATAAGAGACTTCGAGCACTATCTCTTTATGTCCATCCAACTCAAAATATAAAAAGATGTTACTATATTATATAGAATTAAAATTGCATCATTTTAATATATAGACTACGGTAATGATAACTAAATAATATTGCCCTGCCCTTCAATGGTATTGGCTATTAAAATCAGTCTTGTTACCAATTAAGTAAATTATCACCTATAAAAATGTTTTAGTGTGGCAGAATAACAACAAAAAAAAGATAAAATAACATAATATTTTATTTATTCTTTCACCTAATATATAAAAATTACAATTTTTATTTAACACTTTTACTCGAAGAATTATATAACAACAATAACTCAGATAACAAAATTATATTTGTATTAGTTTATAGTTAAGACATATTTGCTAAGTGATCGATAATATATTTTTTAATTGGATTCATATGCATATTTGTGATTGTTCTGAGAATAACAATTATACAAAAACACTATTGCTTACTTGTAGACTAATGATGGATATGTGATATGGGCATATTTATTTAAGTTTAGTGTTCAATTTTTTTTCACATTGTAGGACAGTATATAATAATCAGCCAACGAAAATTCTGTTAAAATTGGTTCAACTTTTTCAGATGGTTTTGGGCTACAGCATCTTGCTATGACAATATGAACTTAATTACATGAACAACAATGAATTGTTGTTCATGTAATTAAGTTCATTATCATCAATTATATTTATAAGAAGTTTACAAAATGGTGGTGAATTTGTAACGTAACATTGAATCGCTAATATTATAGAACTTCAGCGATGGGTTGGGCGCCTTCTATCCTCCACGCAGTTCCACTATCGGCTTTTTGAAAAACTTCCACAGCCGCGTTACTAACTGAATCCACGTTTTGCCAAAGTTGTGTACTCAAAAACTCCAAGAAATCCTTCTCTACGCATTTATCCCAATTAATTTTAGGGTTCTCTACTAATTGTGTCTTAGTGAATCCTGGACATATTGCAACTACTCTTACACCAGTTCTATTGAAGTTGTACGTATGTCCTAAAGACTTGGTAAAACCTAGGACAGCGAACTTCGAGGCTTGGTAAACGGGAAGAAACTGATCCACTCTGTATCCATAAATTGAAGATATATTAATAATAGTGCCACCTTTTCCTCCTTTATCGGTTCTCATATGCTCCCAAAATTTGATGGACCACTCAATTAAGGCCAAAACGTTAATATCAATAGTTTTCTTTGCATCTAAATCGTTGAGTACCCCAGCGTTATTTACCAACACGTCAACTGTTTTATATGTGTCTACAATTTTTTTAAATACTAGTTCCATATCTTTCGTAACGTTACATTTAATAAAAACTGCTCGGTTTTCACCATATTTTACGCAAAGTTTAGTTGCAGATTTTGTTCCTTGTTCTTCGTTGATATCAGCTAAGATTGCAAGTTTCGCACCTTTTTGTAGAAATTTATCTGCTATGTCAAACCCAATGCCAACAGCACCACCGGTAACTAACACAATTTTATTTTTCAGATCTTTAGCCATGTTTACTTCGTAACAAACGAAAGATGATTGCTTTATATGCCGAAGTCTACCTATATATATGCAGCAACTGCGGAAGTAAAATATCACAAATCTTATCTATACAGATATATAAAATTGAATTATCTGTTTGTAATGTCATAATAACAGTTTTTTTATTAAATGCATATGAAATTTTATACGATACCTACTTGTAACAAAAAACACAACTTTTAATTTTTTTGTCTATTTGTCTGTCTGTTCTAACTAATCTCTGAAATGGCTGGATCTATTTTAACGGAACTTTCACTGGTAGATAGCTGATGTTATAAGGAGTAACTTGGCTACTTTTAGTTTAGAAAAAGAATTAGAAAAAAATAAAAATGAACCTGGGGATGAAACTGAGTGAAGCGAGGGTAAATCGCTAGTCTCATATAAACAAATTTATATTTTATTATAAATTATATTATACAAACAAATTTATATTTTATTATAAATTTATATTTATTTTTGTTTCTTCACGAGAGAATAGGTTAAAGCCATTATATATGTAAGCTTTACATAACGACCATTTATTGTGGTCTCGGTTCTTTTACATATCCTTATATAATTTTTTATAAAAAACAAACGTATCATGTGTTCTGTAATATTTTCATATTTTTTTTCAAGTTTTTCATACATACGTACTACAAGAAAGTAAAGTATGGTATTTTATCATTTATAATAAGTTAGTACTACTCAAAACCAGACTTATTAATTTTTTCTGTAAAGAAATTCTCAGAAGTGGCTCGAAGCTGAGAAGTTGGCGATGTTACACTCCCGTTCCTCAGAGAGCACGTAAAGCCGTCGGTCCTGCGCTTTAACTCACACCGGTTATTTCGAAGTGTCATCCCATCGGATTTTGAGAATGAAAATAAATAGAAAGTGGAAGTTGTGTCTGGGCGCACACCAGGGCACTATAGTATCTCCTGCGCAGTTGCCTAGTCTTAGTGAGAGAGACTGCCATGGCCGAAATTAATCAGGAGGATATCAATTTGGCTATCAGTGTACGTGAGCGGTGGTCACGGTGGTGGTCTTATTTGACCGGAGTGAGGACGGATCACTAGACATAATGATGAAGTGATAACGGACTTGTTTTTCTCGATAACTTGTATTTACCAAAACATAAACGATAAAGAAAGGGGGCTATCAGAAAAAGCTAGCTGTCTATCCGGGTTTTACTTGCCTCCTTTTTATTATTCCTATACTGAAGTTTGTTCTCACCTTGTCATTCACATAATTATTTAAATTTGGTAACACAATATTAATTCAATAGGTTTAATTTTTTTTTGTATGAAATTTGTATTATTATATAATGTATGTATGTCGGAGGAATTGGATTTAGTAGAAATGAATCATAATTTAATTTGTTACATTTTTCTGCTAGAATGTGAAACCTTATTATTGTTTAAAGTCATATGTTTTGTTAAGTCAAATCAAAATCAAAGTAAAAGCCAAGACGCCTCGAGCGGGGTCAAGACTCGAGGCGCTATCATGACATTCGTTGAAGATTATGTGTAACCTTGGTTGACCGTGGCGAATTATTGGAGAATAGTGCTGCTTAATTAAACTATTAGAATTATCGTTTGAAGTTTATAACATTGTCATTTCCATCATCAAATTGTGTTGAGCATTGAATACTTTATTTTGTGCCCACATTGAGCCGTGAAAACGCCCACAAGATTCATAACCACTAAAGATGATGTCGGCAGAATATAGATATCCCATCATATATATGTACATACACGGTTATTAAATTGTAATTTACATATTTTAAAGAATCTTCACAAATAATTGTTGTTACTGTCATCTTACTGTAGCAAATATCTAGTTTAAAGAATTTATCCACTTTTAACAATTGCCATAGTAAAAACTATTAAATATTATAAAAAGCATTTTTTTTTGTTTGTATATACATCATTTTGTTTTTAGTAATACCTATATGCTTTAAAAATATGTAATTATAAATATTTTCTGTCACTGAAAGGATTTATTTGTTTCTCAGTGTATCACGAAATAACGTCTGGAAGAATTTGAGTGCCATTTGCGCCGATAATATCGCGGCTTAAATTAGATTTTATCACATAAATAGAAAGAGTTTGACATGAAAACAAAAAACAAATGGAAAAGGTACACTACCGTATAGGTGGTGTGAAAATGCGTGCATATTATGTAGAATACGACTTGTCCAACTTTTAGAATCGCGATATCTTATGAATATTGATTCTAAGAAAATAGTATAGGAACAATTTTTGTAGATAATTCAATTATTTACACATTTTGTCTAATCTACATTCATAGTTTTTTTTTTCTTTGAAAACAGCCATGGTACGTCATTACCGTTTTCCAAAAAAAAATGCGAAAAATCGATATTTTTTACTTTTGAATAAAAAATTTTAGCAGATGAGAGATCGGTGGAGATTTTTGATATTTTTTTTGGATTTTTTTTATCTAGGACCTGTATCAATTTTGAGCTCTTTACGAATTATTTTAAGCCTACCAGTTACCACTATTCCTTTGTCTATTTTCACTGGACTTAAATAGAACAATTGCTTAAGTAAGTACATAATATCCCCATAGGTCCTCGAGACTCCATGCGCGTGAACTGCTGATAGTAAATTATAATAGAAAAAAAAGTTTTTATGAACTATACCCTATTTAAATATAATAACATTTACTAAACAAAGTAAGCGAAGATGATAATATGCACCACTTTAAACACTTTTTCTGGAAAAATATATTTCACCACGCCAAGGCTCACCCTGGGCGGTAGAACCATAATGATGATGATAAAACTTTTTTTCTATTTCTTACATCAAAATATCGTTTTAAACTTATTTAGATACATACATAAATTAAAAAGAACGATTTCGTTGTCGTTCTCGTTGTCTCAACTGAAACACGTCCACTGATGGACATAGGCCGCATTTGTAATAAAATATTATTTTTTCCCATTATATTCATCTATACATATAATAAAATTGTAAGTAAGCCTAATCTGTACATTAGATATTTTTTGGAAAATCTAATTGAAATAGACATTATTATCGATACAGAGGCCGAATCTATAGTTTTTAGAATTTTTGTCTGTCCGTCTGTTACCACATCATAGAAAAACCACTGGAGGGATTTTGATGAAACTTAGTATGGTGCTAGCTGATTATCCGGGTCAACACATAGATACTTTTTACCACGGGAAAATATCTCATTTTTGGTTCCTACAGGTTATCTAATCCCACATGTAGATTTTTTTGTAAAAATCGTACAAACGTTTGGGGCTTACACAAGATGTCATTCTACAATAGTTTAAGAGTAGAAATTAAAAAAATGGTAGGATATAATAATAATAAATTCCTTAAGAACGCAAGTGCACAATCGAAGTAAGATTTGATAGCTAGTTAAATATAACAAAGTGCCAAATTTTTATTTTGAAATATTAAACGTCAACAGTTGTCTAGATTAATGTATAAAATTAAGCTTTTCCAATGAACTTGATAAATAGCAGTCTTAAAGTAATCGACGGTAATTTTTTACCTTCTTTATTCGCTAAATCGTTATTGTAGACGCCGCGTGTCTAAAATAGAGTTTAACAAGGTATATCAGTCACTACATAGTATAAAACAAAGTCGCTTCCCGCTGTCTGTCTGTCCCTATGTATGCTTAGATCTTTAAAACTACGCAACGGATTTTGATGCGGTTTTTTAATAGATAGAGTGATTCAATAGGAAGGTTTAAGTATATAATTTGTTAAGTTTTTGTATACATTGGCTAAAATATAACGATATTTGTTGGAGGTGTCGGAAAAAATAACCCGTCTGGGAGCTTTCAACGAAAACGCTTTGAGATATAACAAAATAATGTATGATCGAATTATGTATCTTATACAGGTCAACAATAAAGTCCACGATAGCATATTATGTATATCTCTTAAGGGTAATATACTATATCCATTATAATGTAAATATATTAACGAAATATTAACATGCCTCAACCAGTGGAAATCTTGTTAAAATAACTAGAAGTTTCTAGCCGCGGGCAATGCTAGTATATCATATATTATGGTCATGGTTTTTATACTAAGTTATATGCGTGTTGTTTGTTTGTGTGAGTTTGTAGGTGTGTGTGTGTGTTTTGTTGTCACTCTGTTGATTTTTTGTGACAAATGTAAGTTGGAGTTGTTTTGTGTTTTCAGAATTTCGTTTTTGAAACATTTTCGAGTCATAGCAAAGAATCAGTGTTATCACAGGTTCCAGAACAAATAAATAAAAATAAAATAAATAAAATAAAATCGCGTCTGTTACTGAGAATAAATATTTATAATATGTAGACATTTTATATAGGTTAACTAACTAATTCTTAAACATTTAAAATATAAAAACTAAAAAAATAACAGTAACCGCTACTTATTATATCTCTTATCTCAGTTTGCCTCTTGGCAAAGGCTTCCTCTGGGCTCTAACTCGCTGCATTGGATCCTGTCCCTTTTTACTCTTGTCCAGTACGGACCCACTGTCATTTTACTTTCATCTTCCCATCTTCGGTGTTGTCTACCTCTTTTTCTTTTTGAGTCGCTGGGATACCAATTTGTGATCTCTCGACTCCAATTTTCCTCTTTTGAACGTATCATATAACTAGTGCGTTTCCACTGAGCTGGTCTGTCTGTCTGTTACCGCATCACAGAAAAACCACTGGAGGGATTTTGATGAAATTTTTTATGGTGATAGCTGGTTATTCTGGTCAACATATAGGATACTTAAAATTATCTCATTTCTGAGAAAAAATATAAAAACTGCATTGTAGGAGTATACTAATATGTAAAACCTAAGAATTTGCTTTTTGGTCATCTGAACGCGGGCGAAGCCGCTGGCAATGCTAGTAATATATATAAATAAATACAATAACAGCTTACTTGGTCTTGTGACGGTGCCTTACGTGATAGCGGTCAGGAGGACAAGTACAGTCTGTAATGACTAAATTACACTTTTACAGGTACATTTACATCAGTTCAACAATTAGTTGAAGCAACGTATTATCGAAGCAACACTGTATTACACGTCTGTTGCAGCAACATATTCGGCAGTTCCATTTTACATACATTCTCCAGTTGTATACACTCATGTCTACCGAACAAGTCGTTGCTGTTGCGGCTTTCTTAATTTTTAATGAAAATACTCGGAAAGAAAGGAGAAAAAAACAATGTTGGAAACGAGCAATATTTTTACAGCTCTCTGTAACAACTATATAATACCTTTGAGACGTCTAAAACGTTAGTCTCTCCCGTGACCACGATTGTTGTAAAGCATTCGAAACGTTGGAAAATAAAAATGTAAGTAAATCCGAAAGAACAGCCGAAAAGATAGTTTTATTAAAAATGTCAAATATTCGGGAAACATCTAAGAAAATATTGATTCATTGTACTTATTGATTCATTGTTCTTAAAAGCGTACATAATTTTATTACAAGTCCATACTCGTATAAGATTTTATATAGCAAATATCTCAGTGTAATTTGTTGCTATGAAATTTTATACATTATTTTATCTATACATTAATAAGCTTGTAGAGGTCGAATGTCTCTACATAGAAAAAAACCGAGTCAGTGGATGTAAGAAGAGAAATAGAACAAATACAGATTTTTTCAGATGTTTTCTTTCTCTTTCTGTTTCTGTTCTGTTTCTGTCGGGCTAATCGAACGATTTAAATGAAATTTGCATAGTGGTACCTTATATCCACGGTCAAAATTGTTTTGCATCCCGGTAAATTAAAGTAACCATGGGATAGTTAAAAAAACTATAGTAACTTATTTAGGTTATTACACAAAAAGTACTGATTGGATTTTAATGAAACTTTAGCATAATATAATTCATAAATCAGAATAACAAATAGGCTACTTTATATACCGAAAAAATGTACAGTTTTGTACATCCGGTCATATATCTACCTATCTGTGTACTAAATTTCATCCAAATGCGCTGTTTGAGCATGAAAGCAAACCAAAATCCAAATTGGTCGGAAAAGCAAAATTTGGAGAACTAAACTGAAAAAAATTATTGTAAAATACACATAAACAATATAATTACGCACAAATATACACGCAGGGCCGAAGTGTCTAGGTCGATGGGCATTGTCCTTTAGAGCGAAACTATACAGAATAATAGAACACAATATTTTTTTATCTGTCTTTATTCTGAACATTATTTATATAGCACGTATCTTCTATACAGACAAACAAAATTGAAGTGTATTCAGTCCCTTTTTTTAACGTTCCACTGCTGGGCGTGGGCCTCCATTCAATACAAGGGGGATTAGGACATAGACTCACACTGGCCAAGTGCGGGTTGGCGGACTTCACATGTCTTTTTGATAAACTTGCTAGGTTCTTTCAGACATGTAGGTTTCCTCACGATGTTTTCCTTCACCGTTAAGATAAGTAGTAATCATGTTGGAAATGATTCACACATGAAAATATTAGAGGTGCGAGACCCAGGAAACGAACTCGCTTCACTCGGTTTCCCAAGCGAGCACGTTACCACTGTGCTACCACTGCCTTAAGTGTGTATTTGTAATGTAGAAAATTAATGCATTTTACTAAATGCATATAAAATTATATGCCGTACTTATCAGAAAAACACTTTTTTTTCGTCGTCTTTCTTTTTCTTCGTCTATCTATTTGTTTGTCTGCTTGCTTGTTCCGGTTAATCTCCTAAAGTTAGACTGAATTTGATGGGAATTTTACTATCAGGTAGCTGATGTCAGGTATAAGCTGTAATATTATAACTATTTATTTTCGAAAAAGAATTAGGTTTCCGTTCAAAAAAATTAGAACGTTATCGCTAGGAACTAAGTCACTAGTATGTGAAAAAAAATGATATCTTTTAAATATAGCCGTATATTTAAGCTATAACATTCGTAATCTATACTCTCAAAAAAAATATAATCTATAGGTAGGTACCTACATTGAATATTATTATTTACGATTTCAAACAAAAAGAGCTTATCAGTTTGACCCGAGTTACATTTTATCCATATTGCAAAACATTCGTATATTTTTTATTATTGGCGCTACAATGTTTAACTAGAGACTTAAGCCCTTGCTTCGTTCGAGTCCCTTAATGCCTATGTGCTAGTCCAGGTCATAGTCTAACTGTGTAATAAATTTCATCCAAATCTGCGCAGCCGTTTTAGCGGGAAGAAGTAACAAACATACACACAAATATAAACTTTTGTATTTTTAATTAAATGTTGCAGTATATACTATAAAAATTATATAGTAGTCCGAATTATAAAGTAGTAGTTGCTGTGCCAGCGGCCGCGGGTTCAAGTCCCGCTGGTGGCATTCATTTGTGTGATTAACGTGTATGTTCGTAGTTCGTACACCTGTCATGGGTGTTTATATTTATAATATGTATGTATTTTAAGTTATATATGTGTAGTGTATCAACTATCTGTTATCCATAACACAAGCCTCGTAGCTTACCAAGGAACTAGATGGTGCTGTGTTAATGTCCCAACATATTTATTTATTTACACTGAAACAGATCTCTTTCCATTTGAAGACATTTCAAAGACAAAACCAGATGCCCCGAACCATACATCCCTAAATACTCTACATACCTGGCCACCTTGAAATCAAGGATATTTTTACCTGTCCAATATAGTCCTATTATTAGTTGTTATTAGAGGCTTTTTCTGTCAGAAGAAGACTTTTCCTATCAAAGAAGTACCAGAGGAGTCCACCCAGACTACAGGTGGGCCGGGGGTGTCCAACTATCCTCTCAGGCTCTCAGTGGTTTGGATTGCTGGTAGCTACTGAGATACATACGTCTGACAGGTGAACATACAATTCAATACTTTTTATACCGGACATCATCTCTTAAAGGGGTGAAAATGGGGATGAAAATGTGTATAGGAAATCAAGCTAGGGACTAACCCGAGCGAAGCGAGGGTGAGCCGCACTAGCGGTTAAATAATATGTAACATAGGTAAGATGAGTTGTTGTGGGTTGTATTGTAACATGTTTTCCCGTGGGAATGAGATAATCTCCAGCAGTAAAAAGTAGCATATAGCATTCTCCAGCCCTCTAACTATGTCCACACAAAAAATCATGCCAATCCGTCTCTGTTTCCACATGAAAGAAGGACAAACTTACAAACATACTTTCACATTTATAATATTAGTATAGATATTCTTATTCTAGAACATATGTACCTATAGATTATGATATACCTAATCAACAAAATATTTTCTATCAACAAACAAAATATTATAGTTATATTAATTAATCTAAAGGAACGAGATTAATTAATTATTTAGCAGTAAAGAACTAATAAAAACATATCTTTTAAATTTTTGTATTAGTTAAAAAAGTTTTTTTTAAATGTATATTATAACTTATTCTGTGAAGCCTATATTTGAATATAAAATAATGTACAAAATTTTATAGCAACAAATTACACTGAGATATTTGCTAAAAATAAAATCATATACGAGTATGTACTTGTAATAAAATTATGTACCCTTTATGTACAATGAATCAATGTTTTCTTAGATTTTTGCGAATATTTGACATTTTAAATAAAACTAACTTTTCGGATTTTTAGCGGATTTATTTTGATTTTTATATCCCGACGTTTCCAATGCTTTACAGCAATCATGGTCACGGACTTTAAAATCATGGACTTTAAAGAGCATTAATATTTAGTTTCAAGTTATTCTGATTATTACCCCCTTTAATCCCTATAAGCGATGAATTTTCACAAAAATTAAACAAATATATTTCTTATTTTTTATCTTAAAGCTAAATACCACTTTGTATGTACGAGTATTTCACATTAAGAATGACAGAGTTTCATACAAACTTTAAATCCCATTTTTTTAAGGGGGTAACCCTTAGGGCATGATTTTGAAAAATCCTTACTTATCGGATGCGTACATCATATAAGGAATATATCTCCCAAATTTCACGTTTCTACGACCAGCGGTTTAGGCTATGCATTGATCCGATCGTTTTATATGTATAGATTAACGCTAATTATGACTTTATACTTAATGGAGTAATTTATAATATGTAAAAGCTATTGATTAAACATAATTATTAAAAACGATGTGCAATAATAATACCTACTACTAAAGGGTTTTTTTTTAAATGGCAGTATTTTGTCCTGGTTGTCAGATGCCTGACACTAATAAAAAAGTATTAATAACTGCTTTTCATTCCAATTTGTACAAAGAAACAAAAATTATGATTTTAAATATTTTAATGTATTTTTAGTTTATTTATTTTTGTGTTTAACCATCATGAGTTTTTTCAAGTTGAGCTAGCTTACGTTCATTTGCAAAATTAACTTAATTTTTATTCCACATTAAGCACATTAGCACCAGCATTAAAATATAATAAAAATTAAACGACTTAAAGAAAACTATGCAAACACCCCAAATTATAAAACGAAAACGCAATAACTTTATGTTTAACTTCTTATATATCCAATTTTGCTGCAGGTCTGGAACCCTCCACAACCCAAACAGTGCCACTGTCAGCTTGTTTAAATATTTCCACTGTACCCTCCCCAATAAATTCACTCCCTTGCCATTCATACGCTTCAAGATCTAGCTTGAATGATGGGAGCATGTCTTTTTCTCTTATTTCCGGAGCTGAACTTAAACTCGTAAGCACTAGTCCTGGACACAAAGTGGCTACCCGCACTCCAGTTTTATTAAAATTGGTTTGATGCCCAAGAGATTTGGAGAAACCAATCACTGCATATTTAGAAGCATGATAATAAGGTATGTAAGCTGTGATTCTGTATCCAAATATTGATGAAACATTAATTATTGTACCACCACTTCCTCCTTTATCAATTCTCATGTGTTCGTAAAACTTCATCGACCACTCCATAACGGCAGTTATATTTATATCCATAGTTCTTCGAATATTAATTTCGTCAAGAATTCCAGCATTATTCACTAAAATGTCCACCTTTTTGTGATTTTTAATGATAATATCAAAAGTGTTATCTAAATCTGTTAAAACATTGCATTTGTAGAAGACGACTCTGCCAGGATAAGTTTGGTTCAAATTTTTCGTGGTCTCATTTCCAAGTTTTTCATTTATATCGAGAATGATAACTAATTTCACTCCATGTTTAAGAAAACTTTTAACCATAGCTAGGCCTAAGCCTTCAGCACCACCAGTTATAACGACATTTTTTCCATTTGTGTCGCGATCCATTTCGTAAGTTGTGCAATCCAATACTAAAATGTACTAAACAAGTTTTCTTATATATATAGCTAACTGATAACTGTACAGTAAGATTATTTTAGGAGTCCGTTTGGCAAAGAACCATGAAATTTTTATGTCATTTCGTAATAATGCCAAAGAAATGCTGAATTATTTTTCTTTTTACCTGACTGTGCTTCGCAAACGAGGGTAATGTGTTTATGATTCTATATAATTTAGGGTGGACCAAAAAAAAACTTTTTTTATTTAGTTACCATGAAAATATCGTACAAGATGGCGCAAAAAAATTCTGGTAAAGTTTCAGCTCTAAATTCTTAATATTAAGAGGTCTCTAAGCGTGATTTTTGATTTTCCATATAAATAACAAGGGATTTTTTAATATTTTTTTTTGGTTTTTTAATACGCCCAAACGAATTAATGTCTAGTCAAATTAAAAACACATACTTGTAGGGAATAAATCGATCTACAAAAAATATCTGATTTGATTTTTTGCTTAATCGACTCGTTTTATTCGAGGTAGGTTCAACCTCAAATGTCAATGATGACTTTTATAATTTTTCATACTTTATTACAAAATAATGGGTCAAAAAGATAAAATATCATAATTTTTCGTTAAGTTTATCAAGTGTATACTGGAGGGTATAGTCTATAGTTATACGCAAGTTACTCTTTTAATATTGTAAGGTACACATATTATGTGTCCCGGTTCTAAAAATTTGGTTTGCTGGAAACTAGAAAAAACTTGAAAAAACTTCATTTTAAGGACACAATTTATTATTATTTTCCCCACTAAAACCTCGCTTTTTTCCACTGAATCATGAACTGAATGAAGAACTTCCATCTGAAATACATAACAAAAAAAAAGAAAAAAAAACCATTAACAAAATTTCAATGCGATGATATAAATAATTTTTTTTATTTTTTTCTATATTTTTCATATGTACATAATATCTGGTCGTGGCCGTAGACTCCTTTAAGCCCTACAAGGCGAGAGGGGAAGACGGGATACCACCAATCTTACTGCAGCAAGGGGTGAACATCCTCCTTCCTCACCTGATCAAAATCTTCAGAACGAGCTTCGCCTGGGGATATGTACCAGACATATGGACCCTTGTTAGGGTCATATTTATACCTAAAACTGGTAAAAAAGACTATAGCCAACCAAAGTCTTTTAGACCGATAAGCCTCTCTTCATTCTTACTCAAAGCAATGGAGAAGGTACTGGATAGGTATATAAGAGATGAAGTCTTGACTAACAGTCCAATCCACTTTAATCAACATGCATATCGTAAAGGTGAATCAACAGAGACTGCCCTTACAAGTCTTATAGACCAAGTGGAAAAGGCGTTAGAAGACAAGGAAATAGCACTATGTGCATTTCTAGATATCGAAGGTGCTTTTGATAACTCTTCTACTTCGCTGTTGATAAATGGGTTGATAACTAAAAATGTTGACCCAACAACGGTAAAGTGGGTAAAATCTATGCTCACCAGCAGAAGAGCAAAACTAGCCCTCCACGACACAACTATCTATATATCCACAGCAAGAGGATGTCCGCAAGGGGGAGTTCTATCCCCACTACTATGGACACTTGCTGTGGATGAATTACTACACAAACTGGCAGAACTCCGCATTGATGCGCAAGGCTATGCTGATGACTTGGTAATCATAGCTAGGGGCTTCTGCCAATCCACACTTTCAAGTATAATGCAGAAGGGTCTGAACATTGTCAGTGACTGGTGTGTTAGAAGTGACCTATCAGTCAACGCTGACAAAACTGTCATTGTGCCCTTTACAAACAAGCGAAGGTTAGACAAACTAGTCATGCCAAAGCTTAATGGCAAACAAATCGCATTTTCCACGCAAGTCAAATACTTGGGACTAACATTAGACCAAAAACTGACGTGGAACCCGCATCTAACTGCAGTCCTAAGTAAAGCCAAGATGGCATTGGGAATAAGTGGCCGCATGTTGGGTAAAAATTGGGGGTTAAATCCCAAAAACACACTTTGGACTTACACTGCTATTGTGAGGCCAATTATCACGTATGCATCGGTAGCCTGGTCCAATAAGGCCAAGCAGACGACAGTCATTCAAAAACTAGACAGCCTACAAAGAACAGCCTGTCTAATGATCACAGGAGCCATGTCTACGTGCCCTGGTCAGGCACTAAATGCATTACTCGGGCTGCCACCTTTAGACCTTTTCATACAAAAGGAGGCAAAAGCCAGCATGCATAGAGCTAAAATCCAAGGCAGAACTCATTGGCTCTCACGAAAAATGAGGACCCTACAGGACTCATTACAAGAAATGCCGCTACTTGGTATGACGACTGATGCCATGTTAATTCGGCACTCATTTGTAAAGTATTATACAATTGAATTTCCGTCAAGGGAAGACTGGACTAAAAGCCAGGTAATCCATAAAAACGGATCTCTCATCTGGTTCACAGATGGCTCAAAAATAGAAGCAAAGGCTGGCTGTGGGATATATGGAGAGCGACCGAGGTTTAGCAAAAGCATACACCTCGGACAATTTGCCTCTATTTTCCAAGCAGAAGTCTATGCCATTCTAGAATGTGTAGAAGCTAATTTGTCTAAGCACTACACAAATCAAACTATCTATATAAATTCAGATAGTCAAGCTGCACTACTAGCGCTGGACTCAAACATAGTCTCATCAAAGTTAGTGGAGCAGTGCATGGACCGACTAAACCTCTTAGCAAGAAGTAACAAAGTAGTGTTAAGATGGGTACCGGGTCATGCAGGTGTAATTGGCAACGAGTGTGCCGATAAGCTCGCTAAGCAAGATCTGGACTGAATCAAATGGAATGAATCACTCCAAGGCATTAATTAGAGCCTACGACAAAAGGTTTAACAATCTTATGCTAGGGCTAAACAGAAAAACCTTACGAATACTGGTAAGGGCCTTTACTGGACACTGCTGCTTAAATAAGCACATGTTCAACCTGGGGCTGAGCGAAACGCGAACCTGCAGAATTTGCAGGGAGGCAGACGAAACGCCACTGCATCTTCTGTGGGAATGTAGACCGCTCATGCACAAACGTAGTATTCATCTAGGTAAACAATTTCCAAGCCTAGATGAAATAAAAGAGTGCAACCCTAAGAAAATCCTGCAGTTCTTAACATCAGCAGGGTTTAGTGGTTCACTCTAGTACAAAATAGCGGCGATCACAATAGACCAGAAATGGTCGCAGTGATATAAAAAAGCCGCCAAACAGAAATAAAAAAAAAAATATCTGGTTGATAACTAAGAAAAAATTAACGGAAGATCTAAATCTTATCTGCTTATATGTATTAATCTTCACATCTTATATACCTATTTTTGAATTAAGTTTTTTTACAATAATATAACTAGATAAAAGTAGGTCCTGATATATAAGAATCTAGCAGAGTTAAAAACATCTATGGACTACGTAATTGTTATCTTCTAAAAACAAATTTTCAATATTTTAAGCCTAAAAATTTTTTATTACAAATTTTTATATTAGAATATACGAATCCTTTTATATTAAATTTTAATAAATATATAATAGAGGTGTTTGACGGCAAAGAATAATAAAAAAGTGATCAACCCTGTCATATATAATGATCCAACAAGCCAATGACGATCCATGGTCACATTTAAAAAAAAAATTGAATGATCTGTTTTAATCCAAAGAATAATATTAACAGTAGGTAATAAATAAAGTTTATATAAGAAACACTTAAGGGCAAAATATAAAAAAAATGTGTTATCATTTAAAGATAATAATAATTTACATATAAAAACAAATACATCTATATATAAAAAAAAACAAAGTCGGGTTTGTTACAACACTTAGGTATAACTCGACTGCTGGACTGAGTTTCGTGTATTTGATTTGCTGGATTTATCTTCGCTCCGAATAGCAGAATAACTATAAAACCCTCGGAAAAATTCACGAGAAAAAAAAATAGGAAATAAAATCTATTCCAAACTGAACGAAGCAATGGTAAGTCGCTAGTTATACATAAATCATATAGAACATTTATTTTTTACTGCCAAAATCACATCCGTGATTATGGTAATGATGATGATGATAATGATGATATAATGACGTATAATTGTGTAAATTGTTTAAAAATGAAACAACTAAAATGATCAAATTGTTACTAAATTGAATTAATGAACTGCTTCGACCATATTATACAATTGTTCTACAATTTTATATGAATATGGCATATATTTCAAAAACTATTCATTATTATTTACTAAAATACATTTTTGAAGTCATCTATAATCTATACATATAGTAAAATAATAACTAAGTCGAATCTGTACATTAAATATTTTTTGGAACATCTTATTGAAATAGTCATTATTATCTATATTTTTGTCTATCAGCTGTCTATCTGGGAAAGCATCACAAGAGAACCACTGGACAGATTTTGATGAAATTTTGTATAATAATAGCTGGTTATCCGAGCCAATAGGATACTTTGTACTACGTGAAAATATTTCATCTTTGAAAAATCTATACTAAATATTAAACGTAACTAGGGACGAACTCGAGCGGAGCGAGTGTGAGTCGCTAGTGCTATAATAAATTAATATGTTGAGTTTCGACGAACAATTACAAAAATTTTGCGTAATATCAAAAAATTAAATTATACAGTATTAAAACTATAATAATAATTTAAATATAGTTTGAAAATAGTACCTAACTATTCAATTAAAACAAGGTTCTTAGAAATCACGTAAATAAAATTTTGTAGAACATAAGTTTTTCTTCAAGGATTTAATAATATCTAAACTACCAAAATGTCTGTACTGTTCTACAATTCGTGTCCAAAGAATTCACCAATAAATAAATTAACTATTCGTAATATAACTTAATAAGTTATATTATAATATATAAGTTATATTAAGATATAATATAACAATAACGTTCTATTACAAGTTTTACTTAGAAAATGCATGTGTATTTGCAATATTGAGCATTTCTTAAACAAATGTGTTATAATTTAACAGAATCATAATTATCTTTTATTCAACATGCAATGTGTTAGTTGGTATGTTTGTATGTTGTTGGTCAAATATTGCAAGCTAGATTAGAACCACTTCCTCTTATCCCAATTATAACTTGATTCTCCACCCAGAAATGGTTCCAGATGAAACAACTTCTCAACAGCCTCTTTTTAGTGCATTAAAATATAAACTTGTTTTTAAACAGGTTTTATTACTATTAATGTATTTTATTTAAAAAAAACTCGCTAATCTAGTTAGCAAGTACGGCTGCAAATCTGGTGTCGACGTCAGATTTCCAGATTTGGGCTGCGTATAGTTATTGGATACTGATCTCTAACCGCGAATGTTGAATTGGAGTTTGAAATTGAAAGGAATAGAGAATGCACCACAGTGCTAGCACGCATACTTGTACACTATAATATTTCTCAGGAGATTGGTGGTCGTGATTGATTTTAACAATCTGTTGCATTTAAAGACGATAATTAAAATAGTCTCAACATTATAAAAAAAGTGTAATTTGAATTAATTGGTTTTTGGAAGTATAACAGGAACTAGGTAAATACGCTAAGTAAATATCGGCAAGGACGCAGGTAGGATCATAGTCCGATCGGAATCCGGTTTGGGAACGAAAACATTGTGTATATAATATAAAACCACTAGAAATATTTTGATGAAATTTGTTTGATGATAGCTGGTTATCCGGATCAAGTAAAAAACTTCGAGAAAATATCTCATCTCTGAGAATTCTATGTTAAACCTTAAAACATATAAATGGTTGGTTTCATATGAAATACTAATATTGATTGGGTTCATTGTAGGTACGGGTAGAGGGAACTAGCTATATACGAAGTTTATGCAACAAAAATTTCGAAACATTTGTTATCTTAAGGGACATACTGCATGCATTTAAATGTAAATTAGAATACTTATCAAAAATGCTTGGTATTTGGATTACCTCTTTACCGTGACAAATAAATTACCTGAAAGGAAATAGAAGGGTGTATAAAAAACTAATGATAATTTTGAAATTCTCTTTTTATTTTAAAAAGGAAAAATCGACTGTCAAACACTTTAAAGTAAAAAAATAACTAAACAGAGGTCTTCATTTATTCGGTGGGCGGTGTGCTATGCGAGTTGCTCTTATGTTTGCTGGTACTTTTAGTAGAATGGACCGTTGGAGCAACTCCATGGCTGCTGTGGTCTGCTTCGGCAAACCTGCCGTCCGAGTGTCGTGGGTGGTTTTGTTGGGTTTTAATTGATAGTACTGGCTTTTCTAGCCGATGAGTCCCACATAACCACCTATATGTCTGCAGGTGGTATGTGGTATGCATTTCCCAACATTAAAAAAAGGTTACGTTATACATAATGTATGCATTTATGCATAATGCATTTAGTGGTTATGTAGCCTCACCGGCCATACCCACTAAAACCCAACAAAACCTCAGGTTGAACGAACGTCTCATACTTATATCTAATCATTTTGAGGTTATCATATTTATATTAGTAAACAAATATATTTAGTTCAATCGGAATCCGGTTTGGGAACAAAATATTGAAAACCTGAAGTTTTATGATTTTAAAATGTTAGCAGGTATATAAGGAATAGAAATTCGAAAAATGCCCTCTGTGCCCAGCTACCCTCAAGAAATGGGGGGACGCAAAGCGTTGAAAAATAACACTTTTAACAATAACCTCAAAGTTTTCGAGATATTTGCAGAAAACTCGGTTTTTAACTCTTTCTTGGTTTTTTATTTTTAATTTCTAGAATAATCTTTTGATTTCCATGAAACTTTGGGAATGTAATATTCAAAATACATAAAATTAAAAAAAAAATGAAATGTTTAGCCACTTTCCAGAAAAGTTTGTTTTATGATCTCGATAGGCTAAGAATCACACCAGCCGATGCAAAGCAAATGTAATGTATTTCGATACGTAAAATGCATATTTACCGATAAGATATTCATATCTTAAAATATTGTAGGCTGGCACCGACTTCGACAATATCTGATTAGGTATCTATTCTAAATGAAAACCCCCGTTTAGTTATTTTTTACATTTTAGTGCCTGGAAGTAAGGTTTTTATTTTTTGTTAAAAAGTTTTTATTTTTCTATTTTTAGTGTAGACGTAATAAGCAGGTAATTTGTAAGAAGAAAGTTTTTTTAATAACATATTCGATTAAACAATTTATTTAAAAAATATATTTCATGTTGATTTTTTAAAAAACAGCTCGACCGATTTCGACAAAATTTATATGGGACCACCTGGGAAGTATACCCTTTGTAACAAAAAAAATATTTTCCAAATCGGTTCAGGCGTCTTCGAGTAATCGGTGAACACACAAAATAAAATGTGTCGTTTAACACAATCATCATTCAAAATAAAAGTGAAAACCCCTTTCACTTTTTTCATTTTGATGTACAAATGAACAAGCAAATATCCTTATTAGTCTATACTAATATTATAAAGGGGTAAAGTTTGTGAGTTTGTGAGTTTTTGACGTTTGGGTGTAATCTCTGGATCGACTGAACCGATGTAAGAAGATAGTTTGAGACCCTGGGAAGGACATAATCCCGGAAATCATCCCTTAAGAGGGTGATAATGGGGATAAAAGTTTGTATGGGGAATCAAGCTAAGGACGAACTCGAGCGAAGCGAGGGTGAGTAGTTAGTATTATATACATTTGTAAAGATATTCTTATAACTACTAATCGAAATAGTGCTATAGGTACCTACTATTTATGTGGAAATTGATGTTGCATTTTTTGTGATTAAGAGATCACTATCATCGTTAATCACCTTAATAATTATTATTAATTTTATAAAAAAAATCGTTAAGAAAATATTATTTGTTTAACGTAAGTAAAACTAAATACTTATTATATTTTAGATACAATTTATGTATATAAAATTTATCTTTGCTCCTTTATAAATGATAAAGCAATTACTTATAGAAAATAATATCTATTGATAAAATGAAAACTAAAAATACTATCCAACGTGGTGGAGACTGCGCAAGCAACTCCTTTGGTTTGTTGTGATCTACCTATGGCAGGCCCGCCATCGTGGCGTCGTGGTTGAGTGCGTAAGCAATCCTCTAGGGTTTTAGTGGGTATTACTGGCTTTTCTAGCCGGTAAGACCCAGATAACCTGTATGAGTATTTAAAAAGAGATAATATATCTACCTAAAAATATGTTCACCTTATCACAATGGTGAGGGGCACAGTAGCGTCCGGCCAATCCAGCCGGGCGCGACCCCAAGATAGGCACTTCGGAGGCGGCCCACCCGGACCATTAAGTTGGGAAAAGTTCCGATGGCTTTTAGTACTGCCTTTTTTAGCCGATGAATAGCTATATAACCATGAGTTCTAACGGTGTGCGTTAAAAAATAGATAAATACCTACATGTATGGTTTTAACCGATTTTTTACTTTCACACCTCATTATTAAAATTATTACTGTGTTCCACGTTATAGTCGTTCTGTATACTAAATTCCACTAACGTTCAGCAGTTTTAGCGTAGTAACAAACATACATACTTGATAAATAAACAGTTCAGTGAACGGTCGAGTTATGTATCAAAAGGATCTATTACTTTGTAGATAGATACTCAAATTATAGCATTCTCGGAAAATATCTTTACAATATTAAGAATTTGCTGTCACGGCGGCTGTTCAACAGTAGCATAATATAATCACTAATAAGCTAATCTACATCTACACTAGTATTATAAAGAGGAAAGATTTGTATTTTTGTTTGTTTGGAACGAATAAACTCAAAAAGTACTAAACCGATTTAGATGAAATTTGGTAAGAAGATAGTTTGAGACCCTGGGAAGTACATAGGATATTTTTATTCCGGAAATCTTTCCTTAAGGTGGTAAAAATGAGGATAAAAGTTTGTATGGGGAATCAACATAGGGACGTAATCAAGGGGAAATTAATTAAGGAGCTGAGAAAACTGTCTAGTGTCCACTGCATTTCATTTAACCAAAGAGTATGTTTGACTGTGGCCGGTGTCTACGAATACGAGTATGTAATATATTTGTATGTAATATTTAGTAAATATGTGTATATTTTATTGTAAATTTTATGTACTGCAATACTGCTTGTATCCATAAAATTAATTAAATAAAAATTAAAATATTATTAGATACGGGAGAGAGATAATATTCATATTAAATAGCTAGCTCTAAATTATTAAATATTTAAAGCACTAAAGCTGAGATTTCATCTGAAAGACTGGACTTTTTGATGTCGAGGATAAAGAGAGTACAATGTATGCACATTATATTATATATATCAGAGATTTTGGGTTTCCTACTTCCGGGAAGGAAATAGTAAAATAATATGACAAATTACTATTCATTTTCAGTAAATATTAATATAGCATATCCTAAACTGCGTATATCATTTACTGCGGAACAATAGGAGATACGAATAATTAGTATTTTTTTATATAGAAATTTGTTCCACAACAGCCTTCGGTCATTTCACAACAAAATCGACCCTTCAACCTAAATAAAAAAGAAAAAACATCTCGAAACAACCAAAACAAACACAAGGCACAAGCTAGTAATGCAAGCTACTAATGACTGAAAATGTAAACAATGTCGGACTCATTGAAGTTTTTCCACGTTGAAAATTTCAAAGGACAATGAGGCAAAAACGTCGCCTTTCAGAAGATTTTTCCAAGAAATGACATTCTTTTGGACCGAGATGCTTACTAAATAAGCTTTCGTACTAAGTTTTGAATGGAACGGTACCAAAGAAGTCGAGTTGAATAAAGCTGTAATAAAACTATAAGAATGCTGAATTTAATATTTCATAAGCTCTGAATAGATATAAAAGGTTATGGTTATAATTATACACTTGCTAATGGCTACTACTTCGGTTACATATTTAATTATTTTTTTTAAGTTGTCATATAAAAGTATTTTTTATTACTTTTAGGTATATTTTTATATCTGTCCTTTAATTTGTTATGTCTATTGGCAATAAAAATAATTGAAGCATGTTAAATATAGAACATTGTCAACAAGCTGATCAATTGTAATATAGATTTTAATTGTTATTAAACGAAAGTTACTTATATTAATATATTGTTTACATTCTAAGTGCACAGTAAAGTTTAATTTTATTAATCAGTCAGTGAGTCAAGTGGTTTTTGGCTTGTAAATATATAAAAACGTTGCTAAAAAAGCTAAGATAGATGCAAGACTAATTGTATAAGAGTTGTAAGGATTCTGATTTACTTTGTATGAAACTAACCCTTAACTAGTATTTTAAATAAAATTATCTTTTCAGATTTTTTTCGCGGATTTATTTCATTGAAACATCTAAACTCGAGACGAATCTCCCGTGACCATGATTGCTGTACAATATTTGCAATGCCGATTACCAGAAATGAATAACAAGAAAACAAACAGACACTTGACTACTATTATAAAAGAAGTAGGCCTTCAAAATATTTTCACACAGCACTACTTAGGAAACCAAACCAAGCGGATTCAATCCCGGGTCTCGCAACTTTGGTATTTTCATTTCATTTCCAACATGATTACAACTTGTCTTACGGTAAAGCTAAAAAGCAGTCTAAGACAACCTAGCAATTTTTGAAAAACATGTGAAATCCACCAATCCACAATTGGGTAGCGTGGTGGACTATTTTCTGATCCCTCTCGTATTGACAAAGGCCGTAACCATAGGATGTTAAAAAGGGCTGACTACACACACTTGATTTCCAAAAATTTAGTCATCATTACCAACATCTTTGTATTGCACATTACGTTTTACTAAATTACGTATAAACAAACGTAAATTGCCAACATATATTGCTATCAATTTAAACTCAAGATCAGAATTGATTGATGCAAGTGTGTTGGTACACGAGATGGTATCATAAATATCAATTGTTATACTATTTAGGTACTGCAGTAACTTTGATTTGAAGGCTGTCCAGTCTTCAGTATAGAGAAGAGCAACGTAATGGATCTTGGTGATGTTTATCGATATTATGACACTTTAACGAGTAAATGCAATCTATAATCTTGTAACAATGAATGTACAATTTTATATTTTAAAATAGCATTGTCCGCGGCTCCGCTCGCGTTCAGATGACCAAAAACCAAATTTTTAGATTTTACATATTAGTGTACTACATTTCATCAAAATCCCTCTAATGGTTTTTTTGTGATGGGAAAACAAACAGATAGACAGACAAAAATTCTAAAAACTATAGATTCAGCCTCTGTATCGATAATAATGTTTATTTCAATAAGATTTTCCAAAAAATATCTAATGTACAGATTCGGTTTAGTTACCGGCTTAGTTACTACTATTTTATGTATAGAATACAATTTTGTATACGTATACCACCTGCAATCTGTATGCATACAGGTGGTTATGTGTGATTCACCGGTTAGAAAAACCAGTAGTATCCACTAAAACAAAACGGAACCTCCCCCGTCTTAATAAGGCGTCGCAGGATCGCTTACGCACTTAACCTACTAAACTACTGAACCTAGCTTAACCATTTCCCTGTCCCATGAGTCATATATGAACATTTCGATTGTTTAACTATTGTGTCTATTTTGCGGATAGTTAAGTTGTTAATATTACTCTAACTAAAAAAATAAACCTACTTCAAAATAATGCACCAAAGTTATGTTCATCCTCTAAAATAAATAAAATTAAGTACATTTTCAAATCAACAGCGATCATGATTGCTGTAAAGCATTCGAAACGTCGGGAACCAAAAATTAAAGTAAATTCGCGAAAAATCCGAGAAGAGTTTTTTTTAAATGTCAAATATTCGCATAAATCTTATATTAGATAGTAAGTTTTATGATGAAATATTCAATATTTTATGGAAAATTAATTAAATACCAGCTCTCTCTCTTTGCTCAGAAGTTGGCCGAAGGGGCCGAAACTGGTTAGAACGATATTATATGCAAACTGCGATCTGTCTCTACTTTGCTGCATTATAAGAGTTTAAAAGTAGCTTGTGAATATGTATGGATGTTATTCACGCCAGAAAGGCTAAACGAATCTGGATGAAATTTGACACAGAGATAGATTATAGTCTGGAATAACATATAGGTTACTTTTATCCCAAAAAATATACGGTTTCCGAGGGATAAATTTATTTCTGTTTTGCTAGAAGCGAACCCGAGCGAAGCGAGGATGAGTCGCTAGTTAATAATATTACTAAAAATTATTAAGTACTAGCAAAAATAAGATTTAACAAAGTTTTGTACAACAGCTGTCATGTATAAAAAAGTATCATGAGAGCTATTAATTAAAATAACTACTGTGGAACTGGAGAGTCGCCAAGTTCATTTTGCTTAACCCAATGGTTTGTATTGCAGATATTAAAGCTGACACTGCTTTCTAAGAAGACTATGAAATTTTTATCAAGCTTTCTTTAAATATAAAATCAAATAAGAAGCTTGAAATTTTAAGAATTGAACTGTAACACTATATAATACAAAAGAATTGTTTATAGCTTCTATTAGTTTTTAAAGTAGCTCTGAAGAAAAGATAATAATTATTTTTATTATATAATACGATAAGAATATAATATTGAAATACGAATTACTTCAATAATTTATTTTTAATTACTTATTACTATACGATATAATATAGATAAATACTCCTTGTACACATACATTCTTTTGATGTATCTCTAAAAGTTTAGCCAGCGTGACCCTCTTATTCGTACAAAAACGGATTTTTTTGACAAAAAATTTCTAGAATCAGTCATTTAGTACAAAATATTTACAAATTATACACATAAACCTTACACGTTTGTCGCTCTTTCTATTAGTGAAAATCGTATCTAAATCCGTTGAGTGGTTTAGAAGAAACAAGCGGAGAAACAAACAGATGCAGACTGACTTTGTTTTATACTATGTACGTTTGGCCATATATATGTTTAACAGGTTTCTAAATAGACATACTTATACTTAGCATTAATGGTAAAATCGAGAGGGTTGTTAACCTTAACAGTAATCCGATGCGCGGATCTGACGATATATATCATCTCCCACTCCGTTAAAAACAGATCCCTATGACGGAATATCATTAAAAATAGAATATACCGTGAGGGGAATATAGTTTATTTCTAACGATACAACATATAGCATGGTACTATCCAGTATTTAAGGATACGTTACACGAACTACTATCAGATTTCGACACCATACTTATTTTGTATTGCCTGGTTTTAGTTAACTCCAAAATATCTGACCACCTATTTATAATGAAAGTCACGATTTATTACTTTAACATAAGTGACTCTCTCGTCAGTCTAGTGTATAGCCTGTACAGTTGCAGATTTAGGGGATCCGTGACTCTACCCGGGCCAAGTATAGTTATTGGGATTTTCTATCAGGAAATAATTACAGCCTGGAGTAAGGAAGTTTGCGATATTTTACTCCCGTACCTCGAAAAGCACGTAAAGCCGTCGGTCCTGCGCCTGATCTCTTACCGGTCGTGTCGATTATCGTTCCATTGGAGTTGGAGGTTGAAAGGAATAGAGAGTGCGCTTGTATTTTGCATATAATAATAATAATAAATTTTATTTCAAGTAACTTAGACTCATATTTTGTTATTATACAAAGTCCTTATATTCTATGTTAGTACTTACATTCTAGATACATTTTAGATACATATACATATACTTTTACATTCACATATATACCCTATACACATGGCTAGTTACTGAAAATGGCCAGGAGGACATTAATAATTACTTTTAAGTTCAATAAGGGTGTATTATTAAACAGAATTTATTTATAACTAGCATTGCCCGCGGCTCCGTCCGCGTTCAGATTACCAAAAACCAAATTCTTAGGTTTTACATATTAGTATACTCTCACAATGCAGTTTTTGTATTTTTCTCAGAAATGAGATATATTTTCCCGCGGTAAAAAGTATCCTATATGTTGACCTGGATAATCAGCTAACATCATATCAAATTTCATCAAAATCTGTCCAGCGGTTTTCTCGTGATGTGGTAACAGACAGACAAAAATTCTAAAAACTATAGATTCGGGCTCTGTATCAATAATAATGTCTATTTCAATTAGATTTTCCAAAAAATATTTAATGTACAGATTCGACTTAGTTACAATTTTATTATATGTATAGATGAACCTTTCATTTTAACATTAAATTTCTGATATCCAAAATTTCACACTATGTAAGTATCAAAATTTTCCTTTAATAAAAAGAGTAAATAAGATTTTTTTACATACGCTTGGTATAAAGCTTCTTAGAATATATGTTTATGATAAAAATCAGTACAATTTTTTCTGACAATTTTCAGGAATTTCATTTTTAAATTCTTTTTTTTATGAAAGAAAATTGTAGTTTTTTTGACTCTCAGTTCTGCTCATTTTTATTATAAATATTATGATTCCAAAGGTATAATAATAATATTTTGTTTGTCTTTATGGTTATTTGTCTTGGTTAAAACTAAAACGGCTGAACGGCATATAAGACGACTGCACTGTATTTTTTATAATCGGCCTAGAACAAACATAGGTCTTTTTCGTATCATATAGAGTAAAATCTAACAAAATTTCATCTTCTATCATCTTGATACGTAATATAGGTTATATTTTATAAATATAACCTATCTTACAATAAAAGTTTTCGTAAAATCTGTTTATCACTTTCATAAATGGTTCTATTTAAATTTTGGCTTTTATTTTATTATTCTTTAAATAATAATAGAATAGTTCAGCGTATATTTTATTAAATAATAATAATAATAATAATTTATTTTACTATATAAAGTGACAATATAAAGGGTTAAAGTAAAGCAATTTAGATGCAAGCAGTTTAGATATACAGACGGACTGACGGGCAGAGATGGGAGAACGAAGTCATAAAGGTTCTTGTATTTGTCTTTTAGCTATATAACTCCAAACATACAATGCAAAATTATATCTTGTACTACGTTTACAAATTCTTGCCGTTTTAACTTATTTATCTTAACATTTAGTTGCTAAAGTGAACTAGAAACTTACGACTAATATTATTTCAAGCTCCGGACATCTTGTTAGAACTCGTTATAAAATTCGCCAACTCAAGGAACTGTACCGCTAACTGGTGGTGAAATATATCTATATATAAGTATATAAGTTAGGTTTGTACATAGCTTTGTTTTATATTTTTTATTATAATATAATAATGATTGATCGTATGTTTGTCCTCCTTCGTACGTTCCTAAAACATTGATTCTATTGTGATGAACTGGTGGGTTATCCTACATACTCCTGCAAATATTTAAAAAAAAAGAATTTTCTTTGGACGTTTGTCTTATATGCGTTCATAAATTATTCAACCTTAAGAACATACCCGAGCGAAGCGAATATTAATGAGACTATTATTATAAATGCAAAAATTTGTATGTGTGTATGTATATTGTATATTATGTATGTTCGTTACTCCTTCGCGCTGAAAGAGCTGGTTGAATTTGGGTGAAACCGTCATTTTTATCTTTACAGTAATCTAAGGCAATCTTTTCAAATTACAGCTTAGAAAAGCTTTTGTAGTTCATATACTTAAGTAGTAAAGTAAAAAGTAAGTAGATAAAATAGTGTGTTCACGAGGCTTCACGTAAGTATTTTTTAAATTACTACCAGAACACAGGGCTTCACCCGCGTTCAATCTACAAAAATAAACTCTATTGCTGTATTATATAATATTATCTATACATATAATAAAATTATAACTAAGTCGAATCTGTACATTAAATATTTTCTAATTGAATCTAAAGAAAAATCTAATTGATATAGACATTATTATCGATACAGAGTCCGAATCTATAGTTTTTAGAATCTTTATCTGTCTGTCTGTCTGTCTGTTACCGCATCACGAGAAAACCACTGGACAGATTTGATGAAATTTGGTATGATGATAGCTGGTTATCCGGGTCAACATATAGGGTACATTTTACCGCGGGAAATTATCTCATTTTTGAGAAAAAATACAAAACTGCATTGTAAGAGTATACTAATATGTAAAACCTAAAAATATGCTTATTGGTCACCTGAACGCCGGCGGAGCCGCGGGCAATGCTAGTGTATTTATAAAATATTAAATTATTTGGATATTGATATACGAGTACTACTAAAATCACGATTAAAAAATGGAGGGTGGGTGTAGGAGAGTGAAAAATAATTTACGACTTATTCTTATATTACCAAATATACAAAAAAACATTAAAATCGGTCGAAGGGTTTCGGAGGAGTGCGACCACAAACATCGTGACACGCGATATTCATATATTAAATTTATTTCAGCATTTAAATAATTATATATTTAGTCACTTTCTAAATGTTTATTATTAGCCGATTAACTTCGTGTCTTAAATCTCAACCAATGTCCACCTTCGAGAATTACGTTAAAGGACTCTTTTGAAATTTTTGCAGGAAGACAAGTCTTTGATGATATCGAAATTTCCATATGTAATAGAATCTGATACAGCAACACTTTTAATTCACAAAGAGCAAATCTTGATCCTGAAAAAACAATTATATTATTTAAAAATAATTTTTAACTTAATTTATTGAAACAAAATTTCATTTTAAACTAATAAATATGTATATATTTTCAGGCCGTGGTAGCCTAGTGGTAGCGCGCTTGCTTGGGAAACCGAGTGAAGCGGGTCCAAATCCCGGATCTCGCATCTCTGATATTTACATGTGCGAATCAATTCCAACGTATGATTACCAATTGCCTTATGGCGAAGGAAAACATCGTGAGGAAACCTGCATATCTGAGAGAACTTAGTAAGTTTTCGAAATATATGCGTAGTCCGCCAATCCACACTTGACCAGCGTGGTGGACTATGGCCTGATCACCCTCGTATCGACGAAAGGCCCGTGCCCAGCAGCGGGACATTAAAAAGGGCTAAATACAATAAAATATATTTTGATTTTTATCCCAATTTTACATTTAAGATTTTATTTACTTAGCAATAATATTAAAATTTCTATTTCCATTTATAGAATTTAAGTAGAATAATTTATTCAGAAGCAACTATTTTAAAATAAATTTATTCTACATTTAAAAGTATTAATGTACTGACCTATACAATTTCTTGGACCAACTCCAAAGGGCATATAAGCGAGAGTGTTAATATTTTTCTTGTTATCCTCAGAAAACCTCTCAGGGTCAAATTTTTCAGGATTTGGGAAATAATTAGGATCACGATGGAAGGACCATACAGGAATTGAAAGATTCTCGCCTTTTCGAATCTGAAAAAGTTAATTTTATTTAAATTACTTTCACTATTTTGTTTTCTTAATTACAACAAAAACAAAATGTCAGAAAAGAAAAAAAACATTATCTTTAATAATGATTAATAATGATCCCTGTATCGAAAATTACAACGTTAAATCATAGAAAACATGCACAGCTAAAAATCAAGATTGGTGGTACGATTTTACTACTTCACTAATGTTAGAAGCCGATTTTAATATACTATCGCATCAAATTGAAAATTTATACATTTGTATGTACATATGTATGTATAATCCGGATGATAATATAGTAATTTAATGACATAGAACTACTCTGATGATGGAATAATGAGATGCATACTAGTATTCTTAAACGACAACTAGCAACCTTTGAGTTTGAGCTCGTTACGTTGATCAAAAGAGTATTCATTTGTAATTTAAAGATCATATTTTTATCCGTTTTATCATAAATAAATAATTTGAACAATATGGGTTTATAAGATAAATAATGATTTGTGGACTATAAGATTGTAAGATAATATAAATTTTACTTACAATATAGTCTTTAGTGGATTCACTGCTAGGTTTTCCCAAGTTATAATCTTTTACACAAAGCCTGTCCAAGACGAGACCTGGTGGCCATAGCCTAAGAACTTCTATAGTAATAAAAACACGATTAGTAAAATAAAGAAATCGACCATATACATGTCTGAAAGCTGGGTAAATCATTACCTGATGTTACCATATCCATGTACACCATATTTGAAATTGAATTAAAGTCCAATTTCCCACCGTTCTTATTGTGATGCTGTTTGATCTCCTGGACCAAACGGTCTTGAATGTCAGGGTGAAGAGCTAATTCGTGTAATGCAAATGACATCGCCGTAGAAATAGTCTCAAATCCTGCCATGAAGAATAAAACCGCCTGGGCGACAAGATCTGTATCCGACCACACTAAACAAATATGTATTAAAATCAATAATTTAATTCGTTTTTATTATTTATAGTTTTAGCGGGACATTTTCGTGTAATGTACTTTGTAAATAAGTAACTGTTCCAATAAAAAAATCTTACTCAATAAATGCTGCCAAAGTGGTTGACAATGGTAAACAAGAAACGGGTTCAAATCCCGGGACTCGCACCTATGATATTTTCATTTGCGAGTCATTTACAACATGATAATCACTTATGGCGAAGGAAAACATCATCAAAGTATGGAAACCTGCTTATTTGAGAGATCCCATAAATTTTCGAAAGACATATGAAGGTCTGATCCGATGATTGAAGGGAGGCCTGTGCCCAACATTGGGACGTTAAAAAAGTGGCAAAATACAGGGCAAATATATAATTTATAAAAAATTCAAAAGAAGTAATAAAATAATAAATATATCGATATAGTTAAAGATAAAATTGATAAGGAATTAATTGTCTAATACAAACCCCTTTCAATAGATTTTTTGCCCAAATCAGATTCTTCAACAGTAGCGAAACCAGTGTCACTGCCATGGCTTTCTTTTTCATCATGTTTTAATTTACCTATAAAACCATATATTCAATGAGTAAAGTACTATTTGAAGAATAGAACATCATGATTTATTTGTTTAATTATATTATAATTTACTCCTCTCAGTTCTAGTCCATTGCTTATATGGTAGATGATCTGTAAATGAACTCGTATAGGCGACTAAAATAAACAAGTCGATAATTTTATAGAATATATGTATACAAATAAATAGACAAATTTGAATGCTTTTTAACATAACATAAAAAAAACAAATTGGTCAGCTATAAAAGACTAATATTTATAATGATTACATTTTGTCCCGTAGCTTGGAACGAATGCAGGATACGAAAATTAACCTATATGTTTAGAATTTCAATCCAGAATATAAATTATCTCCATTTCAAACATCGTTTTAATAGTTTTAGAACTGTTACAGCGTGAAGAACATAGCGTGTAAGATCGTTATTGCATTGAAATAAGCTAGAAGCTATCACTTTATCACGTACATATTAGACTTAATACGTGAATCTAGTAAAGGCCATCAACAAAATCAGTAGACATTATATCGGGTTGTGGCCTCAGTTTCAGACTACCCATTAAGACCAAAACGTTGCTAACAGAGCTCCTAAATGATAGGCAATTTTAGCTAAGTCGTAGTGATCGTGGAGAATTAAGGGTAGTACCGATTTATGTAACTTCGGCAACATGGCAAATATTGCTTCTGCAGATTGTACGATAGATGTACATTTTACCTTACAAATAGGAAAAATATTTTAAAGACCAATAAAATTTTTAAACTTTAGAGGCATTTGGAAACTAAAAATATCGGTTGAAATTATACAGGTTATAATATTCTATATGGAATTTAAAATAACATAGAATATGACATGGATAAATCATCATTAAAAGATATCTCTTCCAGTCCATCTATGTATATATTATCTGGAAATCCTAAGAACAAACAAGTAACATTTATAATAATTACAGATAATATATATTATATTATTATTAATAAAATATTAATTAGAAAAATAGATTTTAATTCTCAAAAGTCTAAGGAATTATGTAGCACCATATATTTTGGTATATACACCATGTAAAGTGTAGAGAAAATCCCTATATTTTTCTATTTTCAATACTTAATTCTATTACATTATACTTAGTTCCATTTGAATACTGATAGTGTACAAACCTTTCTTGGCTTCCATAAGTAAATGTATCATATCCGGTCTGACGATGCTGTGAGCGTCACGATCTTTCATTGTATTTAAAACGATATCCATAAAAAAATATTTTGTTTTGTTATCAAATATTGACAAATTAAATTTCTAAAAATTTTAAATTCCATAAAATTCATTCAAAATTGTAATATAAATAATTTATAAGTTAATTAAGCTACTAAGTCGAATTTTAGAAATTAGAAAAAATTGTGTAAATTTCTTTAAAAAAACGTCACTACGTTCTTATTTATGGTTCTATAAAGGTTTTTTGGGACCGACTAAATAAAAAGTAAGGTATTTAAGGGATAGAAATGATGAAAATACTTCATTTTCCCTTAATCATCCATTAAATAGAGTAAAATGTTTTTTTACCATGTTTCATTTAATATAATCTCAGTTTAAGTGATTAGTCTACGATTGTCTAAACAAATAAATGCTAAGATTTATTTGAAATAGATTAAATATCGTGATTAATAAAGTAAATAAGATAACACTTGCTTTGTGTACTTGTTAAAGTAATAATATCTTAAATTTTATCAATACTCCTAGATAAGTTATATGTAAACAACTTAAAATATTACGTAATATTAGTTTCACTATCAGATAATAGTACAGATAGAAAAAAAGTAATTTCAATACATACTACCATATAAAATACATCGAAATTCGAACTCCATTCAAGTCTCCATAATTCTCTATTTGTTAATCTTTAACATTGTGAAATAATAATGATTTACTTAAAAACGTAATTTATACCTTTTATCAACTTATATATTCTATTTTATCACTTTACTAACCTTTATTATTCTAGGAAAGCTGGATCCCAAAAATGCTAATAATATTTGTTTAAAAGTAAAATTTGACGCAGCTTTCCCCATTTCGTAAAACTCATTATTTTCATCTGAATGTGAATCGACTTTTATACCGAATGCACAAGATGCAATCACATCGTTTGCATATCGTCGTGTCAAGTCCTTGCAATCGACTTCGATGTATTCATCTGAAATTAATGATCAAAAAATCTATCATTTGGCTTCATCCACATTCTGAATTTAATGAGATAAGTAAAAAGTCTATAGGGAATATGCTTGAGATATAAATAAACATAAAATACTCTTTTTTATAATCTTTATTATTTTCGAATTAAGCCTACATGAATATTTGTTAATGTAATTTCTTTTTGATTAAGAAATAATTAATACTTTCTTAGATTTACGCGAATATTTGACATTTAAAATAAAACTATCTTTTCGGATTATTTCGCGGATTTATTTGAATTTTTGGCTCCCGACGTTTCGAATGCTTTACAGCAATCATGGTCACGGGAGAGACTGAGGTGTTAGATGTCTCGAAGGCATAGTTGTTACAGACAGCCTACCCACAAATAACAAAATGAAAATTGCACTAATTACCTTACAATATTTATTAACTTTAAACATTTTTATAATTTTAATTAGTTTTATAATTGAATATGGAATATTATTTATTTAATTTTTGCTGTTATTCTTATAATTATAAGTAATTGGTGCAATTTTCATTTTGTTCAAATTGTTTCAAGACATGTAACAACTCAGTCTCTCCCGTGACCATGATTGCTGTAAAGCATTCGAAACGTCGGGAGCCGAAGATCAAAATATCCGCGAAATAATCCGAAAAGATAGTTTTATTTAAAATAAGAAATAATTATTAAAAAGTGCAAAAGCAGGTGGGAAATTTAAAGTAGTTAAAACGAACGCCATTGATCAGGCCGAATGTGACATCAGAGTATATCATAACTGAGCGATTGGCGATTTTGTCTCGCTACAAATTATTGAGTATTTTTCATATATATTGAGCATTTTACATTTTTCTATGTATGATACTACATGCTATATTATACTATACTATATGTGTATACTACATGCTCGCGCTGGCCTCTATAAAAACAAAAACAAATCTTTCCGACGGGAACTGTACATTTTTCGGGGATAAAAAGTGTTATTCTATCTCTGTGCTAAATTTCATCCGGATCCGTTCAGCCATTCTGGCGTGAACCCGTAACAAACATCCATACATGCCTACTCACAAACTTTCACATTTATAACATTAGTATGGATTGGTATAGATTATTGTACAAATTATAGGGGTTAATTATTTGAGAAAAATATACCGCATAATTTATATCGAAAAGTATGAACAAAAACAATAAAAATATAGACGTCAATACACCGTACAAATAGTATATTATAAAATATTTAATAACGAAATATTATAATAACAAACATTACCATCAGTTTCAGTAATCTTTTTCTTCAAAGCTCTAATCATTTGGTCGCCAACTTCCTCCATGAAAGGTACCATCAACTTTATTTTGGAGCTTGTGAAAGCTGGACTTAAAGTTGACCTCATATCTTTCCATTCCTGTCCTGAAATACAAGTTCTATAGAACTTAATATTATTATATAGAACTTAATATAATATTTACAATAGTTATCAACAGTAAAGTCCTCACAAAGAGTCCGTACACAGAAAATATTGCAAAAATAGTTATCTATCTCTGTGAAAACTAGAATTTTATGATGCACTCGATAACTTAATTTTATGATAACAAAAAAACTAAAAGGATGCCAAATTATCTTTTAAAGAGATAAGATTTCTTCCAAACAGCGGTTCAATTTCTTCATTGGTCACAGTGCGGTGATCAGTAAAGTGCTCAAAATCTTTAATGGCTATCTTCTTCACCAAATCTAAATCACGAATAAGTAGTACTGGTTTCCAAAACTCATATCTACCTGTGAATCTGAAAAATGAAAATGGTTAAAATACTCCAACGACTAACATTATTAACTTATATCTTTTAAATCTGTATGTAACAATCATTTCAGATTAGCACATATAAGAGATAATATAAGTCCTCTGTAATCGCTATGTTTATGTGTTTGATGGACGAACCTAAATGAGCAAATGAATGGTGTTCATGCACTTTTAGTATAAGTGGATAACATTTTAATATTTGCTATTAGTAAAATCTATAACTAATCTATAAACTTAGCAAAAAAATATTGATTACTTTTTTAGTGTAAATGTAAAATTGCTAGTTTAATTCTAAGAAATCTATTGTTAACTGACACGCCGGCGTGTCCGCGGTCGTGGAGGGATTAACGCCCAACAGTCGTCAGACCAAGCGATGTTTATCTAATAATAACTAACTGATTATCAACAAAACCACCAAATTCGATCAGTGGACATCAACATTTATATATGTAATCCTATAGAATTTTTTTTGAAATGTTAAATTAAGGTGGCTAAATTTAAATGATAAAAATGATTTATTAGGCCAAATTCTCTTGAAATACTAGGCTATTCATATATAAAAACATCATATATACCTTTCTCCAGAAAAAGAATTATAATTTGCATCTATATCATCAGTAAAGCTGTCCAGCCGAAAAATAAATCTATGCAAATTTCCCAATATTGGCACTATCTTTTTACATTTTACGTTGAAGTCGCTGAACCTTGAGTATTTTCTTCTTAAATATAGAGAGATTAGAGCTACATGTACTCCAACCCATATCAATATTAAAAACATAATCTGTAAAAAAACACAAAGACTGAGTTCAAGCGTGAAATACAAATGATAAATAGTGTCTTAGAATAATAAATATTTTTACGAGTTCTGAAGTAAATTTTACTAAAAAAACTAAAATATTAGATTTGACCAACTTCAATTCGTGATACCTGAAAACGAACTCAAACTCAAAAAGAAAAGTGTGGTGTCGTGGGACACCAAATAGGAACGATTTTCCTTATTACATAAATATTAACTTCTAGTTCTGGTCTTGGTAAAAAGAAAATAATTATTCGGGTATAAATTTTTTATTATGATTTTTTATCGTTACAAATCAAAAAATTTACAAAATTATCTCAACACTTTTATTTTGTTCACAATGATTCATAAAAATATATAATAATAATAATAACAGTCATCACGTAGACTATATATTAGACACTGTATAGCGAACACACATCAACTATACGTAAAAATCTTACTCCACGCATTTTCGTTACTGACACTTTTTGCCGGCACCCCTCCGCATCGTCCCACTTCCGCATCGTCACACTTAATTCCAAAAACTAGTATATTCATTTGAATAGTTGAATAATACAGCCACTATCTTCTCGCTCCGATCAACTTCATGATATCAAACGTCTTTATTGTCATCCTGACTTCAGTACCTTAGTTTTCGAATAGATACGGCTATTAGAAGCAGGACTAAAATCGATTTCTAAGAGTTAATTCTAACGATTTCATTTGCTTCTATTATTAACTGACAATATTGTCTGAAAAAGTTCTTAATCCATATTTTTAATATTATAAATGTAAAAGTGTGTTTGTATGTTTATTTGTTTGTCCTTATTTCACGTCCAAACGGAGTGACGCGTTGGCGTGGTTTTTTGTGTGGATATATTTGGAGGGATGAAGGAGAATATCTAATTGTTACGGGAAAACACGTTATAATACAATCCAAAAAAATATGATCAGAATTACTTGAAACTTGGGACTAATACTCTTCAATAAAATTAAATAAATATGTGTTTTAACATTCTTCGAGATTAATCCTATAAGGGCGTAAAATAGGGGATGAAAGTTTGTATGAAACTACCTTTTTAGAGATTTTCTCTTGTATTTTTTTTTCACGATTTTTTTTTGCCGGGTCAGCCAATAATATAGTCACGGGAAAGAATAAGGTTTTTGACAAAAAATAAATAATTTAGCATTTTGTACTTAGCGGCTTTATGTAAAGCAGGAGTCATTATGCCAGACTAAACCTATCTCGACTCAGATTTAACTTGACACAATAGTTAAATGAGCCTATGTAAGCCTTTTCATACATACAGTAAAGTATTATAATTTTTACAATACTTCTTGAATTTTGACAATTTGTTATTCGTCACTTGATTCTTCTATTTATAATAATATATAATTATTTTTTCTCACAAACATGTTTACAATTTCTAGGAAAATTATCTTATCTACAGATACAACAAACTAATGTAACAAGAATTTTTCTAAATAAGATCATATCTCTTCGCTGTCTGCATCCGGGGCTTGATTTCGTGTATTTTTCCCCCAAACTTTATTTAAAGAAATAATATAATAAATATAAAAATAATAACACAACAGAAAAGTTAAAGCAAATAACTTACCATGTTTTATAATATTATTATAACTTTATTAAATAAACTTTATTCACTCAAACGTTTCGATTTACCCATGTGTTTCAACATACTAAGTGTAGTACGCGCCAAATCTGTGATACCTTATCTAGCAACACCGAGATTATAAACAAAACTAATTTATCACCAAATATCATTTTGTATTTTTATAGTATTTGCTGTATTATTGTTACGTTAGACAGAGGATGCACCTGACATGGCTTCAACATATTTTGTATACTTCTCAAAATAATGAAAAAAACCTATAAATATAATAAAATCGAATCTGTATAAATTACTTAAATATTTTTTGGAAAATGTTATTGAAATAGTCATTATTATCGATACAGAGGCCAAATCTATAGTTTTTAAAAATTTTGTCTGTCTGTGACCGCATCACGAGAAAACCACTGGACAGATTTTGATGAAATTTGGTATAATGATAGCTGGTTATCCGGGTCTCTAAGAAATCTATACTAAACAACGTTAAAACGTAGTTAGGGACAAACCCGAGCGGAGCGAGGGTGAATCACTAGTCTATAGATATAGGTAAATAAAACGGAAGTATCTGTAAATGGATAAAATAATTCTGTTTTCTCAAGTACATAAAGTTATTTATATGATACCAGCACTTAAACAACACTATTTTAAATTTTCTATCTATCTATCTGTCTGTCTGCCTTATACTGAGACTTTCACTGAAAGTGAAGGAGTTTGTTCGGCTACATATTATGGGCGATGCCGGAAATATTTAGGGTTAAAGCGCGATTATCGAAAACCCTTAAAAATTACGCAAAATTTAAATTAACAATTTCAAGAAAAAGACTTCGATTATTTTTATCTATGGAAAACGTACTTATGGACGTAGGTGTCCGAGGGTAAGTAACGAGTAATTTTTTTTTTAATAACGCGCCTATCGATAAATATATCATTTTGTTCTGTATAGAGCATTATGCTTTATTTAACAGGCGCTTTAATGTAGGTTAATTTCGAGATTATTTATTTTATATTATATTTCAATATATCTTTATATTACACCTTTCTTTATGAGAAATATTGTCAATCATTTCACTTCTTAATAAAAGTAGGGATACACATTGCATGACTTCTATACGCGATTTCACAATATTTTACAAGACAAGAATTCGTTGTTATTGATTAATAATTTCAACTTAATATATTTTAATACTTTCTTAGATTTACGCGAACATTTGACATTTTAAATAAAACTATCTTTTCGGATTTTTTCGCGGATTTATCCAAAATCTTAATAAATTCGCGAAATAGTCCGAAATGATAGTTTTATTTAAAATGTTAATATATATTTTTAAATACTCAGACTTAACTTAAATTTTTAAAAAACCTTTTTAACTAACCAAAGGTACAATTTTGACCTTAATATTATTTTGAAAATAATTATTTCACATATAGAGGTTGAATTTCGCAATGGTACGGCTTCGAAAGTAAAAATAAAAAGAAAATACACGTACAAAAAATAAACACTCAACCCCTTTCATCTCCTAGAAATCTATTGAAAGTCAATCAAAAAGTAAGGCAATATTATGAAATTATAAAGAAATGTTAAGACTGAGTTATGAAATGGCGTGACTCACAAACGAGCTGTAATGTTTTCTTTTTATCATATGCCTTGGCTTAGATTAACTTCAAAGACTCTGTTACACGGTATACCATTCCATAGTAATATTATGAAATACTAGCTTTTGAGAGCGGCAAGTGGGAGATCAAAGGTCGTATGTTTGTCTCCAGGATGCAATTTATGTCTTTGGTAAATTATATCGAAATCTGTTCAGTAGGTTAAGCGTGAACAGATAACAAAGTTAATAAATAATAGTGTCGTTCTGACTGATGTGAGCCACAGAAGTCATGTAATGAGACTAGCTATAGGGCAACAAGTATTTGTGCAAACACAGGCGTACTCTTTATTCATCAGCCGGGAGGACATCAGTCATTATCATATAAGTAGGTTCTTTTAAGAAACACTAGACGCTTCAGTATTGACTAGAAATGGAAATATACAGTAACATAGAGTATTTAAGAATATATTTCTAAATCTTAATTAATAAGTTGTTAATATTTTCGGATTAAGGACAAATTTAAAAAGTAAAATGAAATAGAGATTCATTTAAAGCATAGTTGTTTCAATTATTTTATCTATATCTTAACATTTGTTTGATTTCCTTTAATAATTAATTGTTGATTTTAAAAAACCCCCTACGCAAATTAATTGTCACTAAACGATTACACTGGCACGCGTGAAGCACTTAATCGAGTAATCATATACCAAAATGCCTTACATCATTTTGGAAAAGAGCTGATACTCTTACACTACTGGACCGATATTAACCAAACATAGCTAAGAACTATCGCAAGGAAACTGGCTTTCAAATGAAAAAAACCGCATCGAAATCGGTACATCCGTTTGTTCGAAATTCACCCGTCGGGAGTTAAAAAACAGAAAACATCTCCAAATAAACGTAATTACTTTTACAAAACAACAGATAAACTTGATTTATTACATGGCGCTTCGAAAAAAAATGCCACATTTTTTTTAAGATAATCATTATTGCAAAATCTAAAAATATACCTAACATACGTAGATGCGTTTGTTTACTATAATTTTTTATGAAAACATCCGTGAGATAAGTGTTTTGATAATTAAATACTCGTGTGAAGTGCGAATAAAGCGATAAGTCAAAATATAAATTAGCTGTTCTGCCGAGTGTCTCGCGCTGAGGACACGTTCTGAGCTCCTGCTTACTTTGTTACATACTCCTGTTACGATTGGTGCTATTAGAAATAATCAGTGTATAGAAAAATTGCATTGTAAGTTCTTTTTTATATTATACATATATTATTAAAAATATATCTAAGGCATTCAAAGAAAACAAAATGGATCCGCGAAACAATTCAAAAAGATTTTTGAAGAGTGTTATATGAAATGTCAAATGTTCGCGTAAATCTGAGAAAGTATTAATAAATATTAATTTTACTTATTTATTTACTGAAACTTTTTAGGAAGTGAGTGCTTAAAATTTCATTCACATATTGTTTAGAATTTTAGTAAACATCTATCAATACTACAATAAAATTCTGAATCGAATCTGTACATTAATTCAGTTCCTTATTTAATGGTTTTAATATCTGTACATTAAATATTTTTTTGGTCGATTTTTAAATCGATACAGAGGCCGAATCTATAGTTTTTAGAATTTTTGTCTGTCTGTCTGTTACCGCATCACAAAAAACCACTGGAGGGATTTTGATGAAATTTGCTATGGTGATAGCTGGTTATCCGGGTCAACATATAAGATACTTTTTCTGCGGAAAAATATCTCACTTTTGAGAAAAAATAGAAAAACTGCAATGTGAGTGTATACTAATATGTAAAACCTAACAATTTGGTTTTTGGTCATCTGAGCGCGGGCGAAGCCGCGGGCAATGCTAGTTGTTAATATATTATTATTTCCAATATTTTATAGAAGTAAATTATTTGCACGACAAACACCTCTACATTAAGCAAACCAATATTTACGCGTATATTTATTTCTTGCACGTGTCTATACTTACACTAGTCTCGCCCTGGATTAGTTTAGACCCTAAGTGAGTGTCTGTCGTTACTCGTTAATATACATACATATATATACATCGTGCATATATTCCACGGGACTTTTATAAATTCACAAAATAAACAAAAAACCTGAAATCTTTCACTTTTATTGCAATACTTAGATATAAAAAGTGTTATTATAAAATGAGCAAGGGCGAACATCACTCATTTAAGAATAGTATATACATAACACCTTAGATTATATAAATAATCTAAGCATAATAAATATGTATTATGTATAATATATATGTGCATAATAGTATATATTGTATACTATGTACATAGTACGACGTTGACGACACGTTTGGCTCAGTTTGTAGTGACCCTGCTTGCTGTGTCAGCGGTCTCGAGTTCGAGTCCCGCGGGGGTATTCATTTGTGTGATTCAAGCGCGAATGTTTGTACTCGAGTCATGGGTGTTTATTTTTATTATATATATATTTAAAGTTATATATGTGTAGTGTATCAACTATCTGGTATCCATAACACAAACCTCGTAGCTTACCGTGGAACTAGATGGCGATGTGTGTTACTGTCCTAACAAAAAAAAAGATTACATATATATACATCATATAATTATATGATACATAGATCGTTTAATTCAGTACAAAGTATACATAACAATGATGATATCGTTATGATACAGTCTAAATCCTTAATAATGATCGCTGTGGCCTTCAAGCTATACAATGATGAATCTGAAATTAAAAATTTAAAAATGCTCTACAAAAACCTATTGATGGCGATGTGATTTTTTTTTGATGTGATTTACATTAAGGTAATTTCAATGAGCCTAGAGAATATATCTCTGCAGTATTTTAGTAGAGAGTTGAGTATTACCCTTTTTGCGTTGGAGGTTTAAATCGAGTGTTTAAACAATCTAAATAAATAAAACACGTTACACGTCACGTTACACGTAAAAATAACTAAATAACAATATTAATGATTTTAAAGTGTAATGGAAAATGATATCTGTGAAAAACACATCTTTTTTTAGCTTTTGGCATAAAAGTAATTCGAGACTTATAATATAAAACGTACGAGTATATGTTAAATATATGTTTTTTAAATAGGTTTAACATTTTTTCTTATACAAAATGATAATAAAATAAATATTAAAAAATTACATACCATTCTCGTCTATGATGAGGCCCTAACTATATCACACACTACCGCCAGTAACTACTTCAAATACACTAACATCTCATGCCACTACTAATTCTGAATTAAAGTCCCCCCCGCACTGAGTTTATGTTTGTTTGGTCTAATCTCAGAAACTATTGCATCGATTTTCATACGGTTTTCACCTATGGAATATAATAAAGAATAAATTTATACATATAATAAAATTCTAACTGAGTCAAATATTTGCAGTGGTAGCCCAGTGGTAACGCGCTCGCTTGGGAAACCGAGTGAAGCGGGTTCAAATCCCGGGTCTCGCACCTCTGAGATTTTCATGTGCGAATCATTTCTAACATGATAACCTGCATGTCTTAGAGAACCTAACAAATTTTCGAAAGACATGTGAAGTCCGCCAACACGCACTTGGCCAGCGTGGTGGACTATGGCCTGATCCCCCTCTTGTTAAAGATAGGCCCGTGCCCAGCAGAGGGAAGTTGCAAAAGGGCTAAATAGATAAATAGAACTGAGTCGAATCTGTACCTACATTAAATATTTTTTGAAAAATCTTATTGAAATAGTCATTATTATCGATACAGAGGCTGAATCAATAGTTTTTAGAATTTTTGTCTGTCTGTCTGTCGCATCACGAGAAAACTGCTGGACAGATTTTGATGAAATTTGGTATTATGATAACCGGGTCAAAATGTAGGGTATTTTTTACTACGGCAAAATTTCTCATCTCTGAGAAATCTATACTAAACGTGAAGTAACTAATGTTTATATAAACAAACTAGTAATTTTATTATATATATAGATAGAGGTAGAGGAGATATTATAATTTATAAGTATATAAATAGGCGAAGACAAAACAGCTCACTTTTCTCCTCTGTTCGTCAACCGATTTTCATGCCACCAAATATTTTGGGAACGGTTAGTTTTTCTTTATATACGTAGATAGGTAAATCCTATACATATATGTTCTTCAAATTTTAAATAATGATGATGAATAATATTGACTACTAGTACAAATAAATAGAATGAAATATGATGATAGCAGTGAATTAAAAGAGAAAAAATCCAACCGTCTCGGAACTTCCGTAATACAATATGTACGAGTATATCTGTTTAGTTCACTGGTTACTGTACATAAAATTGACAAATAAACAAACACATTTATCATACACATGACATACTCTTTTCGATTTGCGTACAAATTTATTATAATTTGATGGCGCGCTTGGCTTAGTTTGTAGTAATCTTACTTGCTGTGCCAGCGGTCGCGGGTTCGAGTCTAGCTGGGGATATTCATTTGTGTGATGAGCAAGAATGTTTGTACTGCAGTCATGGGTGTTTATATTTATAATATGTATGTATTTAAGGTTATACATATGTACAACTATCTGGTATCTATAACACAAGCCTCGTAGCTTACCATGGAACTAGATGGTGGTGTGCATTAATATCCCAACGTATTTACTTAATATTTATTATTAATAAATATCACAAAGGCACGAAAGTATATGGGTATTATATACTCGCTCCCGGATGAAGATTAGGACTTTAGATACCTAAATGTGTGTTATCAGATAACGAAAAAGTGATTGAGCTTTAAATTCAAGAGCCACTTATCTATAATTATCTATTGAACTTTTCTAATGTTATGATTTCATTTTACGACGTTGTTTTTAATGTAAACAATTTTTATAAAATATTACGTTCAGTATTATATATGTAGAGACCTAGCGCCCAATTTACGATCCCAAAATCACTCTTTTGTAGGACTTTGTAGCTATAAAAAGTTTTTATTGAATATCATTGTTATTTAAAGATAATAATATTATAACAAAAAATTAAAGGCATCATTTTTTTTCTTATGCAGTTAGGTAAGCCGATATCAAAATAACTTTAAAGTAGGTATATTATATTATGATATGGTGCAATTTATATGAAGAATAACAAAAAATGTATCCCACGGGAACCGTACATTTTTCCGGGATAAAAGTAGCGTATGTATTATTCCAGACTATAAAATATCTCTGTGCCTTTCATCCAGATCCGTTCTGCCGTTCTGGCGTGATTGAGTAACAAACATCCAAACATCCATCTAAACTTTCACATTTATAATATTAGTAAGATAACTCTACGTTATATTTTCAATTCAAGTTGTAATCATTTTCAGTAGGGTGTTGTTGGCTTATAATTAACTAACAATTTTATCTAATCTTGACAGTCTATTATAACTTAATTGTTGTATCGATTTGAAAATCTGTTTGATATACGAATTACACAATAATAACAAAAATATTATATAGACACTTCCTGGTATACGTTTGAGTCATAATTGCGCATATGAAATAATCTCCATGCTAATATAATAATAAAGGTCTATCTATACAAGTTATCTGATAATGGTACCTGAAAATAACCAAAAATATTCTCATGATTAAACATTTTATACTTTAATTTTAATGGGTAATGATTAAGGAAATATACAGTTTTCGATTTTCTCGTTTCAATATGTACTAGTACAGTACAATTTAAAAAGAATACAAAACATGCAAAAATATATTTCAGTGTAAGGGCGGCCTTATCACTAAAATTGATGTCTTCCAGGCAAGCTATTAGAAAAAAACTCGTAGTGTTGCATGGATTATGGTTGGTCAGAAAAACCAGTATATAACATACTTAAAAGGTACATACTATAAATTACACACAATTTTACATAAATAACAATATAGACATACATAAATTTGTAACATAATATACGTATAAGTGTAAACAATATACATATGTATTCTGCAATAAATTTATATAGACAAGGCTTATGATAATCGCATGTAAATGCGCATTTGTACTTTTTACACAAACATATAACACAAATTAGGTATATATTGCATTTTAAAAGTAATACAGAAAATAAATAACACCAAAACTTAGTTAACTAAGGCAGTCTTATCTCTGAAAGAAATCTCATGGATGTGGAAAAAGATGACAGCGGGGCAATATAGTGCAAGAAATATATCATACACATATAGTTATACATATTATATTCATACTTATTAACATTATAAACGTGCAAGTGTGTTTGTTTATTTGTCTGTCCTTCGTTAACGTCGAAACAAAGTGACGAATTGGCGTGATTTTTTGTGTGGAGAGTTGGAGGGCTGGAGAGTTGCATAGGCTACTCTTTACTGCGGAAGATTAACGATTTTTTTTATAATACAACCTAAAATATTATTTATGAGCAGAATTACTTAAAACTTGGTATTAATGCTCTTCAATACAATTAAATAAACACTTGCTCCAGCATTTTTCGAAATTCATTCCATAAGGGGGTAAATCAGGGGATGAAAATTTGTATGAAACCTACCTTTTTAGAAGATATTTTGTATTTTTAACCCGAGCGAAGCCCCGGGTTTTGTCAGTATTGAGTGTAAATATAAATTCTTTGCATGGTTGATACCAATAACACAGCGACATTCCGTAGCGTGATTTCCGTTTATTTTAGAATTTTTCTAAGAAGTCGTTCCTCAATAAAGCAGCAGAAAATTTTATTAAATTATTGAAGCAAGGGGGAGAAAAGGTATTTGATAAAATATAATAACTTTGTAACATGATAAAATTGTTAAAGATATTTAAATCAACGTCTTGTCTGCCAGCACGTACTTATAAAGCTTATAAAAGCGTGGTGGACTAAAGCCTTATCTTATTTAGGGAAGACTTGAGCCGAGAATGAGATATCTTTATCATATTCTATACTAGCGATTCATCCTCGCTCCCCTCGGGTTCCAAAATCCTTCCAGTGGTTTTCCCGTGATGCGATCACAGACAGAAAGACAAACAGACGGACAAAAATTCTAAAAACTATATGTAGATTCGGCCTCTGTGAAGTCTGTGCGGAAAGAAAACCGTCATAAGATTTGAGGGCGCAGCATTCTTTAATTACCGTATTTGTTATGTTGACAACACTATAGTGCGACTGTCATATCTTGATACTTTGAAACTATGTTAGAATATTATGTTTTCAGATTCCGTCTTAATAATTGTTTCAAGGAATGATTTTAATGATAACTGTTAAAGATATTTCTGAATGGGTGTCATGTGCATTTTAAATCAATTTTTTAAGTAGTGTTACGCTCAATGAGTTCGGGGATCGGAAATAAAGGACGTATTCTGTACTACACTGGTTTTAATGCTTTCGCTTAAGAATAGTGATTTATGACCATTCATAAACACACGCACGTCTTCCTTTACGTTTTTTCCCTGGCGTGCACCATATTCCGTTATTTATGGAACTTTCTTTTTTTATTTTAGATACTGTATCATTACTCAATCCTGAAAAAGAAAAAAAAATATTTTAAGTTAAGACTAACTTTAATAACTTGCTTAGACAAGCGCATTATAAATTAAAAGTATCAACACTCTTTATACCTGCCATCAAAAATATTGATTGGAACAAAAAAAAACAAATATTATCATATTTCTAAATGAATTCCTTTTAATTTATACATATTTTGAGATCTCAGGGAATGCAGGTTACTTAGGAAATCTATAAACATTCAAATAAAACTGTTACATACCGGACATATCTGCCACACGTTCCGCGACTTTATTTAGCTAAATAATGGTGTGTTTTGCTGCTTTTTCTCTTTAGCAGAATTGTATAGTATTAAATATTATTTCCCTTGTCGAACTGTGTAAAGTTTTACCCATTTTCGAAATGATTTAAAATAAAAATCACAATAAAACAACACAATAAACACGAAATATAGTTTCAACTTTCAAGTTTGACATTTGACAGAAGGCTAGATTCTGTAGCCATATAAAAATCATAATGTTAGTTCCATTTTATGCTACGACGATTTTCTTTCCGCATAGACTCTATCAATAATAATGTCGATTTCAAAAAAGATTTTCCAAAAAATATTTAATGTACAGATTCGGTTTAGTTACAATTTTATTATATGTATGTATAGATGATCTTTAGCCATTTCTTCATTTTTACAGATGATATTTTGGATATGGATAGTCGTACTGCTAGCAGCGCTAGTTTTGTACATCCGCAAATCTTACTCCAGGTTCAGTGACCATGGGGTGAAGCATCCCAAGACGGTGCCTTTCTTCGGTAATATGCTAAGTATCGTTCTTCGGCAAATTCATATCGCTGACCAATTGGAAATGATGTACGACACATACAAAGAAGAAAGGTAATATTTAAAATATACTGCTTTTATTTATCTGTACTAATGATATATAGGCGCAGAGTTTGTTTGAACTCACTAATCTCAAGAAATAGTAATGCGATTTGAAAAATTCTTTTTGTATTCGATAGCCCATTAATTGAGGAAGACTGTAGGCTATATATCATACAATATAGTCAATCTATTCCATACCAACCGTTTAAAAACCGCTAGTACGTATATAAAAGAGCAATAACCAATCAATCAGCTTGTATTTCATTAAAAAAATTATGGTGTAAGATAGTGAAACCACGTGATTTATAAACTGTAAACTATAAAGAATGAATAAGCACATATTTACAAACAAACGCCAAAAGAAGTATAATTTCTATAATAAGATAAAAGATAATAAAATACCTAATACATGAGATATACAGACTGAACCTATTGGGCACATACTATTGCTCTACATATCTCTGAAACAAAAACAAGTGAAAAAGACATGTTTCTTCAATTATATATTTTCTCATATGTATGTCTATAAGTAACACTCGCTTTCAGGTTCGTGGGCAGATACGAGTTTTCCAAACCTACAATACTTGTACGTGACATTGAATTGGTGAAGAAAATAACAATCAAGGACTTTGAATATTTCATAGATCACAGAGGTTTTACCGATGAAAAAGTTGAGCCTCTGTTCGCTAGGAATTTATTCTCTTTAAAAGGTAATATTAACCCAGCAGTATGTGAACTTATTTATATAATATCCAGTCTTTAAAATCGTTTTATTTTGATTTTGATAGTCAATTCTTTGTTTTAATTCAATTCAATTTATTTGTTTAGTAGCTCTTCTTTGTTTTAAAGTTTAAGTTCAGAAACATGAAATTTTTATATAGAATTAAAGCAATGTTTTACTATGGTCAATTTAATAAATGGAATCTTAGATTTTACAATTTTACTAGTGAACCCGGTAGGAGAATATTATCCAGCCAGATTTCGTTAAATTGAAAAAAAAAAACATTTTAGGTCTCGGCAATAATGCCACTGGGTTCAATTATACTATAAATGATCCAAATGAACCTAGAGGCACACAAAAAAAACGAGAAAATCGATTAAGCCGTTTAGAAGCAGAAGAATTACGTTCACGAGCCTACCGGAATTTTGCGTAGTTTATATTAAGATTTTTCTTTTTTCTTTTTCCTTTCTTTATTTAAGTTAAAATATAGTTTTTATGTTATTTTGATTATCGTTATAATATTTACGTAATTATCTTAAGAGATATATTTATTTTCTATAAAATTATGGCACATAGGTGAAGAATGGAAAGACATGAGATCAACTTTAAGTCCAGCTTTCACAAGCTCCAAAATAAAGCTGATGGTGCCGTTCATGGAGGAAGCTGGAGACCAAATGATTAGAGCTTTGAAGAAAAAAATTAATGAATCTAAGAGTAAGTAATAAAACAAGCTATTTATTAGTTTAGCATGGATCATTAAATGTAAATTAAAAATTTACTTGAAAATATTGGTAAAAGGAAAACTGAGGTATTACTGGATTATTTTCGTCTGTGTTAGAAGAATAGAACAGTAAATTCGTTTAATATATATGCATTACATACAATAACATCGAACGTAGTATAAATAATATTTGCAATTAAAAAATATGACATAGCTTTTATAAAGGTTATTTAAGTTCACAGCATAAGCAACAACAATCAGGTTTGATTTCATGGAAACAGAAACCAGTATGTAATCAATCTTAATTCACGTTATTTTCTTACAAATTATATGTAATAAAATATTCTAAGGTTATAAATGAATGAATCCATTACGCAGAAATATAATAACTTTTGATTGTTATTAGAGATTTAACAAAACGTTGAAATTAAAATGAACACAATAGAAACAATCTAAGATTTGATAATTTCGTTTTTAAGGGATACATTTTGAAACTAATGGTGATTTTTTTAACCAAAACACCATCGTAAACTTATTTAATACTAACGACTCTCCCTCGCTTCGCTTGGATTCGTCCATAGGTACGATTAAACGGTTAGTATGGAATAGGTAGACTATATACTATTATATGTACATAGGTATGATGAGTCAGCAGGAACAATTTGCGATCCCAAGTTCCATATGAAATTTAAAAAATTAAAAGGACACTAGACACTCATCATCTATAAGGACATCTATAAGACGATCATAAGACCTGCCATCCTGTACGTATCCGAAAGTTGGCCTACAAAGAGAACGAATGAGAGACGCCTGCACGTATCTGAAATGCGAGCGAATGTTGAGATGGATGTGTGGTGTGACTTGGATGGACAAGGTGAGAAATGAGTATATTAGAGGGAGCCTGAAAGTAGCATCAGTGGATGAGAAGTTAAAGAGCAATAAAAATAAATGAGAAAAGTGTGATGAAAAGAGTTTTATGTATGAAAGTTGACGGGGACAAGAGTAGAGGACGACCAAAGAAAATATGGATGGAATCTATGGAAGAGAAGAGAAGAGAATATGACTAGAAAGGGAGTAAGCAGGGAAATGACGAATGATAGACTAGAATGGAAGAATAAAACATATTGCGCTGACCCCAAATACAACTGGAACAAGGGTAGACTGATGATGATAATGTATTCAAATACCGCTTTCTGGACAATAGCTTTAAAAACTTCATCCAATAATGACATTTGTAATTCAATTACCGTTTTTTATAATTGACATGATTAAAGTATCCCACATACATAGATAAATATTTTCATACAAATTACATAATTATGTAGGAGTTGAGATCTATTTTGACCAGATTAATTCATTTTAACTCGATACATTCTGCGCAATCCATACCCTATCATAATTTGTCAATGTGGTGATCAGAAATATTTATAAGCCTATATACACAGAATACAATTTCCTACAATATAAGTTATAGGAATGACTGTGTTGCTAATAAATAAATAAACACACAAACAAACAAACAAACAAACAAACAAACGAACGAACTAACAAGTATAAATTATACCTAAATTATTTTCAGCCGGTTATATAGACGTGGATTGCAAGGACCTGACGTCGCGGTACGCCAACGACGTGATCGCGTCCTGCGCGTTCGGCCTCAAAGTGGACTCTCATAGTGACGAAAACAATCAGTTCTATGAAATGGGAAAAACTGCCGCCACCTTCAAGTTCCGTCAGATGTTGCTATTCTTCGCACTTTCTGCTTTTCCTAGTCTTGCGAGGGTAAGTGAATATATAATAAACGAATGATTAATACGTTATTATTAAAACTATTGTATAGTTATAGTTGTTCTTTCTAGTAAAGGATGGTTGTTAGATTTATGGAATTGATCTTAAATTGGCTACTCACAGGAAGCTATAGTATTCCTGAGTAAGATAAGTAGGATATTTTTATACGTAGATAACTAGTTATTCATTAGTATAAAATATATAAACTATAAATAAATAGGGCCTAAGAATAGATCATAGAAGAACATAAATCTACAGCGCTGGATTTGACACTCGGAGCTAGTGTCAAATTTTAAAGGGCAAATTTTAAGGGCGCCAAATTCGGAGGGTGGGAAATAAAAAATCTCTTCGGGTTATCGAAGATGTTTTTTTTTATTTTCCACAAAATTAAAGGTTAAAAAAAATAAATAGTGCATTTTTCGAAAAATTGAAATCATTTATAATTTTTTTTTGCATTTTTCAAAAAAAAACTAAAATTTAAAAAAAATAAACTTTATCAAAATTTTACCTATTCGATAATTGGGTGGCATTTTTTACTATGCCCAGGGGCGGCGGTAAGGTTGAATCCGGCCTTGCCCATCTAGGACAACTGCAATTATCTTATTGATGTGTGAAATGCCTTATTAATATATATAATATGTATGTCGAAGAATTGCTCATTTCATAAATCTTTGGTGAAACAGAACATATTCACTCCCCACAGGTTTTATTATTAAAAAATATAGTTTTTTTTAAGTTTTACTCATACATAAAAAACTTAAATTAGTTTTATCTTATGGGACCATTATTTTTTCATGTTAAAGAAAAAGCAACACACAAACAGATAAATACCTATATAGTGTATATTGTATTAACCCATTCATTTTATTAGGTGCTTTCCACAAATTTATAATTGAATACCAGGATACCGATTACCAATTAACTAAATTATTTTACTGTAAAGTTTCAATATGTCTTCAGTTCGGAAGATGGGATACTAGCGGCTCATTTGCTTGAAAAACAAAAAATCTGTCCCACGGGAACCGGATATAAAGACCCGTTCTGGTGTGATTGAGTAACAAATATCCATCTAAATGTCTAAACTTTGAACTTTCATATTTATAATAACTAGTAAGACGAGTAAGATTCATATTATAAATTAAATTTAGTTAACAATTTTGATGAGTAGTTGAGTATTTTAGTAATAAATAGGTAAATGGTAATGATATTTTTAATTTAAGTACTATCCTTTTTATTTTTGTTACCTACTTTTAATGTCTTGATATCAGCCAAATTCAATAACAGATTGAATAAAATACACATTAATTATTGCTAATTTTAAAAAAACACCGCATCATTAAAAATGAATTATCTCAATCACTTCTCTCTTCTTGTAAGTTCCGTCTGCATATTGGTAGCAAAAAATATCCGTTTTCTTATCAGACCTCTGTAATAACATACTTTTGTATTGTGAGAACATTAAATTGTTGAAAAAAATTCAACACATCACCTATAACTTCAGCTTTATATGTGTAATAATAATACTCGTATTAAATAATATGTAGATATGTTAATTTTTTGAACTAGCATTATATTCTCCAACAAACTTGCTAAACAAAATTATTGAATATGTTAGGTTTTTATTTAACAGCCATGTCGTCTATATACACTAGTAAAGTAGTATACTAGAAGTTCTAAATTATGATAATATTTTTTTCATTATACTCGTACATGAAACAATAAAGCAGATTTCGAAACTACAAAGCAAAAACTTTAGTCATAGTAATATTATTATTTTTATTTAATCTACGAAAGCTTTATAAGGAGTTAAGAACAAGGGAAAACTAAAACTTGTTTAAAGTTAACGAAACACTTCTAACATTCAAAATGAGACAGACATACATAACAATATTATTTCTAACAATTATTTCTATAAAGAATCGAGCTTAGGTACTTGATACAAAAGGAATTGTGAGTAATTTATAATTTAACTTCTATTAGGTTTTAAAACACAAAAACAATTTCAAGTACAACTTTGATTTTATCACGTTACAAAGTTCCTTTAAATGTAATGTAAATAATAAAACTATTTTTTGGGCTTTTTCGCGGATTCACTTTGATTTTTGGTTACGAATGCTTTACAGCAATCATGGTCTCTCCATTCTACGTGATATTGGCGAAGTGACACACACACAAGACACTAGTGTGGCACACTTTAAAGCCAATAACAAGAAAATTTAATTGAAGTGAAATAATTTTGGGAACCATATCAGTAAATAAAAGATTGAATACTATCTCTCTTTGCCTTAATATCTATATTTCTTATATATTTTTATAATTATTACTGCAAATAAATTAATGGTATACTATTCTTCAAGAAAGACATGCAATTAATTTTATTTGTATGTTCAACTATTGCGTTTTAATTTAGTCATGATTCTGCGTTTTTTTATCTACAACCGTTACAATGTCATAGATCATTCCAAGGTCACTTCAATATATTATAATTGCACGTAACATGTTCACAGGAAGCGCTACGGAGATATATCGCCTCAGTGCTTATTTGTCCAATGGACCAATTTACTGAAAGAGTTTTTAACACTGGTTATTGAATTTTAAATGTCAATTCTATTGGTATTAAATGCACATTTTACTTTAATATGGATGTAAAGATGTATGTATGTATGTATATCCCATATGTGTATAAATCTTAGAAATAAAGCTTTTTTTAAAATAGAGGGAAAAACTTTCTACCGTAAAGTACTACAATTGGTCGTTTGAACAAACAAACAAACATATACAGTGCTTGTTAATAATAATTGTAATAATATTGGTTCAGAGTTCGACTCAAACACTAATGATTATTTAAACGGTGTCGAATGAAGTATTTTTGTTGTACTAACAATTATTTTGCCGAAAAAAGACCTTGAATAATCATTATAATTTGCTTCCTATAATTTAATGGAATTTGAAACAGTAAGTAATTTTTTAACCATGCCCAAATATTTTTGTATGTTTGTTCAATCTATTTTGTATCAACGTCAATATCGACGTATAATTCCTTTATATTTTTCTTCTTACCCGAGATCAGAGATGTACTTTTTTAAATTAAAAAAATGAGTAAAATATAGTTTTAATAAATCTGGCAGGTTATTTTGTAATTTCAAATCTATTGACGGACAATATTGTTTCCAGATATTCAAGTTAACTTTATTTTCGGACCGCACTAAAGAATTCTTCGTAGAGCTCGTAACAAGCACAATGAAGGACAGAGAAGCAAGAAACATCATCAGACCTGACATGATCCACCTTCTCATGGAGGCTAAGAAAGGTACAAGTAATTTATTTTAATAAAGAGGGTTGTATTGTATTCAGCCCTTTTTAACGTCCCACGCTAATGCTGGGCACGGGCCTCGCTTTAGTACGAGGGGGGTCAGGCCATAGACCATTACGTTGGCCAAGTGCGGATTGGTGCACTTCACATGTCCTTTGAAAACTTGCTAGGTTCTCTCAGACATTCAGGTTTGATCATGATATTTTCCTTCACCGTAAGGCAAGTGGTAATCATGTTACTCTTACAAATGATTCGAACATGAAAACATCAGAAGTGCGAGACCCGGGATTTGAACCCGCTTCACTCGATTTCCCAAGCGAGCGCGTTACCACTGGGCTACCACTGCTTTTTACAAAATCCCTTGAGTTTTGTGCAATTTTGGAATAGAATACTTTCCCATGGATTTAACATAAAAATTTTCAATAATCTGCAACCCAAAATATATCTCCGTCCGTGACTACGTAAAAGAAGAGCACAATAACACCCATTTGTAAAAGTTATGTTAAGTTTTTTTCTATAAAAAAATCTAACAGATTTTGTTTTTTTTTATTTTGATTATGATTTGTTTGTTTGATAGGGCGAATCTCTGGAAAATAAGATATGATTTAAGTTATCTAAAAAGTATTATTATCTATACACTATTATATGATTAAATTTAACATAACAACTTTTAGAAGCGTAGCAATTTTACATAAACAAAAGCGTGAACAAAATAGCGGGCAATATCTAGTATATCTGATATCATTTTAAAAAAATTGAAGTCCAGTAATTTGATCTGGGCATACATAATATGTCATTAAGTAATTTTGGTCTACACTAATACACCTACGTCTTTCCCACGGACATTAGGTACCTCGAATCTAACATATTATATGTATATATATATGTAATATGTATATCTGATGATTTTGGTTGTTTGAACACGTTGATCTCCGAAACTACCTAATCAAAAAACGATTTCAATGATCCTAGTGCATTTTATAGTATATTTATACAGTTGGTTATATATGTCGTGGTCAGATGGTAGAATTGATCATTTTGTGATATGTTCGACCATTTCATGAAATGGTGGGATTTCATGATACAGAACAGTACTACAAGATGTGGTCTGGTCAGATCAATGAATAACTAACTTTTGCGAATATGAACAGCACGAATACCTACTTCATGATAATATGGTCAAACATTAGCGATTATATTGTAAAAAGCAAAGGGCAAAAAACTAAAGAAGTTGCTATATAAAAAACCCATTAAAGGTTATTTTTGTTTGTCCTCTAAAACTGATAAAGTTTGAGTTGGACTCGCGTTGTAGGTTTGAATTGCTATTCAACATACAAAGATATTTAGGTTGTTTTCCAATACAAATATTGCATGGTCGTTATGTAAATATTACAAAAATCATGATATTTTTTTATTACTCTAAACTTATCCACGCATATTTACAGTGCCAAAGTTTGAAAATTTTAGTTAAAACATTTCGAATGTAGTTTATTCCGCTTACTTTCATAATTCCCAACTTACTAATTACACAAATATACAAGTTAACTAAATGTACCATAGACATAATATATTAGTTTTAGATTTAAAATCGAGTTTAAATATGTGTTGCGACATAAACACACGGCACCATCTAGTTCCATGGTAAGCTACGAGGCTTGTGTTATGGATACCAGTACCACTGGGTTGCTCCTGGTACTTCTCTGATAGCAGAGTGGACCTTGGAGCAAACCCACGGTTGTTGTGGTCTGCGTTTTGCCGGTGAGTCTCACACCTCGTGCGTAAATGCATTTCCCAACGTTAAAAAAAGGTAGTTGATGCACTACACACATATAACTTTAAATACATATATATGATAAATATCCCTCATCACACAAATTAATGCCCCTAGCGGGACTCGAACCCGCAACCGCTGGCACAGTAAGTAGTGTCAGTACAAACTGAGCCAAACGTGTCGTCATATTTATAAAATTGTTTTTATTTGTGTAGCATTACAGTAATAAGTGTATACTTGTTATATTATAACGATCTAGATAATTGAAAAGATCAGTGAATATGTTATTTCGATGTATCCTTTTAAGAAATATATTATTTTCAACTAGCGACTCATCCTCGCTACGCTCGGGTTCGTCCCTAGGAACGTTTTAATTTTTTTGAACGGAACCCTAATTCTTTTTCTAACATAAAAGTAGCCTAAGTTACTTATTATAACATCAGCTATCTTTCAGTGAAAGTCCCGTCAAAATCAGTTCAGCCGTTTCAGAGATTATCCGGAATAAACAGAGCGACAGACAAATATTTTAAAAATTTTGTTTTTTTAAAAGCACCGTGTATAATTTCATATGCGTTTAGTAAAACGCTGTTATTTTGACATAACAAGCAGACACTTTTTTTTATCTGTATAGATATAGATTTTTTTCTCTGTATTAAAACTTTCCGTGTACCTTAAGAAACATACGAAAAAAATATATTAGCTAAATTGGTCGAGCCGGTCTCGAGTTTTACGCTTCGCAACATTCATTTTTATTTATATAGATTTTTCCTTAGAATTAGACTTGTTGTAATTTTGTTGTCAAATGCAAAACAAATATACATAAGCAGTAATATTTTGTTACTAGTGGCTAGTATAGTAAATAGATACCTACACGATCTGTGCTTGTGGTAATCCTTGCTTCGGTCAGACGCGTCCCTGGAAGGGCTTTTCCGGCTTTAGTCGCAAATAAAATTATATAGGTAGTATAAATTATGGAATATAATCCCTATTCCCCTATTTCTTTTGGTGAAAAACATGCATTAGTTTCTAATATTAGCCTGAACAGACATAATCTTAGCGCGGTGGAGGATCTTCACAACCGGCTTAAGCAAAGAACAAAGTTTAAGTAAAGAAATTTTTTAAACTTCAATAATATTTTAAAAAGTCTTTTTGTCATATTTAAGTGCATGATTATTATTATTTACAATTTTATTTTTTACTAGCGGTTGCTACCTCATAAAAACTTTCTTCCCCATTTTCACCACTTTAAGCCATGATTTCCGGAATAAAAACCTATCTCGGTTTCAAACTATCTTCTTACCAAATTTCATCTAAATCGGTTCAGTAGTTTCGGAGCTTATTCGGTATAAACAAACACACAAACAAAAAAATCTTTCCTCTTTATAATATTAGTATAGATTAACTGCACTTTTTAGTCCATTATAATACCTACACTATTTCTCACTTCCATGGGTTGGCTGGAAGAGTTTCTTCTAGAGATAAGTCCACGTTTGCCCACATTGGTCTCTGTACTTTGTGTAACAAAGTTAATGTGCAATCCGTATTATAATATTATAAATGTGAATATTTGTGAGTATGGATGTTTGATACTGTTTCACGCCAGAACGGCTAAACGGATCTGGATGAAATTGGGCACAAAGATAGATTATAGTCTGGAATAACACATAGGCTACATTTTATCCAGGAAAAGTGTACTGGTCCTGTGAGATAGGTTTGTTTTTGTCTTCCTAGAGGCGAACCCGAGCGAAGCGAGGGTGAGCCGCTAGTAAAGAATATATTATTGAGTATTGCTTAAGAAGTTAAATATATATCATATAATTACAACAACGTATTTTCAACAGGACGACTGGGACATGAAGAAAAATCAGGAAACGATGTTCAAGATACAGGATTCGCTACTGTTGAAGAATCTTCCGTCGGCAGAAAGTCCATTGATCGAGGTTCGTTGAAAAATGGAATTATTTATATCTTTATAATAACTATTTTTACACTCGAATAAAACATTATCGTTAGATACATTATCAATCATTTATAATTATCTTCGGGCTTTATTTTTTCTATCAGCAATCTTTTAAATTGTGATAGTCCCCTAGGTCTTTATCTTTGAACGATGGTTAATATTTACAAGTCCATGTACTTATTTTTAAACTTAATTCATTTTTTTGTACTTTTTTTTTAATTTAATTTTTGTTTTTGTTGTTTTTGACTTTAGTTAATTAACTAAACTAAAGGTTTCAATTTCAATCCTTGGGGGCCAATGGTTATATTGATGGCTTAAACTTAAGCAGGATTAGTTAAATAAAAACATTTTTAATCAATATATGTAAATATACAATGAAGAAGCATTATATATAAACTAATAACTTTAGAACTGTTGGTGTGAACAAAAATCAAGCCATAAAAATAAAAAAAAACCATATTGCATTATACTCTGAATAGAGTATTATGCAGTCGAAAACATACATAATATGTATATCTCGCGGCGAGGATGAAACGTGACGATATATTTTTTATTGACAGCTTTTCAGTTTTGCTAATTAGACATTTGAAGTAATATTTAGCAATTTTTTGTCCTAAATTACTTTTAGACATATAAGTTGTATTTATTTTGATAAACACATTACCTTTGCGCCGCGCAGTCGGGCAAAAAAGTCATAGAGAATTATCGATCTGAATTTAAAAGATCTGTCCAAAAATATCTCACATGCTTATTGTGGACTTAAATAAAATGTTCACCTCTCAGCTACTTGTATGGAGCGCCTATTTCTTATCTCTATTTTGTTTACAATATGACTACAGTCTTGTTCAGCGATTCATCTGAGATACTTATGTGCCTTTCAACAATGCAGCTTGTCATTATACTATTAGTAGTCTTCAAGTAAAATTATAGACATACATGACAATGACAATAACAATGGCATACGGACAGACGGACGTCGAACATGGCGAATTTATAAAGGTTCTATTTAAGGCATTTGGCTACAGAGCCCCAAAAATAAACACTTTAAATTATATAAAGAATAATTTAATATTACAACTACTTTTCGAATAAATGAGTATCAATTATAAATTATTATTAAGATTATATTAGTAATTCGCTTATTATTTATTTTAGTTTGGTCAGATATGGACTTAACCGCTCAAGCAGTGTTGTTCTTTATCGCGGGCTTTGAGACCATATCAACGGCGATGTCTTTCGTATTACACGAGCTAGCTGTACATCCAGACGTACAGGAGCGGTTGGTCGAAGAGATCAAAGAACAGCATATTAAGAACAATGGAAAACTGAATTTCAATGCTATACAGAGCATGACTTACATGGATATGGTGACTTCAGGTAAATTATTAAGACAATTACCTAATTACCTAAATATTAATAAGGTAATTAAATTACCTAACTTTAATATACACATGAAATAAAAAGTGATAATTATATTAGATTTATTCTAATACGTTTGTTATTCTTCTAGAGGTTCTGAGACTTTGGCCTCCGGTTATGGCACTGGATAGAATGTGCGTCAAAGACTACAACATGGGTAAACCAAATAGTAAAGCTACTAAAGATTTCATTGTAAGTATAAACAATTTGCTAAATCTAACATGTTGTGCTGTTTTTTGAAACAAATAATTTTATAGTCATTATTGTTGCTGTAAGAAGCTCGCGTTTAAATATTGATTAGGACCTACTCCAATATTACGTCTCCTTTAACACTTTTTAAATTCTAAGAAATTAATTGTTAACCGAGCCACCTTTGGCTCCGTGTGCTTAGAAAGGTTAAATTATTATACTAGTACTCTGCCCGCGTTTTTACTTGTATCAAAAATTATTGTATTTCCTTTCTTTCAACGTTCTCAGGCAAAAACTTAAAAAATAAAATGTTAAAGCAGCATTAAAGATAAGTTATGCAGGAATGCATTACCGAGATAAAAATAACCTATTTGTTATTCCAAGACACGTTCTTTTTGCGGGTGACAAGTTTTATACAAATCCGATGAATGGTTTACACGTGATTGAAGTAACAAACATTCAAATATCTTTTTAAAAAATTGGATTTTTAATATTAATATGTATTATTATTTTCCATAGATTAGGAAAGGTGAAATTCTGGGATTACCAGCGTGGAATTTCCATCGTGATCCTGAATTCTTCCCCGATCCTCTAAAGTTCGATCCTGAACGCTTCTCAGAGGAGAACAAGCATAAAATTAACCCTATGGCTTATATGCCATTTGGAATTGGTCCTAGAAATTGTATTGGTAAGTCAGTTTTTCAACGATTTATAACTATTGTCAAAATTTATTAAAACTATTGGACCCAAGGTAATGGACAGATCATTTAGTGGCTTCTGAGGCGGAAGCCTTAGAATAGCTACCACATATAGGTAACATTTATAAAACAAAACAAAGAGGTTTTAATTTTGTTAAATAGAGAAGTAATTTATACATCTTATCGTATCAAAAATTTGCTATATTATTCATCACACATAACTGAATTGTGACGTAAACAATTATCCATTCGTAATCTCAATTAATTTATGATTAATGTCTATAAAAATATAAGTTTATTGATATCGATGCTATCAAACTTGTTGTTTTAAAATTCAAAACATTCACCTCAACACAGAACATAAAAGAGAGAGATATGATACTTTCTTAGATGTACGCGAATATTTGACATTTTAATTAAAACTCTCTTTTTTGATTATTTTGCGGATTTATTTTGATTTTTGATTCCCGACCATGATTGCTGTAAAAGATTCGAAACGTCGGGAACCAAAAATCAAAATAAATTCGCGAAATAATCCGAAAAGATAGTTTTATTAGAAGAGAAAGTTATGATTGAATTTGTAAGTTTCAGCAATACGACCCTTAAAAAATATTTTAATATACCTAATATTGCGCTCTTCAACGAATGTTTTTCATGCCAAATCTCAATTAAATTAACGTACGCGGGATACTACAGTATACAGATGAATGCGCGAACATTATTAGTATACTATCTTTTCTCTTATGTGGATGGTTTGATGGAATAAGCTAACTAACTAAGTACGAATACAACTATAATATAAAAAAAATCATAAAAGAAAAAATAAAATAATATATAAATAAAGTAGTCCCAGTAATACGCCGAAAAGGATTCAGAATTTCCCATAACAACTAAGAATAACAAATCAAATCAATAGGCTTTTACAAGCACTTCTGAATCGTCAATATTAGATTTTAAATTTAAATTAAATGTCAGTATGTAAGTCCGTAAGGAATCTACCATCGTACATCGTAGTTCATCGTCTACAGTTTTCTTATACGGCACTTTAATATGGATGGCGAAAATAAAGCCAAGTTTCATAACGTTGTTAATTTTCAGGATCCAGATTTGCTCTCTGCGAGTTGAAGTCACTTGTATACCAGATACTGTTGCATATGGAAATATCTCCGTCCGAGAAAACTTGTATACCTATTAAACTTTCCAAAGAGTCTTTCAACCCAAGAATCGAAGGAGGACATTGGTTAAGATTTAAAATACGCAATCCTTAAAATAATAATATCTTAATTTTTATCAGACTGCGGCGAAGTCCAAACGAGGGTAATATGTTTGACCTGTATGTATGTATGTCCGATTCTATGTTCCCTAGTCCGTTTAGTAATTATAATAAACGGATTAACCGATTTTGTTGATTTATACGTCTTTCGATTCGTCTTAATAACGCGTGTGTCACAGGTGGATCTAAGGCACCGATTTGTGTGTATTGAAAATATATAAGTTTTTTTTAATATATATAACTTATATGTTTAAACGTAATTTAGGATAAGAAATTGTTAAATAAAACTAAGAATGTCTAACTGACGAAAAATTAAAAGTTGTAAATAAAAAAAGAATTATAAAAATAAAAAACCCTATGAATATGCGTGAATATATGCGTAGTAAATATACATGTATAAATATATGCGTAAGATCACAGACACACAATTTGTATTAAAAAATTTTTTTGTTGGATATTTGAAAATAATTCTTAAACAACAATACCTAATATTAATATATCCACGTATAATATTTATCCAAAAAACATTTAAAGTAAAAAAAATGTGATAATTGTAAACATTCATGATTTCATTATTAGTATTTGTTGATTTAAGTCTCTATTTATAAATCTTAATCTAACATATTAGGACTATTTTATTTTAAAATGATGATATTTTTAAAAAAATTAAATAAATGTTAGTGAATGTTTAGGTATTTATTGAACGTTTCGTTATTTATTAAATTGAACATACATTGTTAAAAAAATATAAGATAAAAAAGAATTGTGTATCACATTTATGTACTCGCTTTAAAAAAAAACTTGTTAAAGGGATGAAAAAATAAATTACCAACTATTTGTCGGTCTATCTGTTTGTATGTCCAAATAGATGAAATGAATTGAATAGTATTTAAGAATTTCATAGTATTGTATTTAATTTTTTTTTTAAATAAAATAAATGACATTTTTAAATAAATTGCTTTACTTTAATAATACAATATTTTTATTTAATAAATCAGGACACCATTATTGATGAAATTAATAAAAACTGTAAAGAAATAATCAATTTAATCTTCATTTTCATAAAAATACATACTATTCAGAACTTGACCAAAGCACTTCCGTTCAGCACACATAATTTAATAAACACCATCTAACCGTAGGCAAAGCATAGACATTCGAGTGTAGTGTCTTGGTGAAGTAGTGCGTATTTAATACTTTATTAAAACGCGAATATTTGATATTTTAAAATAAAACTATCCTTTCGGATTTTCACATTTCATATTTTTAAGGCGATGGTAAGTTATGAAAATTGTTTTATTATAATGAAATAAATGTAGTGAAAAGTGTGTAAAGTGCGAATTTTTGTGCAAAACACGAAAGAGGGTGTTCAATATTTTGGTAATCTTAACCTACATAGTCTGACCTACACTTTTAAGATATTTTTAGGGTTTAATTTGCTAGTTTTTTCGTCTGATGATGTTAGATCTAATAGGAGCTCATCGTACTATATTCATAAAAAGTTTCAATTCACATAGGTTGAAAGGTCACCAGACTTAAATCTTCAGGGTTCTTTGTTTGATCTTTCTTGATATCTATCAATAAATATAAATATATAAGCTTATAAAAACTTTTGCTGTTACCTAGTGTTAATCATTAGTATCTAGAATAATAATTAGAGCTCCAACACCTAACTAAGTGCGCCCGGCAAGGAATATTACCATAATAAAAACTTAAAATAATACCGACTTCCAGGCACTGAAATGTAAAAAATAACTAAAAAAAACTGCGGTTTTCATTTAGAATAGATACCTAATCAGATATTTTCGAAGTCGGTGCCAGCCGATGCAAGGTAAATCTAATATATTTCGATACGTAAAATACATATTTAAATATTAGATATTCATATTTTAAAATATTGTCGGCTGGCACCGACTTCGAAATTATATGTTTTTGGGTATCTATTCTAAATGAAAACCTCCGTTTAGTTATTTTTACATTTTAGTGCCTGGAAGTCGTTTTTTTTTATGTTTATATTTTTCCATTTTTGGTGTAGACGTAATAAGCAGGTAAGTTGTAAGAAGAATATTTTTTAATATATTAGATTAAACAATTTATTTAAAAAATATATTTATTGTAGATTTTTTAAACCGACCGATTTCGATAAAATTTATATGGGATCACCTGGTAAGGGTATACCACCCTTTTAAACAAAAAATCCAAATTGGTTCAGGCGTCTCCAGTAATCTATGAACATACATAAAAAAAAAAGATTCCGACGAATTGAGAACCTCCTCCTTTTTGGAAGTCGGTTAAAAATGAAGTAGTATAGAATAAGCTCTGTTTTATTTTCATGTAGTTTAATTCATATATACGTCATATTAGGTCCATAACCAACCCATAACCCATTACGGTTACGTCTTCATGTAGATTAACTAAAGCAATGCTACTGTCTAGATTTCTTTATTTTCCCACAGATATTACAAATATGGATAGCTGTGCTTATAGCAGTGATATGGCTATATTTACATCGAATATACTCCAGATTCAGCGACTATGGAGTGAAACATATGAGAGTGATACCCTTATTTGGTAACATGATGAAAGTAATTTTTCGCCGAGTTCATTATACTGCTGATATGGAGAGAATTTACCATTCATTTCCTAATGAAAGGTTTGTTTTAAGAATTTTACGCTGCGCCTCTGGTCTGGATGCAAAGTAGCTTGCCCGACATCATTTAATTCCAACTTTAAGACTATACCTACTGAGTTAAGGGTATATACATACTACAATTTTAAAAAGTGCAACCTGAGCACGAATTCTACAAACTTACCTCCAAAAATTTACGAAATTTAACATTAGTCGGCGTAGAAAGCGCATAGATGACGTCCATTCGTGGTATACGTTGCCACGTTTAGAAAATATGAAGGGTACAGGCAAAAAACATGGAATATCACAATATTTTTTGTTTGTTATGTACTGGTAACGAATCTATGTCTATTTTAATATCATTAAAACCACTGGTTATTACAAATACTCAACGGATGTCGCTAAAAATAAGGTTTTATGTATGTCCAAAGCGAAAAGAACTAGGTATGTATGGAAGGGTTTTGAATGCTGGACTTATAAATATAAAACAAATATTAATAAGAACTGTAAAAAATTATATATCACACCAAGCAGTTTTCAATTTACGATGTGTCGAGCTCAGCAGATGTTGTTCCAATAAACGATCTTTATGTAGTTTAGTAATTAATTATTTTATTTGTATTTTTACTATACATGTATTTACTATCTAATATTGTATTATTTTCTAATAACGGATTATAGAAATAAATAAAAAGTTTAGGATTAAGAAGGAAGACCAATATTATTTTAATGAAATTTTTTTTTATTCATTAAGTTCAGAAATATTACATTTGTTGTCCTCATGTGAAAACTGAGATATATTTGAATGCCTATGAGAACTATACACGATAATGCAGCCGGGGACAAAGAAAACGCACGTACTTCGTTGACCGTTTATTTCACAATGACAGTACAAATTAATTACACCTACAATATAATACACATAAATAAATCTACCCTCATACATCACAAAAACGTCACACAATTTCTGTGTAAACCGTTGAGTAAGACTCTAGTAACGTAGGCAAAAAAGCAAGGTACAGTCATAGTGTGTAAACGTCCAAATTTTTGACTTAATTTGAATTATTTGAAAAGACCGTTCTGTTCGCGGTGGTCTTTCTCGTTGGTCTAGTCACTAGTGGATATTATGTACGGTTGCAGATCCTGAGATCCGGAGTTCGAGTCTTTTCTCAAAATATAGTTACAAATTTTTCTCACGATAGTCACCTCGAAATTGGGTAGGATTCGAGCTTCATGCGTTTTAAATTCAAACCCCATCGCCTTATTGTGTACTATACCTATTATAAATAAACCTGTCACTTACGTATATGATATTTTAAAGGTTCATAGGAAGATACGAGCTTTTGGCACCAACAATAATTATACGTGATCTTGAATTAGTGAAGAAGATCACAGTCAAAGACTTTGAGTATTTTCAAAACCACAAATCATTTGTCGACGAAAATGTTGAGCCACTAGCTGCAAGAAATTTATTTCTTTTGCAAGGTATATTCAACAATATATACATATTATGTACATATAATATATTATGTTTCACAAATGAATAATTAAATTCTAGGTAAATTTTAGCATGAGTTTTTAATTACAATTTACTTTGGAAAACATTAATGATTTTTACAAAATATTTTCTATTTTTATATATTGTTCTGTATTCAGCCCTTTTTAACGTCCCACTGCTGGGCACGGGCCTCCCTTCAATACGAGGGGAATCAAGCCATAGTCTACCATGCTATATTGTTCTATTATTAGCATATATTTATGACGAACTGTAATTATAAATAAAATTACTTAAAGTGTTTTTCTAAAAATAATTATCGTAGACTTAATAGACAAACAAAGGATACCTTTTGTCGTGCGGAAGGAAAATAGTCCCAGAAGTTCTCTTTTTTCCCTTAAAAAAAGTGAAAATTATTACAATAATACTTCTTCTATTACAATAATACTTCTACTACTACAATAATCTTCATAGATTGAGAATTCGGGTATTTTTCATCTTTACACTTGAACATATCCGTAGATGAAGGAAAATATTGTAATAATCCCCACTCATAAATTAACTTATATAACAAACAGGTCAAGAATGGAAAGATATGAGGTCAACTTTAAGTCCAGCTTTTACAAGTTCTAAGATCAAGTTGATGATGCCGTTTATGGAGGAAGCTGGAGAACAAATGATAAGAGCATTGAAAGAGCAGTTCGCAGCTTCTGATAGTAAGAATAATATTTATCTACATTTTTCTATATTTACTTAACAAATACGTTATCAGACAGAATACACATATACATTACTAGGTTGCTTTCCCATATAAATTTTCACCCCCATTTTTACTCCCTTATGGGATGATTTCCGGTATAAAAACTATTGTGTCTCTGGGTCTTAAACAATCTATTTGCCAAATTTCATCTAAATGTCTTATTCGATACAAAGAAACAAACAAAAAATCATTTTTTTTCCTCTTTATAATATGAGAATAGATAAGAGTTACTTTACTATACATATATTATTTGTAACTTTGCATTGAGATAATGGAACTTCAATGATACCGAATCATTTATGTAAAATATTGTTTAGTCTAAGTAAGTTAAATAATTGTAGCTGGATACATAGACATCGATTGCAAGGATTTGACATCACGTTTCGGTGGCGACGTCATTGCTTCTTGCGCGTTTGGCTTAAAAGTAGATTCTCATGCAGATCCAAACAATCAATTTTTTGAAATGGGTAAAGAAGCATCTGGATTGAAAATGCGACAAATGCTACTATTGTTTGCCCTTTCTGCATATCCTTCAATTGTTAAGGTGAGTTTTAAATACAACTATCGACTTTAACTACTTGTAACCGTCCAGAGACAACAAAAACTTAAATTAACCACCGCATCTAGAGGTTTCTTGGGAAATGAATTTAAGCATATTACCATTATACCTTCATACAGTTGGTTATGTGGAACTCACTGGCTAGAAAAACCAGTACTACCCATTAAAACATTAAAACCCAACAGTTTTCTCTATCTGATGAAGATAATAACTTATCAGTTGTTTCTACAAAAAATGTTTTTGAAGAAAAACACAAGTATGTTTCAAGGTTGAATCAACGCAGCAGGCAAGGCGACGTACCATAATTCTCCCAATTGAATTCAATTTATTTTTGGAGCAATTTATCTTAGGCCACTTTTAATTTAAGTGTTGTTTAGTGTCGATTGAGCTGAAAAACAGTTTATTAAAGCAATATTCTGTATGCACAGTAATAATAAAAGATAAAATTACTTTTGCTATCAAGTATCAACTAATCTCTAATCTATTTAAAAGACGTATTCGTATATATATTTGTTTCAGAAATTAAATTTGTCACTGTTTTCAAAAGACGTTACAAAATTTTTTATGGATATCGTGCTAACAACGATGAAAGATAGGGAAGCACGAAATATCATAAGACCCGACATGATACATTTACTCATGCAAGCTAAAGAAGGCAAGTGACACCAAAATATTTACGAGTTGTTTCCTTTATACATAATACATATACTACATATTATTATGTATATGAAAAAACATTTAAATTTAAGACTATCTTTTAAAATATGTAATTTATCAGACATATAATTGCTCTATATGTGAAGATATAATTATTTAATAAATATTGTTATTATTTATTCTAAATTTTACTCAATTATTTTTGAATCAGGAAAGCTTTCCTATGACGAGAAAGTCGGAAACGATGAACAAGATGCTGGTTTTGCAACTGTCAAAGAATCTTCTATTGGAAGAAAAACAGTTACTAGAGGTTTGTATTTTAGGAGTACAAAATCTTAAAACCATGTTCTTTATCCTTTAAACAAGAACAAAACTATTTCTGAAAAAGTCTGTATTTTTTTATTAAAAATAGCTTTATTTAAAGCCCAAATGTAAATATTTCTTAGTCATTCATTGTTCATAGACACATGTTTGAAGCCAACCAGCCTTGGCTTGGTGACACTAGATTTAATCAAATTATGAGTGTACTTAAAAAACCACTTGAGCTCTTTCAAAGTCCACATCTTTGTTGTTGATGCCAAAATTGAAAAATTACCTACTGTGACACTATTCTCAATTAGCTAATAATTTTTCAGAATGGGCAGATGTTGATCTAATCGCTCAAGCAGTGTTGTTTTTCGTAGCAGGATTTGAATCGGTATCCATTGCAACATCTTTTGCATTATACGAATTAGCCATCCATCCAGATATTCAAGAGCGTTTAGTTAAAGAAATAAAAGACGAACATGTTAGAAATCATGGGAAGTTAGACTTTGGCTCTATACAAAAAATGACTTATTTGGATATGGTGGCTTCTGGTAAGAAGCTGTTTATTAAAAATTATAAATTTTATTGCTATAAAAAAATTAACCAATACACAATATAATATTAGATCACATATGTACTTATAAGTATTTATATTTGTAGAAGTTCTAAGACTATGGCCTCCAGCTATAGCTTTAGACAGGGTTTGTTCAAATGACTACAATTTAGGAAAACCCAATGATCAAGTCACAAAGGATTATATTGTAAGTAAAATAATTGTTTCAGGTAAGGAACACATGCTTTTTATAATACCTATTTCCTAACAGAAACAACCCTCAGCGAAGTTGTATTTATTGATAGCTATACTATATTTATAATTAAATCAAAACAAAATATACCTACCTACTTTATTCAAATAGACTTATACAAGCACTTTTGCATTTATTTAGGTTAGAAAAGGAGAGGTGGTTTGGATACCAGTGAGATGTTTCCATCTGGACCCTAAATATTTTGCGAATCCAAAAATATTTGATCCAGAAAGGTTTTCTGATGTTAATAAACATAATATTAACCCCTTAACTTATATACCCTTCGGATTAGGCCCAAGAAATTGTATTGGTAGGTACAATATATATTCTTTATTGCATATAACAGAGTAACACAGATAATACAGAGATCAATGTGGACAAATGTGGGCAATGTCATCTATGAAAAATTTACAATTATAGTTTTAAGGTCAATGTCAAATTTAAAATTACTATAAAAATGTTTTACATAGATTGAATAATAAGTCATTATCAGCATCGTCTAACAAAAATTACAATTACAACAACAAAATATATACTCGTGTTTACGTTTAAGAAAAGAACATCAGCTAATATTATACATATTACAATTAATTAGCTAATAGAACCAATGATTGGATAACTCTTAGATTAAATATAAAAAAACCAACACAATAACCTATTCATTGAGACCATTTTAATAAGCCTAAACACGATATCTCTTCATTATTTTTGTCAAGAGTTGCGTTGAGTTGTAGATTCAAATGTGACGCTGCAGCATCAGGCCTTGGTTACCAAATCATTACAATGTTATTAAATTCATGGGTTATCAAGTTTTGAATCGATTAGATTTGTAAATGTTGTTCATATCCTTTTACCGTCTAGAAAAGAGTTGATATCCTGCAAAAAGCTGAACGAATTTTCTAGATTTATAGCTAAGAAATAACTCACTCTCAATTAAGTCATGGTTCATTCGTCATAGCAACGCTGCCACAGATAGACACACATTACACTTGTAACTCTACACTAACGTCGGGGGTTAAAAAGAAAGATCACCATATACACATTGGCCACAATACATCAATGAAATGAAAAATATATAATTTTTATGTCCTTTCACTCAGTAAAGGAAAAGTGTGTAATACCCTCATTTAAAACGTTAGTATTAACTCTAAAATGATAAATCGTATAATTGATGATAATTTTATAGGATCGAGATTTGCACTTTGCGAGTTTAAAATGTTGTTGTACAAGATATTACTTCATATTGAAGTGTCTCCTTCGAAGAAAACCCGAATACCCGCAAAAATATCAACAGATTCTTTCAATCCCAGAATGGAAGGAGGGCATTGGCTGAGATTTAAACTAAGAAGTTGAAGATTTTAAACATTAAGCAGACCATATTGACATATTCAGGGAACAATATTGCAACTTAGTAATGTAGAGGGCATCAAATAGGTGCAATATGAGAATTAATTATAATTTTTAAATTATCTAAGTACTAAGTTACAATTCTGTTCCTTGCAGTCATTAAGATACTATAATCAAAGTATTTTTTTTTTGCTTTTGATGTAACCCAATTACTTGTTTGTTAAGGAATAAAATATTTTCGTACTCTTATGTCAATTATATCGTAATTAAATATATTAATGATTATGTGTTATATTGTTACGATGAAATTAAAAAAAACTTTGTTTCTATATTAGAATCTTACACAAATAGTACACATCCTGTGTGGAATTAAGTAAAACTTATTATTTCGATTTTAGCTTCATTAGTATTAACTTATTAATAATTAATTAATTACTCGTAATAAAGGGAGGCCCGTGCCCAGCAGTGGGACGTTAAAAAGGGCTGAATACAATTAATTTAGTCCATATTACTGCTTAATATATTGTAATACTTTCTGTATATTTCACTAATGACCAATTAATTTTTTGCTTATACTTACGTTGGTACATATATATTTATATATATATATATATATATATATATATATATATATATATTATATCTTACAGAAACCAAATTCAATTTTGGCGATGTTATGGTTATATTATAAAAATAAAAGACTAAGATAAGAGGTTGCGATTAAACATGCTCTTTTTCATATTTTTAGGAAAAAATAAAAATACTTGTAATATAGATACAAAGCGTTTTATTTATTGTTTTACTCAATTATATACTTGTACACTATTTTAATAATACACCTTATAGTATAAAAAGTCACCATTAAAATAAGTCAATATGTTACATCTTTTATTTCTCCTACATCCTAAAATGCTAAAATACATTTTTTAAAGTTAAAAATACATAAAACATACATATTATATCATATGTTTATGTTACTGATAAAAACATAATATGTGACATACATATTATATGTTTTTATCAGTAAAACAAAATTTTTATAGGATATATATCAATCAATAGGATACTTTTTACTGCGGAAAAATATCTCATCTCTGAGAAATCTATACTAAACCTTAAAACGTAAGCTGGGACGAACCCGAGCGGAGCCAGGGTAAGTCTCTAGTATCATAATTTTAATGAATACATCGATGAACTTAGTATATTGTACTCGTATTAACTGCGAATTTTAAATTTCAACCAATGCCCACCTTTTAATTTTGGGTTAAACGACTCAGTAGATAGTTTTGCGGGAATACAAGTTCTCTCAGATGGTGTTACTTCAACGTGTAGCAGAATCTGATATAAAAGGGACTTCAATTCACAGAGGGCAAATCTTGAGCCTAAAAAAAGAAACATTTTATATTAAAATCACTACATTAATAGCTTATGTGTTTTTCGTATTTACTCGAACATATCTCGTTATTTTTTTTATATTAGATCAACATAAGAAATGATTCCTATTTTATCTATCTAATCCTAGCAATCTCCCTATCCTGTGCTCATTTATATTAGTCATAGAAAGATCTCAACATGCACAATTACATTGGTATTATCGTTAAAAGCAACAGGTTCAATCATGGCTCGAAACCGGTTTAAAAAACATCTAATTTCGGCAATGTAATGGTTCATTCATCGCTCTTTCATTAACCGGTTAATAAAAACGAACGGCTTAATAAACCGAAATAATAATGGTTAACGGTTATTCTTAGAGAAAGGTTAGACTTAGGGTTTGATACCGAAATAAACCGGTTAATACATTTATAAGTAAGAAGTGTTCATGCATCCTTGTACTAAGCATTTCATCGAAAAATGTAAACGCACAAAAACTCATTTTAATGACTAATTTCGATCATGCATCCTAAATTCATCAAAACCCGTTTTTCCCGTTTTAACCGGTTAAAGAACGTAACCGAAACTTTAAACCGTAAAGACTTTCAGTTTAGTGTCAATGACCAATACTGGCTTAAAAATTGAAAAGGTTTCCGAATCCTGGGTTCAATACCAACACGAGGGTTCTACTTATTGATAATAATAGATCACAGTTTTACCATACGTACAATGTACATTGCTTTCGATAAATAAAACACTCCAATAATAATAGATCAGCTATACACAAGATCCCACTTACCAATACAATTTCGTGGTCCCAAGCCAAAAGGCATGTAGGCCATGGGATTGATTTTGTGTTTATTTTCTTGGGAAAAGCGTTCAGGGTCAAATTTCTGTGGATCTGAGTAGTATTGGGGATCACGGTGGAAACACCACACCGGTATTGCCAGTGCTTCACCTTTCTTTATCTGTAGAATTATAGAAGATTATAACGAATCTTATTTATAACTGTATTGAATTGTTTTTAATGATTATTATATGTATATGGTAAATTATATTTTTTAATTATGTTAGTATCGGAGCACCACAGATATTTTTCCATGTTTTTTTCGGAGTTTCAGTTTTATTTTTGTGATTTTCTTTTTTGTTTTAAATATTTAGCAGATACTTTTGAGTTTAAGCTACTTCGTCTTTTATGTCCGTACTTGCTCCTAAATCTTCTTGGTGAGGGATATGCATATAATATAGTGAGTTACATACATTATGTGTTTTTTTTACTATTATAGCACTATCCATTCCTTCAGATATTTACTTACAATATAGTCCTGAGTAGCTTTGCTGTTTGGTTTGCCCAGGTTATAGTCTTTAACACAGATTCTATCTAAAAACTGTGCAGGCGGCCACATTCTGAGAACTTCTGCAAATGAAAAAAAGATGACACTTATTTCTTACTTATGAATGTAAAATTTTTGCATATTTCAAAATTTTCATCAATTTAATCATTTAGTTTGCATTTGGAATAAATTCCTACTAATTCGATGATAGATAGTGATAGATGTTGTATAATCTCAGGCACTATCTACGAACCTATAAAATAGTATATCTATAATGATAGCCAGAGAGAGGTATTATATATTTTACTGATCTGGTTAAAAGGTGACATAAGGTAGCTGAGCAGTAAAAGATTGGCATAATGTTGGCTAATCATCAGGAGAAAGGAAAGTCATAAAAGAAAGATGGATGAACGTACGGATAAACCGTGCCAAAGAGGATACTCGTATATACGATGCTGAGATAACCGAAAAAGAAGACGACTAATATAACTGACGTACTCACCTGACGTTACCATATCCATGTAAGTCATGCTCTGAATAGCATTAAAATTTAACTTTCCATTATTCTTGCTGTGTTCCTCTTGAATTTCTTTGGCTAGACGTTCTTGTATTTCTGGATTTAGGGCAAGTTCGTGCAATGCAAAGGACATGGCTGTTGCTATGGTATCAAAGCCAGCGATGAAGAATAGCACAGCTTGAGCAGTCAAGTCGCAATCCGACCAAACTAAAAAAACACAGTTTTTCAAAATCATAAAACTTCCATAATTAAGTAAGCTTATAACTTTAGATTTATTATTGCTGGTATCCTACTGTGTGCGCGCGCGCGCGCACGTGTTTATGTGTGTGTGTGTGTGTGTGTGTGCGTGTGCGTGTTCGTGTGCGTGTGCATGTGCGTGTGCATGTGCGTGTGCATGTGCGTGTGCATGTGCATGTGCGTGCACGCGTGCGGGCATGTGTGCGTGCGTGCGTGCGTGCATGCATGTGTATGTCTTGTTTCCTGATTAATTAATTTCTAAAGTAAAAAAATATACAAACCTCTATTATTACTTTTTTTGCCAACAGAAGATTCTTCAACTGTTGCGAATCCTGTATCTTGGAGGTTTTCATTCCCTGTTTTTTCATCGTAAGTTAGTTGTCCTATTTTGAACATAAATCAATTTTAATTAACTTAGCTCTGTTATTACATTCAGTATTAATTGTTTAGAGTATAACATAACATTAAAAAAGGCGCGCGCTTATATTATAACGTGCAATTATAACGAAGGCTATCGCCACTAATAGTCCATTCAAATAAGGTCTGAAAACAAAATTTTGGCACTCAACTTTGCTTTGATGTATGTGCTATAATGTAGTTTTAATGATACAAAAACAATGTGTAAAGGCTTTCATCTCTGCAACCACCGACAAGGGTTGAAAAAAAGTTGTCAAAAGTGTTTTCGCAATTACTCGAGAATTTTGCTACCTACGATTGATAAATGATATATGAATAATGAATTGATCGAAAAATGATAGTAATAATGGCCATTTTTCTATCTCAGTAAAAAAAAAACAAGAAAATGAAAAAAAACCCAGCATTATCAAAAAAAATCATTTACGAAGTCAAAGAGAAGATAAATTTCTTGAAGCGTAATTTTAAATGCGAGCCTTTATCTCGAGTGCCTTATATAAAGATAGATAAGTTGTAAATAGGAAGTACATCAATACACATAATACAACGAGTGAAGTGACAATAATTGTCATGAGTACTAGGGGACCACAAACCTCAAAAATGTACATATATAACACTTATGCTCCCGTGGTATTTGTGTTAACGAGACATAGGGGCCTCTTACTAATAAATAAAAGAGTCGTGATGGTCGAAACATTACACTTTTTCCGCTTAAACCTTATTCGCCAAGTGTGCCGAGTATAATGTGGCATAAGGAACTTCGTTCCAAAAATAGGTAAATGTATAGAAGAAACAGCACAACTCATATTATATATTCAAAAAATTTTGGTGTGCATATATGCGCCACCTTACCCTTTGGTAACCTAACGAGCTACTACCGGTGTTGGAAGCGAGTGAGGAGTTCGTAGGTGATGGATATTCCGTACGTGGCGCGTGACAACGTCATAAACATGTCAGTTAGGTGTAAAATAGTTCATTTTAATTAGATCTTATAAACCAATATAAAAAATAACTGAAAAAAATATGCAAAGATAACATTTTGATGTCGGGAATCATTTGATGATGACCTCCTTCATTCAATACGTTTCTTGCTTGCATATTTCATCATTTAAATAAAATATTCAGTACATGTATTTAATATGTTAAGTATCAAGTATGAGTGTGGATTAATTAAAATAATATACACTAAGTTTATTATAAAGCACTGTATAGACACTTAATTGAGGAACATCTGGTATCATAAGTTACATTAAAATTAATATCAACGATATTAACTTTAATAGTAAATTAACGTTAAAATTAAGCATCGTATTTTTTTACAATTGACAACAATCACAAACTCAGAATAGAGGATGATGTCACTGTCGCAGCTAACTAGCTTAATCAGCGGTTTGATTAGTTGCCTAGCTTTTTAATTAAACGGTGCTGTTTAATTAAAAGGTCGAAATGATATCCAGCCAATGCATCTAATACAACATTTAATGAACGGGCTGGTAGATGCTTAGGCCGTTCATAGAATAGAGCAATTGTGTGACGAAAATATATGAAATATTTAATATTGAGAATTCTTTATTTATATAAAATTATTAAATGAACATACTCCGTTTTTAGCACTTTAGACTACAGCACAGCTTACTCGCAAAAAAAGGTAGGTTAGGTAAAAACTTTGGCCACAACGCACGAGCCGATGAGCGAAGAAAACGTACCGCAGTAATAGCCGGAGAGTGCCATAAACGACTAGAACTTTAAAAAAATGCTTTTCAATCAAATGAACTTAGTATCAATAACTTGGATAGGCAAGTTATTAAACGGTATTGAACTTTTAACCGCTAACTAAACGATGGCATTCAATGAAAAGGCTAGGCCGTTAATCAAACGCCCGATTAAGCTTGGCTACGCTATAACTATTATTAAGAAATGAAGTACACCGTAATATTTTTTGTAAATTTTAGAAAAATACGATTTAATTTTACTGACAAAATACGTCATGTTAATAAAGTATAATAACTCACATTTATACGCTGTATAAATGTTATTATACTGATATAATTATGGCGGATTAGAATAGAAACTGAAATAAATGGAACCGAGGCTACTTTTCATAGATATCCTATCAAAATTAGTAAAACACATACCTTTCTTAGCTTCCATAAGAAGATGAATCATGTCAGGTCTGATGATGTTCCTTGCTTCTCTGTCTTTCATTGTGCGTGTGACAAGATCTAAGAAGAAGTCCTTGGTTTCATTAGTGAATAATGTTAATTTAAATTTCTGAAAAAAATAAAATATATTTTTAAAATTAACGGAATAATACAATTAAAAGAACATAACTATGCCCAATCATGGAATTTGCACTGAAAATGGAACGAATCATCTACTCACCCTCACAAGTGATGGACAAGCAGAAAGAGCAAAAAATATCAACTGCTGGCGAAATTTGAAAGTTGAAGCTAGTTTCCCCATTTCATAGAATTGATTATTTTTTTGTGTATGAGAATCCACTTTGAGTCCAAAAGCACAGGAAGCGATTACATCATTTGCGTAGCGCGTTGTCAAGTCCTTACAGTCCACATCGATGGAACCAGCTATAAATACAAAAACTACTACATCCGATACTTAAATAATAATTAAGTATCAGTTTCCAATTCGTATAGAAAAACTTTAATTAATTTAAAAAGTAAACGTTTTTACTTTGACATGTATATGGATTTTCCAAAAGTAAAAAATTGATTTCATACTGTCAGAATCTTTAATGATCATTTTCAAGTTTCTAATCATTTGATCCCCAGCTTCCTCCATGAACGGCACCATCAGCTTTATCTTGGAGCTTGTAAAAGCTGGACTTAAAGTTGACCTCATGTCTTTCCATTCTTGGCCTATGTAGGAATATTAAAATACATTACTTTAGGACTTTTAAAAGAAAACAATGTTATTTAATTAGAATTTAGCATAAAATTACTACGTTTGAAAACAGTTTTATATGATAGATGATATAAAATCCAGAACAGGAACATAGATAATTTATAATTATTAATCAGAAATGCATACAGTCACTTAGTATTAGGTAGGTATTAATTAGCTGATCCGAAAGACGTTTTCCTGAGCAAATGTCAATAAAATCCTATGATAATTGAGTGTATACAAAAAATCATGTAACAATAATGTAACAATTTAATTTTATTTACATTCATAACAAAACTTTTAATCATTATTCATTATGTACGAGTTTCTTAATATTATAATATTACACACAGCATTCTGTTAGAGGAATTAAAATAAAAACTTTATTTACTTTGGTCAAGTGCGGTCGGATTCACGTACAAACCAAGTCAGGCAAGTCAGGCTCCCAATTATCTACCTTTTACTTAGGTAATAATTAATGTGTATACGTTTACTACCTACCTCTTAAAGAAAATAAATTCCTAGCAAATAGTGGCTCTATTTTTTCATCAGAAAAACCTCTGTGATCTAAAAAGTGTTCAAAGTCCTTGATAGTGACCTTCTTCACCAAGTCAATGTCTCGTATAATAATTATCGGTTTCAGTAGCTCATATCTTCCAGTAAATCTAAAATAAATAAACAATTTTAAGTGACTTCTAGATATATGACGTGACAATTATCTATGAACGGGACGTGAAGTAGTAATAAATAATTATTATTATCACTAATTATTGTAATAATATTATTATTCATATTTCGATGATAAGCGCCGGCTAATACTTTATCATTATCAAACTTATTTTTATTTGTATTCTGGTTTTAATTTTAGTTACTTAGCGGTTCCCGACGCGGCGGCGCTCATCATCAAAATATTAATGGGTACTTTAAATGAAGTTAAAAGGTCAAGAGAGAAATTTTATTTTTTTAACCCATTCCCTTTCATTTGATACCACACTCGGGTAGGTGCATTTAAAAATATTCGATTATTCATTTCCACTTTCTCCCCCATATCTTAAATGGCTGAGCCGATTTTGATAAAATATGTCTAATTGTAATATACACATCATTCGCTTTCATTCGACCACTTACCCAAGTGGGTATATTTGAAAATATTCGATTTTTTATACCCAATTTCATCCCCCATATCTATTAAATGGCTGCACCGATATTAACAAAACACGTCTAAAAACCATCGTGAAGAAACTAGTTTAGAAATGAAAAAAAAAATTCCAAATCGATTCACTTGTTTAAGAGCTACGGCGCACACAGACAGACACACTTAGCGGTCAAACTTATAACACACCTCTTTTTGCATCGGAGGTTAAAAATAGATTAAGAGTAGTTGTTAGTCTTTGATCACTTATGTTTTTTATGTAATGGAAATTGTCAGTAAACATTTTTTTTATTTTACAACTGACTGTCGAATCACCTTTGTTCGCTCGGGTTCGTCCCTAAATACGTTTAACGGTTAGTATAGATTTCTCAGAGATGAGATATTTTCCCGCAATAAAAAGTATCATATATGTTGACCCGGATAACTAGTTATCATCATACCAATCCCCATCAAAATCTATTTAGTAGTTTTCTCGTGATACGTTCCCAGGCAGACAGACAAAAATCAAAAACTATAGATTCGGCCTCTGTATCGATAATAATGACTATTTCAATGAGATCTTCCAAAAAATGCTTAATGTACAGATTTGATTCTTTATTTATTCTCTGTTTATTCTCTATATCTAGGTTTTATTATATGTATATGTATAGATTAAAACCATGAAAACCCGTCTCAATATTTTTTCAGTGAGAATGGCAAAAACTATTTTATCATAAATTACCTCTCTGTAGGAAATGTTTTATATGTTTGATCCAAATCTTCAATGAAATGGCTCATACGAAAGATAACCCTCGACATGTTGCCAAAGAATGGCACCACCGTGAGATGTTTCACCCCATAGTCACTGAACCTGGAATAAGTCTTCCTAAACGATAAAGTAACTATCGCTATCAGTACGGCCGTCCATATCAGCAGCACTATCATCTGCAACAGAAAGAGTACTGCCTTGTACTTCTTTGAATTTGATTGAATAAACTTTAATCTCAAAGATCAGAGTAGCAAATTGATAACGTTCTTGCTTCAAAAGCAATCCATATTTTGATTTTTGCATATTATGTTGTTACTCAAAAATCACGATGTAAATAATATTCAACTACCTACTTGTAATTTTTTCTCATTAAGTGAATGTTATTCTTTTGAGAAATAAAGCATCTTTAATCCAAAAACAAGCGGAAAAAGCGAAGGGGGTTGAAGGAATAATTTTCAAAATGTTCATCACTTATTGATAATGTGAAAGCAAAACTATGAGGAAATCTTTGATTTCAAATGTAACACCAAATATTTTGATTTCCTGAAGATTGCGAAAATTTGTAAAAGTAGCGCTTAGTTTCGTTCTCTTTACGTTACCTCCATGCTATTAGACTTCAAAAGTATCTGAATTCACTTATTTACGGATAGAATGAGAGAGAGTAAGAGATCAAGCTCTCAATAAAATAGAAAATGGTATAAAAACATAATTTTGACTAGGGGAGGCGTATTTACGTAACTAAAGTAATTGTGCCATCTCCGCCGCGGCTCTCACTTTGACGCCATCTTCCTAACACGGGATAGGACCAATGTGCCAACGCATGTAGTATCCCATAATAGGACCCAAAACTTAGGTATATTCTTATGTAAATAATGAAAAATTATTTAATTACTTTATTTTTTGGAGTCGGTATTAAAAAAAGGCAATTTAAAAGAAATTAAAACACCTCAAATAGTCTAGTCGTAATTAAAAATTAAAAAACAATAATTTAGATAAATCTCAGACCAAGTAGATATAACAAAGACACATGTAAACGAAAAGCAAGCAAATAAATAGTGACTTGTTTTGTATAATATGATATAATAGCATTTCAAGGTTTTGTTTACTAACTTTAGCTTACATAACGCATCTAAAGATAAGTAAATAGTAATCAATAGTATAAGTATATTTTAATGATTCACCAGTTAATAATCAATCAGTATTTAACCCATTTGACGACACGTTTGGCTCAGTTTGTAGTGACACTACTTGCTGTGCCAGCGGTCGGGGGTCGAGTTCCGCTGGGGGCATTTATTTGTGTGATGAGCACGTATGTTTGTACTCCAGTCATGGGTGTTTATATTTATAAAATGTATGTATTTAAAAGTTATATATTATGTGTAGTGTATCAACTATCCGGTGTCCATAACACAACCCTCGTAGCTTACCATGGAACTAGATGGCGCCGTGTGTTAATGTCCCATCATATTTATACTTTATAATTTATTTATTTAATTATCATCAGTTTTTAATAGCTTTTTATATAATGGCTTAAAATTCGAAAAAAAGTTAATAATAAAAAAAACAAGCTTCCATTTTGTTCTAAAATTTCATATAAAGATATAATTAATGTTGATAACATCATTTCATTTATAATCTTTTTGTTCGTAAAATAAATAAATTAGAGCATATAAATAAAGCAAATCGTTTACAAACAAGATTTGCACATTCTATTATAAAATGCCATTCTTTATACTTTTACTAAGGCATATTTTACAAAAAAAAAATTAATTAAAATTCATTACAAAAATAACAAAAAATAAAACTTACATTGTATTTTCATTCACAAGTAAATCACCTGTCACTACACAATGGAAAGAAACCTAGTAATAATTAATTTGTAACAAAATATTAGCTTGCGTGTTCTCAGCGTGAGTCGTTTCGCAGAACAATCAATGTATATCTAAGAATACATGTTATAATATGTACACTTATCGCTATAATCCAATATAATATATAAATAATGTTTTATGTTTATCACAAACTATTTGATACGCGTGATTTTGCTCGTAGACATAAAATTATTTATTTCAGCTTCATCCAATATGCAGTACGTTCCTTATTTAACTGCTTCGGTGGTGTAGTGGCTATCATGTACGGCTGCACACCCGGATGTCCTGGGTTGGGCCAAGTTTAGTTATTAAGTCTTTCTGTATAGTAAGCCTCAGTAACAGCCCGAAGTTTGGGAGTTGGCGGTGTTTCGCCCCCGTGCCTCGGAGAGCACGTAAAGCGTCTGATTCGGTTGTCCACCTCATCTCTCACGAGTCGCCTCGAAATATACGAGTATGTACTAATGTTTGCGCGTACGCTTGTGCGTTGTGTGTTTGTGTATCTGCTTCGCAGTTGGTTGAGACTAGTGAGATTAGTCACCATGGCCAAAATCAGTCTGGAAAGCATCATTACAGAATTAAGCAGTTAATCTAACATTTCTAAAAGTACGTACAATTAAGAGGTTACCACATTTTGGGCTCTAGAATGTCTTGGGCTACAGAATGATTTATGTTTATGTACATTTATTTTATAAAACAAAATTGGTAGAGATACTGTTCTCTGCGAATTTTATAATGTATTCAAATCTTAAGCAAAAGATATAAGATATTTACAAAGAACATATTTTTGTGACTTTTGACCTCTGATATCTTATGATACACGCCAGTTTAGAAAATGCCAAAATAAAATTAAAAATATATACAAGTTAATACCAATCACAAGTTTAATTTCTAGTTTACTGAACTATCATATAAAGAAGTTAGGGGTTTTATTCAATTCTTCAGAACATTGAAACTCTTATATCTGGAAAAATAAGCCGTCCCTTATATTTGAAAAAATTACGGCACAGAGACACATGCCTGGTCATAAGAGAGCTCAAGGTCACCCATAGAGCTATAGAGAGAGCTATGCTTAGAATTAACATTCCGAGATCAAATCAGAAATGAGGAGATACGCAGAAAGATCAAAGTCACCGACATAGCCCGGTCGAATCTCGAAGCTTAAGTGGCAGTGGGCGAAGCACATCGCTTGCAGAATGGATAGTCGTTGGGGATAAAGAGATCTCGTGTAGTATGATAAAGAGATCTCACAAGGTGGACCGACGACTTGGTCAAAGTCACTGAAACCACCTGACACCGATGCCACAAAGCCGGCAATCGTGAAAAAAATATTTTACGTCATTTATCATATGTTTATTTAAATCTAAATGGATATTTTTACGTCACCAATCACGAAATCTTAAAGATAAGTAAGTCAACGCACCCTTGCTTCGCTCGGGTTCGTCCCTAGGTACGTTTTAAATTAAAATAGATATAGTAGGTATGTTATCCTTAAGAGATAGATATATGCCATTGCGGACTTTTCTGTAGACCTATATAAAATACACAACTCCGTCACACATTATTTTGTTATATCTCAAAGTGTTTAGGCAGCATTTTCTTTGAAAGCTCCCAGGCGGCTTATTTTTTTCCAACGCCTCCAACAATTTAATATCGTTATATTTTAGCCAATGTATACAAAAACTTAACAAATTATATACTAAATTCTTCCTCTTGAATCACTCTATCTATTAAAAAAACCGCATCAAAATCCGTTGCGTAGTTTTAAAGATCTAAGCATTCATACATAAGGATAGACAGACAGCGGGAAGCGACTTTGTTTTATATTATGTAGTGATAAAACGGTGAAGACGGGTGAGCAAGTCCGTCGGCAATCGAACAGTTGCAAAATTTTATTAAAAAAACATACGGGGTTTATCGACAACGGCAAGCTACGACTTTGTTTCTATTAATTTTGTTTTAGTTACAATTTCTTTTCGTCGTCATTGAATTTATGACATTTTACATTTTTACCAAATTTATAAAGGAATATTATAAAGAAAAATATAGTAGGTTAAAAATAACATAAGTCTAGTGATACAACCATTGATTCCGAGAAGAAGAATAATTCTTTAAGAAATAATCGACAATCCTGCTCTGTGGGTGATAATCTGACTGGTATGAACTGCAATTGTCGTTTGTTGCGAACTAAAATAGCTATTTTACATAACGTACGTCTGTATACCACTTTACAAATAATAATAAATAAGAAAATGGCCGAGTCATTCTACGTTAACATGTTTTAAATTGTTATGAATCGTCTCTTGTTCTATTTTTATTTGTTTTATTTGATGAGCGTTATCACTATTGATACCTAGTATATGAAGATCGCGATTCGAGTTTTTTTCCAATAAAGTGAAGAAAATTGAAGAAGTATTTATCACTCAATGGGTACACAAAGAGTGCTTCAAGGCACTATTGTCTTGTTATTTCTATACTCATGTTGTAAGATATTAAGTATTTTGTTTATTCTAATGACATACGTAGCATATACATTATACATGCATAATATTTATTTACATATTTCTACTCGTATCATAAGATAGACACATGTACTTAGATTTAACACCTCCAGGTAAATTTCTAAGAAATTCATTAAAATTCTAATATTAAACCCCGAAAAAAAAAACTTTAAAATACGATGTGTACATATGTAATATTGTTGGTTTTGCAATATATTTTAGCCAAGTTATGTATGTAGTAATCTACATTTATATATTATTCTTAGTAAAATTATTAAAAAAAAAAATATTTAATAAGCCTTTATTTCTAATTCACACAAAGCAAATCTTTAGCCTAAGAAAAAAGAAAATACATTTTTAATATAAATTTCTTTCCGGTTTCGTTATCTGTTTTACGTATTTTGTTATCTTTTATATTAGTTCAATGTTTAAAAACTAGCTTGACTTTGATTATTAAAGAATATCAAGCCAAAGTAAGAAAGAGATAAGCGATTATAATTAATAGATCAACAAAAAAATCTTTCTCTCTTTAGTTATTTCTAATTAAAAATAGTAATACTAATAATGACCTCTGGACTCCTAATAATAAGAGCCAAGTGCTTGAAATGGTGGAAGTGTTAATCAAAGTGAAATCTAAGAAAGTATTATGGTGGAAGTGCTCAATCTACATAATAACGCTTTAAAGAAGAAAATATGCGACTGATTACAGTGTGTTCGTTTTCATGAAGATTCATAAGCATGTCTAAAGTGTAACGTCTGATCATGCACTATTTACTCGTGGGCATCTATCCCTGATATCTATAGGCAACTAACCCACATGTCTGGGTGAGATGCCTGTTTTCTATTATTTTTAAAAACACTTTTTAATCTAGAATATATTATACAATAGTTCCAAAATTAATCTGAATGGCATAAATAAACATAGAATTAAAATAAACTATGCGTATTTTATGTAGTATCTTACATATATAATTAATATTGATCTTTTTTTTAAACTATAGGCAACTCTCCCTGAATTACCATATTAATAGTGGCTCACCTATCCGCATCTTTAGAGTTGTAAGATTATTTTTATTAATATTTAAGCATACGTTCAGAATTTATTTAAATGATAATATATATCTATTATCTATAAGCTGAGATTATAATATCTTAATCGGATTTGTCCTTCATGGTTCAAGTTAAAAAATCAAACCTAAACCTAATCACCACATGTATCTTGAGAAAATAAACCTTAATTATTATTGGTAGTACTTAATAGAGCAATCGATAGCTATATATTAAAACTACTTCTTTTAATGAGTTCCATACATTACTGCTAGTTAAAAGCTTAGATTTTTTACTTTTTTAAAAAATAATTGATTTTAAATAAAACTACACTTTTGAATTTTGCTGCGGTTTTATCTTATGGTTTTGTTCCCAACTTTTCAAATGCTTTACAGCAAAATGGTTACGGGAAAGACTTAGGTTTTTAACGTCTCAAAAGTCAATATATAGTATTTATGTACACCCTCGTACATTATTCCTCGTAAAAAGCACAAAAATATAAGTATATTTAGTTACAATAAGCTTGTGTACATAGGAATATTTTCTTTGTTATCCGATGATGGATAAGTACAGGACAGTTGTGTGATCTCAGGCACTATCTACGTAATTTGTTTCATATACAAAAGAACAAACTTCATAAGAACTGTCTGGATTCTATTATAGTTAAAGTAAATTATGACATGCACCTAGATGTATAACATATAATAAATCCTGAAGCGCTTAAAGTACTCCAGTTATCATATTCATTTAAGTCATGTTTTGAATAACATTCAAAAGGTTTCCATTGTTTTTGATATGTTTCTCTTTAATTTCTTTGGTTAGTCGGTCTTGTATTTCTGGATATAAGAGCAGTTCATGTAGCGCAAAGAACATTCCCGTTAACAAGGTATCACAACCCACGTTCATCGCAGGCTTTAAATAATACATTCTTAGAGCAGTCAGATTGTAATCGAACAAAAGTAAACATGTTATAATTTTGTTTTATAATAAAACAAAATAGGATTAAATCTTAGTCTTAATTTTAGACCGATTGAAACCTAATAGATGTACTAAAATTACAAATAAGTATAATAAAATCGAAAGTAACTTTAATTATATATGTATATATATATATATATATATATATATATATTATATATATATTACATTAATCTAAAATTACACTGCTCTATCTACATTATTGATCTCGACTTCAAATTGTAGTAACGTTTTTGTTTTTTGTTTCGTAAATAGCCTTTATCCCCAAAAGTAGTTTCATACGTTTGTAGTTACCCTACTTGCTGTACCAGAGGTCGCGGGTTCGAGTCCCGCTGGGGGCATTCATTTGTGTAGTGACGAATTTCTGTATTCCAGTCAGGGTTGTTTATATTTATAATATGTATGTATTTAAAGTTATCTATGTGTAGTGTATCAACTATCTATATACATAACACAAACCTCGTAGCTTACCATGAAACTAGATGATGCTGTGTGTTAACATATTTAATTTCCCAACATATTTTATTTATTAATTTTTTTATTCAAGAAGTTATCATTCAATTTTTATAGTCAATAAAAAAATATACAAACTTCTGTTACTACTTTATTCACCAACAGAAGATTTGCCAACTGTAACGAATCCTGTTTCTTGACGCTGTCATTCCCTGCTTTTGCGTTGTGAGAAAGTCATCCAATTCTAAATAAAACCCCACAATTTATTTTTGTTCTTCATTATGAAATTTCATGTATTGCGCTATCGTTTTGCACTTAGTACTAATACCACTTATTTATCAGGATGAAAAAGCATATAAAAAAGATTTTGAGCAAAATTAAAAAACCCTGTAAAATAAACAAGTCAATACGCACGATACAACTGTGGGTGTTTAAGAATATGTACATATGTACATATAATCTATACTAATATTATAAAGGAAGGAAATGTTTTTTTGTTTGTTTGTACCGAATAAGCTCCGAAACTACTGGACTGATTTAAATCAAATTTGGTAAAAATATAGTTTAAGACCCTGGGAAGGACATGAGATAGTTTTTATCCCGGAAATCATCCCTTTAAGGGGGTGAAAATATGGATGAAAGTTTGTATGGGGCATCAATCTATCAATCATAATTTAATATCATACCAATATCAATTCTAATATTATAAAGAGGTAAAGTTTGTGAGTTTGTGACGTTGTAGGGGGTAATCTCTGGATCTACTGAACCGATTTAGATAAAATTTGGTAAGAAGATAGTTCAAGACCCTGGGAAGGATATAGGATACTTTTTATCTCGGAAATCATCTCTTAAGGGGTGAAAATGGGGATGAAAGTTTATATTGGAAATCAAGCTAGGGACAAACCCGAGCGAAGCGTCGCTCGTTTAGAATATAAAACTATTAAGAAGTCAACGATAACTAACACAAAAATATGGACAACTCAATTACAATTTTGTACTCCAAGCAACATAATTTGTACTCTAAGAGGCCAAATTCTCGGGACTAATTCACTTAAGAGCGTTTGAGTTCTGCCCGAAGTGACACTACAAGTCGAATCAATGTTGTCTATAAGCTACCAAAACTCTTAAAGTTGAAGGACTGTAATATCACCTTACGTACACCTTACGGATACGTAAGCTAAGGTCTGCCGCCTGGTTGCTAGTTACATAATGTTGTAATCATATTTATAAAAACAAATATGGTGCAGCATTTTAGTAAATACTCATTTTCCTCTGCGATAGATAATCTCAACATTCAAATAAATTTTACCTTTCAAAGAAAATGAAGTTCCTAGCAAATAGCAAATCTATTTTTTCATCACAAGCCCTTTGTGATCTAAAAAGCCTTAAAAGTCCTTGATTGTAATCTTATTCACTAAGTCGATATCTCGTATAATTATATCGGTTTGAGTAACTCATATCTTCCAGCAAATCTAAAAAATAAAAAAAAATAAGTTACGTGATGAAATAAGATGAAAAGTTTAACCAATACTTTTACTTTTACAAATTATTAATTACCAGACAAGACATAAATATTGGATATTAATTGAATATACATAAAATTAGTTCTAAGAACACAATTTATGTAAATTTTTCTTACAAATTCCTTACGTATACTTTTTGGGCAGCGACACGTGACGTGAACAAGATTTGCATTTGTATTATTAAAACAAACATTTGCCCCAACTGGTAAACTAAATTAAGTTTAGTACTTAAGTTTATAATGACAGGTAAATGAGCATCTACTGAATATACAACAGTATTACTAAAATATAATTTATTTCAGAATAATTTTATAATTTACTAGCGACTCACCCTAGTTTCGCTTGGGTTCGTCCTTAGGTACATTTTTTTTTTGAGCAGAACCCTAATTCTTTTACTGAAATAAAAGCCCAAGTTACTCCTTATAACATCAAGTAATTGCCAGTGAAAGTCCCGTCAAAATCAGTCCAGCCGTTTCGGAGATTAGCTGGAACAAACAGAGAGACAGACAAAAAAATGTGTTTTTCTTACAAATACCGTATATAATTCCATATGCACTAAGTAAAAAGCTGTTATTTTGACATGACAAACACTGACACTTAAATTTTATTTATCTGTATAGACTAGCGACTCGCCCTCGCTTTGCTTGGGTTGATCCCTAGGTACGTTTTATCGTTAGTAACGTAACGATTAGTATGGAATTGCCTCGGTAGTGTAGTGGCTAGCATGTACGGCTGCATGGAGGTTCTGGGTTCGAGTCCCGGGTCGGGCCAAGTTTAGTTATTGAGTCTTTCTGTATAGTAAGCCTCAGTAACAGCCCGGAGTTGGGAAGTTGGCGGTGTTTCACCCCCGTGCCTCGGGGAGCACGTAAAGCCGTCGGTCTGCGCCTTAACTCTCACTGGTCGTGTCGAACAGTCGTCCCACCGGAGTATGAGAGTGACAGGAACATAGAGTGCACCTGTGTCTGCGCGTACACTTGTACACTATAATATCTCCTGCGCAGTTGGCTAGTCTCAATGAGATTGGCCGCCGTCGCCGGAATCGGTCAGGAGAACATCATCATCAGTACACAATAGATAGACTATATATTATATATACCTACATAGTTACAACATTGACAGTTCCGTACTTTTCAATTTACCAGCTGTTCTTTTTTGAGATTTTTTCTTACACTTTGGCACATTTGGAAAAAAATATGAGAGTAAAATATTTACGATGTGCGCGTACACTGACAGCCAAAATGCGACATGATGAAGTAAGCTGAAAGTGATATGATGAAGTTAACTGATAACTGTCTCACCGGTTCCCGTAAAAACTCATTACTATATTCAAAATAGTTCTTAAATATTTATAAATCTATAACACGTGTTTTTATCAGTAGAGATTAAAAAAATATATTTATTTTTATTAATTTAACATTCCTTTTACAAACAGAGAGTTGTGACATACGGGATGAAATCTTTAGCTGTTTTTGTTTTGTTACGCCAAAGATGTATAACTTCTTACGTGCGTGCATATACATATAAGTACATACACACGTTTTATTTTATTTTATACCTAAACCACCTCTGACCCATCCCCAACAAAACAAAAAAGAATAACTCAAACCGATCCAGCCGTTTTTGAGGTTAATCGAGACTAACTGGTAGCGTTTGTTATATATTTTTTATATAAAAAGGATAATTGAAAGACTTTCGTATAATATGTTTTGTAAAGTCAATGAGTAAAATGGGAAATTAATGTTTATCTAGAAATCCATCAATCATCCCTGCAAAATTTTATTTACTTTATTTTTCAACGTTATTTAAATCATTCGTTATTCAAGTCAGCCATTATCAGAAAATGAATGGATATAATACATACTCTATACGATTGAATAGTTCAACTCTATCAAGAGCCTTTATTGAAACCACAACTCCTGAGCCCGACACGCTGTAAATTGAAAACTGCACTGGGCTATCGAAACCATTATAATATTTTTCCCTTACAGAGAATTCTATTTATGAGGCGTTGCTATAATACTTCTCAGATGAGGCTACAAATTCGATTCCTGTAAAAAATATTTTAAAGGCAATTTATCGACTTCCGACGTCCTGTACGGACGTACAAGTATTTATTATTTAATATTATTTAAATATAGTAAAAAATAATATATTATAAGACAGTGGTAGCCCAGTGGTACAGCAATCTCTTGCAAAACCGAGTGAATCATTTTTGACATGATTACCACTTGTCTTACGGTGAAGGAAAACCTCGTGAGGAAACCTGCATGTTTGAGAGAACCTAGCAAGTTCGAAAGACATGTGAAGTCCTCCAACTCGCACTTAGCCAGCGTGGTGGACTATGGCTTGATCCCCCTCGTATTGAGAGGAGGCCCGTGCCTAGCAGTGGGACTTTAAAAAGGGCTGAATACAAATAGTAAAAAATTTATGACGCGCGTAAATAATTATAACAACTATGATGAGCAAATATGATGAGTTTTCAAATATAAAATACGCATTATTTTACTGAGACCATGAAGGAATTAACCACGAGACATTACACTCGATTGATTAGAAGCCTTGTTTACGCTTAGAATTTTTTTTTTACTGCATGGTAAAGTTTTGGCTAAGTTTTAAAATTATCATACAGTATCGTGAAGTTTTTACTAATGAATTTGATTCGTAAAAATATAAAAATGACACTATAATGATGATAATAGACTGATGTCTCGCGACTTTCTGAAATTTTCCTTAAATATTGCAGTCCCCGTCCAAGCAAATGTAGCGTGGAACAACCTTCTACAATCTGAGATGATGACGACGCGATGATGAGAAAAGCGAAAGGTGAATAGAAAAACTTGATTAAAACTTAAAGAATTCTTTATTTATTTCAATAATAACTTTCAATGGTATTAAAAATATTTTTAATAAAATTGTCTAAATTAAAAAAATATAAAAGCCTTTATAAATCCTTCATTTATTAATAATTTAATCACAATATACATATAATTCATAGATTAAAATTAAATAAATGTTTTGGACTATCAATACAACAAATGTGACTTTAGAAGTTTAGAATTCATTTTAATACTATTATTTTATGAACTATCACATAATATTGTATTCAATACAATAATATACCTCATTAAAGTAAAAAAAAGCTTTAATATACAAAAACTTGAGATATACAATTAGCGTCTCGAAAGTGTCCTCAAAAAGAAGCACACAATTCCAAATGGTGCGCTTTTTTCAAATCTCTTTTGTTTATTTTGTTTATCAAACGCACGTTGCTTCGTTTAAAAAAGTACTTTATGTGGTGTGCTTAAATTCGCATTTGTGTTTAGATATATATAATTAGGACTTTCAATTTTTGAATTTTATTCTTTGGTTTGACTTAACGTCACGATATAATATGTTTGTCGAGATATATAAATATATATTCTATTAATTTAATATATATTTAATTTTATATATATACATATATATATATATATATATATATATATATATATATATATATATATATATATATATATATATATATATATATATATATATATTATATCAATGGTTTAAAATGACTTTAGTCCCGTATTTTAAATCTAAGCCAGTGTCCGCCTTCAATTCGTGGGTTGAATGAGTCTTTGGCGAGTCTTGTAGGAATACAAGTTTTCTCGGACGGAGATACTTCGAAATGTAACAGTATTTGGTACAAAAGTGACTTCAATTCACAGAGAGCAAATCTTGATCCTGAAAAAAAAAGATATTATACTTTAGAGAATATTAACATATTTCCTAATTTTAAAAATAACATGTTTGATATTTTTACTAAATTACATATATTTAACCACACGGTTGGCTTAGTGTGTAGTGACCCTATTTGCTGTGCCAGCGGTCGCTGGTTCGAGTTCCACTGGGGCATTAATTTTCTGCTGCTGCTGGGGGCACAAAGTATTGTTATTATGACATTAGAAACAGACATATCAATATTATTTATCTGTATATAGATCTTGTTGTGAGATCCAAATAAGTTTAATTTACCAAGCGTAATATGATTTTTAATATGAATGCTTTTATTTTTTAGTATAAAATTACAAATATCTTTATCGTTCACAATGTTCATAGACAAACAATAATAATAACTTATGTTATTTCACTGATATCTGTATTGTCACTTGTTTTTATTAATATAATTCATAATCTAACAATAAAATAATTACATTTAAGATATGATTACAAAAGCAAGTTCTAGTATATATGTAATGATTTTAAAACAAAAACTGAGCAAAACGTGTTGTCAAACTATGAAAAAGTAGTAGAACTAAAACACTCTTCTTTAATGTGCGATTAATATCAATAGTCATTTGAAATTGGCAGAAACAAATCTTATTATTAAGAGACTAACGAATCACCTTCGATCCGCTCGGGTTCTGCCCATGTTACGTTTTAACGTTTAGTATTGATTTCTCAGAGATGAGATATTTTCCCGCAGTAGAAAATATTCTATATTTTGCCCTGATGATCAGCTATCATCTTACCAAATTTCATCAAAATTTGTCTAGTGGTTTTCTCATGATGCGGTCACAGACAGACAGACAAAAGTTTTAAAAACTATAGATTCAGGCTCTGTATCGATAATAATGACTATTTCAATAAGATTTTCTAAAAAAATATTTAATGTACAGGTTTAACTCAGAATTTCATTATATGTATAGATTAGTAGCCATTAACCACAAAAAAATGTTTACTTACCAATACAATTTCTTGGACCGACTCCAAACGGCATATAGACGAAGGCATTAATGCTATGCTTGTTTTCATCAGAAAAGCGTTCCGGATCAAACTTGAGAGGATCCGGAAAGAACTCAGGGTCACGGTGGAAACTCCATACTGGTATTGAAACTGATTCTCCCTTCCTTATCTGTTAGGATAAATAGTATTATATTTTAAGATATTTAGTTAATTATTAATTAAATATTATTATATATTCATTAAATATTATTTCAAAATATGTTTATAAGAAAGAATGTATAGAAACAAAATTAATAAGTAGAATAATATTTTTACAAAAAGTAACAGAAACTTATGGCAAATGTATTTTTTTTTAATTAGATATAGTATGTTAATTGCTATTTTATATTGCTGATGGTTAAAATCTATTTGTTCGTATTGTGATATCAGGCAAAAGGAGGTATCATATAAAATATTTTAGTATAATAAATCATAATTTCCTTACAATGTAATCCTGAGTAGCTTTATCATTAGGTTTGCCCACGTTGTAGTCTTTAACGCACATTCTATCTAAAGCCAATGCTGGAGACCAAAGTCTTAGAACCTCTAAACAGAAAAAAAGCTTTTTTAAATTAAATACTCTATTTTATGTAATATACGGCGGGTGGAACACATCACTCATAGACCGGATAGTCGTTGGGGACTAAAAGTTCTCGAGCGGGGGCCACGTATCGGAAGGTGAAGCGTGGGCCTCCCACAAGGTGAACTGATGACTTGCTCAAAGTCGCTGGAGCCCACTGGACGCGGATAGCACAAGACCGGTTCGTGGAAATCTTTAGGGGTAAGCCAATGTCCAGCAGTGGACGCGTTTGTGCTGAGATGTGATATTTTTACAATAATATACGTAGAGGTTTCCTTATTAATGTTAGAATTCCTATTAATGATGTACATTATATTATAACTAGTGTCCTCCCAGTGGTCCAAATTCAAGCATAAACAGTACTGAAAATCTGAGCAAAGCATATATGAATAGAATTTACCTATCTATATACAAAAGAAACTGTTTTCGATTTTTTTTAACAAAAGAAAATCGTTTGACAAACAGAGGAGAAAAAGTACTGGACTGTTTTTTCTTTGCCTACTTATATATAGATAACAATATAGTAAAACAAAAACAAAGCTATCTCACGGGAACCGTACATTTTTCCGAGATAAGCCTATATGTTATTCCAGACTATAATCTATCTCTGTGCCAAATTTCATCTAGATCCGTTCAGCTGTTCTGACGTGAAAGAGTAACAAATGGATGTTTGTTACACACAAACTTTCACATTTACAATATTTATACAGATATAATATACTAATCATATCGCACGCACATGCACATGATTTCGTACACCCATACACCCACAGTCCACATACCCACATACATAGATAAACTTTCGCTTTTATAATATAAGTTCCATAAACTATTTCTCGCCATCATTTACCTGAAGTCACCATATCCATGTAAGTCATGCTTTGTATAGCATTGAAATTCAGTTTTCCATTATTCTTAGCATGCTGCTCCCTGATCTCTTCAGCCAAACGCTTCTGTGCCTCTGTATGTATGGCCAGCTCGTGTAAACCGAAAGACATTGACGTTGATATGGTCTCAAAGCCCGCGATAAAGAATAACACTGCTTGAGCGGTTAGGTCCATATCTGACCAAACTAAAAGGAAAATTTTAATTAAAATTTATATTAAATCTATATAATAAGAGTGCTAAGTAAATCGATTTACATACTTGTGATATAATCAAACCTCTAACTACCCCTTTTGTTAGCTAATTTCAATGTCTCAACAATAGCACCATAAGAACTTTTATTCCTCATTTAAATAATTAAACAATATACATATTTTTACTTAATGCTTAAACTCATAGCTTTAGTGGTCTACCTTCAATCATAACTTAAAAATTAACAAAAAAATAAAAACCGACTTCAAACAAAAGCACTAAAAAGTAAAAAATAACTGATTGGTAGTTTTCATTTACTATACATACCTAATCAAATATTTTCGAAGTCGGTGTGCTTTGCTTTGTATGGGCTGGCACCGATTTCGAAAGTATTTGATTAGGTATGTATTCAATAGGTAGGCTTTAATTACTTAGCCAAGCTCAGTAGTAGCAAAGTAAGAATTATAACGTGTTAAGCTTGTCAAAACAAACAAGATAAGCCCAAACTCAAAGTATCCACTATTAGCCGTTGAAGAGTTCCACCTATCCACCTTCTGGCCTTACCATCAGATCAGGTCAACAATACTGAACCACTGTACTATCAATGGAAATAGAAACATTTGCAAAGTTTCAAGTCAATATGACAATTAGAAGTAGGTTAAATTCATCATTAGCTATTTTTCCACCCTTAGGGGTGGTATTTTTTTTTTAAATTTAAATGGGACCAATCTGGAAGTATACACTTTCAAACAACACAAAAATTGTCCAAATCGGTTAATAAATGACGGAGTTCTGAGGTAACAAACATAAAAAAAATACAGTCGAATTGAGAACCTCCTCCTTTTTGAAGTAGGTTGATGACACAATGGTACTAATTATATAGTTTAAAAAAATAAATGTCTTGTAACCCTTTTGTATTTACGTCAATAAAGGTATTATTATTATTATTTGAGTTTGATATTTCGTGTTAGGTAGCGGCTGAACGCTGTGTTTTATCTTAACTAATTATGAAATAATCTTTATTCTTTAACAAATATTGAACCCTTACGAAAATCGAACCTGCTCTCTGCTGTCTATTATATATTGTTTCTACTTCTAAAGAATATTATCAAAGTTGTGCCTACTATGTATTTATAGTATAATAATAATATTATATTGCATCATATCGGCACCTTCCCTATTTGGTATAGATCTTAATGTTTTAATTAGTAATGTTATATAGAGGCACGAGTAGTCGCTATTCGCACTTTGTCGCGAACCGTTCTATCTAACCTCCTACAATATAAATATATACTTCAAGGTGTTTTTATTCCCTTCCACACGGCATAAGTTTTCAAGCTATTTACTGAATGAACACAATTTCATGCCATACTACCAAGTGGCATAAAGTGTATGCTAAAAAGGGATTACCAATAATTTTTTGTATCTTATAAGAGAGATGAAACTTGAGTTTCTGGAGTTAAATAAAAAATATATTGATGTGATAAATTTTAACCATGTGACTAATTAAAATTGTAATATCCAAATTTTTTTAGAACCTATTAGCAATTGTATAACAAAGACATTATCACCTATCTACCTTAAAAGACTAATGATAAAAAGTATACAATCATAAAAAGAAGATAAAACTTAAAGATAGCTTGTAAAAAAAAGATGGTTGATTGAAACATATCATAATTATTTACTTATATATAAAAGCAATTTGATAAAGAAGTTAATCAATGTTTCGAACAAACCTCTATCAATGGACTTTCTGCCGACGGAAGATTCTTCAACAGTAGCGAATCCTGTATCTTGAACATCGTTTCCTATTTTTTCTTCATGTGCCAATCGTCCTGTTGAAAACATAATTTGTTGAAAACACAATTTAAAACGGAGTATCTATTCGTCCTCGGATAAATAGGACGAATATAAAAATAAATATTCGTCCTTTATAAAATACACATATAGTATATAGAAAGAATATACTAATAAATAAGTAGCTCAACTCAGCTTGGTTGGTTAAGGTTTTATTTAGCATATAGAAACTCCTGCACCTAAAAATTCACTCATTTTACATTACAAAACAGAAAAATTAGTATATATTAGTACAAATCGACAATAGTCGGATGAATAATAATTTGTTTATTCGTCCGACTATCGGACGAATAGCAACAGTCCTATTAAAGTACAAATATTTTTTTTTTATTCGGCCTTATTTAAAGTACGAATAGCAACAGCTATTTAATTTTGATTTTAGTGCACTTAAATAGGATTTTCTCAAAAATTTATTTTCGGAGTTAATAACATGATATTTACGATAAGTTCAGTTTTAAGAATTCTTAAAAACAACATTAATGTAATAAAATTCTTTACTATTTTAATTTTTGAGTAAAAACTATCAAAAACGGTTATCATTAAATTCGACGAAAAATTTGGGAGGACTATTTGATTTCATCGTAATGGGGATATTAAGTTTGTATTTTTTTCTTTTGCATGAAATAATAATGTTTTTTACAACGAACAAGATAAAAATCTCAACGGCATTATCTCTCATTGATATTATCTCAAGTACTTCATGGTAGCTTATTATAAGTACTAAATATAAGTAGCAATTTAAATTAAGTCATGTATGGTATAGTATGTTAGTTTTATATAAAAACATATAAAATATAAAAAGCAGCAGCAGCATTTTGTATGAAATCCTACAGATCGTATAGTAAAGGCACTATCTCTGCGCTTACTTATTTAATATTAAGAGCTTTTCGTAATGACCAACTTACCAGAGATTATAAGCCTATGTCACTCAACAATCTATTAATTCTGTAAGGAAATCCCATCAATTCTTTCCATGCCATGCAAAGCCAATATGCTCCATGATGCATGCGAAGGACCAACAAATATAAATATTTTCGAATTTGAATATTATTGTGGATATCCTTATAACTAAACTAGCTAAAACGCAGTTTAAAGTTTTGATAAGAGAAGCAAACATGTTACTGTTATAGAAATAATTTTGGAATTAAGCCCTTATATACGTAAATATTACCTTTCTTAGCCTCCATGAGAAGGTGGATCATGTCAGGTCTAATGATGTTTCTTGCTTCCCTGTCCTTCATTGTGCTGGTTACAAGCTCTATGAAGAAGTCTTTAGTGCGATCCGAGAATAATGTTAGCTTCAATCTCTGAAAATAAAACATAATGTTTACAACTTCAGAAAAATATAGAAGGGGCAGTCCAGGAGGTAGCCCAATGGTAACGCGCTCGCTTGGAAAACCAAGTAAAGCGGGTATAAATCCCGAATCTCGCACCACCCATGTTTACATGTGCAAATCATTTCCAACATGATTACCTTTTTTCTTAAAGTAAAATAAAACATATTGAGGAAACCTGCATGTCTGAGAAAACCTAGCAAGTTTTTGAAAGACATGTGAAGTCCGCCAATTGGTCCGCCAAATTCGGCCAGCGTTGTGGACTATGGCCTGATCCCCCTCGCATTTAAAGGAGGTCCATGCTCAGGGTGAGACGCCAAAAAAGAGCTGAATAGTGAATACAAATCCTTAATGTTTTTTTAAGAAATTGCAAATATTCAGTAATGCTTATGGCAGAATTTAGACCATTAGCGAACATTATTATAAGATTTGTTCAATAACTAACTCATAAGAGAGCGACAAGTGATAGTTACGATTTTATTCTCAGCAGTACTTCCCGTGAACTTGTTAGATACAATTGGTTACGTATCCACTGACCTTGGAATGATCTACGACTTTAGTAATATGCAGATGCATGATTGAATTACATCGTATTGGTTGAGTGAATACAAATTAAATGAATTAATCCCTAGAACTATAAATGTGATACGAATTAGAGAAATATAAATGTATAAATATGAGTAAATGCTATTTTCTGTATTGTATTAAAAAGTTAGGCTTTATTACACACTAGCTTCGCTTAGCTCGGGTTATTAGCACATTATAAAGGTTAATTCGAATTTTACATAATTTTTGAAGGTTTTCGATTTTCGCACTGGAGCCCTTAATATTTCCGGAATAAAACATGCCCTTTATGTTACTCCTTCAAAGTTCTTTATCTTTCAATGAAAGTTTTATTTTAATCGATCATGTCATTTCTAAAATTTCCCCGGACAAACAGATAGACAGACAGACTGACAAAAAATATAAAAAGTAGGTAATGGTATTATTTATCCCTCAACGACCGCGGGCACACCGGTGTTACAGTAAACAATGAATATCTTAGAAATTTAATTAATTTCTTAGAAATGTAATAATATATAATTTCTTAGAAATTTAACTGGAGGAGTTATCATAGTCAAAGAAGTTTAAGTATCGCAGCTCTCCCATACAAAGCGGGGGCCATGCTTGGTAGTTTTGTTTGGTACTAGTGGTCTTATCAATAAAGGGTAAAGATACAGCAGAGAAGGAAGCGACAAATGAAAGTACAAGGGGGGAAGATGTTGGGCCGTTGACATTCTCTATATTCTCAATTGTACTTCTATACTTCTGTGAACTTCTAATCCACATCAGTATTCTGTATGGTAGATTAACGTGTTTTCCCGTGGAAATGAAATAATCTCCCGCGGTAAAAAGTAGCCTATGTTACTCTCCAGCCGTCCAACTATCTCCACAAAAAATCATGCCAATCCAAACAAACAAACACACTTTCACATTTATAATATTATTATATATAGAAAAGTGAATTGTTTACTACAAAATGTTGGCGTGTTTAGCGTCAAAACAAATCATTTAATTAATTACTTGCGAGTTTGATTTGTAGTCGCAAAAAGTATATTTTTTGCTTATAAACATCGCAATAGACGGGTGACCTTGTCATCCAAAACGTGTTTTCATTGAGATATTTTTTTATTACAATTCCGCCAATTCTTAAATGTGTATAGTAAGTACGTGTATTTGATTTAAATAGACATAAATAAATATTCAGATTATAATAAACCTACTAATATTATAAATTCGAGCGTTTGTGAGGATGTATGGATGTACAGATGTATGGATGTTTGTTACTCTTTCACGCAAAAACTACAAAATGGATTTTACAGAAAATTTGCAATAATATAGTTCATAAATCAGAATAACACATAGGATACTTTTTATCCCGAAGAAATGTAGTGTTCCTGTGGGACAAATTTGTTTTTGTTCTTCTAGATTCGAACCCGAGCGAAGCGAGGGTGAGCCGCTAGTTAAATAATATTTTTACAATATTTATAAAGAATTATTAATATAATTAAATACTTATAAATATTGTCTAAATTCTACATATTATAATATTTTAGGACTAGACAGTATCAGATCATATTACAGATTACTATGAAGTATACGTTTAGTAAAAAAAAAATATATTCATATCTATACTAATATTACAATGGGGATGTTTTTTGTATGTTTGTTTGTAATGTATAACATAAAAAACTACTGGCCCAATTTAAAAAATTCTTTCACCTATCAAAAGCTACTTTATCAGCGAGTAACTCGGGGCATATTTTATCTATATAAAGATACTTCCTTATCATAAACTTACCTTCACGAGAGCAGGAAAAGCAGCAAGCGCGAAGAATAGCAACATCTGACGGAACTTGAAGGTGGAGGCTGTTTTGCCCATTTCATAGAACTGATTGTTTTCGTCAGTGTGAGAGTCCACTTTGAGGCCGAACGCGCATGACGCGATCACGTCGTTGGCGTACCGCGACGTCAGGTCCTTGCAATCCACATCTATATAACCGGCTGAAAAGAATTCATATTTATGTATAAAAACTGAATGTTTAAACGGTTAGTATAGAATTCTCAAATAATACCAAATTCCATTAAAATCTATCCAATGATTTTCTCGTGATGCGTTCCCAGACAGACAGATGAATGACAGACAGGCAGACAGACAGACAAAAATTCTAAGAACTATAAATTCGGCCTCTGTATCGATAATAATGACTATATTTTCCAAAAAATATTTAATGTCAAATTCGACTCTGTTAGAATTTTACTATAATTATAGATGAATGAATATTTGGTTGTTGGTTACGTATGCATATAATATCACTGCACTGCGCACAAGCTTAAAATGACTCTAACATGCGAACAAATTCTGATGTATAATTGGATTTACATTGACCTGAACGACCTTTGATGTTAGGCGTGTAATGTTTTATAACATACTAGCAGAACCCACGGCTTCGTTTGCGCTGAAACTACAAAAAAACTCTAAAATGGTAGGTTTCACGCAAACTTTCATCCGCTATTTTACCCCCTTATGGGGTGTATTTCGGAAAATGCTAAAACACGTATTTATTATTAATTGTATTGATGAGCGCTTAGTTTCAAGTAATTCTGATAAAAAATATTTTTTTTGTATTGTATTATAACGTGTTTTCCTGTGGGAAAGAGATATTTCCCGCTTTAAAAAGTAGCCTATGTCACTCTCTAGCCCTCCAACTGTCCCTACACCAAAAATCACGCCCATCCGCCAAGCCGTTTCGACGTGAAAGAAAGATAAATAAACAAACAAGCACACTTTCACATTTATAATATTAGTATGGACTAGTGTAGAAATTACACATAGAAGAAATATTTACTTAAAAAATATATATTTTTTGCCAGGAACCTTCGATTCAAAAAAGTTTTATCATAATCGAAAGAATGGTTTAAGAACGCATGCAGGACAAACGTACGTAAGAGAAACAATGAATTTTATTTAAATAGATTTATTTTTGATATAACCAGTAATTTTAACACTATTATACAGTATAGTATAATAATAATTTAATACCCTATATTGACGCGGAAGGAACTATAAATTTCATCTTGATGACATTTATCTATAGGTATCTATCTATCTATACATATTATACTAAAATTCTGAGTCGAATCTGTACAATAAATATTGTCTGGAAAATCTTATTGAAATACTCATTATTATCGATACACAGGCCGAATCTATAGTTTTCAGAATTTGTGTCCATCTGTCTGTGACCGCATCACGAGAAAACCACTGGACAGATTTTGATGAAATTTGGTATGGGGATAGCTGGTTATCCGAGTCAACATACACGATACTCTTTACTGCGGGAAAATATTTCATCTCTGAGAAATCTATACTAAAATTTAAAACGTATAATGTATAATTCATAAAAATATATATTTTATGTCTTAATTAAACTGATTCTTTGTTTTATGAGTTGTTTGTACTTCTACAGAATATTTGGTAAATTCGGGTCACATCAGAGTTCACATTAGGTTTCTTATAATAGAAATTCTCAGTGAGAAAGTTTGGAAGTTATGTTTACACGTTGCTATGTAGAGTAGACTTGTGTACATTATCTCACGTAAAACCACACAATCTCAGCAAAAATGGCTTGCTACGAGCAATAATTGGCAAGGAAAATATATATACATATGTGTAAAAATTGTTTCTCGTAAGACATACATATGTGTAAAATATATTTTAAATGACATTCGAAAAAAATCATTGGTCGTTTACTTACTCTTGGATTCATTGATCTTTTTCTTCAAAGCTCTAACCATTTGGTCGCCAACTTCCTCCATGAACGGCACCATCAGCTTTATCTTGGAACTTGTGAAAGCTGGACTTAAAGTTGACCTCATGTCCTTCCATTCTTCACCTATGTATCATAATAATATTAGGTTAAATGAAAATACCATGAAAACATATAGTAAATTAAAAATCACTAAATTAATACTTTGTACTGCCACTTAGCCTGTGGCTTCATTAGACGTATATTTTTAATCACGATACCTGCAAGGAACTCAGTACTTTTTGCAATTTTGAATTGGAACTTGAAATACATTAGAATATAAGAAAGTATTTTATCTTTAAATTATATTAAAACTGAGTTATAAGGTTGTTCTTTACAATTGTCGATTTATTAATCAGCGTGGCTAATTCGTCCATGTCAGCGTCTTATATTGATCTTTACATATAATAAAATTCTGAGTCGAATCTGTACATTGAATATTTTTTTGGAAAATCTTATTGAAAAAATCATTATTATCGATACAGAGGACGAATCTATAGTTGGTAGAATTTTTGTTTGTCTGTCTGTCTTTCTATCTGTCTGTCTTTCTGTCCGTCAGTCCGTCTGCCTGTGGCCGCATCACGAAAAAACCACTGGACAAAATTTGATGCAATTTGGCATGATGATAGCTGGTTATCCGGGTCAACAAGGATGCTTTTTACTGCGGGACAATATCTCATCTCTGAAAAATCTATACCAAATGTTAATATACATTTATTTGTAGATCTTCTTCTTCTTCTCCCTTACCATTTCCCAATCACTTGGGCCCGTCGCAGTACATCTTCTGTACTGCTGATAGGATTTGGCAAAAGTTTTACGACCGGTCGCCTGCCTAACATCAACCCTCCTTGGGAATTGTAGATCTATATAACTTATTTAAATAAAACATTGTCACGTTTTCATATAATAATATATAATTTCGTATATCAATAAAAATAAGTTTCATAAAACATAATAAGCAAAAATACATAAATATTTGATTTGCGTATTCAAGATGGAGAGCAGGAATAATTTATGCGTAACAAGATACTGTGTTATTTCAGTTGTAATATTGCAATAAATAATGTGCGACTCAAATAAATGGATTTGTAGTAAATAGATATCACGAAGTAAAATAATTAATTTAAGAAATATTATTAATTTTAAATTTCGTTATATTTTTTCCTGTGTACACACAACATCCTGTAACAGTCGAACAGACAGGAAGACACGCGAGTAATTTTACTAGAGTTTTATTTCACATTAGATATACGGAATCTTAAAAAAAATAAGTTATATCAGTGTCACCTTTTAAAGAAAATAAATTCCTAGCGAAGAGGGGCTCTATTTTTTCATCGGTAAATCCTCTGTGATCTATGAAATATTCAAAGTCCTTGATTGTTATTTTCTTCACTAATTCAATGTCACGTATCAATAAAGAAGGTTTGATGAACTCATATCTGCCAATAAACCTAAAATGGAACATTATTGTAGAATATTCGATATATATATTTAAAAAAAAAATGAGTTAATATTAGTCCCGCTGAGTTTCTTTCCAGCCAGTTCTTCCCAGGTCTGAGGCTTCTTCTTTCCGAACTGGTAGTAGACTCGTGACGTTCAGTAAAAAATTGTAATAATTTAATGCTGAATAAAATATTTTGAATTTGAACATAATTTAATGAGGTGGTAGTCCGCTGCTTTAGGAACCGAGTGAAGCGGGTTAAAATCCCGGGTCTTGCACCTCTGCTATTTACTTGTGCGAATCTTTTCATCATGATTACCGCTAGTCTTGCAATGAAGGAAAACATCACAAAGCAAACTGCATGTCTAACAGATCCTATCAAGTTTTCGAAGGACATATGAAGTCCGCCAACCCGCTCTTAACAAGCGCGGCGGACTATAGCCTGATACCCCTTGTAGTAAATGAAAACCCTTGCTCAGCAGTGGGACGCTATACGACATTCGACATGTTTTAATCATTATTTATTTGGAAAACAGTACACTATCCCAATTTTTCTCATACTTTTATCCTATAGCCTAAAAAAGAACTGGAAGAAACTCTGGAAGTATCAGTTAATGCTAAGGACGCCTATTGTGCAATTTTCTTTTTTGGTCTTGTATTTTATATTTCATCGCTTGGTAATGTACAGTAAAGAATATCTGATTAAAATATTATAAACAATTTAAAATATTGACATTTTGTTGTAATATTCCTAAGGCGAAAGTGAGACTCATTATTATTGTCGGTTTTCCATGAATCCATGGGTCATCTTGATGTTTGTATTACAGAAAATGCACATCTTGGAAAATTTAATAATAGAATAATACAGTTTTCGAAATCAGCCGTTTCCTTTTTATAGTATTTAGACAATATGCATATTATTTTTACCTTTCTTCTGGGAATTTCGTGTAGATATTATCTATGTGATCAGAAAAATGGGTCAGACGAAAGACAACACCCAGCATATTTCCGAAGAAAGGCACCACCTTCGGATGCTTCACTCCATAGTCACTGAACCTGGAGTAAGTCTTGTGGATGTGCAGAGCTAGTACTGCTATCAATACCACTGTCCATATAAGAAATATCATCTGAAAAGAAAAGGTGGCTATTCCATTATTCAAGGTATATTATATTAGGGCACTAAAACATCAACTTTAACAGAGAAGTGCCCAACTGGCTCTACTTCTTTCACAGGTTTATGTGTTCGATTCCCGAATAGGTTAAAACCAACTGTTCGAATATATATGGGAAAAATAACGTACGGCGTTACTTAAAATTGGTAAAATATCTAAACATACAAGGAGCTAGTCATTAGTATCTTAATAAAGAAGACTAACCTTTCTATATCTTCAAACTATCGACTCACCTTCGCTTCGCTCGGGTTTATACCTAGTTACTTTTTAAATAGATACAAATAGATATTAGCCAGCGTTAGCTATATTTTTTTTGTGAATTTTTCTGACGTTTTAATAGTTATTTTGCTATTCTAAGCGGAGACAAATCCAACAAATCCAAAACCATGAAAACCGGTCCAGCAGTTCTCGAGTTATAAGTGTTGTAACAAACCCGACATTGTTTTATTGTATATAGATTATAAATAAATACACGTACACACTCACACACATATACTGTATGCGAGCGAGCGAAGTATATCGCTGGTATACCATAAAACTATATAAAACAATACACATGGATACAAATACATATCATATAATACATAAGTACTATACTAGTAACAGATGATAATAATAAATAATAATATGAGACACCTGAGCTCTCAGGTTATCTGATAACAAATGAATTTCTTCACTTTCAAGAGCCTTTATTTACATACATCTTATTTAACTTATCTTATGTATTGTTGTAATAGATTTATTAGAAACAAGCGGCTCACCCTCTAGAAAAATAAAAAATCTATCCCACGGGAACCGTACTATTTTTCCAGGATAAAAAGTAGCCTATACTTTATTGATGCATGAGCTATATTATTGTAAGGTTTCATTGAAATTCATTTAGTAGTTTTTCCTTGAAAGAATAACAAACATTCATACATCTATACATCCAGATATTCAGACATCCATACATCCTCACAAACTTTCGCATTTATAAAATTAGCAGGATTAACATAGTTTATTGTAACCATAACTTGTTTGATCCAAAAATACAGTTTTTACAAACTAGAATACAAAAAAAATCGAGTAGATTTACAACTACAAAAACAAACACAATGAACGAAAATGGATTTAATAGACGCATTTGTAATTTAGATTTTCACAATTACTAACAGACACGCTTTAAAGACAAAGTTCAAGGGCATAGAAATTAATAGCTTTCGTCATAAATTATCCAATTTATTTAGTTGAATTGGCTGAAGAGTACCTTCTTTATACATCCAAAGACTATGACGTCGAGTACAAAAACTTGTATCGTATCCATTATTTTGTACAGGTTTTTATACCCTATGTATTCTGCTAACTATGCAATAGCAGAAATAAAGCCAGCAGAAGAGTATAACTTTCGTAGCGTTATGGTATGAAGTTTTCATACATTTAAATCAAAATTGAAAGCACGAAATATATTTAGACGTAAGGACTTAACATATGACGATAAGACCACGGTAATGTACTTAATGCATAAATATAACCGTGATAAGACATTCACAATATGTACATGTGCAGTTATTGAAGCCTCTAGCATTAACATGCATTACTCATTAACGTACTCGTAGGTATTTCCCGCAAATGTGAGATGCCTTTTGTGATGTTCATCGTTATTTGTGTTTTTTTTTTAATATTTATATACAAATAGGTTAATACAAAACAATTCAGTTTCTTTTTCTCCTTTGTATTTCAAACGATTATCTTCTAATTTTGATAAGTAGCTAAAAATGATTATTTAAGTTTTAGACCATTGTGTGAACACAATTTTAATTTATAATTTATCTCAATAAAGAAAAACTAGTTACCCGCGTAAATTATGTGTTACTTATTTAGCTATCTTAACAGAAAAACTCGGTAATTAAACTTGGTCCGACCCGGGACTCGAACCCAGGACCTGCGGATTAAGGTTATCTACTTACTTATTTTAGATATATATTATGTCTAGATAGCGTATCTAAAAATCTAGACTTGTGCGGTTAGAGTATAGTAAATTAATACTGTTATTAAGACAATACATTATGCAAATATATAATATATTATAATAATTACATAATAACATACCTAAGAAGCAATTATTTAAAAATCACACAATAATTAAAAAACATTGTGTTATCGTAATTTTTCCTTATTTTTATTTGTATTTTGTTTTCTATAGATGGCTTCATCTGTTAGTGATATATTAACCTACTTTGTAAATATTTTTAAAGAAAATTTGAGATATTATAATAATTAAACCAAGCTGATGTAGCGCACGAGGCACTACGTCACTTTGTGGGGGCCCATTAGTGGGAGGCAAGTTACAGTCCACCAAATATTCAATCTGAGACTGTTGAGAAGGTGGACGCCAAATAGCCTCATCCAGTAGCCCAGTTTTAGTCCATTCAAACTCTATTCCGTAACCCTATTTAGTTTTTCATATTTTCCATAATCTCTACGTGTTATCCGGAGGTTATCTTTGGGCAATTCCCTATGAGTTACTAAGAGATGGATCCCAGCTGATGCGTCACATTAAACAAACTTGAATCTCTTAAGGGATCTCAACGTGCTGGACCTGTGTCTCCACGCAAGCCTTCCAAAGGACCAGTCTCCTTGGAACCCGTGAATTTCAAAGAGATACAAATAATAATTAAAAATTATTGATATCACAAAAACATTATCATAACTCTAGAACGACTATTTTTTTCTAAATAATACCTCTAAGAGTACAACCATTTAAGTTATTCACTATAATTAATAGCTTGTTGTAGGGTCAGTACAGTCAGTACTCATTAAATAAATAATAAATATGTTGGGACATTAACACACAGCACCATCTAGTTCCATGGTAAGCTACGATGCCTGTGTTATGGATACCAGATAGTTGATACACTACTCATATATAGCTTTAAATACACACATATTATAAATATAAACATACATGACTGGAGTACAAGCAATCGTGCTCATCTCACAAATAAATGTCCCAGAGGGACTCGAACCCGCGACCGCTGGCACCGCAAGTAGGGTCACTACAAACTGAGTCAAACGTGGCATTTGGCTCATTTGTTGTTTTGGTTAGTGTGTTGGTGTCATTAAAGTACCTCTGGTAGCTCTAGAATATTATTCATCTAGTTTATTATTTCTATGCCAGTGTTCGGTCAATGGTTGAAATTCGAACCGAAAAAAATTGTTACCACTAAAGCTCGTCAATGTCTAATAAACAAAAAAAATTGTGCGTATACTTATACTTTAGGTATGCACGTACGAAGTTATACTTCTATGCTTTTTTAGAGCATTTAATTATGTGCCTAAATGTTTTTGTTTATAATTTCCGGAATAAATATAACGGTATGAAGGCCACAGATATCATTATTTTTACGCTATCACCATACAGTTAGTATGCATATCCCACGGGAACAGTACATTTTTCCGAGATAAAAAGTAACCTATGTGCTATTCCAGACTATAATCTATCTTTGTGCCAAATTTCATCCAGATTCATCAGATCAGATTGTCGTTATTGAGTAACAAACATCCATCCCTCCAAACTTTCGCAGGTGTAATTTATTTAAATTTGTATTTTTTTTAATATTTTGTAAACTAATTTACATACGACATATACATATATACACGTTTCTTTTCACTCATAGTTCCAATTGGAACCTGTTTAGAGCTACGTAGTACGTAATCTTAGGTCATATTAATAAAAACTAGTTAATCAAGCTTATTTGTAAATATCTACTTTATTTGGATATAAAAAATATATATAATGTTATTATATTATATAAATAAGACTAACATTAATATATTATGTATATCTGTGTTCAGCCCTTTTTAAACGTCCCACTGCTGGGCACGTGCCCTCTCCAATACGATGGGATTAGGCCATAATCTACCATGCTGGCCAAGTGCGGATTGGCGTACTTCACATATCTTTCGAAAACTTGCCAGATTCTCTCAGACATGCGTGATAACCATGGTGAAAATGATTCGCACAAGTAACCATCAAAGGTGCAAGACCCGGGATTTGAACACTGGTTTCTCAAGCCAGCGTATTACCACTGGGCTAACACCACCTCTAACCTAGTTAATACATAATATTCTTCATAAATTCCTCAGCAGTGGTACCATAAAACGGCTGAATCTATACTAATATTATAAAGAGGCATTTTGTTTGTTTGAAAGCTCTAATCTCAGGAACTACTGATCCGATTTGACCCGATTTGCATTAGATAACCCGTTTATTGAGGTAGGCTATAGGCTATATATCAATCCGGAAAAATGTACGGGTCCCGTGGGATACATTTGTTTTTGTTTAGGGACGAATCCAAAGCGAAGCGAAGGTGAATCGCTAGTACATTATAATCGGACTACTGTCATAGTACGACAGATAGTATGTGTGTGTATATGTTTGTTACTTCTTCACGCTGAAATGGCTGGACGGATTTGGATGAAATTCTTGGAGTAACGGAAAGTCTATCATACACCTCGGGACGCCTCCGAGCGAAGCGAGTTTATGTTGCTAACTTGCTACTTGAAAACCTTTTTGTTCGTTTGCAACACGTTGTTGTTTCATAACATGACCCGAGATTGCGTAGCTTTAAAATTTTTTTAAGCAAAAGAATAAACAAAATCAAAACTCTAGAGCATGGACACAAAAATCTATGGTGTTCGTTTGTTAATAAAAAAAACATATTATGTATTTGTTGCTATTTACATACATATTTGTTACATCTTTGGTCCTATAAATCATTTATATTATATAATTTCGAATTGATCAGACACTAACTTGATTCTAAGTAACGATTAGTCTAAAAAATAAGTTTTCAGGTCTTAACCAAAACTTAACTTCCAAAAAGAAGAAGGTTCTATGTTCGTCTGTATACAGGTTTTTAAACGATATCTATCACTATGTTGCACTTAATTAATATTTTTGTTCCTGAAACATTAACTACAAACTTTTTTTATGTATTATTGCCAATTTTAGTCTGAATCAAAATGAAAAAAAAAACAATTTTGAATCTGACCTTTGAATAACTAACAAAGCATTCCATTATCGCAACGATTTATCTATTTTAATAATTACTTTATTAAATTCATTTAATATTTTTACTAATGGTACCTAATGGTTAAAAATCTTAGTAGCTTTAGAAATATTGTATTATTTAAATAAAAATTTTAAGCAATCACTTTTCAAATACTGTTTTAGTATAATCCTCACACGTATATATTGAAAATTTACAGAGATAAGACAAAAATGAACTTACGATTTTATATTTTCATTCACAAATCACTTTGAAAATTTAAAACGAACACGTAAAACTTGTATGTAACGAAGCCGGTGCTCTAGAACGTGTAGTCACTGCGATACTCTACTAAACAGTGTATGGTCACGACTCACGGGTCACGTAACTTTTAGACAGGTAATGTCATATTATATGTAACTTGAAGCTAACTTCTGGCGTAAACGTTGTCTCTCAGCTGATTTTATATCATACTAGCGGCTCACCCTCACTCCGCTCGGATTCGTCACGTTACATTTTAACATTTAGTATAGATTTCTCAAAGATATACTCCCACAGTAAATTGTATCCTATATGTTGACCCGTATAATCAGCTATCATCATACCAAATTTCATCAAAATCTATCCAGTGGGTTTTCCGTGATTTGATTGCCAAATTTCGAGATTTTAGGTCCATGGGAACTACCATATAGATTTTCGACCCAAAACCTATAGGGTACTTCCGGTTGACCTAGAATTGTCAATTTTGGTTAAAAGCAAGGTCTTAGAGCACAAATAAAGGAAAAAATCCAAAAAATTAAAAAAGTTGAAAATTAAAGTTAAACAGATTTCCTACATTGTACACTTGTCCGGAATTTATTATTTTTATCTACAGTTAGAATTTTTGTCTGCCTGTCTGTCTGTCTGTCTGTCAGTGACCGCATCACGGAAAAACTACTGGATAGATTTTGATTCTGTTGCGTCAACGCCCACTCGGGCTTAGTGGTCGTTGTGTTGCGTTAATAAAGACCTTAGCAATAGTTTTTCTCAAATATCTTCCACGTACAGACAACGGTCAGTTACAGTTACTTTTATTATATTATGTATAGACATTAGGGTGGCCCAAAAAACTATTTTTTTTTCAAGTCTTACGAAAATATGTTAGTTTATCATCTTTTAAGAGCCCCTTCCAAAGCGCAGTTAAAAAAAATAAAAGATCGCTCAAAATATTTTCTACTATAAAAATGATTAGGATTCTGAAATTTTCAAGTCGATATTTTAATATTTAAAGGTCGTTCAAGATTTTTTAAGTTTCCAAGTAGAGTACCTTAGACCTAATCGAGTAACTTCTGAAGATGAAGTTTTTGCATCTCTCTAGACTTATTTCTATTCTTTAGTAAGTATGTTAACTTCAAGAAAAAAATATATAAAAATACCTTAAAACTCATTATGCGAAAATATAAGTTTTGTAAAAACCTGTATTTCAAATAGAATTGCCTGTCTGCTTTTAATCGCTAGTGCGATAAAAATAATATAATTTAGCCCCATCTGTTAAGTATTATGAAAACTACATCGTTTTGTTACACGCCGTCACGTCTTTAGCGCCATCTAGTGAGAAGTAGTAAAAATAAATAATTTATTGCCCCAAAGATGGCAGTATTGTATTAATATAATAAAAAGGCATAATATATATCCCTATATTAAATTGTTCATATAAAAAAAATTGCATTTGCATTGTAGAAAATATAATTTATGTCCGTAATAACAAAATTTTTCACCCTAAGTGTGATACGATGCGCTTTGTTGAGTTTTTAATTTTCTAAATTGTCCCTTAATAATTTCTTTAAAATAAGATACGTTATTTTCCTTTCTCAATCTGGGAAATTCTGAAAAAAAATAACAGGCAGACAAACACATTAGTGAGTAATAAAATCAGCTTTTTGCATTTGAATGGAACGCAAAAATATTTATGAAGTCCAATCCCTTTTACCTATCTATGTTGTTTATAACAGTGTAATTTCGTAATACGCGAATCAATAATATAATAAAACAACAAGTAAATTAAGTTGTTTTATATTTAAACATATAAATTCGGAATAACTAAGAAAAAGTACACTAAGCACGACCATTTTTAGGGTGCCGAACGTGCCACGGAAACCTATTACTAAGCCTCCGCTGTCCGTCCGTCCGTCTGTCAGACGGCTGTATCTCATGAACCGTAGTAGGTAGAGAGTTGATATTTTCACAGAGTATGAATTTCTATTGCCGCTATAACAAGAAATAATAAAAATAAAAATACAAGAAACATTTTTTTTACGTTCGTAATTGATCATTGAAGTTAATATACTACATACATAGAGTAAAAGTCATATTAATAAAAAGTACATGTACAATGCTACGGAACCCTTCGTGTGCGAATTCGACTCGCACTTGACCGATGTTTATTCTTTATATTTTCCAAAGCTGTACATTTAACAATACGTAACACATGGCTTTACCTATTATCAAATATTTCAACAATGATCATACGAAATGACTCAGTGTGTATACCTTTTAAAGTCACTAATTTTAATTATCAAATATGGTATAATATCCATAATTTGTTATTTTCAACCATTTTAATGAGCTCAATGCCCATAGTTTAACCACAATATTTAACTTTATGGTTTTCCTTTTAGGCACTTGTCAAAACAGGAGGTACTCGTAAATTATATTTAATTCATATAAACGAAATTTCTAAAGAAATAATGACAGTAGAGCAAGTAACTAAGTCGAAAGTAAGTTGATACAATAGCTACAGCTTTCAGAAAATTAATTATTTTTTATGAAACAAAAGCTCTATTTCTTTGGAGACAATGCCAAAACTTCATCAACATGTCTAATTTTATTTAACATTTTTAATCTTTACCAATATTATAAAGAAAATGTGTTTGTCAGCGCTTTTTTCAAACTAATTGAGTGTTTGGTTTTGTATAAACAAAATGACTGATGAGAATTAACATAGGCTATATTGGCATTTTAAATGAGACTACACCTTGCGGTCAGTGATCACATAGATCTACGACAAAGTAACACTAACAAAGATATCTATATCTAGATTTTTTGCTTAGATACTGATACATGTAAAAATACTTTTATATAAACATAGGTTGCTTCCCCATACAAACTTTTATCCCTATTTTCACCCCCTTAAGGGATGATTTCTGGGCAAAAAAAACTACCCAACGTCTTTCCCAGGGTCTCAAACTATCTTCTTACCAAACATCTAAATTAAAAAATACAAACAAACAAACAAAAAAATCTTTCCTCTTTATAATATTAGTATAGATTAACAATAAATTTCAAATACCCTATTGTAACATTTAGTTATTTTATGTGCCAGTTCGTAGATTTTGAATATAGATGTTTGATATGTCAAGTGGACAGTCGGTGATTCGCATTATATGAGTTAGGAATATAAAATATAAATGTAAAATGAGTATACAGAAAAAGCGAGAAATATAATTGTTAATTGCCAAATATTTGTCTTCGTGGAAAACCCTTCTGAGCTGTTTTAGCTCAGAAGTGGGATCACTGCAAAAATATACTGTTTTTGCAACGCCCACGGATCATCTGACAATTTGAAGGTTATGTTATTTTGTAATTTATATGATTTTTTTCAGTGAAAGGATTCAAAAATCCTAAAATATGTTTCAATTTGTAAGGTAATTGTGTATTAAGTTGAATAATATGAAAAAAAATACAAAATAGTGTGATTATTAGTTAGATGTATATGGATTAATCCAAAGTATATTAAAAATGTCTACGGAAAATTTTATTTGAAAGTAGAAAATGATGTGTTGAGATAGAATTAAGGCGATAAAATACATATTAACTTAGATTGAATATTGTATAATAACAGAAGTTGAAAAGTCATTTAGCTCAAAAGATACTACTCCTGGATGTGACAATATTTTATATTCCATTCTTAGGTTCCTTCCAAATAATGCCAAAACGTGTTACTTTTACTATACGATAAATTTCTGAATCTTGAATTTATACCAAAACAGTAGAGTTGTTCCTATTCCGAAACCTGGTCGGGTTGGTTCTAGTTCATCCCTAAGACCTATTTCAATGATGTTGTGCGTTTGTAAAGCTTTTCATAACATTCTATTGAAGCGAATACAATGGTTTATAGAAAAGTTTGATTTTTTTTTTAAAACCGGATAAATGGGTTTAGAGAATTCCGATCTACACTTGATAATCTCAGTGATTTAGTATTGACAATAGAGAAAGTTTTCTTTTAAGGAAGACGTACACTATAGTACGCTTTATAGACATCGATAATGCATATAATAACAATCTCAGAGGTCTTTTACATAACGTGGAGGAAATGGGAGTCGGATCTAATATTTGCACCTACGTACATAATTTTTTCAAGGAAAGAAATCTTAATATTTTAATTGATAACTCGTATTATGTCTCTAGGAAAACTTAGCCCAAGGCGATCCTTTATCACCTTTAGTGTTCAATATAGCAACTATAAATTTATGCAAAAAAGATTAAAAAATGTATTAATATCCCAATATGCTGATGATTTTGTGATATATATATAACTTGTGATAACTTTAGCTTAGGGACCATACACATGCAGAGGTCGCTAGATGAATTGAATAGTCATTTATCCGATATAGGGTTGACTGTATCACCATCAAAAACAAAGATTTGTGTTTTCATGTCTGACTATAGAAAATAAATAATTAATTTAAAAATTAATAACATTGCTTTGGAAAAAGTTGATAGTATTAAATATTTAGGTGTTTGGCTGGATAAGTCACTAAAATAGAAAAAGCATATAGATGAATTAAAGGTTAATTTATCTAGATGTTTAAAAGTTTTAAAGATCTTGGCAGTTCTAGTTGGGGTATTCATCCAGTGCACATGCGACGTCTATATATTTCATTAATTCGTAGTAAAATTGACTATACCAGTTCTCCCAAAAACTACAACAAATTATGCAAAGAAGGATATTACATTTGAAGGAACACAACTCTATAACAAATTACTATCTACTTTAAAAAAATGTAAGCTCAATTAACGGATTTAAATCTCAGCTCTCACAATATATTTTGGAAAATAACCAATTTAATAACATTTAATATACATACATCTGTAACTATATCTCGTTAACTGAGTACCTACTTATGTGGCGACTATTTGCATAATTTTTACTTTATGTAATTACGTTGTTCTCATTTAAGTGACTTTGTCCTTTTTGAGAATAAAAAAATTCTTTTAACTTAATAGTTGCAAAACTCATCTTTAAAAGTTGGATATAGTTTAGAACCAATGTTTGAGAATAATCGGTGGATACATCAAAACCACTGCCACTCACGTGATGGAATGTGAGCTTTATCACCCTCCACTCCACATTCGTAGAATTAGGTACCTTGCAGGCAAATTTTGGTTAAAAATCAGTTCCTTTAAAAACAATAATATAGTTTACGTATTAGATAGTTTTCACACAAATATTACAGATACTTATAGAGAACACATGAAATAAAAACCTTTATTACTTAAAATTCATAAAGCTTATAAATCAACCAATATTTTTTCTAGTGAACGGATGGAAATGTTTTCATTGAACTCTGGGTTAATAAAATAGATTTATCGAAAAGTATAAGAACAGATGTTGATATTATGAATAGGTACAAACAGTTTTATAATCTCCACACATTGCATGAGGTCTGCATAAAGTTCATTAGTGGGAAATATTTTGATTTTTACAAAATCTATAATGATGGTTCAACGGATAATTGTGGGGCTACAGCAGCTTTTTGGGACCCGCAATCTAAGAAAATTATAAGTTAACTCTAAATTCTAAATTTTTGATTATGCATATTGAACTCTTTGCTACTGCTGAAGCTCTGACCTATATTGATTTCTGGGATTACGAGAAGTATTACTGGCTAATTTTTAAAGTGCTCTTTACATTTGAATCGGTGTACTCTAGTCTATAGAGGAATGCCTATAGCTTATGAAATGATTAAGTTATTAAGTAATCTCCATTGTAAAAATAAACAAATTGTACTACAGTGGGTACCCTCACATGTCGGCCTAGAAAATAATGAAATAGTAGATAAATTTGCAAGAGAAGCCATAACAGACCGTATTCCGTGTATACTATATACTTACCATATTGGTCAGATGTTTTGTTTTTAATAAAAATACAATGATTAGAAAACGTGGAAAGAATATCTTAGTGAAAAACTGTTACATAAAAGTATTGGGTATAAAACTATTCAACCTACCTATATATATATGACGCTTCTCATGAGTCAGCTAGGCCGATATGAGTAGATATGATACTGAAACTAGTTTTAGGCTTCGTTCGGGTCACCTTCCATTGAACTATTTTGCGGTTTTAATGGGTAAGTCAAATTCGACAGATTGCGCTGAGTGTGGGATTGTGGAAGATACTAATCATAATTTAATGAAATGTGTTCAGAATGAGGCAGGCAGAATATGTTTCTTTGAAACATGTAAGCTAAATAAAATGGATGTTGGTGTTTGTAACACCCCAATTGGGTCAAGCAAAGATGCCGTATAAAATTGTGCAATTAGTATTAAAAAGGTAGAATAGATAAAAAAAAATGTATTTCCTATAAGGGTGGCATGGTCTTTACAATCAACCCCTATGAAAAATAAAAATAAAAAAAAAGTGTAAGAACATAGATTTATTTTTTGAACAAATCTATGAAATACTACTAATTATTATTTTTTATTTGTTAAGCACTTCAATTGATATATAACAAAGTTTTAAAATATAATAAACTAATGATATTTGTGTGTACAAGTTCTAGATGGATGGAGGTGAATTTGACGAAATGAGGCGACGGAGATAAGAAATCCCCTGTATGTTTTACGTAACCAGATAGAAGAAGCTAAGAGCTTGTGAGGGCGAGCATTGCAGCCGAAGCCCGATCGGACACGAGAGCCGACAAGATAGTGTTCACTATTTGCGAAGTAGGAGGCAGAGCTGTAGTGATCACCATTGGCCAAACTTTAAACACGGGAAGTTCTGTTTATTTATTTATTTGATAAGTATGGCTTTTGATGGAGAGGAGGAGTATTTTTATTAATATTGTAGAGACAAATAGGTAGTGAACCTGTCTGCATAACTAAGAGCTCGAGCGGATGTGTGCCGAGCATGAGTGTTATGTATGACTGGTTGCTCGACTAGTTGGTAGTGAAAGAATAGAAGTAACTATCCTCTAGTTGAAGTTAGTGATATAATAACTATAAGAAAAATAGGTAGTGAACCTGTCTGCATAACAAAGAGCTCGAGCGGATGTGCCCCGAGCATGAGTGTTATGTATGACTGGTTGCTCGACTAGTTGGTAGTGAAAGAATAGAAGTAACTATCCTCTAGTTGAAGTTAGTGATATAATAACTATAGCGATATCAGGTCATAAGACTTGGAGCAAGATGGTAGTGAAAGAATAGAAGTAACTATACTCTTGTCAAGTTGTAGTGACAGGATAGCTATAGCGATTATGCCCTGAGATTTAAAGCAAAATGGTAGTGAAAGAATAGGAGTAATTCCTCTAGTATATTTAAAGCCTACCCGTGACTCACAATGACCTTTTTTTCATCAGGCCATAGAAGGCTTAAACCGATTGATTCATGACGTACCGAACAGATCTACATCCCATCATAAAGCGGGAACTACAAAAGAACATGTATACCCCGCGTTCATTAAGAATTGTATCAACAAAAGACGTAGACTCCGGGGAGTATGGCACACCACCCACTATCTTAGAGATAAGACAGCCTTCAATAAAGCCTCACAAGAACTAAAGACGCTAACTAAAGATGTGGAAAATGAAAACCTACAATCATATCTCGCAAGACTGACACATACTAGTGACCCGAACTATTCGTTGTGGAAGCCTACCAGAATCCTAAAGCGTCCAAAACAACAAAGTACGTCATTGAGAACACAAACGGGTTCTTGTGTCCGCTCAGACTGTGAAAAAAAAACTAAGATCGACGCTAATCACCTACATACAGTCTTCGAACCACTCCCCAGCAACAATCAAAATCTAGAAAATGAAATAGAGAAATACCTTAGGTCATGGTAACATACTGGGACCAGTTCTTTATTTAATATTTACATCAGATCTACCCTCTACGCCAATACCATTACAGCGTTATACGCAGATGATACCTCACTTCTTTCGACCCATGAGAATCCCGATTCCTGAGACCCGATCTGTAAGACTCCAATCACATCTGACTCTCATCGAAGATGGTTCCAGCAGTGGCGCATTAAAGCCAATACAAATAAACCGATTCAAGCAACTTACACATTTAGAAGGAAAACCTGCCCTTCTGTGAAAGAGAGATCCCACAATCTGATGACGCCAAATACTTAGGTATACATCTCGACCGTAGACTCACTCGGCGCAAACACATATGGACTAAAAGGAAACAGCTAGACACAAATTCCGCACCATATATGGGCTCATCAGTCGTAAGTCATCGTTAGCAAATGACAGTAAAATGGCTATCTAATACCTATAAAGCTATACTAAAGCGGAAAGCCTATATGGAGTTGTGGCATTCAGCTCTGGAGTAAAGCCAGCCATAGTAATATTGAAATACTCGAAAGGTTTCAGAGCAAAACAATGAGAACCATGATCAATGTTCCACCAAATATAAGTAATAAATATGTTTACCTAGATTTCAATCTGCAAATAGTGAAGGAAGATGTCGAGTTAAACAGCAATAATTATCAAGCCAGATTGGACCGACACATAAATAAATTAGCTGCCGAGCTGAAGGGGGTGGGCAGTCTAAGATTCTCTCGCCTTAAGAGAAATAGTAAATCGAACCTAGCGACTAGATTCACAGAGTGAAGATGAGGATTGTACCACTGCGTGCACGCCTCTACTGAAGATACATTTACCAATAAAAATCTAACAGCATATTTGATTATTGTTAAGAACAAACAGATTAGAGATAGAAATAGAGAGTAGCAGGATTCAACAAACTTTTTTTTAATGTAAGATGAGTGAATTGTAATGAATTGTGAAACTTTTTTTTGACATAGTGTGGCCTAAAACGAAGGGACTCGTTATTGTAACGGATGGCCGACTGTAACATTTAGTTATTTTATGTGCCAGTTCGTAGATTTTGAATATAGATGTTTGATATGTCAAGTGGACAGTCGGTGATTCGCATTATATGAGTTAGGAATATAAAATATAAATGTAAAATGAGTATACAGAAAAAGCGAGAAATATAATTGTTAATTGCCAAATATTTGTCTTCGTGGAAAACCCTTCTGAGCTGTTTTACTATCGTAATGGTACCTACTGTGTAATCCGCTTTATGCAAGTAAATTAGAACTTCATAGCAATCGGGTCAGACATAGACATGTATAATCTACTAATCAATAGGCATATAATATAACATATTATGACGACACGTTTGGCTCAGTGTGTAGTGACCCTACTTTCTATGCCAGCGGTTGCAGGTTCGAATACCGCTGGGGGCATTCATTTGTGTGATAAGCACGAATGTTTGTACACCAGTCATGGGTGTTTATATTTAAAATATGTATGTATTTAAAGTTATATAGGTATGTATAGTGTATCAACTATCTGGTATCCATACCACAAGCCTCGTAGCTTACCATGGAATTAAATGGTAATGTGTGTGTTACCATGGAATTGAATGGTAATATATATTATGTATGTAAAGAGCGCTCAAATGTTCAAATGAGCGCTCATTCGGTGAGGACATTCTTTGTCGCTGATTGTGTATCTAGTAATCAGTACTTTTTTGATCGATGATAAATTATGATTTATAACGCTCTGCCTCAAAAGAGAAGTTAAATATAAATATTTACTTTTTGTTTATCAGATTTCACGCATCTTATTATGGCGTTATAAATACAAGTATATATATATATATATATATATATATATATATATATATATATATATATATATTTAATGTTATTATGTATATTGTATATAATGATTTTTCAATATTGTAATACATATAGTTCTATGTCACATCTCTAAAGAACTATATCAGCCTCTCTATACTATAACATCTCCTGTATACTAAATCTTTTATTATTTATTATTCTTTGTTTTGCGATTTTACTTTTTTATAAGATGACTTCCAAATATTGACAAATTACAAGTATAATTATTGATGCATTAAGGATTTCTTTAATCGAACCATCTCCTTCGTGTCTTCTCCATTCTACGTGATATTCGCGAATTAATTGAATTAAATTCATTTTTCAATCAACTTCAATAAGAGCAGTACCAAATTCATCTATATCTGTTTTGTTGGTAATTAACGTGATCTTTGGAAACTTAGATTCGATTTTCATATTTTTAATGATAGGTCCCATAAGAGATTCTGGCATTACTTTTTCATTTACACAAACTGTAGTTATCGATATTAGTTTAGTGATCCATATAATTAATATGTAAGCTTGAATTTTTGATTTTTTAAATGGCAACACAAGAGGGTAAAATGATAAGAAACAATTTTCACATTCATAATTCGTATATTTTTTATCTATTTTCGTATAATCCTGTAATACATAAATAGGTATTCAATTGCACATTTACATTTCACTAAAAATTAATACAACGTAAATAAAACTAACATATTGGATGAAAAAGAAAACGAATATCTAAAAAAATAGCTTTAAAATATCTAGGTATATTTGAAGAAATGAAATAGAAACTAGAAACGTGTTAAAAATTACATTAAATGAATTTATCTTTCTAAAATAATCAGAAGAATGAACTGAGTTAACCTCACAACAGGTTTGGACAAACTGACATTTTCAGTACGGTCACAGTTTAAAAAAATATATGCGAATGGCATATTTTATCTGTTTGACATAACGCTTAATGTCATTCCCATACAATTTCTAGTAGAAGACAAATCAAATTAACTTCAATTATGTATATATGTATTTACTGATGTGAGACCTTTTTTGCATATTACATGTTTGTTATAACAACCCACTTGTATGGGCTTATCAAAATTTAAAAAAAAAACCTAAAAAAATCAAAAAAAGAAAGTAGCAACATAGCTTTTCAATCTAATTAATATATTGTGAATTGTTCCATATGCCCAGTCCATTCTCCTTTTTAATAAGATAAGAAATTTAACATAATGCCAGATCTAATCATTTGTTATATTTGTATATATTACATCGATCAAAAAAGTACTGATACAAAAAAGTTATAATACACAATCCCATGAAAAAGTTATCTTAAAACTGTCACCAATTGTCTTTAGGTAATTATTCTAATTGAAATAAATATACAACAAACTAAATTTAACTTTAAATGCAATGCTTAAAAATGTTTAAACAAAAAAAAATTAAAAGCGCGCTCAAATGTTCAAATGAGCGCTCATTCAGTGAGGACATTCTTTGTCGCTGATTGTGTATCTAGTAATCAGTACTTTTTTGATCGATGATAAATTATGATTTATAACGCTCTGCCTCAAAAGAGAAGTTAAATATAAATATTTACTTTTTGTTTATCAGATTTCACGCATCTTATTATGGCGTTATGAATACAAGTTTATGAAAGTTTATCTCGTTTGTTTTGAAATAAATTATTAATACACATCTAAAAAGAATAAAATTCTAACTCTAATTGTTGAAAATACGTACAATAGTTTACATAATGTTTCAATTTCAATTCATCTTAAAAACGATGACCAAATAACATTAGCATGCATCCATCATATTAGGATTGAAATTTTATTTTAATATATTATTAAATATCTTTTAATTAAAAATTGAAGTTATTTTAGTTAAAATATGATTTTTTTTCCTTTATAAATGTTGCTTGTTTCAAGAATGTAATAGTAAAATATACAAATATTTAATTTTTAAAGAATGTAACAATACAATGTAAATTATGTTTCTTAAAACTGGTTATTTAAATATATTTTTTAAATTTTTAAACATAAAATAATAAAATAAAAGAAAGATTTTAAGAAAAGTTTTTAGCTGTACTTTTTTGAAAAAAATATAGAAGTCACACCGTTATGGTATCTATACTTTAAAAAAAATGTAAAACAATTTGAGAAATACAAAAAAAAATAATCCATTTAAAGTTTGTTGCAAAAAATACGTCTTTACTAATAGAGTTAGCAATTATAAACTTAAATTTGATCTCATGCTTAAAATATTTAGTAGAAACCCAAAAAATTATGTTGGTACTATACAAATACTTACATCTATTGCTTAATTAATACTGTGTGCTAAGTTTAAATTGAAGACACGAATTTTGTACTTGCAGTAAAATTGACATTCGTTACATTTAATATGAGGAAAAAATAGAAATTAAATTAAAATTAACATTACGTATTATTTGTGATCATAGTTAATTATCTTAAAAAAATAATCTTAAACGTATATAAGTAATGTTACAGTTCAATTGTGACATATTTGATGATTGGTGTACTATATACATAAATAAAAACGATTAAAAATTTACTTTACATCACAGCGATTGCCTGAGAGTCCAACTTAAAACTAAATTACATTTATAATGTCAAAAAAAAATATAACTTTAAAAAAAAAACAATGTACCATCAACCTACATAATCTTTGGCCTACAGATCTTTACGCTTGTCATTTTTCTTATTGCACATTCGCGCCATTTCAATCTTATACTAGATACTAACACTGAGAGAGATTATAAATAATCATAAAAATATACTTAAACTAGAAAAAATTAAACGGAACTTATAATAAAGTGGAAATAAAGTCATTAAGTACATCGTACAGTTAGTAAGTATGGCAACATTCTAACTAGCGAAACGTCAAAAACATCATCAGTATTATAAATAAAATCGGAATGTTTAAAATATTAACTATAATAATTTTCATTAACTAATCTTATCCATACAATAACAATCGAAATTTTTAAAAATACTCTATATCAAAAATTCGTAACTCTGAACAACCTTGGAAAATTGACCGCGAAAAAATTTCACGTCAGAATAAAACCATTTCTAATTTAATAAAAATCACTTAAAAAAATAATATGGACACTTCAACAAGTTTACAACCATTAATTGACGGCAGCCATCCAACGGAGAACTTTGAAACGAGACCAAGCCGGACATCGAACTTACTTACTTCGTACATTACACGTATTACATTGCACACATCTATCTAATCGTTACTTCTCCAATCCTACGGCTATACTTATCTTTTCAAACAACTTATTCCTAGTACAACTCTCTTTGATAACTCTAAAATCTCCCGAACATTTTTCAGCAAGATTAGAAAACTTTAAAACGGCTTCATCGAGAGTCGCAGCCAGGTTACAAACATGAAACATTAACTTTAACCCCGTCTCTTTTATGAGCATTTTCCAAAACATTCTTGAAATTCAACTACGAATTTGAATATGACATATCGTGGACTTCAGATTTGATTTTAATGAAATTTGGGTTTTCTGTCTTGAAACTTGGTCCTTTGGGACCGAACTGGTAGACGAGACGTGCTGTGGGTACCGACACAAGGACTGACTGACGGTAGTGGTATCGCATCGCTCTGCTGAACTTCTCGAAGGTCATGTTATCATTTTGCTTCAACTGACCCCACAGCTTGGCCACCTCATCTGGTTTGACAAACCTGAAAAAATAATAAAGTACTATTAAAAATATGAATATTAAATAATATAAAATAAGATGTATACTGTTTTAAATAAAAATGGGAATATTTTTCATAATTTCATTATTTCAAGTCAATTCTATGGTAAAGAAGACATATTTTCCGATTTATTTTTAATTCAAGGTTCTAATGCAATAGACAAGGTCGATTCAATGTTGATGATAATAACGTTCACGCAACAATTCTCGTTAATTCACTGCAAATAATTCATTAATTTGTTCTCAGAACAGGAAGACAATGAATATCTGAATATTTTAAATATTATTATAATCATCAAAATCGATCAAATCATCAAAAAATCTTTCCAGTAACGGAGTCAAGTAATTCATAGTTTTATCAAACTAGAATATATTACAATAAAATTATAAAAAACACATGAATACCAATAGTATTCTACACGTGCGATAGTTAAGATTATACGTACAATTTTTATAATTACAAAGTAACTAGCGTATCTTATCAACACTGATCGTAACCGAGCCAAGTTCAACCGGCTTCTAATGACACCCTCATGTAATTTGCTAGCCATTAAATAAACTACACAACGCATATATTCTATAATTTATACTAGTATACTTGAATAAAGAACTTCAATATAATTCTACAATAGAAAAACCATGAGAATAACAAAAACAAATATATGAGTAATAAGAGATAAAAAACTAAAATTTTAAAAATAACAATAATTCTGCCAAACAGGAATCGAATTCGCTAGCGACATAGAATATTTCGTCGTCGTCGTCTCAGCCCAAACACGTCCACTGCTGGACTAGGCCTCCCCCAAAGATTTCCACGACAACCGGTCTTGCGCCATCCGCATCGAGTGGACTCCAGCGACTTTGACCAAATCATCCACCTTGTGGGAGGCCTGCCCACGCTTCGCCTTCCGGTACGTGGCCGCCACTCCAGAACTTTGCGTCCCCAACGACCGTCCGTTCTACGAGCGATGTGTCCCGCCCACTGCCACTTGAGCTTGGATATTCTTATTATATATATTGCGAGCTTGGATATTCTTATTATTATTATTCTTATTATATATTATATTATTCTAGAATATTTAATGTTAGTAAATGTATAGATATAGAAATGTATATTAAAGCAATGGTGTCAAGTGATGCAAAATGTCCAGATAATTGCGATCGAAGTCAAGGATTACTCGTTGTATTATCGCGTCGCCACGTGACCGGCTCACCGACGATTACGGCTAAAAGGCTAATAACATTAAAAGCGTTTATTTATATCTCTCTATACTATAAATATATTATTTAAAACGATCGATTTTATCTCTTTGCAATATAATTTTATGTCATAGGAGCAATGGTGTGATTGTGATGAGTCATTTAGTGTATATATTTTTTTTCTAGTAAACTCTTCTTTTTCTTCCTCTCTTTGTTATTATTCCACATTCTATAGGATTGGCACAACATGTGTCCTTCTTCCACTCCGCTAACAGCCATCTTAGCACACACACCCTTTATACAAGGGAAAGAGAATCATCTCCCGTAGACCCTCCATACTTTTCTCTAAACTAAATTTTACTACGGTAACTTATTACTTCTCAGCTGCTCTATCACTGATACTAATTTTAAAATTCCTCTATTATACTCGTATTCATTTATTTTAAGTTTATAAAGTATTATCTATAACTAATGACTCCTCTTCGCTTTGCTTGGATTCGTCCCGAGGTACGTTTTAAAGGTTAGTACGGATATCCCACAGGAACCGTGTATTTTTCCAATAAAAAATAACCTACGTGATATTCCCGACTATAATCTATCTATCTACCTTTGTGCCAAATTTCATCCAGATCCATTTTGCCGTTACGGTGTGACTGAGTAACAAACATCCGTCCATCCAAACTTTAGCGCTTATAATATTTATTCGATTATACCTATCCATTTTTTTTTAATTTTAGATGAGTACATTTAACATAATAAATATTATCTTTTATCTATACTTATCGCGAATTAAAATTATCGAAAAATAAATGACAATATGAAATCAAAATTTGATTAGATTAGAAATATCTTTCCGATAAAAGAAAGTGACTACACACTCTAAATACATCATTATTTTATCATATTTGCAGTAAAAAACGCGGCGTTTCCAACGCTATCCGTGTGAATGAGTTCTCACAACGACGGGCTATTGAGGCGTTAAACGACCTTGTCTCAGAGCGAATCAAAAACATTCTGACGTGTGTTTTTGTTTTGCAAATGAATATTTTGTTTTTATTAGATGTAATCTATACATATAATAAGATTGTAACTAAGCCGAATCTGTACATTAAATATTTTTTGGAAAATCTAATTTAAATAGAAATTATTATCGATACAGAGTCCGAATCTATAGTTTTTAGAATTTTTGTCTGTCTGTCTGCCTGTCTTTTTGTCTGTCTGTCTGTTACCGCATCACGAGAAAACCACTGGACAGATTTTGATGAAATTTGTTATGATGATATATGGTATGCTGATATTGGTATGCTGGTTATCCGGGTCAACATATAAGCTACTTTTTACCGCGGGAAAATATCTCATTTCTGAGAAAAATACAAAAACGCAAAAACTGTATTGTAAGAGTATAGGGGAGAGGGGGACACCTTTGAACACTTTTTAGTTATTAAATTATATTTCTCATATGGTATTAAAAATCAAAATGTATTATATTTTATAAATAGATATGGGGTTTATACTAAATAATAAAAATGATATTTATTTATTTTGACCCATCAAATTAACGCAATTTCCATTTAAAAAAAAAACATATTTTCTTCAAATCTGCCCCATCCGCGAGGCACATTTGAAACCCCTAGGGGCAGTATTGTAAAACCAGGATAAAATAAAAACCACGTATCTTAGAATATAATTAAGACTATATTTAGTTATTTCCATCTTACATTTTATTCATTGAACATAGCCATTCATACCTATACTAGTTATTACTTAAATAAATTGTATAAAACACTAAACAGTCTGGGGCAATCTTGAACAAGATTAAACTAACTTACAAGTTATAAAAGAGATCAATATAAATATTGCAAAACAATCTCATAAAGGTACCTTTATGAATCCTATCTTAAAAGTATAACATAAGAGTCTTAGGAACGTACATGTACGTCCAAGTTATAAATGCGAGCTGAAGTAAAATTTCCTCGTACTTTTTCATAGTTATTATAAAACATCATAACGTTATGTCTGTTGTCTAGAAAAGCTTGTATTTCCGGGTTTTCGTAATGATAAAATTAATGCCTCTTCATAAATCCTTTCATCCATTCAATACTCGCATCCGTTCAATACAATAATCTTATTGTTTAGTCACGTCTCAGGGCACTTTTCTAAGATATTAGCATATTGGTATGCCAATTCTCTCTCTCCCTTGCACTTAGGTCAAGCCGTAGTTCATTTTAGACATTCTTAAGAAATACTTTTCCAGCATATATTCCTCATCATTTGTAAAAACTTGATAAACTGTGTGTTTGCTACTATATTCTTTACATTTTAGAGTAATATTCTCTTTAATTTTTTTAACTCTGTTGTATAAAGTAGTTGGTTTTATGTTATATATAGCAGCAGCAGTTTTCAGCTTCATGCCATTGTTGCCATAATACAGCTCTTTCAGCATCGTCTTCATTCACAGAATTTTCTTTTCTCTTTTGGTAATTTCTAACCATGATGACTGAAACAAGAAACCGATTAAAAATTTAGAAATCTCATGATATTTACTTGGTTAGGTACCTTTGAACATTTTATTCAAAAGTGCCCCAGCAATTTTGTTCAAATCTACCCCAACACCATTTTGCATAAATAAACATCTCTGAACGAAAAACTTACTTGAGTTCAAATTAATTTTCATTTGTAATACTCGGGATATAATATATACAACGCAATAAAATAATAATAACTTGAAAATAATACTTACCTTTTCAGTAATTTGCTTACAAATAAAAAAATATTTATTTACTCTGGTCTTCGTAAACAAACCGGCGAATGATATTCAAAACTACACTGACATTGACGTCAGCTGGAAACTGACAGATGTGTAGGTCGGTTTTACCAGTATTAAAATGGTTTCAGAGGTTAGGAATGATAAAGGATCCGTTCATAAAACAAACAATTCAAAACTGCCTCTGTACTAAACTGCCCCCCTCTCCTCTAGTATAGTTAAGTATAAAGTTTTATGAGTGTAGATATAAAAGATTATAAATTAAATATGTTTAGTAATTTGTAATTTGCTAGAAGGCACTTTAAAGATTCTATGACATACTTATGTGAAATAGTTACGCTCTGTTATCATTGGAAAAATTAAAATCTTTTTTAAAAAAGAATTTATTTATTAACACTAATTAATTTATAATATAATTAATGTAGGACAACTTAGACGTGAGAAATTCGGCAAGTGTTAATGGTTCCGCGATCAGATCCGAACTGAGCTTGAACTTTACTATGGGATAAATCTATGGAGTTAAAGATGCTGATGAAGCACTTACTCATTATTAATCCCTACAGTACAGGGATGTAACAGCCCCCCCGATAAGAGGAAACTTACATTTTAATGCTAAGTTTCAGGCAATTATCCTGAGTCTTGGAACTGGTATTTCCTCTGTTTCCTGACTAGGTCCGATTGTTGCATCGGGATTTCTAATATCTTTTGATTTAAAGTTAAAACAATTGCCAAATTTCTGATAAATTTTAAAACATATAAAAATTAAAATGAAAACAATTATACAGTATGTAAGTATAGGATAATGTGAATCGTACTTGACAAGTGGATTAGGCTCATTTAATATTTTATCGATATCTGTCATAAATTGGTCATTTGCGACATTTGTAAGTTTTTCCAAATTTGCTTCAATTAATTTTATTGGTTTCAATTTTGGTTCTTGAGATTTAAATTTCATTTCATCACAGCAAGGGTCGTTAATTAAGTTAAAATCTGACGTTACAGGTTTTACAGTTATATTAAAGTTATTTCTACTTGAAAATTCTTTATTTCTGCAGAAGGCTTTACAGCTTGACGGTAAATTCATTATGCCAGTACCTAATAATTTAAAATCTGATATCTGCCCTTGACATTCAACAGTGAGTTTAATAGGATCGGTCTCAACAAATAACCATCTATTACCAGTTAGTTCTTGCCAAATATCGATTTTTCCATGAATTATTTTAGTTTTACACTGCTGAGGTAATTTATCTAACACATTACATAAAATTTCTGTTTCACAAGTAGGGATATTTTGAACTGAATATGCATTCAATTTGTTACAAATATGAATATCATTAATAATATTAACACAATCTCTTAAATCATTAAGATATATATATGTTGTCTTATCTCTACTTATAGCTATGTAATTACAATTTGGAATCACCATCGCATAGGAATAAGGATGGTTTTTGTCGTGTGGAATCGGTACAGGTATAGTTTTATACAAACTGTATTCTATTCTAGTAACTAAGGGTATCTTAATTACAAATACAATTTCCTTATTTACGTAGTAGCATGACAGTTGCGCTAAGTTAATCAAAGAATGTATACTATTTAGACTTAAACTTAAAGGTAATTCTAAATTATTATCTAAATTTTTAACATTATGAGATAATTCTTCGTAGAGTTGTGTTGGTGTAATAACAGATGGGTGAATCGAGTGGCTTTTTGTAAACATAATAGAGTCGATGACATTCTCGATTCTAAATGATAGAGTAAATAAACTAGAAGATAACTCATTATAAATTTCGTTCATTTTCGATTCTACATATAGTATTGATGTTGTATTGGATAGGCCGTTAACACCAATATTTAAGGATTCAATAGCGCTATTCAAACGGGCTTCGTTGATTTTAATAGCTTTTAAAGTTTCGTTATGATTATTTATGGCTGCATTTGTCATCAGAATTTTATCTTTAACAAGAGAAGCAAGTTTTTTATTATTATCATCTAAAGTTTGAATGGCATTATTGTATCTGATTGCGTCATTCTCATCCATTGTTCCTATTATCTGTTTAAATGCGGACCCAATTCCAGCAAACCACGCAGATCTTTTATCTCTATCCGAAATCAAATGTGATATAGCACTATAATCTCTTAGAATACTGTCAAGACGCGGCACCAAAGGTAACAAATAATTATGACATTTAGAATTATTGTTATATTCACTCTGTTGACAGAAAAATCTAGCGGTTCCTAAGATGGTTTTTATATTATCGATGTGAGGTTTTATGTAACTAATGTCAATGGGAATTAATACATGAAGGTAATCATCCGTGATTTTAATAGAACCCGCTGGGTCGAAATAGATTCCGGGACTTTCGTTTATCTGTTCTATAATATTTGATGCGACAACGAAGTTAATCGCCGTGGTAATTCTGAAATATGACAGAATCTAGTTTTATTATCTATGCTACGTCTAAATAACTACATCTACGCTTAAGTAACAATTAGTTTGAAATGAATCAATAAAATTCAATAAAAATAAAATGTAAAATATAAAATCTTATGATAAAATATGTTTATTCGGAATTAGTTTCCGCTAGTTTGAGCTCATCGTAATGATACTTTACGTGTCGACGATTTATTAGTAATGTTAATGTGTTGTTTCCGTTTATTCGGACAACTTTAAAGGGACCTTTCCATATGGGTGATAAGGCCTTACGGAGCCGTAAGTGATTTTTCACATACACCATATCACCTACTTTATACTTAATGGCTTAGTTCGTTTATCATAGTATGATTTGGAAATCGATTTTGATTTTAATATGTTCCCTAGAGCCTTTTCTCTAGAAAGCTTTAAACGTTGTTGTAGAACACGTACATAGCTATTATATGTCGGTTCTAAGGAAGTATCGTAAATAGAGGACGGGATAAAGGGCTTATGGCCAAAAACTAATTCATATGGGGTAAAATTTGTTGTTGAGTGAACTGTAGTATTATACGTGAGCATTGCAGTGAAAACATACCTTGGCCAATTATCTTGGTGTTCATTTATAAAGGACTTAAGATACTCCTTTAGGGTGGAGTGACTACGTTCAAGAGCACCCTGAGTTTGTGGGTGATAAGGACTGGACCAAAGTTGTTTAATTTTGAGAAAAGTGCACGTTTGTTTAAATAATTCAGCCGTGAAGTTTGTACCCTGGTCTGTTAAGATAGATTTCGGTATGCCGAATTGACAGATGAAGTGGATAAGGCACTCGGCAGATTCCTCAGCCGTGGCGTTGGGTAAGGGATATGCAGCTGAATATTTTGTAAGGTCATCCTGTAGTGTAAGTATAAATTTATATTTAGAAGGTCCGGCCTCCGGGAGAGGGCCAACGAGATCTAGCGCGACACGTTCAAAGGGTTGTGTAGATGTACTCGTAATCTGCATAGGAGCTCGGTTAATTTTACGCAGGGCTTTATTGGTTTGGCATAATTCACATTTGCGGACATAATTTTCGACGTCACTGCGCATGTTTCGCCAGTAATATCGTTCTTGGATTCTATTTAACATTCTATTAGAACCTAGATGACCCGAGATAGGGATATCATGGTTCTCTTTTAAGATTTTATTTATTTCAGTCATCGTTGGATATATAATGGAATTTTTATAAATGTGGATAATTATGTTTGTATTGTGGAATAGGTACGTAATTATGTTATATATTTTTGTAAATGTATGTACATCAAAAGGATTGCGAAAATCAGTTATACTAAATTCTGTAACGTTGTTTGCAATAAATTCGGTTTTTAGATTAATTAAGCTTTTAAAGATATCTTCATAAGTATTATTTTCATAATGGTATACTTTAACGAATAATAAATAATAATTTGTATTGTCCTTCTGAAATGTTACAAATGAGTGTAAGGTTCTTTCTTTAGATAGAAATTCTGTGGACTCCGATAAGTTACCAATAATATCTGTAACGTAATGATTTGATTCGTCGAGGTCAATAGAAGTAGGTATGGCTACATGTTTAATTTTTGTTTTTAATAGACTTTCGTTATGTTCTTCAATTTTAGTATCAAATTTTATTAATTTATTATTTAAAGTTTTCATGCATTTAGAGTATGTGTCATCGTTGCTGACGTTACTATCGACAGATGGCGGAGTGGGAATATTAAAATCCTCCGGCAGTTCTAAATCTTCAGGGAGTACAAAGTCATCTGGTAAGTCAAGGTTGTCAGGTAAATCAAGGTTGTCAGGTAAATCAATAGTTTCAGGTAAGTTTTCAAGTCTATTAGAATCAGCTGTAGGGTTTTGATCATTTTGTTCTTGTACAGGGTTAACTGGATATCTCGAGAGTGCATCTGCGTTTGAATTCATTTTACCTTTTTTATATTGAATTTCGTAGTCGTATTCTTCTAATTTTAGACGCCAACGTACTAACCTCGATCCGGGGTCTTTGCAGTTAAAAAGCCAATTCAGAGGCTTATGATCTGTGATTACCGTAAACCGACGACCAAACAGATAGGGACGGAAGGTCTTTGTGCCGTAGACGATTGCTAAACATTCTTTTTCGGTAACACTGTAATTACATTCTGCCTTATTTAATGTTCGGGATGCGTAAGCGATGGGTCTATCTTTACCTATATCGCCTTGTGAGAGAACGGCTGAGATGGCATAATTAGATGCATCACAAGTTAAAAGGAACGGTTTTGTAAAATCTGGATATATAAGAATCGGAGCTGTGACTAGTTTTTCTTTAAGTTGTTCAAAAGCATATTGTTGACTATTTGTCCAATTAAAAGGAACATCTTTCTTGAGGAGATTTGTTAATGATTTAGCATATTTTGAAAACTCTGGAATAAAACGACGATAGTAAGAAGCTAAGCCAAGGAAAGACTTGATATCTTTAGGACATTGCGGTACAGGGAACTGCATGACAGCTTTAATTTTATCAGGATTAGGTTTAACTCCTTTGTCACTAATTATGTGACCTAAGTATGCGACTTCTTTGCGAAGGAACTCGCATTTATCGGGTTGTAGTTTGAGGTTAAAGTTTCTTAATCTTTCGAAAATTAGATGTAATTTCTCGATATGGGAAGACAGGTCGTGAGAGTAGACAACGATATCATCTAGGTACACAAAACAATGTATACCCTGTAACCCAGATAGGACAGTGTTCATTGTTCTCTGGAATGTTGCAGGAGCATTTTTAAGACCAAAGGGCATTCGATTAAATTCAAAATGACCTTGTGGTACACTAAATGCTGTTTTGGGTGCATCTTTAGGGTTCATATTTATTTGGTGAAACCCGGACGCTAAGTCTAGCGTCGAAAAATATTTACTTTGGCCTAATTGGTCTAATATTTCGCTAATTTGAGGGATAGGATAACTTTCTCCAATCGTTATATCATTAAGTTTTCTATAATCTATTACAATCCTCCATTTTCTTTGGCCAGATGAATCTAATTTCTTTGGTACAATCCAAATAGGTGATGACCATGGAGATTTTGAAGGTCGGATAATGTTTTGACTTAACATTTTTGTTATTTGAGACTTTACTTCTTCTTTATGTACTTCCGGGAATCTATAAGATTTGACACTAATCGGTTGCGAAGTTGTTGTTTGAATTTCGTGTTGGACGACTTCTGTTGAAGTCAGTTCATCGTCTGGTAAATGGAATATATCGGCATATTGATTACAAATTTCTTTTAGGTTATCGATTTCTTCGGTATTTAAGTGTGATGTTTGAAGGAGTTGGAATAATTGTAAGCTTCTTTTAATACTATTAGTTCCTATTTGACCTTGTCTTCTGTGTCCTAATTCGGTATAATCAATTGGGGATAATGTGAATAATAAATTCGAATTTATATGTATAGGTTCATTTGATACATTAAGTACTGTTAGGTTAATTCTATTATTATTTTTTAATTTTACTATACAATTAGATACAAGCAATGAGTCCGAAATGTGTTGGTCAAATATTATCCCTTCTTTCATTTCAGGATTTTTAACAGAGCATTCAATTACTGTTTCTGTCCGAGGCATAATAGTATAGGAAGGTTCATTAAATGATAACTTAATATTGCTATCTTCTATTTCTAGGGACTTTGAGTCATAATTAATACTACAGGCATGTTGTATGAAAAAGTCATTGCCTATTATACCGTCATAAGGTAAGTTAATGCTATCAAAGACATGGAATTTATGTATTATTTGTAAGTCTTGAGAGAATTGTAGTTTTAAATTAAGGTAACCTAAACTTTTTATAGGACTATCATCTTTTGAGTCTATACCCTTTACCTTGACATCGGTATCGCATAGCTGTGTTGGATTGGTTAAGCAATCATTTTTTAAGATGCAAAGGGATGCTCCAGAGTCTACGAGAAAGGTAAGTGGATTTTTATTAGCAGATGTTTGGACTACGACGTAAGGTAAATACTTTCTTTTGGTATTAATTTCGTAAATTTGTTCAATTTCAGAATTTTTTTCACAAGGAAGGCCACGAGTTTGGGGCTGATTACCCTGTCCATGGGCCTGTGTAGAAGAAAGACCACGAGTTTGGGGCTGACTACCCTGTCCATGGGCCTGTGTAGAAGAAAGACCATGAGTTTGGGGCTGACTACCCTGTCCATGGGTGTAGAAGAAAGACCACGAGTTTGGGGCTGGCTACCCTGTCCATGGGCCTGTGTAGAAGAAAGACCACGAGTTTGGGGCTGAGTACCCTGTCCATGGGTCTTTTTGAAGGAATGACCGTGAGTTTGGGGCTGGTTACCCTGTCCATTGGTCCTTTTAAAGGAAAGACCGTGAGTTTGGGGCTGGTTACCCTGTCCATTGGTCTTTTGGAAGGAATGACCGTGAGTTTGGGGCTGGTTACCCTGTCCATTGGTCCTTTTAAAGGAAAGACCGTGAGTTTGGGGCTGGTTACCCTGTCCATTGGTCTTTTTAAAGGAAAGACCGTGAGTTTGGGGCTGGTTACCCTGTCCATTGGTCTTTAATTCAGCGTGAGTATCGACTTTAGTAGGAAGAGACTGACCCGTGCGATACTTATACGGGGCAGTAATTAGTTTAAATTTTTATCCGTTTCATACTCACCTTCAATTTCGTCATTTTCTGCATAATTTATGCGGGGACCTGGTTTATAATCATTCGCTTTTGAAGTTGATTGGTAAGGTGTAAATGTTCTAGTAGGTCCATTCGAATATTTTTTATTATTATATTCGCGGAGCCTACAATTATCTAAGGTATGACCGATTTTCCTACAATACCTGCAAAACGGCGCTTCTTTAGAAGGGGAAGGGGCATATTGATTTTTGGCATTATTAATATTATTATTTGATCGGGGTCTGTCATTAAAGTCATTTCTTTTAGGGATAGTTTCATTGGATTTTTGTTTGAAATTATTGCGGGAAGAGAACTGTTGGATTTTCTCCTCCGATATGGCACAGTTTATAGCATCATTTAGATTCTTAGGGTCTCTACACCTTACTAGGTTGGAAATGCGGGGATGTAAACCTAGTGTGAAAGTATGAAGGGCAAGGTCCTCCATAGCTGCTAACCTACCCGCTAGCTCCATTTTCTTAGAATTAGAAACCGTGACCTCAGTTAATAATTTCTGCAAGCAAGTTTCTACCCTAAGGGAGAACTGGCTAACAGTTTCTAGATTGCCTTGTCTACAGTCTTGTAATTCTGTGAGAAGGTGGGCGTAATGTTTACGCTCACCGAATTGGGTTTTAAGAAATTCTTTTAAAGATGCCCAGGAATCGAAGTCTTTTATGGAACAAGCTGTTTCAGCTTTACCCTCTAATTGACTAAGGATGTATTTTAGAATTAAATCTTCTTGTCGTGGAGATGCCAAGGAGATTGCGCTGTCGCAATTCCTTAAAAAGGCAGTAAGTTTATCGCGGTCACCGGTAAAAGGTTTTATAAATTTTAATATAGTATTTAATGGGATTTCTTCTTCTTCTACTCGAGTCTCTCTCAATTCCTTTTTGGAATCTGATTTCGACATTTTGAACAAAAACAAAACAACAAAAAAAAAGAATGTAAAAAAAAAATATATATATGTATATGAAAAATAAAATTAAGAGTAGACGAAACCTGTAAATAGGAGTAGTATAGTATTCTAAGGTATTATAATACAAATGAAATCGATACGCTACGGATGCGATAATAGTTATGAGAAATAATTGATAAGAATGACTGCGTTGAATTATATTGAATTACAATTAGGTTTCAATTTAATAAAAATTAACAAATTAAATTATAAGATGCCTTAATATTTCTATAAACATGTAAATTATGACTACACATATAAAAGGTTTTTTTTTTTTCACTGGAAATTGTTCACGATAATTACTGGATCAATAAAATGAAATAGTTTGACTCACAGGAATAGTTTCACACACTTCATCTTTGATTTGACTGGAACCTGGGTTTAACAACTGGACTCGGTGTCCGGATGCCGTCGGGATGTCACGTTGATTAGGTCGGTGCTGGATACAGAGCTGCGTCAGGCGTGTATGCCTCAACAGCTAGATACCGCTTGCTGCACAATGGACTCTCTTCGTGATTCAGGATACCGGGATTTTTCCGGTTTAGAATGGTCAATGCTGTGACCTTGGGTTGAGTTCGGATCGGGAACTTGACACTGGATTATGACATTGGATTTAGACACTCACTCACTCACTTGCACGTTTTAATTTTATTGGGATCCTTATTTATTAGGCACTATGGAATGTTTTCGGGATCCCACCGCTGCCACCAAATGTTATCATTGGAAAAATTAAAATCTTTTTAAAAAAGAATTTATTTATTAACACTAATTAATTTATAATATAATTAATGTAGGACAACTTAGACGTGAGAAATTCGGCAAGTGTTAATGGTTCCGCGATCAGATCCGAACTGAGCTTGAACTTTACTATGGGATAAATCTATGGAGTTAAAGATGCTGATGAAGCACTTACTCATTATTAATCCCTACAGTACAGGGATGTAACAGCTCGATACAAATGTAGAGACCACGGTCTCTAAGCATGATTAAACAAACAGACAAGTAAATAATCTATTGACTTAATAGTAATATTTTAAATACGACTGTTTATAAGTTTACAACAACATGTTGTTATTTTTATTATTACTTCACGTTGTAACGTCTCATCGAATTAGTGTTTCAAATTGAGATAGCCTGAATTAACACATAAGAGAAGTCGCGAAAACAAATATGTCATATAACTATATCAGATTTTTATGTATACTATACATAATATATGATTCTATTTGTATATATACAATATGAGACGTCTACGAGTATATTATCTAGTAATGTCGTTCGTGTTGAACTTCAGCAAAAAATCTATTTATTTATATAAAACAAAGGTTTTGAAAAAGAAACTATACTACTTTCTAAACACTTCTCGACCTTGTTACTGTTTATTAATAGTTTTTCAATTGATTTCTTAAGGTTTTCAGAACAATAGACCAGGATGTACCTAAACTTCTTCTATAATTGCTGCTGTAATCAACGTTATTGACTAACGATGGTGACTTCGATGATAGTTACGTGCCAATTTTAGAACAGTGTGGCGCTCATTGTAATATGAATACAAATATGCTTATTTCATATGCGCCTGCGCAGAATTGTGACACTTTTCTAGCTATTATATATTTTTAAATTATTTTATAATTTTGTTGGTAGGTATTGTCTGGAACAGCTATATAAATCTCGTGACCATGATTGCTGTAAACCATTCAAAACGTCGAGAACTAAAAATCAAAATAAAATCGCGAAAAAATTCGAAAAGATAGTTTTATTTAAAATGTCAAATATTCGCGTACATCTAAGAAAGTATTATTTATCTAACCACTTAACTGTATATATTATAATACGACAATTTAATAATATTTTTTTATCTGCAACATGAAACAAACAACTGCAAAGGTTTTTTTTAAGAAAATGGTTTAATTTATTATAACTTATGAATTTTTAATTGAATAAATTAATAATATCACACATCATTTCCATATCAAGGTGAATAAGCTATATCACTTTTAATGTTCTCATAAAGTATCATTATCGTATTAATATTTTAAATTTAAAGAAGCATTCCACTTTGAATAATATATGTAGTAAATTTTGTATTATACTTTATTGTTATGCTTTATTGTTATAACGTCCCACAGCTGGGCACGGGCCTCCCATCGATAAGAGTGGGTTTTGGCAATAATCCACCATACTGGCTTTATACTGTTTAATTCACACTGCATATATCTTTGGTCAACCAGTTATGTTCTCTCTCCTAACTACAGTTTTCTTTACTACTCCTCACGATGTTTTCCTTTATCGTACTAGCAAGTGGTAATAATGTCACGGTAATATGCATTACATTACCGTGGTAATATGTAGGCACAAATATATGTACTCGTATATACGAGTTAAATGCCCGATTTCACCACTTAAGCTACCACCTACGTATGGGATCCCCCTAGCTTAAAAGTTTCTTTAAACTAGCCCCTAAATTAAATTTCGTTTTACCATCGTCAGACCCGTATTTCTATTACCTATATTTAGGTGGCATTTTAATAAAAAAAAATTAATTTTTAGGTGACCCCTAACTGTCGGTGAAACAGAAACTGTCCCCTAACAGCCCCCTAACCATGCTTAGGGGATCCGTTAAACTTAGTTGACGTTGGTGAAATCGGCCAAAAGTCACACACATCCTTTTCATACTTTTCCATTTTTTAGTAAGACATTTTTAACAGCCTTTTTTATAAATCATATTTTGATAGATTTTGTAAAGAAAAAAAGAGTGACATTAAAAAGGCGTACAATTGTATACACGATTTTTATTTTATTTCAACTAAGCAAATTAAAATAATCTAATATTGCTGCAACGGCCATACTTGTAAAAAATTTTTGTATAAGAAATTCATAAAGATGTCACACCCGGGATTTGAACCCGCTATACTAGGTACTACTACTTTTTTTTAATTTAGTACATTACCATAGACTACCATAGCTTATATTCTTGATATTATATTTAAAACTAAAACTTAATAGTATCGTAAATATTTTCGAAAAATATTTTCAGAAGTAAAGCCGGGGCCAAACACTAGTATCTAATATACATGTAATTTGAATCTGCCAGTGGACTTGTATTTTAATAGTTTTGAACCAGTTATTTTTAATTGCTATGAAAGAAATAGACAGTGCCAATGCCAACGATTACAGCAAACAAACTCGAGGATTAATACATTTGCTTTGCAATATCGAATTATTGGAGTCCTTGTTGACCTTCCTCCAATGCTAGCGATAAAATGAAGTACTTATAAGAGAAATTATTAAGCGATCTACTGAAAAGTTAAAGGTTTTATATGATGACTAGCAAATCACTCTCGCTTCGCTCGGGTTCGTCCCTAGGTACGTTTTAATTTTTTGCGCGGAACCCTAATTCTTTTTCTAAAATAAAAGTAGCCTATGTTACTCCCTATAACATTAGCTATCTTCCAGTGAAAGTCCCGTCAAAATCAGTCCAGCTGTTTCAGATATTATCCGGAACAAACAGACAGATAGACAGACAAAAATTTAAAAAAATTGTGTTTTTCCTTATAAGTACCTAACATATATAATTTCATATGCATTTAGTAAAACGCTGTTATTTTGACATTACAAACAGACACTCCAATTTTATTTATCTGTATAGAATATATATATATATATGCTTTGAAAAGTTTTTGTCTAAAGAACGACTTTGGTAACTGCTACCCCACACTATTCTAAATTATTATGTACGGACAATATACAAATTAATACGGTCAATTTACAAATTCAATTCTTATATAAGCAATTAAACTACAACCACAATGCCGCAATGTTTAAAATTTTAGTGCTTCAAAATTACTAATACACTAATAACAACTATTAAATCACAAATTAAAGTTATTGTTCTAACTCATGTTAATCGAAATACTGTTATAAATGCGAAAATTTGTATGTGTTTGTATGATTGTTACTCCTTCGCGGGAAAAAAGCTGGACGTATTTGGATGAAATGTACACAGATAGACTTTTGCCCGATTTCACCAACAACCCATAAGCTACCACCTACGTATGGGATCCCTAGCTTAAAAGTCCCCAAAACTAGCCCCTAAATTAAATTTCGTTTTACGATCGTCTTTAAGCCCATATTTGGAGCACCTAAATTTAGGGGGCCTTTTTATATTTAGGTGACCCCTAACTGTCGGTGAAACAGAAACTGTCCCCTAACAGCCCCCTAACTATGCTTAGGGGATCCCTTAAACTTAGGTGACGTTGATGAAATCGGGCATTTAACCGTTAGTGAGTTGCTAGGTACGTAAGGCACCTAAGGGCGTACTCGATCGAAGCGGTGGTATGTCGCTAGTAGAAGAACATAACAATAACTATTATAATTAGCGATTTATCTTCGATATTTTGTTCATGATTTTATAGGTTATAATTTTTTTACGCGAAACCCTAATTCTTTTTTCTAAAATAAAAGTAGCATAAGTTATTCCTTATGACAACAGATATTTGCCAGTGAAAGTTTCGTAAAAATCGGTCCAGCCGTTTCGGAGATTAACCGGAACAAACAGAAATATTGACAGACGGACAGTAAAAACGTTTTAAAATTGTTTTTTAAGTACCATATATACTTTCATATGCTTATGTGACAAGTAAAAGGCTGTTGTTTTGACATTACAAACAGACAGTTCAATTTTATTTATTTGCAGTATAGATAAACAAAAAGCAACTTCAAAATATGTCTCTTAAAGTTAAACTGACAAACGGTTTTTGATGTTTACTTAAAGCGAGCCCATATCGGTTCGCAGGATGCGAGTCACGTAAGACTCCTTGGCCCAGCTGATGGCAACAAGGCCGGGCTACGACCTCGCTAAAGCGCAGCTCGCATCCAAATTCACATATGAATCACATATATATGTAGTGCGTGTTGATTTCGAGGAACGGGTGTCCTTTTCTCTTTAATTAGATCCCATTAGTACTTATAATACAATAACAATAGCTTATGCGCTTGCGAATCGTAAATTGGTATACGAGTTTTATGGCACTGTGTGTCAAATGTGTTGAGATTTTCTTTTGATATTGCGATTTTTCGAAAAAATCCTCCATATTTCATAATAGAGCAGCTAATACTAACTAATATCACTAACAATCAAGCACATAAGATCTAAATTTCTAATCACTGCCACTTAGAATAGTATGAAATATACGTATATTGACAAAACGTTTGGCTCAGTTTGTAGTAACCCTACTTGCTGTGCCAGCGGTCACGGGCTCGAGTCCCGCTGGGGGCATTCATTTGTGTGATGAGCACAAATGTTTGTACTCCAGTCATGGGTGTTTATATTTATAATATGTATGTATTTAAAGTTATATATGTGTATTGTATCCATAACACAATCCTCGTTAGCTTACCGTGGAACTAGATGGTGCTATGTGTTAATTCCCAACATGTTTATTATTTATTTTGGAAACGTAATTTTTTTTAATATATTGTCGATAAGTACAATCTATTCATATAAAGCCTCAAATTTTCAATAACGATTATGGTCGTATTCAACCACTGCGCGACCACTACTTAACATAATAAGTTTCCAAACACGCAACGTACTTGGCCCGCGGCCGCTGTAATATATTATACGTGTCTCGTATAAAACGCAATAATAAGATATTTTACTTCACATCATCCCAAATAAAGTGATTCGAGGTAAATGTTTTGAAAAAAAACCAAGGTTTTGTTATTACAACTACAAATAACATGTTACTTTATGTTTATATGCAAATTGCTTGATAGTCTATATAATATTATTTATGTTTCCTTCAGTTATTTATTTTATTATCGACTTTGAACATAATAATATGTTTCTGGGCAAAATAACCCTAAACTTATATATATATATATATATATATATATATATATATATATTATATATATATATAGGTAAAAGTACATATGTATTGAGGCACTAAAAATGATTGTCCTAAACAAATTATCGGCAAATATAAAACAATAACAAGAGTTCCTATTTTACCATGATTATAATATAAGTATTAAGTATATATAGTAGTAGCATTGCCCGCGGCTCCGCCCGCGTTCAAATTACCAAAAAACTAATTCTTAGGTTTTACTTATTAGTATACTCTTATATTGCAGTTTTTGTATTCTTTCTCAGAAATAAGATATTTTCCCAGGGTAAAAAATATCCTATATGTCGACATATATATAGATAGCTGGTTATCCGGATAACCAGCTATCACCACACCAAATTTCATCAAAATCCCTCCAGTTGTCGTTCTGTGATGCGGTAACAGACAAACAGACAGACAGACAAAAAATCTAAAAACTATAGATTCGGCCTCTGTATCGATAATAATGTTTATTTCAATAAGGTTTTCCAAAAAATATTTAATGTACAGATTTGGCTTAGTTACAATTTTATTATATGTTATATAATCAAATATTTTACTGCTGTACTCTAGGAATTCTTTGATACACTCTTTGACATAGAACGTTCAGCCTAAACCGCTGAATTGAAACTTACTTATAAAAATAAAAAAAGACCCTTCTAAAACAAAAATGAGTACGTCTTATAGTATATTCTAAATATTTAGCCTCTAAATAAAAAAAGGTGGCAAATTTAATATGAAAAATTACATTTTCTAAAACAACAAAATTTTGCTAGTTTCTTCTTTAGCGAAATAAATAATATTTAAAATTTTCCTGAATCAAGCCGGGGCAAGCAGCTAGTGTTTTAAACTAGGCAATGGCATTATATCTAATTAAAAAATTGAATTATTAGTATTTTGTTTTAATTATCAACAATTATGTTTCAACGATTTGAAATCGTTTAACGTCAATTGACCATTTTTTTCCTGGCCATCATCTTATAGAAGTAAGGCTAAGCTTGCTTTGATCTTGAGGAGATTTTTATCTTTCACATAAAAATAAAAATTACTAACGAGTATTTACAAAAAAGGAATTGGAAAATGATTAAATGTTGTAAGTCTCTACGTCTACTCTACATCATACAGATATTTCATATTTTAGTAATAATTCTGTAGCTATTGCCGTGTTGTACGTGTTTTCTATTACATTTAGTTTGTATTATTCCCTTTTTAATGTCCCACTAATACTTTCTCAGATTTACGCGAATGTTTGACATTTTAAATAAAACTATCTTTTCGGATTTTTTCGCGGATTTATTTGGATTTTTGGTTCCCCCACGCCCTTTCGGACTGGTGACTAAAACAAGTCCCACTGTTGGGAACGGGCCTCCTTTCAATACGACTTCACATACATGTCTTTCGAAAACTTACTAGGTTCTCTCAGACATGCAGGTTTCTTCACGATGTTTTACTTCACCGCCAGGCAAGTGGTAACCACTTTAGAAATGATTCGCACATGAAAATATTAGAGGTGCGAGAGTCAGGACTTGAACCCGCTTCACCCGGTTTCTCAAGCGAACGCGTTACCACTGGGCTACCACTGCCTTATTTTACCACATTTAGTTTAAGAATCACTATCTATCACTATACAATAAATCTATAAATTATTAGTATTTCACTCTAAATCCCAAAGCAGTAAAGTAAAGTGTAAAATTATTGGGCCGGTATCATTATTATTTCAAACCCTTACTAAGCTTTTTTTAGTTTAAAATACATCAAATAATTACCCATAACCAAAAAAAACTAGAATTTCCTAGCGTTTTGCAGCTAGCTACTAGACCTGTGAAAGCTCATGTTTTGTGCAAATAGACTAATGAGTAGTGTATGAGATGTATATAAAATTTTAAACAGCCGTATAATTTAAGAAGAAATAATATTATAATACAATACAGCAATATCTGAAGAAAAAGAACTCTATTCTGCTCTCCAGCTTATATACTATCAATAAAAAAATACTTTGCGTGAAAGGCAGACCAACATACACAATAATACATATATGTAATTAATTAAGTTTCGCTTGAATTATGATTTGCTTTTATTTCATTGTTAAACATTTTTTTTGTGAGAAAAGCAGCGAGTTGTTGCTTGTATATTTTTATTATATGCAGGTCACGAGCTACCCCACACGGTTTTAAGGTCATCGTGAACACATTTTATAGAGGCCGAAATTTTGACACGTATATAAAACCAATGAAATGACCTTACGGCTTAGCTTTGTGTGTAGATTCGACTTTTATGTTGTGTTATGGGAAATCGGGATGAATTATGTTATTATTCTATATCTATAATATAACTGAGTCGAATCTGCACATTAAATATGTTTTGGAAAATCTTATTGAAATAGTCATAGACAAAAATTCTAAAAACTATAGATTCGGCCTCTGTATCGATAATAATGTTTATTTCAATAAGATTTTCCAAAAAATATCTAATGCACAGATTCAGCTTAGTTACAACTTTATTATATGTATAGATTACATAATATGTAAATTGTATTCATATATGTATGACTTTCTCAAATTTTTAATAATATTTATGATCGAATTTCGACCACCGGGCGAACACTAGACACTAGGTTGAGCTTACGTCTGTCTGTCAGCTTAGATTAATTACAGTGTTGAATATACGGAAAGTTTTTAAGATATAACTATTTAATATCATATTATTATTTAGGTATTATTGAGGTAAATAATAAAAAAGTTAGTACTTCTTGTTGTTTAAAACACCTACATCAAATATTGACGAAACATGCAAAAATGAGTCAGTGAGGTTGATTTTTTCATGCTCACAATGTAATCTTTGGCATGACTCCGAATGACACACACGGTAGGCATTCAAAAGTTCAACTTTTGTTGCGCAGCCCTTTTAAAAGGATGAAAATGCAAATATAAATTGTTTTTAAAATTTACCTTGTGAAGGTTACTGGCAAATTTGTTTTAGATATCACCCAAAATCCTACATTTTTACACCGTAATTCACTCAATACCTAGATACTGTGTATTAAGTGTATTTCTAATAATCTATACTTATAATAAAATTCTAACTGAATTGAATCTGTACAGAAAATGTTGTTTTGGAAAATCTTATTGAAATACTCATTATTATCAGATGCCAAATCTATAGTTTTTGGATTTTTGTCTGTCTCTCTGTCTGGGAACGCATCACAAGAAAGAGATTTTGATGAAATTTGGTATGATGATACCTAGTTATCCGGGTCAACTTTTAGGATGCTTTTTACTTCGGGAAAATATCTCATCTTTGAGATATCTATACTAACCGTTAAAACGTACCAAGGGACGAGCTGGGTTGAGTCGATAGTCTTTTATAAAACTCAAATCTTTAAAATCAAGATACGCAATGTTATTTTTATAATGAAAGCTGTACAGCAATAATTAATTATTAATTAGACTTAAATTACTCAATTTATGAAACCAATCCCATACATAACCAATATATCAATATATTTTTATCTGTATATTCTGTTGTGACTATCACAATTTTTTTTTACGTCTGTTTATGATTTTTAATAATGACCTGTTTTTTTAATACAGGATGTAATACGCAATATCAATAAAATCTAAATAAAATTATCATAATATGTTAGAGATAAAAAAATGTTGATATCTTATGAATGATAATATTTTAGCTATCACGTCGCGTCGTATTCAATTACAATAATATGACCTGCTCTTTGTACTATCTATTGCTGATTTTGAAGTCCTGCTGCTCCTAGTATATCCAATATCCATAGTATTATAAATGTGAAAGTGTGTTTGTATGTTTGTTTGTTTGTTTGTCTTTCTTTCACGTCGAAATAGAGTGACGAATTGGCGTGATTTGTTGTGTGGAGATAGTCCGAGAGCTGAAGAGTGATATAGACTTTTTCGATTTACCGCGGGAGATTACTTTATTCCCGCGAGAAATCACGTTATAAATTATAATACAACCTACAACTTTACTACCTATGTATACATACGTATGTATATACAGTCTACTACCTATATTTTTATTCAGCCCTTTTTTAACGTCCCACTGCTGGGCACGGGCCTCCCTTTAATACGAGGGGAATCAGGCCATCGCCAGTCCACCACTGATCACGTTGGCCACGTGCGGGTTGGCGGACTTCACATGCCTTTAGAAAACTTGCTAGGTTCTCTCAGAAATGCAGATTTCCTCACGATGTTTTCCTTCACCGTACAACAAGTGGTACTCATATGCTATCTATATCTATTCCATACTAACTGTTAAAACGTACCTAGGGACGAACCCGTGCGAAGCGAGGCTGAGTCGTTAGTGTCATGATAAAGGCGTTGCTCTGATATGATAAAATGTTGACCACTTTTATGTTATCTTTTTTTATTACATTCGTTAGAATGATATTCAAAAAGTTTTATTTGATAATACATATAAAAAAATGTTGATAACACTATTTCTCACTACCATAGGTTAGTTGGAAGAGTTCTTTTAGAGATAAGCCCACCTTTACAAACTATAATTGTATTTTTAATTATAATAATAATGTAATTAAAGTGCAAGAGATAATAGTACACATGAAAAGACAAGATAAGTTTTGTCTTATGAGCCCTTTAACGTCCCACTGCTGGGCACGGACTTTTATTTAATACGAGGGAGATCAGACCATGTCCACCATGCTGGCCAAGGGGTTGTGTGGCCGGTTTGATCCTTATTAGTATAAAAAATATGAAAGCGTTTGTCTGTTTATGCATTCTTATATATGTACAATATTTTTCGTCAATTTAAATGTACATATTTGGAAGGAAATGTCTTTCATTGTAACAGTAGCTGGTTTAAATGTAAACAACAGAATGCTAAGGAAGTTGACAAGTCAACGTCCTCGCGTGAGAAGTTACAAATTACACTTGACCGATTTTATTGTAGGCCAAGGAAGCTGTGGTACTTGTTCTATGGTATAGATGCTTAGAACAATGTATTTCTGAGTTATGATCTAATTCAACATAAAAAATTATAAAAGATCTATTATTTTTATACTCACGGTCTGTCCTGACTTTCATTACTGTTTTTTTTTTAATTAACTGTCAAAAAATTATTTCACTACAAAGGATGAGGTTTATATTTTAAGAAAAACCTTTCTCAGCCTATACTTATATGGATAAATAAAGTTTAAGTGTTTGTTTGTAATATCAAAATAACAGCGTTTTAATAAATACATATGAAAGTATATAGGCCATTTATAATTAAAAAAAAAAATCTGTCTTTCTGTCTATCTGCTTGTTCTGGCTAATCTCTAAAACAGCTGCACCGATTTGGACGGGACTTTCACTGGCAGTTATCTGATGTTATAAGGAGTAACTTAGGCTAGTTTATTTAAGAAAAAGTTTTAGGGTTCCGCGCAAAAACAATTAAAACTCATAAAATTGCGAACAAAATTCGCGTACATAGGACACACCCGAGCGAAGCGATGGTAAGTCGATAGTTATTAATAAGCAGTCAAAATTATTGAGATCCCTAGTCTGTGATGTGCCTTTTAGCAATATGTCATAAAAAAGTTCTATTCTTTCATTCAATTCATTCATTCATATTTCTATATTTACATTACAATCAATCAATAATCACCCCTCTTTCCTTTAAGCACCCCTCAAGGGATACTCAACTACCAACTAATGCTATACTAAAAATACATAACTACATATACTCAACATACAATATGCCGTAAATGTTCGTCCAAGGCAATCTGGTGGGTTAAATCATACGTGTCTCGGTTGCAAATATTTATGCTACCAGTAACGGGGCTTCACTTATTCTTGGCAAAGGGGAACCACGTTTAACGCACGTTTCGTAATATAGTACGTAACAACAAATGATTTTATCTACCTAAATGTATTTAAATTTTAAATAAAGTTTATGTTGAAGGCAAATGCTTTCTTGTTATGTTTGTCCGTCTGTTGAACTATTTCACTGTTAACATTTTTGTAAATAATCATGAAAATTTACAATTATTGAATTAGAGAAACAAAAAACACTGCTTATATGTGCTATGAGTTTAAACTCTAACTGGTTTTCGAAATCGAATCAATTCAATTTAATGTGAACTTAACGGGAAAGTAAAAACTTAAAAAAAATGTTTATATGTGTGTATGTTTGTTACTCCTTTACGCTGTAACTGCTGGACAGATTTAGATGAAATTTGGTACTTAAATAGGGTATGAGTTGGAATAGCATAGGCATTTAGGCACCTAAAGAAGACCTGAGGAAAGCTAGAGTAAGTCACTAAAAAATCATAATTTGAACACTCCAATTAGTAAGATGTTTTAATACAACGTAATATTTTCAAAAATACATAAGTTTTCTACAATTATCAGCAAGATAATTATAAAAAAAAGCTAGGTATATAAATAGTTATTTAAGTTATTTCGTAGATTCGATTTTTGTTTTATTTTAACTTGCTACATTCTTATGTTTGATAAGATATTTGTTGTACATTAAATATTTAAATACATTTATATATTTTTCTATATACGATTACGTGTTTGGATTGAGATAAGAACTAAGTTACTGTACTAATAAGATAACTTAGATAAAAAATTAAATGTATGCAACTTTAAACCACGTTGAAATAAGAAAATGTATAACGTGTAAACTTTTTTATTTTATCAAAATTTAAGATAATATTATTACTACATAGAATATTATTGGTCATTTTATGGAAAAGTAACGACGACGTCATAATAATATTTTACTGTATAGCTGGATCATAATTTTCTGTAAGGTTAATTCAATCATCGTTTTGTTAAAGTCGGTTAAATTGATTACATTTTGAGTTTTTGGTCTACAGTACATTTTTTTTAAAACTAAAAACTTGAATAAATATTAAAAAAAAAAACAAGTAAAAACTTTTTATCCGACCGAGAATCGAACCTAAACACTTGTGATTGTCTAACCTAGATCGAATATATATAAAACTAATCTAAATTGATTAATTGCCCCTGAAACAACCTGTATACTAAATTTCACGAAAATCGTTGCAGCCGTTTCCGAGATATAGATTATATATATATATACAAGAATTGGTCGTTTAAAGTTAAAAGATTCAATACTGTCAAATAAAACATGTAAAGTTTGTTTGCGATAGTTATTTTTTAAGAAAAGGTATACACCGACTTCAAAATAAATTAAGATAATTATTTTTATCCTTAGATGTTGTATCTTTTTCTTAAAATTCATATGAGACTTAACTATTTATTAAGAAAATGATGAAATTTCATTACACATTTGCAAAGAAATCGCGTCTCGTACCCACAAATGCGATGAATATTGAGGAATTCAGCAGCATTTGTGAAGGCCAATTAAAATAAAGTAATAATATAAATCTTAAACTGCATTTGCTTAGTTACTGCTTGAAGGACAATCAAACAAACATATTTTTGCGATTATATGAGTGGCGAGTCAAAAATAAAGATACAGTAATTGAGCATTTACGATTTGGCGAGTTCATTTACCTGGTGCGATGAAGACTTATTAGGTATGCTATAAAAATAGATTCAATTTTAAATTTTTTTTTTGGATACATACAGTTTTTCGTATGTCTAATCAATATATACATAAGAAATTTTATTTTCTATACATATGTATATACATACATATGTGCATATTTTAGATACTTATCATTCACCAAAACAAACCAATGGTTAATCGATTGTGGGCTCTGTGTAGAGTGATTAGAGTTTATAATAGTTTTTATACACAAATCTCAGTTTTTTTTAAAATTTACTGCGTATGAGAAGTGATGTATTCCAGATATTTTAATTGTACAACAACATGTTTGTGTTACGAATTTAGCGGTAACATGTTTCCGACATGATTGTCTAGACATTTATTTACGTTTAGATAATAGACTTACGTTTTAGTCACTAAAATATTTTTTTTTTCTTTTAATTTATTTAGCAGTTTGGTACAAACCTAAGAATTAACTTGATTCGTGAAAAAATATGCAACGCTACATCTTCAATTTGATTGCACAAGATAAAGTCAAAAATGTTAACTAACAATATATTTGTTAAGAAAATAAATTCTATACATATAATAAAATTTGATGAATTTTTGTCTGTCTGTCTGTTTGCGAACGCATCACGAGAAAACCACTGGATAGATTTTGATGAAGTTTTGTATGATGATAGCTGGTTATCCGAGAGAAAATATGGTGCTTTTTACTGCAGGAAAATATCTCATCTCTGAGAAATCTACACCAAACGTTAAAACGTAACTAGGGACGAACCCGAGCGGAGCGAGGCTGGGTCGCTAGTCAAATTATATGTTTGAAACAATGATGCAAAGAACTTCGTGGAAATTATGAACATTATGAAACTACAAATTGGTTACATTCTTCGAAATGTATCGATTAAATAATAGTAATTTACATAATGAGTCCATCAAAGACTAGATCTGAATCATCGGAAAGCATGTGATTTCTAAGAAACTTTTGCTCTAATACAAATTAATGTCACACTTCATTATACGATTTTATTATTTTACTTCGAAGATTTTTTTTTAATATATCATATGTTTTCTATCGCACTTAATATACACGGTTTCATTAATAGAAGTCGAGAGCTAAGGACTTCTATACATATAATAAAATTGTAACTAAGCCGAATCCGTGCATTCAATATTTTTTGGAAAATTTTATTGTAATACACTTTATTATCGATACAGAGGCCGAATATATAGTTTGTAGAATTTTTGTATGTCTGCTGTCTGTCTATTACCGCATCACAGAAAAACCACTGGAGGGATTTTGATGAAATATGGTATGGTGATAGCTGGTTATCCGGGTCAACATGTAGGATACTTTTTAACGCGGGAAAATATCTCATTTTTGAGAAAAAAATACACAAACTGATATGTAAGAGTATACTAACATGTAAAACCTAAGAATTTGGTTCCTGGTCATCTGAACGGGGGCGTAGCTGCGGGCAATGCTAGTAGCCTATAAGGCATGACATAGGCAGCCTAAGGTCAGGCTACTAGCGTAAGAAATGAACGGGGGAAGGGGGTAGGTTTTAGGGGGAGAGGGGTTGTTATGTCGACCATAGTTGAACATATTTTGTATATCACTTATTGTAACGGGAAATAACTTGTTACTCAGTAAATTGCTTTACAACCACACAACCACTATGTCAAATGTACAATAATATCTCACATAGATTTATACTTTGCCTACACAAAACATAGATTTTATTGTTTTTCTATAGTCCATTAAATAAGATATGTCTTTTGTGTACGTAATACTTCGGTCGCGTCATTGTTAACAATGGTCTACTAGCAAATAGGTGGTTGCGTCATCCAGTTATTGTATCTCATAATTGTATGTATGTATGTTTGTTTGTGTGTATGTATGATCATAGTTCATTCCATTTTATAAACTTCTTCGTTATTTATAATACGTTACTGATACTTCTTACTGAGAATTATTTGTCTGTTTGTTTCTTTGTTTATTTGAAGTCTAATCTCAAAAAAGTCAGATTTGATTTTTGTTTATATTGCAGCCTTTTTATTGAGGAAGATTATAGGCTATCTAACGTCACGCTACGACTGCCAAAAGCCAACAGTAGTACATAATTAGGTTTCCAACGAGCTACTATTATTGTAAAAGTAAAGACATTATCCGATTAGTAAAAGAAATAAAAGTAAAATCTACCAAATAATAATAGTCAAAAATTTCTCTCTTTCTCTTTCTTTCACACCGTCCAACTTGAGGTATAAGTAAACCTTCACTCGGATTTATCCCTAGTTACGTTTTAATGTTTGGTATAGATCTCTCAGGTATGAGATATGTATTTTCTCGTAGTAAAAAGTATCCTATATGTTGACCCGGATAACCAGCTATCATCATACCAAATTTCATCAAAATCTGTCCAGTGGTTTTCTCGTGATGCATTCCCAGAGAGTTAGACAGACAAAAATTCTAAAAACTATAGATTCGGCCTCTGTATCAATAACAATGACTATTTCAATAAGATTTTCCAGAGAATATCTAATGTACAGATCCGACTCAGTTAGAATTTTATTATATTTATAGATAAAAAGTACCTTAAACTTGCCTTGAATTTTAAAAATAAATACTTAATGTAATTTAATTCGAAACGTTTTAATTAAACGTTTTTGCTTTTCAACAACGCGACGGTCACCTTTGAAAGTTAAATATGAAAAATAAAAAGTTTATATGGAACGTCCATGCAGACAAACTCCCGTACTTGGAAGTTGGCATGAAACTTTTATGTGGTCAATGGTGTTATTAACCGACTTTAAATAAATATAAATTAACATGATTATATAACATTATCTTTTTTAAATAACTGTCGTATCGTTAAATTATTATCAAAAAAACTTTAAGAAGACAAACCTTCACATCACTAGCTAAATGTATCATTTGAAAAAAAAATAGAATATTTAACATAACAAGAACCCATTTACTACGATGCCTATAGTTTTTACTATTGCAAAATTTTTTGCACGTTAACGTGTGTAGTTGCTTTTAACTCGTTCAATATAAATCACGTTATCCTCATGCCGTCTCGCTCGCACGCGACTGCATCGCGCTAATATAGTGGTATCATTCGGTTATCACAACTTGTTTGGACACGATGATTAAGATAGTATAATCAGCAAAGGATTCATAGATCTCGTGACATTGTGGTCAGTGGTTGTGACGATGTATACATGGATATCGCAGGTTCGATGATATCGTCCCGTTTTAGTATATAAATGTTTTTTTTCTATTAATAAGATAATTGTATTGAAATGAATATTTTTAAATATTTGTTTTTATTGAATACACCTGTACGATATTTAAATTATTACCTAAGTATATACCCCAGCTTAGGTGGGTTTCTATGTAGGTACCCTTTGTATTTATAATAATATATCCTATGTTGTTCTAGGTAATAGTCTATAATATGGTAGTAATTTAAAATTTCATCCAAATCGGTCTATCCCTTTCAAAGTGAAAGAGTAACAAACATACATACACACATAGAAACTTATGCATTTATAATAGTATTTTATGAAATAGTAATTTTACTATTTAAACCAAAAGTTCAATTTCATTTCAAAGCTCATATTTAGACAAATATATTTGAAAATATAACTGCGAAAGATTTGAAGAAACTTAACATAAATATTAACTTCAAACGTAGCGTAAAGTATATTTTATTACCAGTTTATTGACTAATTATCTTATTACTCAGAATAAATGAATAAATTAGTTTCAAATAACACTAATTCGATTATTTAGAACGCAAATGCTTAAAAATCTTTAAAAAATTACATGTGAATGAATTTTATATATTTGATGTGAGGAAAATCCAGTCCAAAATAAAATCGATCTTCTTTTTTTTTTTAAGTGCTACTATAAAATAAAAATATGTGTGTACTATACTACTGCAAGAGATTTTGTCCACGTATTTTTTCTATTTATCCATGACTAATCAAAATTATCCCCAGATATGTAAAAAGTTATGATTTTTAAGTTTTTCTTGACAAAAGAAGTTAAAAATTGTTGCTTAATATTTACTAGTGGTCACTCAGTGGTCGAAATCCGACCATAAATAATCATTATTGAATATTTAAGGAAAACATATATAAATAGAATTCACCTGTCTATATGAAAATAAAACAGTTGTCAATTTTTTATTGATAACTGAAAGCTCGTCAAAAGCTACTAAACAAAAAAGAGGAGAAAAAGGTACTGGACTGTTTCGTCTATATATAGATTTATTATATATAGACGTGTTTATATATAGATTTATTAAGCTTGAGGAGTGATTATAATTAAGGGGAAGAATGTGTACAATACTACATACTTACATTTACCTATTTGTCAACTGTATGTGTATTCAGCCCTTTTTAACGTCCCACTACTGGGCGCGGGCCTCCCTACAATACTAGGAGGAACAGGCCATAGTCCACCACGCTGGCCAAGTGCGGGTTGGCGGACTTCACATGTCTTTCGAAAACTTGCTAAGTTCTCTCAGACATGCAGGTTTCCTCACGATGTTTTCCTTCGCCGTAAGGCAAGTGGTAATCATGTTAGAAATGATTCGCACATGAAAATATCAGAAATGCGAAACCCGGGATTTGAACCCGCTTCACTCGGTTACCCAAGCAAGAGCGTTACGCAGGGCTATCACTGCACTTCAACTGTATAATATTCTAAAAAGTTTTAAAATATATACCAAATATTTTTAAACGATATGGTCATTTACAAATTTGTTCTTATCATTATTATACGATAAAATAGAGTAGTAACGATATAATATAATGTAACTTCACAAGTAATTAATGTAAATATTTGTATAAACTTCATATAGACCTACCTACCTTCTTCCTTAGATTATTCTTAAAAACTATACAAAATTCATGCAATTCATGATGAATGCGCAGTTTACCTGTACATGATCTGTAATATATATATATTTGTGCTACTCAGTAAGTAGAATAGAAGCTGCATCGTATGAAAAGTATAGGCTCAAAGCTGGGTTTGTCCTCATTTAGTCGAGTCAATCGAGCCCTTTGTTAAAACGTATGGCCATAATAAATGTATGATACATTAAACAATGAATTAACGTCAAACAAACTATCTAAAAAAACTTTTGCGGTTGGATTTTTATAAACATGCAGCATTGTTATTTTCACATTATCACCTTATATGGTGATTTTATATTCATGTAATTAACTCCTAAACCTTAAAAACAGACAGACGAATCAAAGACATACTCGTATAATGTACGTAAGTCAAGGTTTTATAGATAAATATTAAAGCTGACATAACATAGCCCTCATTAGTTTATCTTTTGTTTAAAATTGAGTAATTTGTTAGTGGAGCTGATGACACTATTAATATATATATATATATATATATATAATATATATATATATATATATATATATATATATATAACACCGGTTAACCTTCAAAAATACCGTAAATACGATCAACCATTTACTTTTTAATCTAAACATATAATAAAATTGTAAGTAAGCCGAATCTGTACATTAAATATTTCTTGGAAAATCTTATTGAAATTGACATTACAGAGGCCGAATCTATAGTTTTTAGAATTTTTGTCTGTTTGTCTGTCTGTGACCACATCACGGAAAAATCACTGGAGGGGTTTTAATGAAATTTGGTATGAAGATAGCTGGTTATCCGGGTCAACATATAAAATACTTTTTACTGCGAGAAAATATCTAATTTTTGAGAAATCTATATATACGTTAATACGTAAGTATCGTATAGTATAAGTGACTTGTCGCTATTTAGATATAATATTTTAAATTATATTGTTACTAAAATTTCACTTACGAAAGCTTCGAAAAATATATTTATATTATACTTTAAAAATAAAATATATACAATTAAAAATATAATTTATATTAAATCACACGTTTTTTTTCAGAACATAAATTAAGTCACCCCCATTAGTATATATATTGTATACTATATATAATAAAATAAAAATATTATTTTATACTTTATTGGCATTCCAATACAATAAATAAGAACCCAAACCATACATCATAGTATTTATTTTTTTATATAAAAATGTTAAGTGTAAGTGAATCAGAATGCCATAACTAGTAATGTTTTAATTGCCGATTAAATAAATGGTACAGATGACTCTTAGCTTGCCAATGCGCGGGCGCAAGCGCGATGTAGTTATGTGTGCGTCATATTATCACTGTTACACACAATGTTACTGCTAATATCTGGGTATTTTAGATTAAATTAATTAAAGTTTGTTAACATTTTATTATAGCATTAGTTTATATTCATAACATTCTATATTGGATTGGAAGAATTTGCATAAGGATTGTAATTTTTTGATTATTGTTAATGAAAACAACATATTTTTAATAAAATGTCAGATCTACATATTTAAATTGGTATTAAGATGCGAAAACAAAAATAGTATAAGAGATACATCTCGACAAGTGGCCAGTCCGGTCTTTCGCAATATTTCCCAAGCCGCGCGGTGACTGCAACGTCATACGTTGATTATTCATGTGTGCGAGCGACGCGGGGGAATCCCACCGTGCAAATTGTTAGCTTTATATTTAGGGTTCTTTGAAACTGCTTACGTTTGTGATAAAATTAAATTGTAACAGCTACATATGGGCGACAATGTTGAATAATCTCGATTGATCTCCTAGACTAATAGGTCAGGGAGAGACTAATATCAAACGTTCCGTAAGGGTCATGAATTCGACCCCGGTATGATGTTAATGATTACAATTGGCACAATTCATATGTTTTTACCAATTTTCTACATTTTAATGTAAATGTCTGTTTGTATAGATTGCAAATCTCCGTAAGTTCTACATTTATGTCTCGAAATTTTAACATTATATATGTTTATGTAAGTTTTATTTATTGACGACACGTTTGACTCAGTTTGTTGTGCTAGTACTTCAGTGCCAGCGGTCGCAGTTCGAATCCCGCTGAGGGCATTCATTTGTGTGATAAGCACGAATGTTTGTACTCCAGTAATAGGTGTTTAATGTTTATATTTATAATACGTATGTATATAAATACATATATATATATATATATATATGTAACTATAAAGTTATATAATTGTAACTATAAAGTTATATATGTGTAGTGTATCAACTATCTGGTATCCGTAACACAAGCCTCGTAGCTTACCATGGAACTTGACTAGAGAGTTTTTTTTTATTCTATCCATTTTGCTGAATCACTAGATGGCCTCACACTGCACGCTTCACTTCTAAAAAGTTTAAAACATTTAAGATTTTGAGATTAAGATTAAAAGAAAATTATTTATTCGAGAGTTTTTTCGCGTTATCTGTTAACGCGGGCGAGGCTGCGGGATAAGACTAGTCCGTTATAAAAAGCAGGTAGAAAATGATATCACGAACTCTGTTTCTTGCGCAAAGCAACCACTCGTATTTGTAAAAATATTTATTTATGCAAATTGCACACTAACAATGACTATATTACCTATATACAAAATTAATGCGAATTTTTTTACGATGTTGGAACTAGATTTTATGATAAAACACTTTAGACAAATTTTTCCCACTCAATGAATAGTAGGTACATATATCAATAGTCTGGGTAGCAACATGCGAGTTAACTTAGATTTGTTAATTTGTATATATGTTTTGTTAATTAGTATAAATTCAGTTTCATTTGTATTTTATTTTGTAAATAAATACTTTTAAGTTCTATTCAATCTGTATATATATATATATTTATATTTATATATATATTGAATAACAAAATTGATCTTGACTCTATTTCTATGTTCCCTTATAGTTTCAAAAAATACTCTTTTCTATAATACATATAATAAAATTCTACCAGAGTTGAATCTGTACATTAAATACTTTTTTGTAAAATTTTATTGAAATAGTCATTATTATCTGTCTGTCTGTCTGGGAACGCATCACGAGAAAACCACTGGACAGATTTTGATGAAATTTGGTATGATAAAATAGCTGGTTATCCGGGTTAACTATAGGCGGCTTTTGACTGCGAGAAAATTTCTCATCTCTGAGAAATCTATACCAAACGTTAAAACGTTAAAAAGTCTCCAATAAAACTATATCTTTGAGAAAATAATACGTTCGAAGATCATGTTTCTGTGCTCCTTTTTTTATAACATTTCTAAAAACTAGCCATTAGATGAATATTTGTATGTATTTATATTATGATATATACTAACTTTATTTACATATATAATTGTAAATATCTATATATAAATAGGCTAAGATAAAACAGTTCAGTAGTTTTTTACTCCTCGTTTATCAACCGATTTTCTTCTTTTTTTTTGGTTAGTAACTATTTAGTAAAATGTTGACCATCAGCGAACGCTACTTTATTTTAATAAAAAAAAAACATATTTACACATAAAGAAATAACTATTAATCATTTTATAGCAGATCTTTAAGAAAACAAACTTTAAGAAAGTCAATAGATGACGTCAAGTAATAAAATTAGAGACTATCGACTCTCCCTCGCTCCGCTCGGGTTCCTCCCTAGGTACGTTTTAACAGTTAGTATAGATTTCACAGAGATGAGATATTTTCCCGCAGCAAAAAATATCCTACATGTTGACCCGGATAACCATCTATTATCATAGGAAATTTCATCAAAATCTTACTACCAGTAGTTTTCCGTGATGCGGTCACAGACAGACAGAAAGACACAGAAAAAAAAATCTAAAAACTATAGATTTGGTATCTGTATCGATTAATAATGACTATTTCAATAAGATTTTGTAAAACATATTTAATGTACGGATTCGACTCAGAATTCGAATATATTTATAGACAGTTTACCTATAATTTTATGTTTCTCTAACATGTTAAGCGTGAATTCAAAAACATTTTAAATCAACTCTATCTTTTTGCTTTTTCTCTTGTTTCATCTTTGGATTTTGGAAAACCTAATATGCGTACTTCAGTAGATAACTAATATTATGTCAAACTATCTACATCAAGAATAATGTCTCTTTTTGTAAAAGATTCTTAATAAAAAGGCTATATAGGATTAAAAAAGAATTTTTCAAATCTGTCAAGCAGATCCATAGATTACGCTCAAGCCAACAAAAAAAATCGCTATAGCTAATATAGATATTAGTGTACTTCTTATGACGTTGTTTTGTACTACGTTATGTAGAAATGGAAACAATATATGTATGTCTTTACAATTTTACTTTTCAATAAAGGATAAACATGTAAAATTTAATTTTAATTTAAAACATTCGCAGTGATTCATTGCACGTGTACTTCAGAATGTTCACATAACACGTATTCATTTATTCCATGTTATTTTTTAGCAAACTAGGCCAAAAGTTCACTGAATTTTTCATCTCGACGAAAAACAAAGAAAAACGATGGTAAAATTCGTAAAAGACGCTCGACCCGGAAGAGGGAGTCTTACTAATCAATATAATAGGGCCACTATGAGAAAAAAATATATATAGCTGCCATCTACGCACAATTTTCCCACCAATACAATTCTAACTTTATTACAAGGGAATAAGGTCGATTAAAACATCTCCTTTGGAAACACGAGGCTGCCCTAGTTATAAATAGATTTTCACGAAAAGAAATGTTACAGGGACTTTGGTGCAAGCGTTACACAGAGTAATTTATTAAACAGAGAACTACAATTATATTTTAGGTTAAAATATTGTATATTATATTACTATTTATTATATAAATCTGTATTAGATTAATTTCCATCTCTATATCTCTCTCTCTTTTGTAAGTAAAAATATAACATTATGAATATATATTATAATAACATGTACGAAAATCAAACCCACGACTTACGCGTTAACACTCAAGTCAAAAATATTTGGCTAAATTAATATATTGTCGTGTATTTAAAGTATATTTCAAACTTATTGTTTCTCTGTTATTATTAAAATTAATTGAACTTATCTGGAAGCTAATTACGTACCGGATGGACGTATTAATTAGCAGTTGGTATATACGAGACTAATGATTAGGATTTCACGCCTGTTGCTGTAAATAAGGACAATATTTGTATAGAAATACATTTATAGTAGTCATTTATTTATTTTATGGTACGATCCCATTATTATAATACTAAAGACTGTAACATAGATGCAGAATTATAGTATCTTAAATTGTATTCTAATGAATTCTCAACATTAGTTGTTGCTTATTATAAGTGAATACAATTAATTATTAAAAGAATAAACAGTAGTAAATCTTAATACGGTATTTTTTTATTATTACCAAAATTTGCTAGGAACTGTAATCGAACCAACTACCTCCAGTGTAGAAGTCCCAGATCAATATATCAGCGTTTCTTTATACAAGACAGACAGCCAATTAAGTTAACTAAAATAAAATTAAAAATAAAATGCAAAAGTAACTAAATTAATTTATTGTAGCCTCTGTAATAGCCTACCCCGCTCTAATTTCCCCGGACCACACTCACAGACGCAATTAAGGAAGGAGGGGAGAAAAATGCGAGAAAAAATCGGAAGCTGCGACACGTGACTAGATGCTTCCCGGCCGTTGCCATGGAAACGGGGGTACGTTTATTTTTGTCTAAAGCGGGGGTGTGTTTGTAGAGCTATCGTTCTGTACGTCTGTATATACACTGTTACTGAAAATTAATTGTTCAGACAGTTTCATATGTACAGGAAATGCGTGTTGGAACTCTAGTCTTTATTATCGATACAGAGGCCGAATCTTTAGTTTTAAGAATTATTGTCTATCTGTCTGTCTGTCCATCTGTCTGGGGATACATAGCGAGAAAGCCACTGGATAGATTTTAATGAAATTTGGTATGATGATAGCTTGTTATCCGGGTCCAACATATGTATAGGATATTTTTTACTGCGGGGAAATATCTCATCTCTGAGAAATCTATACTAACTGTTATAATATAATAATAACGTGATATTACAATATATATTTCAGAATATACAGTTTTAACAGAAAAATTGTTTGTATAAATCTTCGGTTATTACATTTTTCATATTGTATACTTTTCTAGTTTAGTATCGTTCTCTTGCATATATAGCTTAGCCATTATATGTTTAATTACCAAAGTAATATTAGGGTCTAATTATGATAATGTATAGCAACTCGAAACGGGGCATACTCTACTTACTGTTACGCTCCACGTGTACACTCAGAAACGCAAGGCGGAAGCGCCCTTGAGATCGAAAAAATCTATACCATTGCAGGGAACCGCCCTACTGTTAGAAAAACTTTATTATAAACATAAACATATAAAGTATATTAAGTTAGACTAATTTATACCTTAAATTCGTCAAAAGGTACATTAGCCCTAGCTCTATGTAGAGACATACTGATGTAAGAACTTATCATAATATGTAACAAATATATATTTAATGTTAATATAATTAAATATAATACTAAAATTATTACAGAGCTCTAATATAAACTCAAAAAAATATTTAAATACACCCACATACTTACCAGTTCAATTTATACGGGTTTTTTTTCGAATAATGTAAAATTCTGCATCTCATTTAACTTAGATGTAAAATTTATTTTCAGATGTTTTATGCGATGTACTCTATTTTTTTTTATACAAAATGAGAACTGTAACAATATTTTTGGTACGAAAAGGGACTTTAAGATTAGTTTTTTTAACAAAGAAAACGTTCCTATCAGATAAATCTTATGTAGAGTCTACTGAGTAATAGTATTTCTTTGGTTTTTTCCACTTATACTCTTTGATTTATAACAAGTTTGTGTTTGATTCATATATTTACCTATATGGTGAGATCATCTGGGCAATTAAAAAAAACAGCATTATCCATACAAAATTATTAACCCCTGAGAGAACCTAACTATTATTCAGAAAAGACATGAAGTCCTCTAGTCGTATTTGCCCAGCGTAGTGGTGGACTACAACCTACTGCATTATGGCTTCAAGCCAAAACTGGGACGGTAAAAAAAAAAAAATATTATTTACTCTCGCTTCATCTGGTGAGTCCCTAGGTGCTTAATAGTAACCTATGTCTTAAGCTAGCATTCAAACCTATTTCTTCTTTTCCATTACATAATATACAGAAATCGTAAATAATTTAAAATATCTTATAACGCACACTTCGTTATTCTATAACATATATAGCTGCTAGTGGGGGGATATAAACAAAACAAAAGGTCACGGTGGAATAAAAACATCAATTGTATTATACTAAGCAAAAAAGAGCCTTCGTTTTTTATACGAAAAGACCATTTTCATTAATGACTTAAATATCAAATACATCAACATTTGCAATAAAAACTATAAATTGTTAAAAATAACTTTAAATTAATTTAGCGAATAAGACAAAGGATTTCGTTACCTAATTATGTTTTACAGTAGAGATAATATCTAACAAGCACTCTATTAGTCCGGAGATAACAGGATATATGTACCTACGAGTGTCTCTATATAGAAAATATTTGGCAATTCTAATTGTAATTTGAAGAAAATAATCGAGTTATTTTCAGAAAGGTATCATAAAATCGGAACTCTACAACTTGTATGTTTTATTTGCTTCGAATGAACTCACGGCAAGTCAAATAAATGTATATAACGAATATAGTATGTTCATATATTCCAAGAATTATTTAACTACCAACCAACCGGTTTCAACGAGATAATACGCTTCAACTTAACTCAACTTCACTTTACAATGCATTAAAATTTAAGTATCTATAGCAATATTTTTATTTTTTACTGTATAAGTATCAGTAATGATTAATGTAATCATCTAAATTAATGATTAAATATCTTTACTCTACCCCATTTAAAGACTATGATTTTATTAAAGTTTACAATTTTTATGGGTACTTTTTTTTATAGAAACCAATTCGACGCTCAAAAAAGTGTACTTTAGAGATAGAGATTATTATAAAAATAGAGTTAAATAGATTATATGTATTTAAGAGAGATAATATGATGTTATTTCGTGATATATTTAAATATATGTTTACAAATATTGAATATATAGGCTATAACTTCCATTGAAGTATTTTATAATGAATCGCATTGCAAAAATAATAAATAGAAATTGAACTCTAAGTATATAGAGATAAAGGTTACAAATTGCTAGACGCTAAATAAATCACAGTATTAAACCAACATAACCATGTACTAATTACAGTTATTTAAACGAATATAGACTTTAAATATGAGATTTTAACAGTCAAGCCGACTGCATTTAGATTGTATAAATGTGAGAATCCACCGAGGACAAAGTTAAATAAGCAAGGTGAAGGTAAACTATAAAAACATGTGCTGATGCATGAGAACACTTTAAATGAACATAATTTGCTTAAATTTTATTTTAGTAACAATTCAATAAAAGCCATTATGGATAAAATAACAAAAGATATATGTGTTTTTTTTGCATCCATTATGTTATATTTATACTAAAAAACCTTAGAAACGTACGTGTGTAAACAAATAAATATGTTTTATTTTATATTAATGTAGAGCATTAAATGTAATTACTATTACATGCTCTACAATTTTGCAAATTGTTTATCAATATTCGCTCGTATGTTTGGTGATTTTCTAAAAATACAGTTATTCAAAAATATTATATAAGTATTGGTACTGTCCATAGAATGTATTAACTTAAAGTTATCTATTTTACTAGAAACCAACATACTAGCGTAGATTAATATAATTATGTTAAGATAAAATATAACAACGTGTTTCCTGTTAGAAATTGTCTCGTGTTTAATTTAAAAACGTGCAAAGAAAATCACTTGCGTGACGCTATCATAATAAGAATAACCTAGCCCAACGATTATTTTATTGCAAGCACAGAATAATAAAGATAATGTATGAAAAATTCAGGTAAATTAAATAATGTTATATAAATAAGCAAAAACTAACATTAGATATGAAGACTTCCAAGTCATTATTGATGCAAACATTTCATTTACAAGGAAGGTGTGAGACATACACCTAGTCTAATCTCAACACCAAAAAAATTGAAATTGGAGATCGAATTATAAGAATTTAAGTTATTGAATAATAATGAAACATATAAGTCTATTGACGAAATATTTAATATCATTTTATGTTCAAAAGACCAGTCTGTAAAGTCACATTGGCAGGTTTTTTGGTCTGCGAAGGTCAGTTTTGAAGACGCTTACAAAATGCATTCGCAATAAAAACTTGAATGCATTCAGTGATTAATGTTTTTTAATATAATTTTAATAATAATAATAATCTGGTGTGTATCATATTTAAGATTTGAGCATATTTTGCTCATTATTTTATGTTAAATAACTTTTATAATAGATTTTAATACAACACGAATCTGCTACTGTTTATTCTTTTTGTTAAATTGTAAAGAATATTAAACATTACAGTTTCAGTTTCAAAATCCTGTGTATTTAAAGATAAGATTGAAATTGGAAGTTTTATTTATATGATCAATATTTTGCTATTTCCTATATATAATATATACTAAGCTACATCGCACTCTTAATTAAAAAAACAATCAAGGTAAGTGCGCAGAATAATTGTAAATAATCTAATTGCAATAATGTAACTCAATTAAGATTCTCGACAACATTTAACACTTGTTCGTTTAAACGTGAAAGGAATATCCATTTATTGGCAACAATTGACACTAATTGTTCTAAATCTTGAATCATTTAGAAACTGAGTCTGAAAACATGTTTTTTTACCATTTATTTATTTATCATCAATCATATTAGAAAATGAAATATACTATTGGACCTAGAATTACTACTAGTGGAATACAAAACATTTAATTTTGAATTATAGCATATGTAACTTTAAAGATCAGTATGGGAACATTATGTTAGATACGAATAAGTATTTTTTTATATTTATTTATATCATGTAGATACCTTTCCCTGTGTTATATAATTATCCATGCATCATGTTGTCACAATGTTATTGTTTATCGATGTCTTATCGCGTGCTCTAAATAGGAAACTTAAAAATAAATACGCATTAAATAAATCTAAATATAGACTATCTAGCCATTTTAAAATTCTATGAACTACTCATATAGATACGAGTATTTTAGTTATTGTTACTTAGTAATTATTTAATCTTCTCACTAATATATTAGTTTTCTCAAATGACTTAATTTTGTTGTTTTGAAATATTTCTTAAACTATGCAGGGTTATTATTACTGTGAGTTGCAATAAAAGTACATTTAACCCACTTCTTATAGATAAACGGTAAACTTCCTTAAGCAACATTTTATAACATATTTCAAATAGTTATCCGCATTTTATTAATAGAACTCATCGTATAAATCAGTTTTATACGAGTATATACATAGGTACATCTCTATCTTACAAAACAATGGTAAAGCCTTCAAGCGTTAATGATCTGTGTACTAGCATTGCCTGGCTGTAAAACTGTTTATTATACCCACGTGTCTTGGACGTGATAAATTATGGATGAGCCGCAAATATACGAGATGCATCGGCAAATGCTCATGTCAAGACACGTTTTACTCCATTATTGTAATTATAAATTGTACATACCTAAACTTTCCTTGTGGGTGATCCTCCCATTTGATGATGGAGGGGCAGTACCTTTCATCAAGCAAAAGATTCCTGAGAAACTCCGGCACGGATACGCTTCGGGGACGCTTGCATACTTTTCTGCCAGTTCCTTTCGGTCGGCCGGGAGGTCTTTTGAACATTTTCCGCTTTTCTTCTTCGTCTCCAGATTTACTACCGTCACTACCGTAAGAACACTCCGGTGAAGCGGTATCCGATAAACGGAACGCATCCTCAGCATCGTCGCTGGAGTCAGCGGCCTGTAGCAAACTAACGTCATTCGGCTTATAATCCGACGCGTATAACCTGTTTTTGTGATCTAAAGAGTCCAAATCCAACACTGTCTGCACTGGCTCGTGACTTGGATAAGTTTCACTCTCTGTATATCTGAACAATGACGAGTGTCGCAGAATTTCTTCATTTATGCGAGCGTGTAATTTGTCATAAATCACGTCTGCAATCCTTCGCGACTGGTTGCTATCGACGCTGGGATGCACCATTCTTTGAAAGATCTCGTCCCGCCTCATATGCCGAAGTTCGGCTCCGGAAACTTTGAAATTGTAAAATGGCACTTCATATTCGCTAAACCCTTGCGTCATGGCACAATCTATGATCCAATACGTGGTGTCATCTGGAGACCAGTCGATAACGGCTTTGTACTTCCAATCCTCCTGTCGAGTTTCGCGGGAACTGACGAGGTTGTGATACACATTTTCCGTAGTTTCAATCTCTGGCTCGGCGTACATATCGTAGTTGTTGTAATAATTCCCGTAAATGTAACTAGGGTTTCCTTTCTTGAAAACTTGGAAGTCTTCGAGGCGCGTGGGCGCCGGTGGAGTGGGAGGGAGAAGAAAATCGCACATGCTTTGGTCGTAGGGACGCGCGTAGTCGATCATGGCGAGCGGCACGGCCGGCAGATCGCGACGGAATGAGCGGCAATCTATGGAGCGCGGTATTCATACGTACGATATCCAACGTTGTTTGTTTACATGAACTCCCCGCGCGGCTGCGTAGCGTAGTGCCTCCTTGGTACTACGATGTTTATGTGTAGATAGTGTTTTTATCTACATGAAATGTGTGTTGATGATCCTTAAGCAACTATGTAGGAATAAAAATTATTTTGAAATCATGTTACATACAGAAATTAATGAATAACACTTTAGTAATAATGAATTAATATAAAAGGTACTTTTAAAAAATTATATATTATCTTTAGTAATATTCTGTTGAAAAATTATTTTAATTACCTATACAACTGATGAAACGTTATTCTTATTTTTTATTTTTATAAAACTGACTCTCTTCGCTCGGGTTTGCCTCTGGAAAAACAAAAACAAAGCTATCCCACGGGAATTGTACATTTTTCCAGGATACAAAGTAGCCTATGCGCTATTTCAGACTATAATCTATCTCTGTGCCTAATTTTATCCAGATTCATTCAACCGTAATTGTAAACTTTCACATTTAGTAATATTAGTAAGATTATCTTACTATGTCGTATTGTGTGATTATTAATTGATAAAGAAAGAAAAAATATTTAAAATATATTTTCTTTCGATACTAAAATACAAAAATATTGTTTTTATTAATAAAATAATGTTATATCATTCATCAATTTGTAAAAAATATCCTTCAAAGTAATAAACAATTTTTTTATAGTTAGTTTTATTACACAGTTGATCTATAAGTATATATTATATTTCTATTATCTTAGTATATATTATAATGCTTCTGTACGAGTGTTTGTTAACCTACTCCTCCTAAAGGACTGGACAGATCTAGATGAAATTTTGTGTGTATATTTCAATGGGCTCCTGGATGGTTTGAAAACACAAATGGACCCAGTAGGTGGAGCTGCAGTCGGTGTGTCACAAACTTTTCATAAAAGACTCCATTTTCCGAGTAATGAATAAATTTAAATTGTTGATTAAATAAAATAAAAATCGAAAAATGTGTGTATGCATGTTTCCTATGAACTCCGAAACAGCTGGAGCGATTTTGATGAAATTTTCAGGTAATCTTGAGATTGGCCCAGCGGATGATCCTGTGAATTTTGTTAGCGATCGGAAGTTTGGACGCGAGCGAAGCCGCGGGTATTGCTAGTATATTATTATATATATATATATTCTAGCTTTATTTTTCTTCTTTTTTAGTAAGACAAAATATTGGTTACAGATAAAAATTTTAAAATGATTTCAAAAAATGTAAAAATATAATGCACATGATGATCTCATCGTAGATATCTATCTAAACACTTATATAGATGATAGCTGTAAAGGATTCGAATAGTCAGGAACAAAAATCTAAATAAATCCGCGAAAAAATCCGAAAAGGTTGGGAACGCACGAGAAAACCACTTGACAGAATTTAATGAAATTTGAAACGATGATAGCTGGTATATTTATATATATTCTCGATCTCGGAAACGGCTTGAATGATTTTCATAAAATTTAGTACACAGGGTGTTTCGGGGGCAGTAAATCGATCTACTCGTAGATTAGTCTTATGTCTGAGAAAACGCGTGTTTTCGAGTTCTCATGCAGTTTTCTTTTGCATTATTCCACGCAAAATATGGTCGTTAATTTGCACGCTCGGGTATAAGCATCGTGTTCAAGCGGCAAAGGTGCAAGATCAACCAATACAGGTGTCCAGGTTCGAATCTCGGTCGCATACAAAGTTTTTACTTTTTTTAATATTTATTCAAGTTTTTAGTTTAAAAAAAAAGACGCATGATTGACAATCATAGTTGTCCAGGTTCGAGTCCTGGTCGGATACAAAGGTATAAGTTATTTTTTTTTTGGTGTTTATACAAGTTTTTAGTTTTTTTTAAAGAAAATTGTACTGCTTAACCAAAAACTCCGAGCAAAGCTCGGTGGCCCAGGTACTGTTAATAAATTTAAATACTGTTAGGCATATTTTGAAAATGACATGAAGTAAAATTAAATCCAATCCGATGAAAGTACCGTGGAAATCCGTATAATATATTCTTTCGATAAAATCCTAAAATTTCAAGACTTTCAGACCAAATCCGTGATAGTTTCACGTTTTAGGTGAATTTTGTGAACCCAGCTTACACCTACTAGAGCTCGAGAACCCACTCGGGTCTGGTCGAAAATCGTAGCACACCATCGTTTACTAGTCACTATACGCTACGCTTTTAAACAGCCTACCAGCAAATTGTAAGTAGAAAAAATCTTATCAAAACCTTCTTTCTTCTCACAGGAATATTTTACTAAATAAAAGTATCATATGTGCTAGTCTAGATTCTAGAACATGGCCTACCAAATCAAATATCAAACTTAACATTTACAGTACGGTAGATAACACCACAGATCATATAATACTATACTAGATAATACTACTTACTATTTAGACAGTGGTAGCCCAGTGGTAACGTGCTCGCTAAGGAAACCGATTGAAGCGGGTTGAAATCCCGGTAGTCGCACCTCTGACATTTTTATGTGCTATTCATTTCTAACGTGATTACCACTTACCTTACGGTGAAGAAAAAAAACATGAGGAAACCTGCATGTCTGAGATAATAAGTCTTCGAAAGACATGTAAAGTCCGCCAACCCGCACTGGCCAGCGTGGTGGCCTGATCCCCCTCGTATTGAATGGAGGCCCGAGCCCAGCAATAGTATGTTAAAAAGGGCTGAATAGATACATATATATGTACATATATACTACAGACACTATTTATAAATGAATCGTGAAAGTATTAACTTTCTATCATACGAATACGAAACACCAGTACATATTTACTGAGTATAGCGTGAACCCATCTATGATGGGAGCTTCTATACTAAAGTAGAAACAATAAACGAAACATACATTACCTACTAGCTATAATATAACAACTAAGTTATTTAAAACAATTATAAAGCACTTGAACTCATACAATTACAACAAAAGCAGAGCGAAGTGATAAATCGGTTTGACGTCAATCATTTTTTCCGTTTTCCCAATATGTAATAAAATAGGATAAATTAAATAAACTAAATAAGGAAACACTCGACATATACAAATATGGAATATTTAATAAAATTAAATAAAAATGTCATCGAGGTGCAATGGATAATGACAGACATACGAGTAGGTCTTATATGCGGTAGGTGGTAAGTTCGCTTCCTGCTTAAGGGCTAAGGCAAATATGCTTGCTTACTTATTATATCAGTGATTATTTTTGCCCTGGAGCATTTATAGTCTCACCTGCCTTAAAAATCTAATAGGTTTATAATCGTACGGAAGCAGAATATTAAGTTCATGATTAGACCAAAAGGTTTATTGGAGCTTTTTGTAAAGAATATCTTAGGACGAAGTATATAAAAGTTAGATCACTATCTCCAAGAATCGTGGTATTGAAGTATGAGACAGACTCAGAAGGAGGCTAAAATGCCTCATGGTTTTGAATAATATCTCAATACACAGCATGTTCATGTTGCTTGAAAAGCGGAAAATAAACATAAGTAATATTCTCTATTTATACTGCAATAATGAGATTCAACAAAGTAGTAGCAGTATCTACATTTAAAGCTTCTTTGTTCAACAATCTCTGTAATGACCAAACAGATAGAGAACTGCAGCATATTTGGAATACTGCATGTAACTTGGAATGTGCCGATATATAAATAATTATAAATACAATCTGTGTTTTTTCTGTAACATAATGTCAAATCATATTCAAAGCATTGGTTTTCTCATTGGAGTCAGTCACTCATTGGAGTACTAAACAGATTACTTAGAATCCTGCATTTCTTTTTTTGACATCCCTATTTTTGCTCCAAGAAATTAATAATCCATTCAGAAGATTTTCATCATAATCATGTTCATTAAAATAAAATTGTAACTTCAATAGGTAATTTCATAAAATATTTAAAAATAGATTTAGGAAGGATAAAATTATACTATCTTGTGTTTGAAAATAGTTATTCGCTTTTGAAAGCTTTGATTAGGAAGATTTGTTTTATAGAGTTAGATATAATGTTATTGTAAGTATTTTTTGTAAAATATTATATAAGATTTAGTTTTAAATACATGAAAATTCTTTTTAGTTCAAATTTTTCAATTAAAATACTTTAATTACTTTTTTTAGGATTTTTTCAGATTTAATTAGTAAGAAAAATAGGTACAGTGCTACTATCTATCAATGACATAATATTTTACTTAATTCTATTTCACTTCTAAGATAGAATCTACTAGCATCTTCATCATATCCAGACTATCGAGTATCCATTCATTCTAATTTCTCACAATTATACCGCGTAAAGGGGCGAGATACCAAATTAGTATAGTTACTTTTTTTTATTTATTTATTATAAACTTCCAGGACTTCCATAATACGTTTAATGTACTATTTAAATTTTTGTATTGTTAAGAAAAAACCAAAAAGCTTTTTTTGGATAAAGCGGGGGTCAGGCATGATTTTGGCTGTAGATTAAATGTAATGTGCGAGAAAATCCGCTGGCAATTATTAATAAATAATTATATAAGTAGTACCTGATGTTTCCGTAGTGTCGTGTCTAGCGATTAAGTTATTTCGCCTCATCATTACAAAACAAGGTCATATGTGACTCAAATCATTGGAAAAACAAACATTAAGCTTCCCTAAGTTGGTCCAATGCTGGATTACCAATTAGCAATATATAGTCCACATATAATATGGGCTTTGGTAATGCTAAACTCTTAGTATCTAATTCTTTGGAATCTTTTTTTTTTAAATCAATCAAAAATCAGATCACATGTTTCGAAGATATCGTGTGACATACATACAATACACATTTCAATATAGGAGTACCACCTGTACTTTTTTAAGTCTGTAACACCATAGGTTTTAATTTATTCCTAGAATTTATAACCTATTAACACTTGCGTGGAGCCCTGAGATATATATTAGAGCCGTTTACGAGACACATAAAATATTTGTTTATATAAATACAAGAATTGCTCATTTAATATTATAAGACGGGATATACGACTTGCGACTCTTGTTACCATATAGCAGTAGCCTATGTGATCCTCTTATCTATATATGTTTCAGCGTGAAAGACTAACAGACATGCAAACACATCCAAAGCTATTTATAATTATAATAATAATATAATAATAATCTTTAATTCAGGCAAAAACCCATAATTACACAGAGAAAAGCATTTAAAACTAAAACACTTACAATTTATCTATTCTAAGAGTTAGTAATACAAAATACTTAACCTATGTTAGCTTAAGAAGAGAAAAGGAAAACAAAAAAAAACAACTAGATTGCCCTACGTGCTAAGGCCACACCACAAGCATGAGACCCGTTTAGGTCCGCCTCGTGGCTATGTGAACCCTATTCCATTGCCTCCAGAGAGGGCTGTCCATCTTGACCGCCAATGTGCCAAGGAGGGTGTTTGAGCTGCTCACTAACCTGCTTATTCTGGACGCGGTACGCTTGCGTATGATCGCGTAAAAATCGTCCACACGCGCCTCCGCAAACATTGCCGACGCACTGCAGTGTCGAGGCTTTCTCAGCACCGCCCTCAGCACATTGTTGTACTGTACCCGCAGGGCACTGTAGGTCCGCTGCGTGTAGTCCGTCCATAGGTTGCACGTGTAGAAGGACTGGCAAAAGGCTTTAAACAAGATTAACTTTACTTGTGTCGTACAACGTGCAAATCTACGGGCCAACATGTTGCCCCTGACCGACAGCGCCCTGCGTTCACGTTCTATGTCAATACTATCATCCAGGCGTTCGGTTACAATATGCCCTAGGTACTTGAACTCAGCTACTTGCTTCAGGGGAGTCCCACATAGCTGAAAACATGGCTTGTAATTTAGTGGTTTGTTCTTTCCCCTGAAAGTCAAGACTTCACTCTTTTTGGAGTTGTATCTGAGTCCATTCTCCTCCGCATATTCTTCACAAATTTTTATAAGCTTTCTTAGTCCACTAACAGAGGGGCTCAGCAGAACCATGTCGTCCGCGTAACTAAAATTGTTCATAGCTACTCCGTCGATGGAGCAACCGACACCGGCTGTGCTGAGCCTCTCTATGAGCTGGTTCACATAAAGATTGAACAGCCTGGGTGATGTCAGCCCTCCCTGCCTCACTCCACACGCCAGTTTGTATGGATCACTAAGGGTGTCACCCCACCTAACCACATTAGCCTGATTACCGTACCAGTACTTGAGCAGTGAAATTAGTTCCGGTCTTAAGGTACTTTCCTTTTCAAGCTTTTGCCATAGAATTTTGTAGGACACGAGATCAAATGCTTTGGACAGATCCAAAAAACATGCATACACCTGGGTTTTTCTGTCCGTGTAGTACCTCACAGTCTGCTTGAGACACAGTATTGCGCTCTCAGTTGATAGTTCTGGCCTGAAACCGAACTGCGCATCGTGTATTTTGACTGCCTTGTTTAATTGTGTGTCAAGCAGGCTGTCCAGCACCTTAGCTATGATTGTAGCCAGGGATATCGGCCTGTAATTGGTTCTATCCGCCGCATCTCCCGTCCTATTTTTGATGATTGGCACGACTACTGTCATCATCATTGCATCTGGTAGGTAACCATCGCCAATACATAAATTGTAGAATGACATAAGTACTCCAGGTAGGTGCACCCCCGCATATCGTAGGTGTTCGACGCTAAGGCCATCATGTTCAGGTGACTTCCCACGTTTCATATTTTTTATCGCGTCTTTAACTTCATCGATATATTTGCAGGTATCAGTTTACTCCAGTTTTACGTTTGAATTGAACCGGTGACCTCCTCATAATAACAACAAATGTACATATAATTACTATGTGCAATGTGACAAAATTACTCGTTATAGTGGTTAATTGAAAAAATACTTTCCACTACGTCATGACAATGTGTCATTGGATTATTGTGTTTTAGCGTCGTCCAGACATTTTGACTCCTAGAATAATGTGCAATGATGCAATAATGTATACTATTTACAACCTCTTTACTTAATTGACACCATACAAGGATACCGTTATGTATTGCTAATTTAAAGATGGGCCGAATGTGGCATGAATCGAATAGGTAACTAACTTTAGCCGAATATTCGGTGAGAAAAAAAATCGGCCGAACTTCTGTTCAATTTCACCGCGCTTTCTCATAAGTGACACATCATAACCATTTAATAATTAAAAATAATCTGAGTGTTTAGTTTGTGAGCCATAAACGTGTTTTTTTTATTCAATTTACAAATTTTAATTAAGATGTTTGTTAGAAAAATAGTAAGTTTCTTTCATTTTCTCTATTTAATTAGACAAAAACTTAAGAAGAAAAATTAAGAATAACTAACTAATTTAATTATTTTTTTTATAACATACAAACATGTTCTTAACTAAAATAAATGACCATAAGTATATAAAATACTTAATTTTATTTTACTGTTAAGACAGACATGCTTTTATTAATTTCAGTCCAAATAGTGCTAGTAAGTTTTTTTTATAGTGCCAAATGTTCGGCATTCAAACCGAATTTCGGCCGAATGCCGAAGTTCGGCTGAAGCTGCTGAAATTCGGTTAAACCGAATGTAAAACGAATTTCATCCCACCTCTAATTGCTATACTACAAATAAGTTGCGAAAATTTCTCAATTATTGACATAGCCTTACGTTTTCAGATGAGCCGTTTTTAATTTAAGAAAATCGTCTAAGTCATCTTAATATTCTTGCCCCTTACGCCATATTAGATATTCCCTTAACAAATTAGGTACTTATTTGAAACATGTTTAAAAATATTTTACTCTAAATAAGGTCAAGTAGCAAAACATGATAATTTTCTATTAATAATATTAATCATTCTGATTAAACACGCCATATCAGATTTACTACAACTAGCATGTTGGTCCAGAGGCTAGCTTAAGGGATCAGATCACTAGGTCTTGAGTTGGAGTCCTAAGTGGAAGCAAAAACTAATTGGATTTTTTGCTAGAACTTCTAGCAACAATCCGGATTATGAAAGCTTGTAAAGTACGTGTCTCGGAGAAATCTCGTGGTGGACTCTTATGAGCCCCCCACACCACAGCAAGGCGAACATATGTACATCGGTGGATAAAAGAGTTTATCTGCCCTCTGAACTAACTTATAATTTATCAATATTTTCATTTGATATACATATATATTGTATAATTTATTCAGGATTGCTTGTATATATTTAATATTTATGTAGATTACATGTAGCACGTAGCATAATCATCAAGATTTCTATGCATCTTACCCTAATATTGTGATATTATAATGTTATATATTCTATAGAATTAATTGCAATTAATTTAAAATGTATGGGAATCGCATATGTAATAATTTTATGAATCTATGCCATAACTATGCAAAAATTATCATTTTGATACAATTGTTATAATTTCTTAGAAGTAATAGAAGTAGTAAGCCATCTTATACCTACCAAAGGGATAGGAAGAGAAATTCAATGAAATAAAAATGATCAATTCTGAATGAAAAAATATTTTGTAAGTAAAAAATACAAATGAAATTCCTAAGAATAACATTATTCATAAATAAATTCTTGAAACTGGCATCGACTTGTCATCTGCTCGCTCCCATCGACCCAGTATTTTTATAAACAACTAACGACTCACCCTCGCGTCGCCCGGGTTCGTCCCTAGGTTGATTCCCCATACAAATGTTCATTGGCATTTTCACCCCCATAAAGGATAATTTTGGAAGTTAAAAATATCCTAAGTCCTCCCCACGGTCTCAAACTATCTTCTTACCAAACTTCATCTAAATCGGTCCAGTAATTTTTGAGTTTATTCGTTACAAACATATTAGAAATACAAATATTTCCTCTTTATAATGTTAGTGTAGGTGTAGATGTATGTCTTTCCAACAGAATCTCAGATTTTCAAATGAGTATCTGTAATAGTTCTAACCTATGTCTAAGAATAGAGCTAGACCAATGAACTGTACTGCTGTACTCCTGAAAGTCGTGCCGTGTGCCGCTTTGCTAGTTACCTTTGTATTTGTAATATTGTATAAATATATCGCCATTTCTTAGCAAATTTTGTTGAGTATTAACACTACTATGTCTCCTGCTAGGCCATAGTCTATCTGTGTAATTTACAAAAAATCGGTACTGCCGTTTTTATATGAAAGAGTAAACAAACAAACACATGTACACATACGTACCTAGCTTATACAATATTAATGTGATAAACTACACGAGTAATGCCACGGGCATGAGCTAGCACTATAATGAATACTATTTTTTTGGCGAGGGTAATACTTGAACTAAATTAAATGGTCACATAATTAATTTTGTTGTAACGATATCATATAAATTATTATAGAGATTATAATTTTATATGTAAGTAAAGCGAGAAATTTATGATAAGAATATAATATTTCCCATAAAGCTGATATTCCACTAAATAGACTTTGCGGAAGAATACAACTACAAAAGTAAATTCTCGCTTTGCCAAGTATGCAATACTAACAACGATTCACCTTCGCTTCGCTCGGATTTGTCCCAAGGTGATTGCTTAAATTGACATAACTCTTTATTTATGAACAGATTGAAATAAAACAAATACTAAATGTTAGATGAAGCTTACCACAATACATTATTGAAAACCGCACCCAAATCGGTTATGCCGTTTCTGAGATTAATACGCACAACGCGCACACAAACAGACAAACACACAAAAATCCTAAAAACCATTGCGTTAATAAAGACCTCCAATAATAGTTTTTCTCACATATATTCCATGTACAGACAGCGACAACGTTTTTTATCAACAACATTATCTATACTATAATAAAACAGTAGAGGTCGAATGTCTGTACATAGCAAAAAAATGCTAAAAACCGAGTCATGGGGATGTAAGAAGACAAATAGAACAAATCCAGTTTTCAACCGACTTCAAAAAGGAGGAGGTTCTCAATTCGACTGTATGTTTTTTTTTTTTTTTTTATGTTTGTTACCTCAGAACTCCGTCATTTATTTACCGATTTGGACAATTTTTGTTTTGTTTGAAAGGGTATACTTCCAGATTGGTCCCATTTAAATTTCAAAAAAAAATACCACCCCTAAGGGTGGAAAAACAACTAATGATGAATTTAACCTACTTCTAATTGTCATATTGACTTGAAACTTTGCAAGTATTTCTATTTCCGTTGATAGTACAGTGGTTCGGTGTTGTTGACCTGATCTGATGGCAAGGCCAGAAGGTGGATAGGTGGAACTCTTCAACGGCTAATAGTAGATACTTTGAGTTTGGGCTTATTTTGTTTGATTTGACAAGCCTAACACGTTAGAATCCTTACTTTGCTACTACTGTCTACACTAAAAAGGGAAAAATAAAAACCGACTTCAAACAAAAGCACTAAAAAGTAAAAAATAACTGATTGGTAGTTTTCATTTACTATACATACCTAATCAAATATTTTCGAAGTCGGTGTGCTTTGGCTAAGTAATTAAAGCCTACCTATTAAATACATACCTAATCAAATATTTTCGAAATCGGTGCCAGCCCATACAAAGCAATTACTATTAATGTTTTTCTAGAGGTGAGCCCGAGCGAAGCGAGGGTGAGCCGCTAGTCCTTAATAAGTTTTGTCATAAAAGTCTGTAGCTTTTATTCATTCCCCCAACGACAGCGGACACGCCGGCGTTACAGTTAACAATAGATTTCTTAGAAATTTAATTAATTTCTTAGAAATTTACCTGGAGGTGTTAAAGAGTTGGTACTTTGAATGTTATTCCATTCTAAACGGCCTATAAACTTTCTGCCATATATTGTATTATGTTTATGGTTTCATATCATTAGGATATGTGGGCAGTAGTACTTGGTAGTATTAGGTCACGTGCTAGCTTGGAAAACCGTTCCTCGGTGTTGGGTTCAAACCCGGGTATTACACCTCTAAGCTTTGTATGTGCAAATTATTTTGATCATGATTATTACTTACATTACGGTGAAGCAAAAATTTTGAGGAATCTTTCATGTCACAGAGAACCTAACTATATTTGAAAAGATATGTGAATTCCGCCAATCTGCATTTAACCAGCAACGGTGGACTACGACCTGTTCCCAGCATTGATGGTCCACGAAGCCCGTGCCCACCAGTGGGAGGATAAAAGGTCCGAATTATTATAGAAATATAATTATTACATGCCATACCATAGCATCACTTATCGCTGTATTTAACATGGAAAGTAAGCTTCACGCATTTTTTACTACTTTTATCTACACGTGTATGTGCTAATGATATTAATATCAAAAAATTAATTATTCATAACGAAGCTGGCGTTACGCCGGCTGACCGGATGCTCAGTACGTTATCAAAGTCAGTTTACTTGTTTTGTTGGTACATACAAGTAAAACTCGATGGTTCACAAGTTCATATAATATTAAACGAGCTATTCTTGTACATATACATATGTAGCTATATACATTTATTTCGTGTACCTTGGAAAGGGATGTAACGATTTGGATAAAACTTTGTATTTTGATGAGATTTTGCTTTTTAAGATTATGTATATATATGTATGTGTCTTTTCTGAAAAAAGGCAATTTTATAACTTTTTCGAAAAATGTCGATGAAAAGCGATGCTCGATCGAGGTACTATTATAAAATTAAAGTATAATGAGTCATATTTAGTTATGTATATTGAAATTACACGTTTGTCGGTAACTGTGTACGTGTTGACTTCACTGGTATTAGTATGTAACACCTCCGGCATAGTTTACTTAACTGTTTCGCCCTTAAGAATCGTAGGCTCTTAACTTATAACCTTCCTAAATAAATAGGCTATGAAAAGCAAAGCGTATTTTTTGATATTAGAAAGAAAAACATTGGTTGGGACATATACCCATTAATCCACATAAATATAATAAAACTATCAAAATCTGTCCAGTGGTTTTATCGTGATGCGTTCCCAGACAGACAGGCAGACAAACAAACAAACAGACAAAAATTCTAAAAACTCTAGATTCGGCCTCCGTATCGATTATAATGACTATTTCAATAAGATTTACCAAGAAATAATATATAGTTTCGACTCAGAATTTTATTATGTGTAGGTATAAATATCATTACTACCAATAAGTAAGGGCAATGGGTATTTTCGTATAAGTACGTGTGAACCTAAACGACAGTCTCTTATGAAAGTTCTTAGTACGTACTTAATTTCATTCTGTGCCATATAAAGAATTTTAACTTTACGTATTTAATATTTGTTATATTGGCAGTAAAGCATCGGTAAACTCTTATTTGATTTCTTTTGTAAGAAATTTTAATAATGATATACTTTTATAGAATATCTAAACACTACTTTGTACAATCAAGTTTAAATGAATTTATTTTGTTCTATTTATCTAATTTTGCTAGTTTGTTCCCAATCCATTTAGATCATAAGTTTTTAGTGCTAGAAGATAAATAAGATAAGATAAATCTTTAATGCTGCACCTAAAAACTTGGAATTTGATCCCAAAATATAACAAAAAAGGGTCAGTATAAAAAATACCATCACTTTTGAATTTTAACTACATATATATTATGTATATCTTAATGAAATGGAATTATACAATGCATTTTTACGTATATAGTATAAGGCTTCAGCTCTTTTTAACGTCACACTGCTGAGCACGGGTCTCCCTTCAACAGGAGGGAAATCAAGCTATAGTCCACCACGCTGGCCAAGTGCGAGTTGGCAGACTTTACATGTCTTTCGAATACTTGCTAGGTTCTCTCAGACATGTAAGGCAAGTGGTAATCATGTTGGAAAGGATTGGCACATGAAAATAGAGGTGCAAAACGCATTCATCCAAGGATTTGAACCCACTTCACTTGGTTATTTAAGCAAGCGATTTACTGGACTACCGATCCATTTATTCCTTTAAAAATAACAATGAATCTGTAACTAATATTTTTATGTTTAAAGAAATATTGTAGCAGTGAATATGATTTTAGTGCAAGTTGTAACTATATCGTAGTGCATTAGAATATATAATATTATTTACAGATTATATCAATATGTTTCTAATATTATCAACATCTTACTAATATTATAAATGTGAAAGTTTATATGCTTGGATAGATGTTTGTTACTTAATTACGCCAGAACTTCTAAACCGATCTTAATGAAATTTGGCACACAGATTATTATAGTACGGTTCCCGTGGGATAAATTTGTTTTTATTTTTCTAGAGGCGAACCGCTAATAAATAATACATTAAAAAAGTAAAAAAGCTATACTTATAGATACATAATAATTTACACAATTTAATCATTTACATTGAATACTTTATAATCTTAATCACAAAAACTAAATTAACTGACGCACACAGACATTGTAAATTATAATATTTATTATATTTTCATACTTTATAGTATCTTTTAAGGCCTTGAACGGAATAAGCAAAGTATGAGTATCCTAAAAAGAAATTTAAAAGCGGGCTAAGTTCAATACAAATGGATTTTAAGGCACGGAAGGGGATTATCATGATCAAATTAACCACTGGACTAGACATATAAGCGGACGTACCTTTATCGGTCTTCTCAGTAACCAGGAGATTTTAGGCTTGGTCGTTTGTTTTTTGCGTCAGTCTCAAGCACTTATTTGTCAACAAAACCTCTCCCAAAAATGACTAAATGTTCTGTTAAATGATGTAAAAACTATAACGGCGGAAGCAGCAGTATTTCTTTTCACTTGTAAATACATTATTTTATTACATTTATTGTTATTTATCACACAATTTAATTAAATGTAAAATAAAATGTCATATTATCCAACTATGTTAAATATAGTCGATATTTCTATGAATTGTTGACATCTGACAACCATCATAAAATGGCTGGATTATACCATTCAGAACAAATGACAAAACTGTCGAGTGAGTCCATTTGACATCGACTAGTGCTTGACAATGTCGAAAAATATATCGATATTTAACGAAATAACTAAACGAATTGTGTTATTTGTACAGTACAATAACATAAAATACTTTTACCACAGTATCCTACAATCTGATGCAAATGCAAAAATTATAATTAGTATGTGTACTTAATTTTTTATTTTATTTTATTTCACATTTATATACTTTGGAATATTATTCCATTGTAATAATTATAAAGATCATTTTATTTCAACACATAAATTACACAAAATCAAAGAATAATGTTTTAGCACTAAACTTCTGGGTTGGCGATTTGTAATAAAACACTTTACCACTTGCACTAATTATTTTACTTTCACGATCCAACACTCACTTTAATTTGCAATCACTTTTTCTTTTTCCTAATTTCACAAATGTTTATTAAGAACTGAGCAATATTAGGACAGTGTCATATTTTTATAACTACCCGAGACAATCAATTGCCAATTAAAATAGTTCAATAACAGAATCAACAAAATCACTTTATTTAATTAAATTAGCTTAATATTTTTTTAATCTTTGCAAAATAATATTTATTATATATTAATGGAATATATACCCGATATTCATTTGTTCATTAACATTATTATAGGCCAACAGAATGTTGCCATCAATGCCATCGTATTTATATATATCAAATTAAAAAATAATTATTATTTGACACATTATTATTGCCTCTTTAATTCATTTATTTTAATTTATTAAAATTAAAAGAAGAAGAATAAATTAAAAGATATAAAATATGATGACTATGCTAACCAATGTCTAAAATGTCATTCATTGGTTCATCGATATATGTATTTTATCGGTTACGTTCAAGCACTAGAAATATTGTATTGTGTATCAGTGTTTATAATAATGTAATAAAATCTTTGTGTGCGTTATGCATCACTTGGTTGAACTAGTTTTCATACATTTGTATTTTATGTCAGGTCCAGTCTCCAATTCGTCCATGGGGATTATAATGAAATTGGATTTTGATAGTGATTTGGTTTTGGTTTGATTTTAATTAGAAATCATTTGATAGAAGATAATTAATAGCAATATTTTAGAATAAATAATAAGAGCATCGATGGCTTACGTAAATTTAAAAAACGACAAACCTTGGACAAAAAACATCGGTCAAGTGCGAGCCACATACCATTTGAAAGTTCTTATAAATAATAAGAATTTGTGGTTCATATTTATACATTAATAAAATTCTAATTGACTCTAATCTGTAAATTAAATATCTTTTGAAAATTCAATATGAAATAGTCATTATACAGAGGCCGATTGCATAGTTTTTCGAATTTTTATCTGTCTGTCTGTCTGGGAACGCATCACTGGGAAGGTTTTGATGAAATTTGGTATGATTATATAACTATAACTGAATTTCGATGTTAGTTTTGTAAAATAACGTTTAAATGTCAATTTAAAAAAAATATCAACTCTATCTCCAAAGAGCGTCCAGGATTAGTTTTTATAATTTGTGTATATTTGTATATTTATTAACTTATATAATTTGTGTATACATATGTATTTTATATGTTTATGTATTGTATTTATTATTGTTTTAGTTATGCTTTTATACTATCCTATTGTCTCTGCTCTGTTTCTTTCTGTCATCATCAGTCATGTCACATAATAATAATTTTGTGATTAAAGAATTTTTAACAAATAGAAAGCAAAGAATGGAGTAAAAAATGTATCTTCTAGAATCTAATCTGAATTATAATTACATTTTAATATTTCGTATAGATTTCTCAGAGATGACATATTTTCCCACAGTAAATAGTATCCTATATTATGTTGATTCGGATAACCAGCTATCATCATACCAAATTACATCAAAATCTATCTAGTGGTTTTCTCGTGATGCGGTTACAGACAGACAGACAAAAATTCTAAAAACTATAGATTTGGCCTCTGTATCGATATATAATAATAACTATTTCAATAAAATTTCCAAAAAAATATTTAATGTATAAATAAATAAAAATATTTAATTCAACTCAGTTAGATTTTTATTATATGTATAGATATATAAGTATCATTACTATAATCTTCTAATTATCATTTTAATTCAGTCGTAGATAGACGTAGGCTACGTCAGCCACAAGCCAAAACTTTGCTCGAGGTTGAAAAAACCTGTCTGCATTGCGTGTGAAACTTAATAGTGTTTTTATAGCAAATTTTTGTATAATGTAAATACGATTACCAGGACTCAAAATTAAAAAAAAAAACGTAAATCATGTTTGTACATTAAAGATATTAATTTGAATTGTATAGCAATAATTTGAATAATAGTAATCCAAATTAGTATTGCAAAATTTTGCTAATAGCAACACTAAATAAGATTATTTAATAAAGTTTTTTTTAAGTTATTGTGATAATGGCAACAAAATCTTTACATACTATAAAATGAAGTCGCTTCCGCTGTCTGTTTGCTTAAATTTTTTAAACTACTCAACGGATTTTAATGCTGTTTTCAGCAATAGATAGAGCGAGTCAAGAGGAAGGTTTATATGTATAATACATTCATATTATAGTACAGAAAAGTCGAGAAATTTAAAGATTTGTATTTCATACCAACCGTTAAAACGTACTTAGATACGAACCCGAGCGAAGCAATGGTGGGTCGCTAGTAAAAAATAAATAATATTTAATTTTCTATTGTATAACTTATTATAATAACCTTGTTGCCATTTTTTTATTTCTTTATAGTCATATTATATAAAGAATACTCTATAACAACTATAAAATACATTTTAAAATGTCTACAAACTTAACTCGCTTCCGTGACCATAATAATTAATCGCTGTAAATTATTCGAAACCAAGTTAACCGAAAATCATAATAAACCCGCCAATAAATCCGAAAACACAATTTTATTTAATATATCATATTACTTATTATCATAATAATTCATTAGTGAGAATATTAAATTCTAAAATATCCAAATCTTTAAAATACTTCGTAGAATTAAGCATCGTGGAATAAAGAGAACCTCCTCCTTTTTGGAAATTTGTTAAAAAAGTAATTATACTATTACGTAAATATTAATACTTTGTCCACTCGTTTGGCTCAGCTGGCTGGCTGTAGTGACCCTATTTGCTGTGCTAGCGATCGCGGGTTCGAGTCCCGCTGGGGGCATTCAATTGTGTGATGAACACGAATATTTATACTCCAGTCATGGGTGTTTATATTTATAATATGTATGTATTTAAAGTTATATATCAATCAATGTGTATCAAGTATCTGGTATCCATAATACAGGCCTCGTAGCTTACCATGGAACTAGATGGTGCTGTGTGTTAATGTCCTAACATATTTATTTATTTAATACTATATTTAGAATTTAGATCATCCAAAAAACCATCGGTTTCATCAAATTGCTGCCAAAAGTTGTCTGCATTCAATGCTACGAACAAAACCCGTTCACGAGCGCCAGACAGTATATTTTAGTAATTATTATTATTGCTGCATATTTTTTGTTCTGAATATTACACATATGTATTATAACTGATAGTCTTGGTATATATATACATTGAATTTTTTTTACCAAATAGTTCTTACATGTCTTTTTTTGAAATATTAATATTTTAATATATGGCCTTCTTTTTCGTAATTTTATTCTTGCTAATATTTTTTAACAACAAAGCTAATATTATGTACTTTTATGGGAATATTAATTACTAGATCACTCTCGGTTAGCTCGGGTTCGTCCTGAGGTTGCTTCCCGATACAAACTTTTATCCCCATTTTCACCCCCTTAAGGTGCATTGTTTCCCAGGATCTCAAACTATCTTCTTATCAAATTTCACCTAAATTGGTTCAATACTTTCGGAGCTTATTCGGCACAAACAAACAACCATAGAAACAAATCTTTTTTCTTTATAATATTGATTAAGATTATTCAAAAAGACTTATTTATCTGTACAAATCTTTATAAGTGAAGAAGCACACGTGTTGCGAGTAATTGCTTTTTTATGTTTTTAAATTATGATGTATATAGTGTGTACCTTTTGTTGGAGATCCTAAATAAAATAAAAAATCAAAATAAAATACCTCTATGGGTGAAGGCCTCCTCAAAAAATAGCCAAACTTTTCTAGGTTGAGCTGTTTGAACCCAGATAGGACCAGCCGTCTTCATGATCTCATATTCCCTTCGAGTAAATGGTCGTCTCTTATCCTTATCGTCTACTTACACATAATATATTTTAATGTATTTAATACATATTCATAGTGATGTTCAGAGGATAGCCGTGGTCGTATACCACTTTGTCCTAAAGCTTATGATTGCTTACTACTGCAGAACTAAATCTATCCATCCAAATTTTATAATAAAGAAGACATTGATTTATTTAAAACATATTGCAGAAGATCTAGTGATTTTCTAGCTGTTGAGTTTCCGTATAACCAAGAACAGACACATATGCAGGCAGTACACACAAATGCATTTTCCAATGTTGAAAAAATCTAAGAATTCCTGCTAACTCAACCGCTAAAACCTAAACCATTAAGTTCAGTTTATTAAGAGTTTTCATTATTTAGCAACCTAAGAAATGATTTTTGTTGCAAATATAAAAAAAAACTTATAAATGATTTTTGTTGCAAATATAAAAAAAAACTTATAAATGATTTTTCAATCATTACTAAAAATATTTTTTGATTTAAAAACACATTAATTCATCTTCCTTTATTCGAATATCTTATAAAATCAGAATATACTTTTTGGGATCAGCTATTATTTATTACTTGTTATTAATTATAATAAACACAAAAATCTATAAAAACCTGTACGTATAACGCAAAAAACAAGCAAGTAATATAGACGTTATGTTACCAATAAAGACTCGTATTTTAATCTAATATAATATAAACATCTCGTGTCACGGTGCTTGTGGTCGCACTCCTCCTAAACGGCTCGACCGATTTTAATGATATTTTTTTATATATTTCGTAGGTATGAGAATAGGTCGTTAAGTATTTTTCATCCTCCCCATTTTTTAATCACGCTTTAAGTATTTTTGTATGAACAATATGAACAATGTTATATAAATATTACCCAATCGAAATATACCCAAGCGAAGTGAAGGTGAATCGCTGTGTAACATAAAACCAAAGAGTTTTTTTTTTGTAGATTGAACGCAGGCGTAGCCTCAGGTTGTGCTAGTTTAAGTATAAAAAAATCTAAACGGGTAAACCTGTAGCTACGACTTTACGATAGTCTATTTATATATAACTTGCTGCTTTATTACAAATCTGCGGACATTTCAAAACTAGTATTAGGGAATTCACCAGACGCGAAACGGTGACCTTTGTGCGAGGAGGCGGGGACAACTACGTCATGACGTAAATGTTAATTAAATTCATTTTTTTTATTTCCGAGCTGGTTTTAAATTTTACGGTTCGCATCACTTTTGTAAATAATAGTGGGTGTAAAGTAACTGAGTAGGTAAAGTATTCGTAAGTTTAAGTTATTAAAATTTTGGTGTAAGAAAAATCTATTTCTTTCTTTTCCTTTGTACAGTTTAACAATTTTGTTTTAAATAATTGTATGTACAGCCCTTTTTAACGTCCCGCTGCTGGGCACGGGCCTTCCTCCAACACGAGGGGGATAAGGTCCAAGTGCGGGTTGGCAGATTTTACACGTCTTTCGAAAAATTGCTAACTGCTTGTTTCCTCAAGATGTTTTCCTTCACCATAAGACAAGTGGTAATCATGTTGAAAATGGTTCGCACATGAAAATATCAGAGGTGTGAGACTCGGGATTTGAATCCACTTCACTCGGTTTCCCAAGCAAGCGCGTTACCACTGAGCTACCACTGCCTTGAATAATTATATATTGATTGGTATTCGGTCTGTTTTTCTAAGATTAAACTTTGGATATTTCTAGGGAGTGGTCGGTGTCGCATTGTACACTATGTAAAGATCTTATTTACAAGGCACTTGTATCTAAAGTCAATATTATAGCCATTTGAGCACACCAAAATGTAAACGAACTACAGTATATGAAAACCACCTTCAACATACAATTTATATCTTTGAAAGGCGAATAAGGAAGCTAAAATTCCATGAACGGAAGTAGGTGTATCAAACATTAAATAAAAGCTCAAGCTACGAGTAGCAAGACGAAGTATAGAACTAGAAATTACTTCAATCTTTTATCTGATATCTTGATAAAATACAGAATTTTTTTTTTTTTAAATATGGAAAAAGTATTTCAATGAGAGATCGAAATGTAAAGGAATATTATATAAAATTATTCAAAACGAATCTTCTCGTGATTCTGTGATGGGAAATCGACTACGTTCTAGATATACACAATTTAACAAGTTTGGTTATATTACGAAAAAATTAAGCTTATTATGACATATATGATGGAGAAGAAGAAGTACAACACTTCTCAATGAAATGTGTCCGGAACTCGGGGAGACGACCTGATTTGATACGTTAATTTGAGATAAACCTAATGAATCTTACTAATATAATTATAAATGTGAAAATTTTGATGTTTGGATGTTTGTTATTCAATCACGCCAGAACGGTTAAACGGATCTGGAATAAATTTGGCACAGAGATACAGTAAAAAGTATCCTATATGTTGACCCGAATAACCAGCTATCATCATACCAAATTTCATCAAAATCCCTCCAATGGTTTTTCCGTGATGCGGTAACAGACAGACAAAATTTGTAAAAACTATAGATTCGGCCTCTGTATCGATAATAATGTCTATTGCAATAAGATTTTCCAAAAAATATTTAATGTACAGATTCGGCTTAGTTAGAATTTTATTATATGTATAGATATATAGCTATGTAAACTATATTTTTTATTTGCATTATCAATTTTATTTATTATTTCTTATAACTTAAATTTATTCCAATATTATAAAGGTAAGTTTTGTATGTTTGGATGTAGGGAGTAATCTTAGAGACTACTGATCCGAGTGGGCTATCCCAATCGGATCAGGTGCCTATGCACGCACCTAGGGACGAAACTCGAGCGAAGCGAGGTACTTTTAGGTACCATTATGACAGTTTCTTGTATTAGTCTACCTAGATAGACTGTTAGGTATAAGTAATAGTATTGATTAATTTAAATAAATTAATAAATATTATGTCTAATATTTTTATAATATTATTCTTATTTATATTTACCCGACTGTGGCAGAAGGAGGGTTATGGTTTTCGAGTGTATGTAGGTTTGTATGTATATTTCTTTGGCACACTCTGTTAAATGGTTTGATTGATTTTAGCTTGAGAGGTGTTGTTAGATTCATCTTAATTGTGACAGTGACATTGGGTTTATCAAAATTATAGAAATCTCAAAAACTTTCGAGTGGGGTCTCAAAATAAGGGGTTCCTGCCAAAAATGTTTGTCCTATTCGCATTCTTAAAACATTTAAGTTTAGGGTTGCACTCAAGCAAAGAAGGGGTAATTCGCTGCATAAAATTCGCTGCTTTCGTGCAATTTATAGTTTAGGTCCTAGAGTGTCATTAAGAGATAAGTTTAAAGAAATAAAAATATTGACTGTTGCTTCTCAGTACGTGTACGAAAATATTATGTATGTCTGTAAAAATATACACGAATTTCCCAACAAGTGTGACATGCATAACATTAATACTAGGAGCAAACACAAACCTGTAATGCCTGTGACTCGTCTACACAGAGTTAGTAATTCTTTTTGTGGACAATGTATACGCTTGTACAACAGGATCCTAGAAAATGTTCAAAAGGCCTCTATCGCCAAGTTCAAAAAAAAATGTTAAAGAACATTTGTGTGCTAAAGGCTATTATACAATAAATAATTTTATAGAAAATAACACACCTTAGGAATGAAATGATCGCCTCCAGGCTACTTCAACTTGATAAAATATTGTAAATTATAATTTTACTCTAAAAAAAGATAACAAGTTAATATTAGTCGCGCTGAGTTTCTTTCACCAGTTCTTCTCAGGTCTGAGGCTTCTTCTTTCCGAACTGGTAGTAGACTCATGACGTTCAGTAAAAAATTGTAATAATTTAATGCTGAATAAAATATTTTGAATTTTGAATTTCTTTTAAAATATTCTGTAAAACTTTCAAACGGCATACCTATGTATTACAATGTAAAAGGCCACCAAAAAACAAGAGACTGATCCTTTGAATGCGGAACCTTATAATTATCAAAGTATTACCTGATAGGTATGCTTGCCACTTCCTCAACATTCATTTAACTGTCTTATAATTGTCTCGTAAACTAATCAGAGGTTTTTCCTTAATGGAAAATGTTACACTAGGTCACTAGACTAAGGTGTTATTTTATTCTATTGCATTTATAAATAGTTAATTTTGCATTATCAATTTCTTCTTCTAAGGAAAAACAGGAAAATGATAAATATACCTAATATCTAAAAAGGTAGCACGATTTATTGATATAGTCATATTATCTTATATTTAACCAAAAATTGCAAGTGTTTTCTAAAAGTTTTTTTAATATTACGTCACATTGATGGAGCAGAGAAATAGCCTGCCGTCAGTCAGTCGGTTTCGATAGCGTTTGGCGCTTAATTTTGTAAAAAACTATATACCTCGCAACTACCTTCTAAAACCTGTAAATTAATTTACCAGCAATATGTATACTGGCAGTGGTAGCCCAGTGGTAACGCACTCGCTTGGGAAACCGAGTGAAGCGGGTTCAAATCCCGCGTCTCGCACCTCTGATATTTTCATGTGCGAATCAATTCATTTCTAACATGATTACCACTTGCCTTACGGTGAAGGAAAACATCGTGAGGAAACCTGCATGTCTGAGAAAACTTTGCAAGTTTTCGAAAGACATGTGAAGTCCGCCAATCCGCACTTGGCCAGCGTGGTGGACTATGGCCTGATCCCCCTGGCCCTGATCGTATGAAGGGAGGCCCGTGCCCAGCAGTGGGACGTTAAAAGGGCTGAATACAATACAATACAATCATGAACGAACTAACCACTGGACCAGACATATAAGCGGACGTACCTTTAACGGTCATGTCAGTAACCAGGGTAATTTTAGCCTAGGTCGTTTGTTTCTTGCGTCAGTCTCAAGCACTTACTTGCAACAAAACATCTCCCAAAAATGACTAAATGTTCTGTTAAATGGTGTAAAAACTATAACGGCGGAAGCAGCACAATTTCTTTTCACTTGTAAATACATTATTTTATTACATTTATTGTTATTTATCACAAAATTTAATTAAATGTAAAATAAAATGTCATATTATCCAACTATGTTAAATATAGTCGATATTTCTATGTGTTGTTGACATCTGACAACCATCATAAACGGGCTGGATTATACCATTCAGAACAAATGACAAAACTGTCGAGTGAGTCCATTTGACATCGACTAGTGCTTGACAATGTCGAAAAATATATCGATATTTGACGAAATAACTGAACGAATTGTGTTATTTGTACAGTACAATAACAAAAAATACTTTTATCACAGTATCCTACAATCTGATGACAATAAATTTACAAAAATATTTTCTAAATCAAATAAAAATATAAATGCAAAAATTATAATTAGTATGTGTACTTAATTTTTTATTTTATTTTATACCACATTTATATACTTTGGAATATTATTCCATTGTAATAATAATAAAGATCATTTTATTTCAACACAAAAAAAATCACAAAATCAAACAATAATGTTTTAGCACTAAACTTCTGGGTTGGCGATTTGTAATAAAACACTTTACCACTTGCACTAATTATTTTACTTTCACGATCCAACACTCACTTTTTCACAATTTGCAATCACTTTTTCTTTTTCCTAATTTCAAAAATGTTTATTAATAACTGAGCAATATAGGACAGGGTCACATTTTTATAACTACCCGAGACAATTAATTGCCAATTAAAATAGTTCAATAACAGAATCAACAAAATAACTTTATTTAATTAAATTAGCTTAATATTTTTTTAATCTTTACAAAATAATATTTATTATATATTAATGGAATATACACCCGATATTCATTTGTTTATTAACATTATTATAGCCTCTTTAATTCATTTATTTTAATTTATTATAATAAATACAGATATTTTAAATTAAAAGATGTAAAATATGATGACTATGCTAACCAATGTCTAAAATGTCATTCATTGGTTCATCGATATATGTATTTTATCGATTACGTTCAAGCACTAGAAATATTGTATTGTGTATCAGTGTTCATAATAATGTAATAAAATCTTTGTGTGCGTTATGCGTCACTTGGTTGAACTAGTTTTCATACATTTGTATTTTATGTCAGGTCCAGTCTCTAATTCGTCCATGAATACAATGTATATTAATTAAAAAATGAGTTAGTTGAGAGTAAAAAAAAAAGATTGTCAGAAGAAAATCAGATTTGTCATGTTAATCTTGCTTGTTGCATGCTAGCAGTTTTTTCTCGCTCGCCTCTCGGACTATTTTTTGATGTGCTGAGCTAGTGAGCTGAGAGCTCAAGTATAACTTTTTTATGAAAACAATCAAAATAATTAATAATTAAGAAGTTTCACCCCCTGCCTACGGAATTCACTTACATTATACATTAATTTGTCCTAGATCTAGATTATAAGCTATCTGATCCCATCTGTTCGTCATCCCATCGTTATCTGATTGTTCATAGAGAATGTAAGCTGTGCTTGCGCACGATGGTGCAATATTATTACATTAAAAAACACGTAGTTGCCTCAGCGCGGCTGACCGCTATTTCGATACTTTTATTTGAAATTTAATATAGAAAAAAAAATTTTTTTTTCAACTTCAAAAAAACTACATTCTTTTTCATTAGACGTAAATATTTTTTTTTAATAATGAATCCCAATGTTTGACCCTTTCGCAAATGCTGGACCGAATTTTATAAAAAAATTTAAATGGTTTCTGCCTCAAGGATTGTCCCATATAAACTTTGAATGAAAAGAGTCCTCTTGCATAGAAACATAATTTTAAAGTTGGTGAATGTATTTCATTAAAAAGTAATTATTTCACGGCCATTATTGTCTTGTAATCCTATATTTTCCTTGTGTAGAATTATTCTAAGGAAAACATAGTTTTTCTCGGAATCATGTAACATATACTATGTTGCTATACATATATCTTAATGGCATAGGTCAGTTACAAATCATTCATCCTCTAGCCAAACGTTTAAAACTGAAAATATTCAAATTGTAAAACCTAGGATTCATAGGTTAACATTTAATGCCTAGGCCATACGTCAAGAGGATAACCAAATATACTAACGTGATATTTACGATTTGGTTAGCTGTGACTTAAAAGCTTTTAGCTTTTAAGTCACAGCTAACCACACACATACATTAAAAATAATACGAGATATAATATGAGAGCTCATGATTGTTGGATGTTAAGACGTTTTTTTAAAATAATTGGTATTCTTTCAATTGCAACACAATATGATTAACATATATTTTAAAATAGGTAGGTACGTGTAAAAGATTTTAGAATAAGGAGTAGAAGGAATTTGTTTCCAAAAAGTAAATAAATAATTTATTTTGAAGTCACGTTTGGCTCAGTTTGTAGTGACCCTACTTGATGCGCCTGCGGTCGCGGGTTCGAGCCCGCTGGGGGTATTCCTTTATTTGATGAGCAGGGTGTTATTACTCCAGTCATGGGTGTTTATAAATAAAATGTATATGTATTTAAAATTATATAATATGTGTAGTGTATCAACAATCTGGTATCCATAACACAAACCTCGTATACAATATGTATGTTTTTTCCAATATAACCATAATAATATTAACTACAAACGTTTCTATGTAAATTCATTTATTTTCCATAAAAGGTAGCTATGTAATAAACACTATAGACGTATATAGACCTTATATAACTATCAAGCATGTCAAGGTGATGCTTATAAAGATGTTAACTTCTATTCATATTATTCTACTCATTAGTCTAGTGGCTAACATGTAGGGATGCAGATCCATACATTAATCCTGACTTCAAGTTCCTGGTCTTTTGTAAGAATTATTAGTTATTGAAATTTTGTGGCAAATAATTCTCAGCAATAGCCTGGAGTTGGGATGTTGGCGTTGTTTAAGGGAGCACGTAAAGTCGTCGGTCCTGCGTCTGATCTCCCCGAACGTGTCGAATTATGACCCCACCGTAAGTTGAGGTCAAAGGAAGGGGTTGAAAAATGAAAAGAAATATATATCTCATGGTGGCTAAGCAGGTATATTTTAGTAGAGTATATTTTGATTTCAAGCCTAAGATTATCGCATTCATTCAGCGCAGCAGAGCTATGGAAAATATATTTCATCCTATAATTCACTGTATTCTACAATATCAATTTTCTCATCATTATCATTATATCTCCCTTACCTTTATTGTCTTGGTTTTTTCAGTAATAAACTTGTTTTTAATCAATTATTTTCTGTGTTACGAAACAGGTATCTATTTTTAAACCGTAAAAACATTTTAAATAATAAAATTGTTTTTTCGATAAACTTTGCATTGTGTTATAAATGAGGTATAGGTAATAAAATAAAATATTATCAAATTAAAATAGTTTAATCAATAAACAGTGGTTTGACAAGTTTCTGAAAGGTCAAGATAATTTGTGTAAAAAAAAATTACGCGCAGTTGATAGAATAAACACGTTATAATATCTTCGTAGTTTGTGAATTGCTGCGCACGCGCACGTGCTGGTAACGTCTCACGTGCAATATTAAATACTTTGTCTGCAAAAAGTGAATAAAAAATATATTAGTTAATTTATCAATTATATCTTGATTACTCTTCTTGTAGCCGTGGTAGCCGAATGATAACGCGCTCACTTAGGAAGCCGAGTGAAACGGGTTCAAATCCCGGGTCTCGCAACTCTGATATTTTCATGAGCGAATCATTTCGGACATGATTACCACTTGCCTTAAGCTGAAGGAAAATATCGTAAGGAAATCTGCATGTCTGATAGAATCTAACAATTTTTCGAAAGACATGTGAAGTCCGCTCGTACTTGGCCAGCGTGGTGGACTATGGCCTGATCAAAGTGAAGGGAGGCCCGTGCCCAGCAGTGGGACGTTAAAAAAGCGCTGTATATAATCTTCTTGTAATTTTTCCTGATCTAACATTTTTAAATGATTCGAAAATTAAAAAAAAAAACATACATATTTATATATATATAAGTTCATAGGTATACATGTAATACCTATTCTGTAGTAGTGTTTCTAATGATTGATGAATTATATGTCATGAAACAAAGTCACGACTGGAATGAATCATCTGATTTTTATTTTATATCATTCAACGAAGTCGACAGGTATTATTTTTATATTGATATCTCACAACCATATTTTATTGCTTTATTTTGCTTTAATCGATTATTTCTTTATTTGTTTTATATTGCTTTAATTTAGTTAAATGGTTTTAAAATAATCGATAAATGAAAGGATTATTTTATTATATTACTGGCGACTCACCCTCGCTCCACTCGGGTTCGTCTCTAGTCAAGTTTTAAGGTTTAGTATAGATTTCTTAGAGATGAGATATTTTCCCGCAGTAAAAAGTATCCTATATGTTGACCCGGATAACTAGCTACCATCATACCAAATTTCATCAAAAAAATCTGTCCAGTGGTTTTCTCGTGATGCAGTTACGCTCAGACAGACAGACAGACAAAAATTCTAAAAACTTTAGATTCGACCTCTGTATCGACTATCGATAATAAAGACTATTTCAATAAGATTTTCCAAAAAATATTTAATGTACAGGTTGAACTGAGTTACAATTTTATTATACGAGTATGTATAGTTTGTCGATTTAAAGTCACTAAGCTTGTACAAAGTTACCGCAACTAGTGTTGTGTCAATCAAAAATACCATACACCTTATTAATAAAAAAATATTAATTATTTCTATAGCATAACAATCAAATACAAAAAGTAAGATTCATACAAACTTTCATACAATCATTTTACTCCCTAATGGGATGAATTTCGAAAAATGTTAAAAAACTATTTTTGTAATTGTACCGAAGAATATTAATAACAATTTTCAAGTAATTCTGATCACAAATAATTTTTGGGTTACATCATAACGTGGGGATGAGATTATCTCTATGTCACTCTCCAGCTCTCAATTATCTCCACACAAAAAAATCACGCCAATCTATCACTCCGTTTCGACGTGAAAGAAAGACAGACAAACAAACAAACAAACAAACAAACAAACAAACAAACAAACAAACTTTCACATTTATAATAATAGTATGGAAGTATGGATATTGACAAAGAGATTTGGTGACAATAAATCTTGTTCTTGATGTTTTAAAAAAACATATAAACAATGTAATTACAAGTAATACGATGAAACTAATAATAAAAAATCTCCATAAGACTTGCTACGTGCTACAACCGTGCGACGATTTTATGTAATTATTTCCTTAAACAACACGCTATAATATATTTTATGGTGGATAAAAACAATGATAATATAATTATAAATAACTACTAACTAACTTACTAACTAACTAGCTATTGGATTTGTTATCGCCTCTACTAGTGACAAGAAACTGTCTCGTTTTTCGCCCAAAGAATCGGCTTTGCCATCCAACAGGGGAACGCGATTACTTTAGGTATTTGGTTCCCCATACAAACTTTCAACCCCCATTTTTCGTTATATTTTTGCAAGAAAAAGTAGCCTATGTCTTTTTCCAAGGTCCCATCTATAGACAATTTCTAAATCCAACTATACTAAAATTCTTCAAAATTGGTTCAGTGGTTAAGGTGTAAAACGTAATAGACAGATAAAATTACTATCGCTTTATAGTATTAGTTTGGAAAAAGAAAATATTTGTAATAAAAAAATATATGGATAAAAAATTATTTTTGTTACTCTCGAGCATATAAACTATCTCTCTGCAAAATAGCACGTAACTGTTGTTCCGTGGGAACAAATATTCCAGAAATTAGTGCAAATGGTCACATAATTTCTTTAATTTTATAAAACTAGCGTTCGCGCAGTGGTCGCTATTCGGCCAGAATTGTAATAGACATAGACGTAACAGAGGAAAACTGTGTATTTACCTATCTATATAAAAAAAAAATACTTTTACCATTTTTTTTCTTGATAACACTAAGCAAACAACAAGCTTGTTAATAGCTCCTAAACAAATAAAAAAGAAAATTAAATCAGGAAAAATCAAGAACAAGTGGCAAAAAGGTGCTGAACTGTTTTTTCTTTTTTTGACGACACGTTTGGCTCAGTTTATAGTGACCCTACTTGCTGTGCCAGCGGTCGCGGGTTCGAGTCCCGTTGGGGGCATTCATTTGTGTAATGACGAATGTTTGTACTCCAGTCATGAGTATTTATATTTATAATATGTATGTATTTAAAGTTATATATGTGGTATCAGTTATCTATCTGGTATCCATAACAGTCTCGTAGCTTATCATGGAACTAGATGGCGCTGTGTGTTAATGTCCCTACATATTTATTTATTTTATTTATTTCTTTGCCTATTTAGGTACTAGTGTTCGTCCAGTGGTAGAAATTCCACCATATTCATTATTTGTTTTTTTTTATTGATAACTAAAGCCCATCAATAGCTACTAAACAAAAACAAAAAAATCGTACTGCTCTGTTTTGTCTTTGCCTATTTGCCTATACATAGTTATAGATAAGTGACGACTACGTAATTCTTTAAGACTACTTCAACTTAGATTAAGGTCCCGCTTTCTTTTAATTAAAAACTAATTATACCTATCTAACAAAATTCCCTTTAATTAACAAAGAAAATTACCCTGAATTAGCTCGACTGCGTTACCTACATGGCTTTTGTATGGATGTATAATTTTATATGCCATCATTAAATAAAAGTCATAGCCTTACTGTGCTCTAAGTTTCATCTAAATCTGTCCAGTCACACATACACACAAACACACATACAAAGTTTCGTACTATATATAATAGTACTATGATTACACAATATATATATAAAACAGATATATGTACACATAATAATAATTAATATACATGCTATACATGTATCTTTAATTTTAATTTTAAATTTTTAAAGGTTTTCTCTACAGAGATCTTTAATTTCGAGATTATCCATCGTGATTATTCCTAAACATATTTAATCTTTATATCTATACCTGACTCGCGCACGAAGTCACTATTAAGATAAAGAATTTTAAATTACAACTACATTTAACATGTAAAGTAAAAAACCGTCAAAATTAGTTTTTTTATAGTTTCTAAATCTATGCTAGCTTTAAATAACGCTTGAGGAAATATTTTATATTGGGCATATAAGGTCGGTACTCTTTCGTAGCCAGTGAATCCCACATAACCACCTGTATGTGTACAGGATTGCATTTCCCAAAATCAAAAAAGGATAAAAAATATTCTTTATTATTCTCTTTCATTAGCAAATTATTTTCTTTTTCTATAACACTACGAGTATTAGTAACTAAATCTTCTATTAGCGTGAAAGATTATTCTGCCTTTCCGGAGATTAGAAGATAAACAAGAATTCTTTGGTTGGATGGTTTTTTGGACGGTAATATCTTGTTAGATCTGAAAAGGGCTCAAATAGGTTATAAACTATTTCCAACACACAGAGAAACACCTCATCTCTATTTAAGAATATATACTATATTATTGAAACGTTATTTTAATCATTAATATTATCTATTTATCCCTATCAAAGATAAAACTAGATACATACCAGTAATCAATCATGGCACCTGGCACGTGCTGCTTTTATACTTGCTCACGTGAACTCAACCATCTTGGTAATACACCTTCCTCCCCCTCGCCCCTGCGATTACCGCAATTATACTCAAACCCTGAGCGACATTGCATCTTGTATAAGGAAACTAATAGTTTTCCTTAACATTCGAATTTCAATCTATACATAATTTTTACTATATAATCAATTATCAGAACCCGCTGCTCACGTTAAAACTACAAAAATAACTCTAAAAAGTAGACTTCATACAAACTTCCATCATTTATTTTACCCCCTCATGGGATGAATTTCGAAAAATGCGAAAATACGTATTTATTTAATTATATTGAAGGGCCTTAATGCCATGTTTCAAGTAATTCTGTTCATAAATAATTGTTGGATTGTATTATAACGTGTTTTCCTGTGGGAATGAGATAATTTTCCGCGGTAAAATGTAGCCTATGTCACTTTCCAGCCTTCCAATTATCTTCACACAAAAAATCACGCCGATCCGTCACTCTTTTTTGACGTGAAAGAAAAACAAACAAACAAACACACTTTCATATCTATAATATTAGTATCGAAGTATGGATAATGACAAGCCTTTGCTTTGTTCAGACGCTATGTACTAGGCAGATATGTTTTGTCATTTTTTTTATTACACATTAGTTGATTTGACGAGATAAAGTTGTATGGGAATTATTAAAAATGCGAATATTATATTGTTCTGTAAAAGAAGGACACAGGTAATTACGTCATTGGTCTGGTAGCTAGAACATACGGCTACGGATGCAAAATTCGTTGGCTTACTATTACAAAGTTCTATGTTAATTTTAATGAAGTTTAGTAATTTTTACATAGAACTTCGTTATTTTGTTATCGTAAAAAATACAACATAGAACTATGTAAAATTGAATATTTTGTAGTTATAGTGCCGCTATCTAGTGGTTTGTTTTTGCAAAACTGTAGCTAATGACACATAGAACCTTGTAGCATTCATAACTAAATAAGTACTAAAATTGTAACATGGAACCTTGTAATAGTGAGCCAACGAAATGTGAAGTGAAGTTTTTTTTATAGGTCATTCTCAGCAACAGGCCGAATAAGGAATGGTGTCACACACCCTTGCCTCACGTAAAGTCGGTCCCATTCTCTTACCGTCAAATTGTAGTCCCACTGGATCTTCAATCTATATCTATACATAAAATAAAATTCTGAATCGAATCTGTACATTAAATATTTTTTGGAAAATCTTATTCAAATAGTCATTATTATCGATACAGAGGACGAATCTATAGTTTTTTTTAATTAGTATGTTTGTCTATCTGTCTGTTTGTAAAAGCATCACGAGAAAACCACTGGACAGTTTTGGATAAAATTTGGTATGATGATAGCTGGTTAGTTAGCTAAGTTGAGTTATAAAAATAAGTACAATATTTTTATCACAAAAAAGATAAATTATTATTATAGTACCGCTAAGAACCGGGGGAAGTAGGCATAGGAGCTTTCTTGTGTTTGAGCACCGTAGGTGACGTAGGTACCCGCAATTTTCTAGTCGTAACACAGGAATAAATTGATGGACATAAAGGCAGACAGACAACAGAAAAAATGTCAAAATCATCCAATTTATAATTACTATATATACTAATATTATAAAGCGAAAAGATTTTTCTGTTTGTTTGTATGTTTGTACTGAATAAGCTCCGGAACTACTGAGCTGATTTAGATAAAATTTGGTAAGAAGATAGTTTGAGACCCTGGTAAAAATGGGGATGAAAGTATGTAGGGGGAAGTAACCTAAGGAAATATTACTATATTTTCATTGTTATAATATTTACCAATCTACGTGACAGAAGCAATGTAAACATAAACCTCAGCATTAGTAATTAAGTACGCAAATATGTTATTCTTAAAAAATGCGTAAATATTAATTTAAATATTTACAATAAAATACTTCCTTAGGTTTATGAGAACAATCCTAATTGTTATTATATTAAAATTGATAGTTTATTAACCTTATTTATTTATATTTATTTTTTTAACACAATGATAGTCCGACTTGGTAGCCGGATTGTGGAAAACCAAGTGAAGCGAGTTTAAGTCCCGGGTCTCAACCTGTAATATTTTCATTTGTGAATCATTTTATAAATATGAGTAGCATAATTACCGCTTGCTTACGGTTACGGTTTAAAAATAACTGTTAAATCTTTGAAAGACATGTGAAGTCCGCCAACCTGCACTTGGCCAGCGTGCCGCGTGGTGGACTATGACAAAATGCCCCTCATATTGAAGGGATGGCTATAAAGGGGCTGAATACTTTATTTAAATATTATTAAAATGTAACTATTTTATTTGCCATTTTAAATAAAACTATCTTTTCGGATTATTTCGCGGATTTATTTTGATTTTTGGTTCCCGAAAAAAATAAATCCGCGAAATAATCCGAAAAGATAGTTTTATTTAAAATGTCAAATATTCGCGTAAATCTAAGAAAGTATTACTTTATTTGCGTTTTTATTAATTATTTCCACGGATTTTTCCTATTTAACTTAGACTTTTCGATTCACAACGTTTCGCAAGCTTTATGGCTAACATTATCTCCCGTTACTAAAAATTACAATTAACACACATGTATTATTTTTTTGTCTTTCACGAAACATGGAATGGTATATACGTAGCAGTTTCTAATATATTTTATTTATGAACCGATTGAAATAAAACAGATTGAAATAATACTAAATATTAAGTGAAGCTTACCAATTGTGGTAAGCTCATATTAGATGAAATTTGGCACAGAGATAGATTGTAGTCTGGAATAGCACATAGATTACTTGTTATCCCGGAAAAATGTACGGTTCCCGTGGGATAGATTTGTTTTGTCTAGGGACGAATCCGAAGCGAAGGGGGAGTTAGGTATATTTTAATTTATTTGATAAAAACATTAAAAAAGTTGAGCAAACTGGCAGTAGGATCATTGTAAATTAATATGGTATAAAATCTGAAATTTAAATTATGATCGAGTATCTCATCTAAATTCATACTAATATTATAAATGTGAAAGTGTGTTTGTTTCTTTGTTTTTTTGTTCACCCTGGAGGTCTGGATAGTGGCATAAACTACTTTTTACCGCGGGAAACTATAATATTCCCACGGGAAAACACGTAATATAATTTATAGTCTATCTATTCCATACTACCTGTTAAAACGTACCTAGGGACGAACCCGAGCGAAGCGAGATTGAGCCGCTAGTATGTACATATAATAATCCGATTACTAATATTATACTTTTATTCTACTTTAGCAGTTAACGTACAAAAACACTCTTACAGCTTCATCGGGTTTCAACACGTAAAAAGTGCTGTGGCATAACGTGATTCACGCCCAAGCCAACTTCACTCGATGACCAATAATAATATAATCGGTAAAATCATCAGCTTTCTTCCAACTTTGTTGTCGATTTTTCATTGGCTAATACATAACACCTAGTTTAAGCGCAAAAAGACCTAAGTAAAATAGTTATTTACTCTAAAATAAACTCTATCAGACTTGTTTAGAGTTCAAAGTGTATTTAAAGCTTAATTTTGTAAATCCCCAAGAATCATGCGATTGTACGTGCTAACGAAAACGTCACCTACAAATGAAATCATTCCTACCTAACAGTGAAACTTAGTTGAGAAACGATTTGCCATCTTTATTTTTTTAAATAATTTAAATTGTAATGAAATCTAATAATTTTAACCTAGACAACATAATGCATGTCTCACATTTTAAATCTGTTTCATATAAACTATAATAGGTATGTTTTGATGGTTAGTATGGAATAGATAGATTATATATTGTATGATATATATCTTAGAGCCTTCCTCAATAAACGGGATATCCAATGCAAAATGAATTTTTCAAATCTGATTAGTATTTCCTGTGATTAGCGCGTTCAAACAATCAAACAAACAAACTCTGCCTCTTTATAATATTAGTATATACTGACAGTACTCCGCGGCTTCGCCCGCGTTCAATTGCTGATAAAGCACATGTTTAGTATACGAGACGCGGCCTCTGGAAGAGTGGATGGTATTATTGAATAGAGATGATAGGGAATCTAAATATACATAGAAAAAATGTTGTGTGCTAAAATAAAGGTATAATAATATAATTAATGAATTAAGTAGTAAGTATTAATTAGTTAATAAATTTACAATTTATAATTAATGATAAAATATTTTGAATTTGAATATGTTGAAAAAATTTAGGTCATAGCCAGTTTCAAGATTTAGTCAGAATGAGATCATTTTCGTGAGGTAAGAAAGCGCTACATAGTGTGGACTGTAGACTGGTAATGCTGGATTGAACTTCAAAAAAGCTTTCGTTTATTTATTGCCATTACTTATGTAGAGACAAATATATATATATATATATATATATATATATATACATTTTATACATTACATATATATTGAAACTCTTTTACATTTTTATAATGCCAAATATTGTATTGTGTCTTAATAATTATTTAAAAATAAACTTGGTAAAAACCCAACAATATTCATAATAATATTGTTGGGCTTATTAATATTTTAAACTTTGTTTTAGAAATATAGCTCTTTTTAAATTAAGTGATTTAAATGAAGAGTATTAATTATACAATTTACATTAAATTTTTATCTTTCTTAACAAGAAAGTATAATTAAGCATATGTTTTATTTAGTAAGTGTAATTTAGCTAATAGCTGCATATTAAATTTTTAAACAAAAACAAAAAAAAACAAAGAACGTCAGATTTTTTAAATATATTTTTTTCGCAATATTGTACAGTTTTATTTTGCTATTTGGTTCCCGTTTCGAATGCTTTATGGGCGTGACGGGAGTGATTAAAATGTTAAAGTCGCAAAAAATCTGAAAAAAGTTTTATTTAATATATGAAACATTCGCGAAAATTTAAAAAAATACCTACGTGTGGTAGAAACTAAATTTTGAGTTTGGCAACATTGTCAGTTGAGAGACAAAACGTCAGTGAAAGAGCGTGCGAAATTTTTTTCAAAGAATTTCAAGTTTTCTTAATAGTTCTAATTTTTTAACTACGATCTAATAATCTTAGCTACATACGTTTGCTGAAAATATAAAAAAAATATTTAGATTAAATACCAAGCTTATTATAATTGCTTCGCGTTACCAATTAGCTTTTCTTTTCGCTATTTGCTAAATATACAGAGATCTGGTACTTTTTGTTTGTCAAGACGTACGTTACCAATGTACACATGAAAAATATTCCCAAGTATTTTGGGTTACAACTTTCATTTATGAATAAGTATACATATAACAGAGCGAAGTTAAAACGGTTTTGATGCTATCAATAAATCATATTCGAAATATCATTTGCTTTCTCACTTCCAGCATTCTCATTTATTTTTTCTTAAAAATCAACTGATAATTGATGAATATGATATAGACAATGTAAATTTCAAAATTTCAGATACTAAACCATTTTCTTAACCACTCTAACTTTTCAACAAATCCGAAATTTTAATTATATGAATAAGCCATCTCTATCTGCAATTCACTCCCTGCTGTCGCAGAATCATATTTCCACATCAGTGGTGAAAAAAATTTACTTGTACAAAAAAGGTATGAAAAATAAGCCCAGAAGAAAGAGTTTACTTATTTCTTGCACGTTTTATTACGCTGTTAGCAACGTCCGCTGTGGAAATCATGACATTACAAAACTTTGAAACTTTCATCTTATTTTCGTAGATGTCTCAATAGGGCTACAAACTTAAATAACTTTTTAAATTTTCGTGTTCCATAATTATATAATAATTACACTAAGAGATTTAAACGCGTGAATTTGTTAGTGGCTATAGACTCCGCTGTGTCTGCCCGTGACCATGGCTGGTGCAAGCGGTTTAACTCCCGTAATATAATTATTAAGTATAAAACTCAAATAAAAATAATTACAATACATTTGAATGTTTTTAAAGTTATCAAATAAGGATGCGTATCAATAATATTTTCAATAAAACCAAATTCTAGCTAAAATACTTGTACTCTATAATACTCACTCTTCAGGGAAGTAGTATTTTGTTAGGATATCTTTGCTCTAAAACATTAGTATTTGAAAGTTACAATTGGCAATGTTTGTATACCTCAGTCATAGATGTAACATAAATAAATAAATAAAATAAATAAAATAAAATAGCCTTTATTAACTTACTACTTTCGTTAACATTTTTCTTTCTTTTGAACACAACTACATATACAGATCTTTGGGACTTTTTGAATGTGTATTTGTAAATGTTTTTACTTATCTATATAAAACTATATGACTATCTATATATCTAAATAACTATATGTGTACTAACTTTTGTAAATCTATATTTCTATATCTATATGTGTATGTAGCATAAAATAATATTCAGTATATATTAGTAGTAGTCGCCTCTGCGGCGTAGGCCTCTCCTAAACCTTTCCAAACATCTCTTTCCCGAGCCTTTTGCATCCAGTCATTACCACACCTGTGTCTGTAAATGTCTCTCCATCTTTTACTAGGTCTCCCTACTCTCCTTTTCCTGTCCCTTGGTATCCACTCTGTTAAACGTTTTGTCCATCTATTGTTCATCCTGCAAACATGCCCTGCCCATTGCCAATTTAGTAATCGAATTCTTTTCCTTACATCTATTATTTTTGTTTTGTTTCTGATGTCACTGTTGTGAATTTTGTCTGATAATTTTATTCCCAGCATGCTCCTTTCCATTTTTCTCTGGCATATAGCAATTTTTTCTTCATCCTCATTTCTTATTGCCCACGTCTGACAACCGTATGTTAGACATGGTAATATTGTTGTTTCATAGATTCTCTTCTTTATATTTATACTAACTGTGTTATTCTTCATTATTTCTCTCAAGCCCCAATATTTTTTCCATGCTAGAGTTATCCTTCGTTGTATTTCTTTTGCGGTGTTATTTTCAAAAGATACTGATTGTCCCAGATAAATGTACTCTGTTACATAATCGATTTTTTCGTTCTCTACAACAATTTCTTGTGGGTCTCCATTGGTTAGGATCTTAGTTTTCTTTGTGTTGAGTGACAGTCCTACTTTATGGCTTTCTAATGCTAGTTCCCTGACCATGTTCTCGAGCTCTGACGCGCTTTCAGCAAATACCACGATGTCGTCCGCGAAGCGTAGGTGATGCAGTAGTTCCCCGTCTATATTTATTCCTTTCGTTTCCCAATCCATACGTCGGAATACAGACTCGAGTACTGCCGAAAAGATTTTTGGCGAGAGCGGGTCTCCCTGTCTCACTCCTCTTTTTATAGGGAACTCTGAACCTTCAAGCTCTAACCGTACTTTGTAAAGTACGGTTAGATGTAACATACTCGTTTTAATTATTGGATTTCAGAACAAACATTGTATGAAAAGGAAAGATGATTGGTTATCTCTCTCTCTCTCTCTCACACACACACACATACACACGAAAATGCTATTGTCATAAAGATTTTTATTTTTATTAGTAGTTAGTCTGTTCTCTCATTAAAATTTAAAAAAGTATATTTCTCGATAAAAACGGTGTTTTTTTCACAACTCGGGTAAAGCTGTACTAGAAAAAAATCAGCCGAATTGAGAACCTCCTCCTTTTGAAGAAGTCGGTTGTAGAAAACATTTCTGTACTTTATAGTTAAAAAAATACTTTGTGAACTCCTATCCCCTCACGCACAAGCAAACCGGAAACGCAAAATAGTATGTATACAGTATAACCTTCAAATAGTACATATTGCACGTTTGATTGAGAGACTAGTTTTTATAATTGTTGATTCGAATCATGGCAGACGGACTGCGACCAGACTGACTGGTTTGTTTATACAATATATCAAATGTGAATAATAAGAACACTTGATACTGTGCGATGGCTTTACATATAGTATTTAAAAGAAAAATTAGTATATTTCGATACTAGTGACCATCTTCTCAGAGAATATGATTTTTTCGAACTTAATTCATAAATATTATAATACCGGTAGCTTATTTTTATAATATGTTCATAAATTCTCGCCTATAACTTTCATAAGGATTATTCTATTGGTTAAAACTGTATGGAATCCATGCAAAAGTTTCTGAGATTAGCCACAACAAAGACGAACTCAGCAACAAAGCGCGGCAAGGACTTTAATTTAAAATAAGTAGTAATAAATGGTATCAAACTAAGCTTATTTAACAAAAATTCAAGCTTAGTGTTGGTGAATAGCTTTCTGCTTTTTTATTTCCCATACTGACATACTGTTTTTTTTATATTTTAGAGGTACATTCTTTTAATACTTTCTTGGATTTACGCGAATGTTTGACATTTTTAAATAAAACTATCTTTTCGGATTATTTCGCGGATTTATTTTGATTTTTGGTTTGGTACCTTCAAGACATGTAACACCTCAGTCTCTCCCGTGACCATGGATGCTGTAAAGCATTCGAAACGTCGGGAACCAAAAATCAAAATAAATCCGCGAAAGAATCCGAAAAGATAGTTTTATTCAAAAATACATTCTTTTAGTTAAGTTTCGAACGGTTAAAAATAACCTACATATGTATGTATATCATTTTTGCTAAAATTCTCTATCCACCTGCTAAAGTCGACTCATTTCAGCCATTTTGGAGATTGTTTTATACAAACAAACGGACAGATAATTTTTTTATTTACAAGTATAGATTAAACAAATCTTTAGCCATCAATAATAATTATTGCTATAACTTATGCATATGCGCATACTTTATTTATCGTTTACATAATCCATAGAACATAATCATCAGAAAACAAATACATATATGTGTGTATATATCTGGAAACGCATTGTATGGTTAATTGAAGGTAAATCTCATGTTCATTTCAGTTCAATTTTCGTTAAAAAAATTAATTCAATTCAATTTTCTGATTAATGGCTTCAAAGCGTGCCAGTTGACTAGAAGACACGAAGGAGATAAGTCGGTAAAATAAGATCCTTAAACTATATTAAATTAATTAAATATTAAATAAAAATCGTCAATTTACAAAAAATAAAAAATGCATTGACTTCACCGAGTTTTCTCAATTTTATGCGAATATTTGACATTTTAAATAAAACATAGGTATTTTAGTTATTTTATTTTGATTTCTGAATCCCGACGTTTCGAATAGTATACCGCAACAACTGTCACACATGGTATTTCCCACTAAACCGCGAACAAATTGAAAAACATTATTTAAAATATCCACTCCATTACAATGATTGTTCATTGGTTTATTGTTTTACTAATTGGTCAAATCTATCTATACATATAATAAAATTGTAACTGTGCCGAATCTGTACATTATAATATTTTTTTTAAATATTATTGAAATAGTAGTCATTATTATCGAAACAGAGGCCGAATCTATAGTTTTTAGAATTTTTCTCTGTCTGTCTGTGATCGCATCACGGAAAAACCACTGGACAGATTTTTTTGATGAAATTTGCCATGGTGATAGCTGATTATTCGGGTCAACGTATAGGATACTTTATACTGCGGGAAAACATCAATCAATATCAAATATCATCTCTGAAAAGATTTCTCTACTAAACGTTAATAACTATTTTTTTTTAATTAATAAAACCATGTTTTTTACGTATGATATTAGGTATTATTATAAAATTAATAGGTCTGGTACGTACGTAAAAATGTATCCCTTTTATTTGCAAGGATTATAATTAAAGTTATGATAAACAAAAAAACAAGAACGAGAAGGTTAAGGTGAGACGAATTGTTGATCAAATTATATTTTAATATTTTACTAAACTACAAACCTTTCTGTATTTACTAAAGATCAATAAACAGTTGCTAAAAGAAAAGGCCAAATATAAAAAGAGGATTCATAGCATTTATAATATCTAATAGTATTTAAGTACGCTTAAACATAATAATTGCTATAGTTTGAATATAACTAATTTGGAGCCAACATCAAATCCTACTAATATTGTTACTTAAATGCGCAAGTTTGTGAGGATGTATGGATGTTTGTTACTATTTCACGCAAAAACCACTTAATCGATTTTAATGAAACTTTACAAAAAATTCCGGAAAATTTACAAAAATTTCCCGTGGGATAGATTTATGTGTCTGTATTGTATGGTAGTGCACTTGAATGTATTTATATAATAATTGAAATTAAAAAAATGAAATTAAACTTCATTCAATTAGACTTATTAACTTAATTTTTGAATCGTCAATTTAATTAAGAGCTTCAAGAGGAAGGAGGAAATAATAATATGTAGTAATGTCCTGTGGTCGAAATACGACCAAAATCATTATTTAAAATTTGAGGAAAACGTATATGAATAGAATATAACTATATATCTATATAAATAAAATTAAAATTAAAAAAATAGAAAACCAATTTTTTTTAATGATAACACTAAAACTCGTCAATACTCACATAACAAAAAAAAGAAAATCATTTGACAAACAGAGGAGGAATAGGTACTGAACTGTTTGGTCTTTGCTTATTTATATATAGATAAACATTTCAAATTTTGAAAAAGGTTATCAGATCTCTCTATCTATCAGACATTAAGCCTACTCACTTAAATTCACAATATTCTAAAATACTCCCTCAGTCAAATTAAATTTTCAAAATCCCAAGTCGCATTAAAATATTTATAATTATTAGATACTTTGGTAAATAATAAAGGTGTAAAAAGTAATTAAACACATTGCCCAATATTATATACTCTGTTATTTTACAGACTGCCCGAGCATAGTAAATAATGCCCTCACGAATCGCTGTTTGATCATTATCTACCTAATAAAAAAATGGGTGCTTGTTACCTTTACGCGGCGTTGAAGTAATACTTCTTTGGCAAATATCGCAATTAAATTAAAACAAATCAATAATTAAATAATGCCCATATTAGGCATATTACAATCATATATTTATTGAATATCATATACGGAATGAATATAATATTATATAGTTGTCAGACAATAACAACGGTTACCATGACAACATGGCAATGTATTCTATCTCATTCTCTCGCCGGCTTAATCCTATATATTATTTATGTGTTTGTCTCTTTATCGTGTCACATTTCCTTTTCATCGAGTTTTAAATCACAACGATTATAAAGAAGTTTCACTACAAAAACTATTTAATTTTGTTAATTAAATTTAAATTTAAAATAATATAAAATTTTAAACTTATTAATTTCTTGTATTCAGATTTTCGAGTACCAAAGTAAAAATATCATCTATAACCACTAAGTTCAGGAATTGACCAAAAGGATAAAGAGACACAGATGTAGTAAATGAATTGTTATTGTTTTTGCTATTTTACACAAATATTATTATTTGGATAATATATTTTGTCAACAGAATCAAGGTTGATGAGTCCTCGAAATAATATCACGTGTCGCAAAATCGCTTGCTTCTGTATAATGTTTTTGTGCCTGTTGTAATTTTTTTTTATATGCCAGTCAGCAAAAACTGAAATTAATAATTTAAATAAAAAAACGCTACTACTTTATGATATTAAACTATACTCAAATTTTGCTCAATTTTAATTTTAGCCTTAGCAAGATATAAATTCTGGACGCTCTTTGGAGATACAGTGAGAGTAGAGTGAAACTTTGTTTAAATATTGACATTTCAAATCTAAATATTTTACAAAACTAACATCGAAATTAAGTTAGTGTTATTTATTTCATAATTATTAATGACAGTTTCCCATTGAGAGTTTATTTATTACTAAGGACTCGCCCTCGGCTCCGCTTTGATTCGTCCCTAGTTATGTTTTAACGTTTAGTATAGATTTCTCAGAGTTCAGATATTTTCCTGCAGAAAAAAGTATCCTATATGTTGACCCGGATAGCCAGCTATCATTATGAAAAATTTAATCAAAATCTGTTCAGTGGTTTTCTCGTGATGCGTTCCTAGACAGACAGATAGATTATCTATACATATAATAAAATTGTAACTAAGCCGAATCTGTACATTAAATGTTTTTTGATAAATCTTATTGAAATAGACTTTATTATCGATACAGAGGCCGAATCTATAGTTTTTAGAACTTTTGTCCGTCTGTCTGTCTGTTACCGCATCACAGAAAAACCACTGGAGGAATTATGAATTAGGAAAATTTTGGTGTAATTTGGTATGGTGATGGCTGGTTATCCGGGTCAAGATATAGGATACTTTTTACCGCGGGAAAATGTCTCATTCCTAAGAAAAAATACAAAAACTGCAATGTAAGAGTAATATGTAAACGAAACTAACTATATAAAACGAAAATTTTGCAATTTTCAACTTTAACATTAAAACTTTCACCTTAAAATAAACCTTTTGCTTACTTTAACAAACCTTTACAATAACATATTATATAACTATCCTAAAAATTCTATACAGCCAAATACCTTGCATGGTAATTACGCTGATAAAAGCATTAACGATATAGGTACATATACTATCTTCATTCACATTTCCATTCAATTTAAAACAAACACACATACTTATAAACTTTTACCTGAATAATATTAGTTTCATACTTCTTTAATAATTAAATGAGAAACCAAGATAAGTTCTAGGACTTACCTGACGACGAGGTTACGTACTCACTGACTCCAGTGACTGAGGGTTATCGTTGCAAATTAACCCAAAGTAGTAGGTTGTCAAGGTCACTGGCCACACGTATATGAAGACCTGATTAGATATATAAAAAGTTCACCTTGAACACAGCCTCGACCAGATACAATCCTAACATCCAAAACGTGAATGGGAACATTCAACAATTTTAGTAAATTTGTTTAGTAAATTGTGTCGTGTTTTCGCAATACGAAAAACTAACAGAAGAAAAATAAAGTATTTTATTTTCGATTTAAATCCTCATTTTGTATAGGAGCTTTATATATAGTTATACTCCAATACCGTGGATTGTTACGATGAATAGATAACGCACAATCAACTTAATCAATGATTTCATTTTTTAATGGATCAAGCGTAGAAGCAACTATAAATTATTACCGCCATAATATTTTTTTGGGTTCGGTTATGGCACGCTACGGTGTAACTCGGTGGTAAAGTTATATAGTTTAGTAAGCAAGTTTGGTAATAATTTGAAGTGAAAAATAAGTTTCGATCATAGTATGGTAGAGAATAAATTTTTGCATCTTAAATAAAACTATCATTTCGGATTTTTACACGGATTTATTTTAATTTTTGGTTTCTGACGTTTCAAATGCTTTACGTCGCACATGGTCACGGGAGAGACTAGGGGTTAAGACGTCTCAAAGGCTATATAGTTATTAAATAAAACTATCTTTTCGGATTATTTCGCGGATTTATTTTGATTTTTGGTTCCCGACGTTTCGAATGCTTTACAGCATCCATGGTCACGGGAGAGACTGAGGTGTTACATGTCTTAAAGATATAGTTGTTACAGACAGCCTACCCACAATTAACAAAATGAAAATTGCACCAATTACATTACAATATTTTTAAATTTAAACATTTTTTATAATTTTAATTATAATTGAATATGGAAAATTATTTATTTAATTTTTGCTATTATTTTTATAATTATTACAATTTTAAAAATATTAATTAGTAATCTATATTTAGTGTTGCCATTATTATATTTATAACCATAAATAAAAAAAAAATATAGTATTAATTATTAAAGCCATATAATTGTTCTATGTGTAATTTAAAAAGTTAAAATTAATTACGGATAATCATTTTAATTTAGTTTGCTATTATTTAAAAACAACTTACTAAGCAACATTTCATTTGTAAAAGTATATATTAATAGTGTTGCTTAGTAAGTTGTTTTAAATAATAGCAAACTAAATTAAAATGATTATCCGTAATTAATTTTAACTTTTTAAATTACACATAGAACAATTATATGGCTTTAATAATTAATACTATATTTTTATATTTTTTATTTATGGTTATAAATATAATAATGGCAACACTAAATATAGATTACTAATTAATATTTTTAAAATTGTAATAATTATAAAAATAATAGCAAAAATTAAATAAATAATTTTCCATATTCAATTATAATTAAAATTATAAAAATGTTTAAAGTTAAAAATATTGTAATGTAATTGGTGCAATTTTCATTTTGTTAATTGTGGGTAGGCTGTCTGTAACAACTATATCTTTAAGACATGTAACACCTCAGTCTCTCCCGTGACCATGGATGCTGTAAAGCATTCGAAACGTCGGGAACCAAAAATCAAAATAAATCCGCGAAATAATCCAAAAAGATAGTTTTATTTAATAATGGCAAACATTCGCGTAAATCTAAGAAAGGCTATATAGTTGTTACAGATAGCTTTGACCACTATATAATGACTATAACAAAATCCGCGAAAAAATCCGAAAAAATAGTTTATTTAAAAAGTCAAATATTCACGTAAATCTAAGAAAGTATTAAATTTTGTGTTTTTCCCTTTTTTTATATAACTCAATTGTTGGTAATGGTTTTTGTAAATGAAAAATTAATTTAATAGATCTATACAGATAAATAAAGTTGAAATATCTGTTTGTAATGTCAAAACTAAAAACAACAGCATTTTACTAAATGCATATAAAATTGTATACGGTACTTATAAGAAAAATTTTTTTTTATATTTTTGTCTGTCTGTTTGTTTCGGCTAATCTCCGATACGGGTGGACTAATTTTGACGGGACTTTCACTGGTAGATAGTTGTTGTTATAAGGAATAACTTAGGCTACTTTTATTTTAGAAAAAGAATTAAGGTTCTGCTCAAAAAAATAAAAATTACCTACCTTACTTACTTACCTTATTTAAATATGATAGTAGTCGCTTCAACTAACGAAAGGCACGATACTATGGAATAATTATGTCAATTTGTTACTGCATTAAAAAAGCATAAATCAGCTTTTTCCTGTATAATTGTTACCTAGAAAAAGATATTGTTAAATTATTATTGGTACAGGAAAAAAGTCATAAGTATTCCAGTTTTAATTGCTAAGCTAATATTATACTTGAATGCAAAAGTTATATTAAATAATTTTTGCATTTTTCAACTTACATATTTTTATCTAACTCAATGGTTGGTGCGTCATAGTTTTTGTAAATTGAATAATTAATTTAACAGCTATTTAAATATGATCACAGTCGCTTGATAAACCAAAGGCACGTTGCTATGGGGATAATTATAAGTTCAAAATAATTTGCATCTCTTTTATTTAACTGTGTTGAAGAGTATTAATACTAAGTTTCAACTAATTCTAATCATAAACAATTATTTGGATCGTATAATTTATAACGTCTTTTCTCGTGAGATCTCCCGCAGTAAAAAGTAGTCTATATCACTCTCCAGCCCTCCGACTATCTCTATATAAAAAATCATATATAAATGTGACTCACCCTCGCTCCGCTCTGATTCGTCCCTAGTTATGTTTTAACGTTTAGTATAGATTTCTCAGAGTTGAGATATTTTCCTGCAGAAAAAAGTATCCTATATGTTAGCCCAGATAGCCAGCTATCATTATGCTAAATTTCATCAAAATCTGTCTAGTGGTTTTCTCGTGATGCGTTCCTAGACAGACAGATAGATTATCTATACATATAATAAAATTGTAACTAAGCCGGATTTGTACATTAAATATTTTTTGGAAAATCTTATTGAAATAGACTTTATTGTCGATACAGAGGCCAAATCTATAGTTTTTAGGATTTTTGTCTGTCTGTCTGTTACCGCATCACAAAAAACCACTGGAGGGATTTAGATGAAATTTGGAAACTTCCAAAATATGTAGGTACATAAATTAATGTAAAAATTATAAAATAAATTAAAAAAAATAAACTACTAAAATATTATACGATTATATATATAACTAAAAAATATTATATTATTTCCATGTTATATTTTGAAGTCGAGTCGCTATTTAAATATTTATATACGATTTCCCAAAACCGACTCTGAAATCTTCTATAGACACTGAAAGCTGATGTATCAATCGATCAATAAAGAATAAGTATAGATAGGTAATAACTAATAAGTAAAGATACACGATCAGCAACAAAAAATGTCCTCACTGAATAAGCGCTCATTTGAACATTTGAGCGCGCTTTCAATTTGCAAAAAAAATATATGAAAATAATTTTAAGCATTGCATTTAAGTTTTGTTGTATATTTATTTCAACTACAATAATTACTTAAACATGTGATAGTTTTAAGAGAACTTTTGAATGGGATTTTGTTTCTAGTAGTTTTTTCGTATCGTATGTATTCATATCGTACGTATCGATGCATAGTTAGCATATGTATGTATATATCTAACAGGAACTAAAATAAGAAAAATAATAGTTAAATCACCGTTTTCTAATATTACATTTTAATCATAAAAAGCTGATGAAAAGTTTTAATTAGTTTTTAACCGACTTAAAAAAAGGAGGTTATCAATTCGACACGTACTTAGCTATTATGTCTGTATGTATGTATGTACGTGGCATTTTTTTTTACTTTTTAGTATATATTTTTTTACTGAAGATGGTTTAATTTTTTTATTTATTATTTTATTCAATGTACTTGTTATTACAATGATTACAAATAAAATAAGTTAAGATGAACATCCCGAGGTGCCTTAAAATTTGATAAAAGCTATATTTACGTGTATTAGTACATTAAATACAAATATATATTAATGTATTTATTTACAACACATTAGTAACAAGTCGCGATATTAGCTTTTATCACAACTTGGTTAGTTTTCCTGGAATATTCGTTGAACATGTAACAATTATTAATTATAATTTAATTGTAAACAATATATTCTTTATTAATATATATATATATATATATATATATATATATATATATATATATATATATATATATATATATACATACCTTAGTCCAGGCCGAACCTTCAACCGGTTCCCAAACCGACCTAACCTATAAATATATCTGAAGTATTCCTTACTAGCGATAGACAATTATTAAAACTTTCTTATATTTACGCGAATATTTGACATTTTAAATAAAACTGTTTTCGGATTTTTTCGCGGATTTATTTGGATTTTTGGTTCCCGACGTTTCGAATGCTTTACAGCAATCATGATCGCAGGAGAGACTAAGGTGTGTTGCGACTACCGAGTGCGATCAAAACAAGAACAGGCCATAATATGTGAGTTTGTAGGTATATGTTAGTAGCTCTTTTTAAAAATATATAAATACGTATAAATAGGCACTTAAAGATTAAGAAAATTAACATCCACTTTTTACTCGTGGCTTCGCTCATATGGTAAGCGGAATGGGAGTAAAACAGTAGTATATACATTTATAATGCAAACTATATCCTTTCAAAATTTCAACAATATCTCTTCAGCGATTTAAGCGTGAAAATGTCACAAATAGGCAAACACTAACAGAGCTAACTCATATAATATCTGTATGTAAATAGGCAAAAGAGTTCGGTGCCTTTTGCTTCCTGTGTTTGACAACCTTCGTTTTAAATTTCATAGTTACTAGCGACTCACCATCGCTCCGCTCGGGTTCGTACTTCGTTTAGTGTAGATTTATCGGAGATAAAATATTTTCCCGCAGTAAAAACTATCCTATATGTTGACTCAGATAACCAGCTATTATCATACGAAATTTCATCAAAATCTGTGCAGTGGTTTTCTCGTGATGCGGTTACAGACAGACAGAGATACAGACTATTCAATAAGATTTTCCAAAAAATATTTAATGTACAGATTCGGCTTAGTTACACTTTTATTATATGTAGGTTGACAAGCGTTAGTCTTATTAATAAAAAAGTGATTATAGTCGAGTTTTGACCACTGTGAATACTACTTAGTATAAATTTGCAAAGAGCATGTAGAGTCTAAAAAAAAATTTTAATATTGTATACAAGCTTCAGCAACAATGACATCAGTATGTTATTAATCATAATCTACACACCAGGCAGGTCGGAGCATGACCTTCATTTTGCAGGTAGGTCAGAACCTGTTCCACCAGTCCTTTCGGTACTTCGCCGCGATGCACAAACTCAAACACTAATTTACCGAACGACATTTAACTAATACTTACAATGTATCAGAAACAATCCGTCCAAAATAAAACTATCTCTTCAGGTTTTTCCCGATTAAAATCCGAAAAGATAGTTTTATTTAATATGTCAATTATTCATCATTATCAAAAGTGATATTTTTAATTGGGCCTTTATTTTTAACCGACTTCCAAAAAGGAGGTTCTCAATTCGTCGGAATCTTTTTTTTCTTTTTTTATGTATGTTCACCGATTACTCGCAGACGTCTGAACCTATTTGGAAAAAAATTTTTGTGTTTCAAAGGGGTATTCCCAGGTGGTCCCATATAAATTTTATCGAAATCGGTCGAGCGGTTTTTTTAAAAATCAACAATAAATATATTTTTAAATAAACTGTTTAATCGAATATTTTATTAAAAAACTTTCTTCTTACAAATTACCTGCTTATTACGTCTACACTAAAAATGGAAAAATAAAAACTTAAAAAAAACCGACTTCCAGGCACTAAAATTTAAAAAATAACTAAACGGAGATTTTCATATAGAATAGATACCTAATCACATATTTTCGAAGTCGGTGCCAGCCTACAATATTTTAAGATATGAATATCTAATAGGTGAATATATATGTACATATTTTACGTATCGAAATATATTAGATTTGATTTGCATCGGCTGGCACCGACTTCGAAAATATGTGATTAGGTATCTATTCTATATGAAAACCTCCGTTTAGCTATTTTTTACATTTTAGTGCCTGGAAGTCGGTTATTTTTAATTTTTATACGTAGCAATAGATTGCATGTTAACGTATAAAAAGCAGCGAAAATAAAAAAAAACTGCGCTTATAGTGTCCTGGAACAAACTCGTCAAAACCAATCAAATAAAATTTATAAAGGTTATTAGGTAGTAACCATGGAAACGACCTGCATCCAAATCCCGAGTCCTTTTCAACAAGTCATTGTTATCTATCTGTTATCCAAAAATTTGAAAGTTTCATATCATTTCATCATCTAAATTCTAAATGGTCCTAATGGCTTGTGATTGTTACACTAGATTTATTTAGCATACTTAGCTTCTTACTCTGTGGCTAGTATACAAATAGGACTAAAATTAGGTGATTTATGGAACATAATCTGTGTATAAACAAATGTGCTGACGTATACAATCTATACTTTTTTTGTAAAATTAATAATTTTACAAAAAAAGGCCTTATTATTCCATAAATTTGACAAGTCTGACGCATGACATCTAAAATCTATACATATAATAAAATTGTAACTAAGCCGAATTTGTACATTAAATATTTTTGGGAAAATCTTATTGAAATAAACATTATTATTGATGCAGAGGCCGAATCTATAGTTTTTAGAATTTTTGTCCGTCTGTCTGTCTGTTACCGCATCACAGACAAACCACTGGAGGGATTTGGATGAAATTTGGTATGATGGTAGCTGGTTATCCGGGTCAACATATAGGATACTTTCTACTGCGGGATAATATTTCATTTTTGAGAATAAATACAAAAACTGCAATGTAGGAGTACACTAATATGTAAAACCTAAGAATTTAGTTTTCGGTCATCTGAACGCGGGCGGAGCCGCGGGCAATGCTAGTTTGTTTATAAAAGTATTATATTCAAATTAGTAAGAGTCAAAGAAAATCTAATATATAAATATCTGTCGTGTCACGGTGTTTGTGATAGGAATCCTCGAAAGCGGCTCGACCGATTTTAATGATTCTTTTTTGTAAATTTTTAATCGCGTTTTTTTTTAGGAAATAAACAGTGATATAATCCTTATATATACATAATTACAATGTAAAACATCCACACACCAGAAAAGTTTCCACCTATAAATATTATAATTTTAGTATTTTTTAGTATAAACAATATTATATAAATAGGTACATATCGACGTTTTTTTTTGTAGATTGAACGCGGGCGTAGCCGCGGGTTCTGCTACACATATAAAAATAATCTCATTCCCTTACTTTTGTCAGATGTGCCTAGATTACTACTTGCTAGAAGCTAGGTATTACCTGGGATTTAATGTATGACAAAATAATAAATCCCGACTGCAACAGTCAATAACAGTCCCCAGCTATGCACTATCTCTATGCAAAAAATGCTCGACACCTTACTCCTTTGAATATGAGGAAGTATAAGAAAATAAAAATTATCACATTTATTAGTCAGTTTACAAAATATATCTAAATAGGATTTACGTTTATTAGGGAATTAATAAATTAAAAAATGATTGCATCACTAAATGTGGTCCACAGATGACTAAAGTAACATGGGAAAGGATGGATGACTAACAACATGACTCGGCGGATATTTAGTTCTATAGAATAGAAAAACCGTAATAATATATCTACGATATCCCATGTTAAAGTAGGTTATTATCAGAACTCCAAATTTAGTGTAGCTTTTTTATATTATAGGTACGTTATATATTATAATATGAAGTAACCTCATAGCTTAAATATGAATCAGATATGATATGAGTCAAGCGAATTCACAGCTAAAAATATGATCAGTAAAAAAATTGTATATATATAAGTATGTATGTATGTATGTATGTATGTATGTATGTATGTATGTATGTATGTATGTATGTATGTATGTATGTATGTATGTATGTATGTATAAGGTTGCTACAACATGCACCAGGCACCTGTAGTGTCACGCGCTAGCAGCAACAACTCTAAAACGTGAGCGCCACGTGCCGACACGTGTCGCCGCGGAAAGCCCCGGTCTCATTATATCAAGATTTTATTGAATTATTTTGATTACTCCTATGACTTGTAATATATGTATATTTTTAGTAACTGTTTTATAAACAAGCCTATTTGTAGATTTGGGAGTTCCCCGAAGAATTTCGATTAGGAAAACTTTTGCGATATGTCCTTGCAAATGTCATAATTATATTATTATTATGTATGTGGCAGTATGTGGAACTTGCCGGTCCACGCTCTACTAAACCCTTAATGTAATATGGCTTTTTTAATCTATATATCTAAGGCAAGGACAAAACAGACCATTATCTTTTTATCCTCTGTTGTCAACCGATTTTCTTTTTTTAGGGTTCCGTACCCAAAGAGTAAAAACCTATTACTAAGACCCCGCTGTCTGTCCGTTTGTCACCAGGTTGTATCTCATGAACCGTGATAGTTAGACAGTTGAAATTTTCACAAATGATGTATTTCTGTTCCCGTTATAACAACAAATATTAAAAAACAGAATAAAATAAATATTTAAGGGGGCTCCCATACAACAGACATGATCTTTTTGCCATTATTTTAGATAATGGTACGGAACCCATCATGCGCAAGTCCGACTCGCACTTGGCCGGATTTTTTTGTTTACAGTGTAATATTTTTTCATATATTATGTTTTCCTCGCAACAATGATTGTGGTCGAAATTCGACCACTAGAAGAACACAAGTAAATATAATTAAGTCATTAGTTCCTATATTTATAACGCCCTTGAGATAGATTAATAATTATACTAGCGGCTCACCCTCGCTACGCTCGGGTTCGTTTCTAGAAAAACAAAAACAAATCTATCCTACAGGAATCACACATTTTTTCGGGATAAAAATTAGTGTTTTTCTAATGTGTAAGCTATATTATTATAAAGTTTGATTAAAATCCATTCAGTAGTTTTCTCGTGAAAGAGTAGATAACAAATATCCATTCATCTATACATCCAGACATCCTCACAAACTTTCGCATTTATAATATTAGTGTGATTACTAACACATTGGTAAAAAAAAAATCTAAATTAAATAAAAAGATTCACAGCTGACGAAGATATCGCGTAAAACACACACAAAAAATACAATCAAATTGAGTACTTCCTCTTTTGGAAAAAATACGTTAAAAATGTTATATACACATTTAAAATATAAATATACGGACAAACGCCAGAATGGTTTTATATTGGCACTATTGTATAGGTATAATTTGTCCTTTAAGTCCTGAAAAGGGAGGATTACAGCGGAAAAGCTCAAGATAAAAAGTTGTAACTATTCTTATTTCATTGATAAAGCGAGTTGCAATTGTGCGATGGGAAAGTTTTCCGTCATTTATTCTAACCCCTGACACAAAAATGGTGTTAAGAGGATTTCACCATCTTAACTTACGAAGGACGAAAACGTTAGCTCAGATGTTTATTCGTTGAATTTCTATAAATAAATGTCCGATTTAGATCTTAATAATCAACATTTTTGAACAAGGCGACATAATTTATTTGTATTCAAAAAGCAAAAGGAAATGTATGGTTCACGTGAAATTTAAAACATTTTGTACGTACGTACGTATTAATTCATTTAATCAGATATTGACCTGTGTTCTTATCTATACACTAGCAACTCACTCTCGCTCCGCTCGGGTTCGTCCCTAATTACGTTTTAATGTTTGGTATAGATTTCTCAGAGTTGAGATATTTTCCCGCAGTAAAAAGTATCCTATATCTTGACGGATAACCAGTTATCATCACACCAAATTTCATCAAAATCTGTAAAGTGGGTTTCTCGTGATGCGGTCACACTAGACAGACAGACATAATTTAAAAAAAAAACTATAGATTCGGCCTCTGTATCGATAGTAATGAGTATTTAAATAAGATCTTCCAAAAAATATTTAATGTACAGATTCGACTCAGAATTTTATTATATCTATTCATACTCGTATATGAGTCGCTAGTTGATTTATATAAGAGCTTAACTTAAAAAGAAGTTTAAAATATACTAAGCTTATTATAATAAGACTTAGTTACAAATATTTTCCCATTGTAATAAAATACAATATTATAACTAACCTAAATCTGTACGAATTAAAAAATAACACAGTACTTATGTATATATTTATTTAGACTTTTTGCCTCTTCGGTGATTATGACTGATATGAGTAATAATGGTTAAAACTAAATATTTAATTTAAACTTCAACTATTAATATCCTCATTGTAATATTCTGGATATTAAAGACACACACACACACACTATTTTACTAATAAATAATGTAAAACTTAATTTGCTATAACAAGTTACTTTTTATGTGGCTATGGAAGAGCGAGATTGTTTGTCACAGGTGTTTTTTACACTTAAAAGGCGATTTCAACCTGGTTTGTAATTTTTAAACATTTTGTTAATGAATAAAATATTTTAATAAAAAATAAAAGTGAAGTAAAATATTTAATTTATTTCGTTATTACAGAATTATTATTTAATTACGAATAACGCACTTAATTAGCTACCTACGTTTTTAACATGCAATAATAATACTGCCGTCATAAAAAAGAAGGCCGCAACTTCGTCAAAGTTGATTTCAAGATATTTGATGTTTTGTCTTACTACTATTTTAAAATTTTTACTAGTTTTGACGTAGTTACGATTAAAATGCTTATCTATTCTCTATTCCTGGCACTCTCATACTCTTATTTACTGAGACTTACTAAACATAAAGACTCAATAACTAAACTTGGCCCGACCTGGTACTCGAACCCAGGACCTCCGGATGTACAGCTGTACATGGTAGCCATTACACCACCGAGGTAGTTACATTAAATACAGTTTACATACAGACAAGTACACGTATAACATTTATATATTTTATATTACTTACTAGCAAAAGCCTGCGACTTTGCCCACGTGTCTAGGTTCCATTTTGTCCATAATGACTGAGCATAAGCCCTTTCCCCTTCATATGATTTATGTATCTATCATTTTCACCTATGCTTTTATTAGATTATACGAATATAATATAAATTCTGATTAAATTGCATCACTCAAGGAATCTTCCAGCCTCTCTCAAGTGATGCATTTTCAAAGAAAAAAACAAACACACAAAAAAATATAAGACTTTGCCACATCAAAATTTTATTATATATTGTGGGTTTTTTGCTTAGACATGTCAGACCTAATGTTATAATGATATAAACGCACAAACAGCTACCTGTATATATATTTTTATATAGGTATTGTATTAGAAGCTTCGTGGCTCTATTACGTGAGTTTTCCCCGACTGATTAACACGGGGTTTTGAAACTTCGATCGCAATAAAGCAAATATTATGCAAATATGACATAACGCTTGGATTTCCAAAGTGCAAATCAAGCCTTCGCAGATCGGACTTCGTGATATGACGACTGTTTTTTTACAAGTTTTGCTGTATGCTTATAAAAAGCGATAGAAAATATAAACCTATAATTATAGTAGCAATTATTATAATATACAAGGGATTAAATCTAAACAAATTATCGCGATAATGTTCTTTTTTTAGAATGCTTATGTCTGTTTGTTTATTTCTGACATTATACTATAACAATGATATAGACTTTTTTCCTTTGATGATTTCCTCCTAATCTAATTTAGCTATAGCGGCCAATCTCACTGAGACTAGCCAGCGCGGAGGATACAGTGCACAATTATTGTGTTCGTGGAGACACAAGTAGGTACACTCTCTATTCCTTTGTTCATGATACCTCCTCCCCCCCCGCCGCTCCTTCCTCCTCTCCACGTTTGGTTGTGTGGGAGGAGTCTCATTACGTGTGACAATCCAGCCGGTCATGAGACAAAAAGATGCATTTGGGAGGCTGGAGAAGTACCCACTTCTCTGATAGCAAAGTGGACGGTGGAAACAATCCTTGGTTGTTGTTGATCTGCCTCGGAAGGATAGGCAAACCACTCTTGTGCTAAAATAGCTACATATGTATGTATGTGTGCAGGTGCGATCAATAAGTATTTTTACCAACGTTAAAAAATAAGGGTACAGCTAAATGTCTTTTGTGTTTATGATATTACATATACTTTTTATATTATTACATATAATTTATATATGTATATATGTATTTATAGCATTTGTATATGTGTTTATTCAGGTCGTAGCCTGTCTGTGCACTATATTTTATCTAAATTCGTGCACCCATTTCATAGTTAGCAGTGTGATTACAAACATACAAAATACAAGACTTGATATATAATATTTGCCATATTCGATCCCGGAACAACCGACACAGAGTCCAGTTCCATAACCACTGCGCTAACGATGGAAACATTTAAACACAATATAGTTAAATATTAATATACGATTAGTACAAAAGTGTATTTTCAGTTATCGACAGCGTCACTGAGATAATACTAATTAACGCATATGGCCAAATTACCAAGACCGCTTAAAATATATCTATACATATAATAAAACCGTAGAGGTCGAATGTCTGTACATAGAAAAAAAATGCTAAAAACCGAGTCAGGGGATGTAAGAAGAGAAATAGAACAAATCCAGATTTTTTTCAATATTTTTTTGTTTCTCTGTCTGTTTGTCTGTTTGTACGGGCTAATCTATGAAATTACTGGACCGATTTAAAAGAAATTTTGCATGGTGATGACCGTATATGCCCGGTCTACACTTGTCATCCCGGAAAATTAAAGAGTTCCCAAAGGATAGTTAAAAAACTATAGAAACTAACTAAGTACACAAAAACTACTGATTAGATTACAATAAAGCTTTACAATAATATTATTCATACATCAGAATAACAAATAAGCTACTTTTTATCCCAGAAAAATGTACGGTTCCCGTGGGATAGATTTGTTTTTGTTGGTCTAGAGGCGAACCCGAGAGAAGCGAGTGTGAGTCGCTAATTCCCAATAAAATTTTCTCTTAATATTTTTTTGCAAAATATAACAGAAAATATCCCAAAAAATCAATTTCTTAAAAATGCCAATCATATCGCCAAACATTTTCAACGTGGTTCAATATTATTTATTCAACATATGACTATTCGCTGGTTTCTGGTCCTGGGTTCGAGTCACGGGGTTGATATTGAGTTTTTCTGTCTAGAAATTCTCTGTAAGAGCCCGGAATTGGAAAGTGGGCGTTATTACACCCCTGTCCCTCAGAGATCTTTTAAAGCCGAGAGTAGAAAAAAACAGATTAAAGTACCAATATAAGATTCAAAAGAATAGAGAGTGCACTTGTGTCTGCTCACACACTTTTCTTTTATAATTTTTGTAATCGCCTCTTAAAAAGCACCATTTGGTTACCCCATTCGATAATTTAGGGAAAAAAAAAATTTCACAAAAAATAGCCCCTAAAAATAGCCATTTTGTTTATTATTGATATCTATTTAAAATTTTCTCTTAATATTTTTTTGCAAAATATAACAGAAAATATCCCAAAAAATCAATTTCTTAAAAATGCCAATTATATCGCCAAACGTTTTCAACGTGGTTTAATATTATTTATTCAACATATGACTATTCGCTGGTTTCATGACTAGTATACACAGCCGCAGACCCGAAGGTCCTGGGTTCGAGTCACGGGGTTGATATTGAGTTTTTCTGTCGAGAAATTCTCTGTAAGAGCCCGGAATTGAAAAGTGGGCGTTATTACACACCTGTCCCTCAGAGAGCTTTTAAAACCGAGAGTAGAAAAAAACAGATTAAAGTACCAATATAAGATTCAAAAGAATAGAGAGTGCACTTGTGTCTGCTCACACACTTTTCTTTTATAATTTTTGTAATCGCCTCTTAAAAAGCACCATTTGGTTACCCCATTCGATAATTTAGGGAAAAAAAAAATTTCACAAAAAATAGCCCCTAAAAATAGCCATTTTGTTTATTATTGATATCTATTTAAAATTTTCTCTTAATATTTTTTTGCAAAATATAACAGAAAATATCCCAAAAAATCAATTTCTTAAAAATGCCAATTATATCGCCAAACGTTTTCAACGTGGTTTAATATTATTTATTCAACATATGACTATTCGCTGGTTTCATGACTAGTATACACAGCCGCAGACCCGAAGGTCCTGGGTTCGAGTCACGGGGTTGATATTGAGTTTTTCTATAAAGTGGTTGTAAAGACATAATAAAATTAAATTTATTTAATTTCCTTTAAAACTCTTTAAAAAAATTTTACGTATAAATCATTAAAATAGATTAAGCCGTGTAATGATTACGAGAAAACATAGGATTGGACATAGACTATACATATGTATATCGAAGTATGGTTACGATATGGTTACGGCGGCACGGCGATGCGTCAAACCACTAAACACACTTTCGCATTTATAATACTAAATTAGTCACATTCACTACATTTGGAGCGAATGATAGCTATACGAAAATATTACTATGAGTTAAAACTGGATATTTACCTTGTTTAAATATCCCGTCTTATATCATAATAATATTGTCAGTGACAATGAAAGCTTAAATATTTATATATGTATACACTAGCGACTCACCCTCGCTCCGCTCGAGTTCGCCCTTAGATACGTTTTAACGTTTAGTATATATTTCTTAGAGATTAAATATTTTCCCGCAATAAAAAATATTCTATATGTTGACCCGGATAACCAGTCATCATCATCTCAAATTTCATCAAAATCTGTCCAGTAGTTTTTCAGTGATACATTCCCAGTCAGACAGACAGATACATAAACAAATTATAATATTTAATTGGATCATGGGAAATTTAATAATTATACCTTTTTATTATGTAGTGGTGCTATTCTTGCTATTATAAAGTGGTTGTAAAGACATAATAAAATATCAAATCATACAGTAAAATATCTATAATTATAAATAGACAAAGACAAAACATTTCAGTACATTTTTCTTCTCTGTTTATCAACTGATTTTCTTTTTTTAGTTCAGTAGCTATTGATGGGCTTTAAGGTTATGAATAAAAAAAATTGGAAATAATTGATTTTTATATAGATAAGTAAATTCTATTCGTATTGTTTTGCTCAAATATTCAACTGTACTTGGATTCTGACGACTGGGCCAACACTAGTTTACTTAATAGGTACATATATCTGAGAAATCCTTGCTAAGGATCATAAAAATGAAAACTACTTCCATTGTTGTGTAACAGAAGGAAACTAACAAACCATTAGTTTGTTATTGTTTTACGTAGCAATTCAAAAAAACAGTATGGGCATGAATTTTAAGTGAAAACTCAAACTCAAAATATATGATTCAAATAGATTTTACTATCGCTTTGCAGTCAGTGTTTAAATTTACATTTAATATCAGTATGAAGTACAAGATATGCTACTAACGGTGTGTAAAGCTCTTCTGTTGATAAGAGAGTGAGAGTTTATGTATGGGAAAGTGATATAGATATCTAGTGTATTTAAGGACATGTATCTTCGTATAGCTTGAATGAATCGAAGGCGAGTATCTATTGTTTCATAATACATTTATAATATTTGGTCACCTAAGAGAGCAGAGGAAAACCATCGACCCAGACCTCACGGCTGTCTCCATTGTCAGTGACTCTTGCGCATCTAAAGGAGCACATTAGCATGCGCACGCGCATTGTAACAGGGTTATGACATTCAATGTTATTTCACGAGGTTGTCTCACTGAAGACGATACGCATCTTGTAAACAAGGTTTCTCATGATTTTATTGATATGACGTTGTTGTAATTTGATAGGCTGTTAGATATACGTGTTTTATTTGGACCTTGTCTCGTTCAATAGTTCTTTTTTAACAGCTTACCGATCTATGTATGTGAAAAGATAGTCTAAGTATGTTTAGTGTTATTGTAAATCAATTTTATTTTATAAATAAAATTATCATTTTGGATTTTCGTGGATTTATTTAGATTTTTGGTTCTCGAAGTTTCAAATGCTTTACAGCATCATGATCACGGGAATGATTAAGGTTTTAGACATATCAAAGGTCCATTATATAGTTGTTACAGACAGTGTCTACCAACAAAATTACGAAATGATTTAAAAAAAATACAAAAACGGCACCAAGGTTCCTTACAATATTTGTTCTTTTCCTTTTCCTTTAGACGAGAAAAGATTAAAAGAAATATTTAATAATTTTTCTTTACAACAACTTGACGAAAAAGAGTTTAGGTCAGTTCTTGATTGCGAATATCATAAGTAAATATTTATTTATTTTATTTTTATAATGAAATTAAAGTAAGTAACATACAAATTTTATATACATTTCGCACTCAATGTAATGTGCTTGAAAAAGCTACTTATCGTGTCCTCATTAGAACTTGTGCTCGTAAACACAGTTAGAGGTCATTTTATGTGGGCCATATAGCGCATTCGACTAAAATAATAATATTTGTTATTCACAGCACTGTAACTAGTACATATCAAGATGGAATATTTTAACCCATGGTAAAGGTTTGACACATTCCCGATTAGCATAGAAAAACTAAGTGCCCAGAAACTTGATGGATCATCGATTTTATAAAAATATGGCTATTAGAATATTTGTTTGTTTTTCTTTCACATATACCTAACTTTCATTGAGTTTATAGACAACTTAACGTTTAGTATAGCATTCTCAAAGGTGAGATATTTTTCCGTAGTAAAAGGTATCCTATATACGAGTATGTATGTTGACTCGGATAACCAGATATCATCATACATAATTTCATCAAAGTCTGTCCAGTGGTTTTTCTGTGATGCGGTAACAGACAGACAAAAATTCTAAAAACTATAGATTCGGTCTCTGTATCGATAATAATGTTTATTTCTATAAGATTTTCCAAAATATAAAATGTACAGTTTCGGCTTAGTTACTATTTTATTATATGTATAGATAAAGGATGAGTCGCTAGTAATTCTATAAAGTTGAAGTACCATGGAGGCTATCATTTCATTATTATTTCAAAATGGGTGCACGTTTAGATTGAAAAGAAAATGAATACTTTAATACTATAGTAGGTACATAAAATTTTAACATGTACCTCAGGTGTCAAGCTCCACTAATGTAATATATTTTCTTAGAATCTTACATAGAGGGCTGGTGACGGCATACCGATGACCGACACCCCACATTTGTATTGCCCATTCAAATATGCTTAGAATATATGTATGTATGTACATTTTTTGATCTTTGCCGGTATTTCTGTTAACGCTATGTATAGCTTGGTTTTCTCTTTTAACATACTTTTACTAACGTATCTTGTATATAACATAACATTTCCTCATAGAACGATGTCCAGACCAAATTAGCTCCTATCCCGGTACTAGACCTAGTGACCTGGAGATCTAGATTTAGACTGTATATTTCTGTATTGATATAAGCAATAACTAATCTGGGAGGTGAAACAATATTTTGTACATGGAAAGTAATCTGTGTTTAACCTTTATTTGAAACTAATTAAAACAGCTACTAAAACTTAAATATAACTAAAGGACCCTTTATAACTTAATTTATATGTTTGTCAATTTGTTTATATGTCACACTCTATTTTATTAATAGCATTGCCCGCGGCTCCGCCCGCGGTCAGATAACCAAAAACCAAATTCTTAGGTTTTACATATTAGTATACTTTTACATTGCAGTTTTTGTATTTTTTCTCGAAAATGAGATATTTTTCCGCAGTAAAAAGTATCCTATATCTTGACCCGGATAACCAGCTATCACCATATTAAATTTAATCAAAATCCCTCTAGTGGTTTTTCTGTGATGCAGTAACAGACAGGCAGACAGACATAAATTCAAATAACTATAGATTCGGCCTCTGTATCGATAATAATGTTTATTTCAATAAGATTTTCCAAAAAATATTTAATGTACAGTATCGGCTTAGTTACAATTTTATTATATGTATAGATTATGTAATGGACATAAATAAAAGACCCGACTGCGTGAAAAGCGAACTAAAAAAAATCAGAACAACTCGACGAAAGAACATACTATTATGCAGTCGGAGACCTACAATACACATAGCAAGACCAAGTATAAAACATGTTCATAATGTATACAGCTAAAGAAGGTATTTCTAAAGATATATGTTAAATAAATACATTATTTATTGCACAGTAAAAACCAAGTGCCTTTTAATCCTTAAATTACATGAAATTCACTAAAATTTGGACTCATTTGTTGAACGAAACATAACAGCGCCATCTACCTTAGAACTGTTGAACTGTAGTATTTAAGTATTGTGATCACGTCCCCGGCGACGGGAAACACGAGTGTGACGTCACTCAGGATGAAGCGTGAATACCTTGTTCCATATATTACGTAACGGAAAGGGAAACTGAAGGCGTCGTTTGATGTCTTTTCCTACTACGTACCAGTTTATGTGACGCCAAACTCACATTTATGACGAACTCACTCAACAAAGTGTTTAGCCATAACTAGTCGGTACTCGGTACATACATATAATAAAACTCTAGAGTCAAATCTGTACATTAAATATTTTTTGGAAAATCTTAATGAAATAGTGATTATAATCGATAGACAGACCAAATCTATAGTTTAAATTTTTGACTGTCTGTCTGTCTGTCTGTCTGTCTGTCGGTCTGTCTGTCTGATTGGGAATGCATGGCGAGAAAACCACTGGACAGATTTTGATATTTTGATATTGAGATGATAGCTGGTTGTCCGGCTATATAGGATACTTTTTACTGCGGTAAAATATCTCATCTCTGAGAAATCTATACTAAACGTTAAAACGTAACTAGGGACAACCCCAGACGGTTCGAGGTTGAGTCGCTAGTTATTACTATGAAAAGCACGCTCTATGCTCAACTGGCATGCTTAAATGCCAAATAACAAATAATTGAATTGAATAAAGAGTCTACAGAAAAAAGCAGCGATTGCAACACATTGTCCCCTTTCCTCTCTGTTCCTCCACCCAGCAAGATATAAATAATAAATAAATAAATATGTTAAGACATTAACACACACCACCATCTAGTTCTATGGTAAGCTCCTAGGCTTGTGTTATGGATACCAGATAGTTGATACACTACACATATATAACTTTAAATACATATACATATTAAAAATATAAACACCCATGACTGGAGTACCAACATTCGTGCTCATCACACAAATGAATGCCCCCAGCGGGACTCGAACCCGCGACCGCTGCACAGCAAGTAGGGTCAATCCAAACTGAGTCAAACGTGTAGCCAAAATATAAATAGCTTATAAAAATCTATAATACACAGTTTGGTATAGCTAAGTCTGCATCGATAGAGTTTGAGAATATTATATTACCTATATTATCTTTTATTATAAAATGATAGTGATTAAAATTAGCATAAAATAATTACTTATAAATTAAATACTAATCATTTATCACTGACTTGCAAATCAATTGAGAAATATAAAAGAACGTTATTTAAGACTTAAATATAATGTTTAACATTCTGCATAAATAAAGCTATTCAACAGATGTGAGGGTTAAAAATTCCTTGTATTCACACTTCCATACTAATATTATAAATGCGAAATTAACTCTGTCTGTCTGTATGTCAACTTTTCACGCTTAAACCTCTAACTCGATTTAGATTTTTGGTATGGAGATAGTTTGAGACCCTGGGAAGGGTATAGAATAGTTATTATCCCGGAAATCATCCATTGAAGGGCTGAAAAGAGGATTAAAAGTTTTTATGAGGAGTCCATCATATTTCAAATAAGGGATATTAAACTCATTATACATATGTATGTATATATGTATATAGTCTATTAAATGTTGAAAGTCAATTTTAACGATCCGATTTAAAACTATGTACTATGTACTTTGTAACTATGTACTTAAACCCAAACAAAAGCCAGCGGTAGCCCAGTGGTAACGCGCTCGCTTGGGAAACCGAGTGAAGCGAGTTCAAATCCCGAATCTCGCACCTCTGATATTTTCATGTGCTAATTATTTCCAACATGATTACCACTTGTCTTACGGTGAAGTAAAACATCGTGAGGAAACCTGCATGTCTGAGAGAACCTAGCAAGTTTTCAAAAAACATGTGAAGTCCGCCAATCCGCACTTGGCCAGCGTGGTGAACTATGGCCTTATCCCCCTCGTACTGAAGGGAGGCCCGTGCCCAGCAGTGAGACGTTAAAAAAGGGCTGTATACAATACAATCAATACTTAAACCCAAAACAAAAATATAAAACGTTGCAAAAAAGCGAGGGTGAGCAGCTAGTTTATAATAATTTTTCTTTTATATGTACGAGTATATGTATATACATATTATATAACTAATATGAAAATCAAGTAGTTTTACATGATACAATGTAACTATATACCTACAAACTAAGCGTCAATTTATTTTATGACCTATTAGATAAAATCAATTAATTAAATTGAGAGGATGAACGCTCAATGTTACAGTCCACGGATAATTCTTATAATAATTTCAACCTCATTAGTATTGTTGTTGCATTTAACTTGGCACTTAACTTCAAAGTCTAAGTGTCCTTAATCCTGACCTAAATTCAATATTTATAGCCTCAATAAGGCATTTTTGTCATAATTAATTCTCCATCATGTAATTAATAAATTAATAAATATGTTGGGACATACAGCACCATCTAGTTCCATGGTAAGCTACGAGGCCTGTGTTATGGATACCAGATACTTGATACACTACACATATATAACTTTAAATACACACATATTATAAATATAAACACCCATGACTAGAGTACAAACATTCGTGCTCATCACATAAATGAATGCCCCCAGCGGGACTCGAAGCTGTGACCGCTGGAACAGCTAGTAGGGTAATCGTAATCGTCGATATAATAATAATCGAATAAGAAATCATCTTACAGAATTATTATATTTTTATATTAGTACTACACGTGACGCATTGGAAAGTTATGGTGTACGTCCTATGCATGGCGATAGGGTTCCGCAGTCGGTTTTATTGAAAAGGACAGGAACCCCAGGGGTTTTCTCGCTGAAAATTAACAAAAAAGATACATGTTACGCGTCGTTTAGTGAGTAAGAGTACCTACTGGAGCACCAACCAACAGCACTCCATCCTCTTCCTTCCCCTTTTCCCTCCTTCTTCTTTAACTTAGGAGGAGTGATGCCCTTGATATTGCAAGTGTACTTACGCTTTGGTCACTGCTTACCGTCGAGCAGACTATGCTTGTTATATTACTAGGTATTTCAGATACTGGAATAAATTAGATGTAAATGAAATTATTATTTTAATGAGCTTTAATTATCATTATACATCATACCTCAAAAGATACATGTAGCATTACATAAATCTCTGTGGTTTTTTTAATCTATACATATAAATTGTAACTAAGCCGAATCTGTACATTAAATATTTTTTGGAAAATCTTATTGAAATAAACATTATTATCTATACAGAGGCCGAATCTATAGTTTTTAGAATTTTTGTCTGTCTGTCTGTGTGTTACCGCATCACAGAAAAATCACTGGAGGGATTTTGATGAAATTTGGTTTGATGATAGCTGGTTATCCGGGTCAACATATAGGATACTTTTTACCGGGGGAAAATATCTCATCTTTGAGAAAAAATACAAAAACTGCAATGTAAGAGTATACTTAAAACTAAATGTCTTGTAACCCTTTTGTATTTACGTCAATAAAGGTATTATTATTATTATTACTTATATGTAAAACCTAAGAATTTGGTTTTTGGTCATCTGAACGCGGGTGGAGCCGCGGGCAATGCTAGTGTTATATATATTTAAAAAAAAGTGCAACTTTTAACTAATAATAAAGAAAAAAAATAAATATCAAAATTTCATAAAAAGGCTTAAAAAGATATCTATGAATAACAATATTTTTTTAATTAAAGTAAATAAAAAAATACCGTATATTATTATCAAAATTATTTCAAATTTGATAATATATGGTAATTATTACTGTTAAAAAACACAAGGTTTTACTAATTTACTACTCATTGGAGAGTTCCATTATCCACTTCCTAACACAACGCGATACGTGATAGAGTATTGTTTGAACAAAAATCTAACAGAAAGCCTTTGGAAAAGCTGTCCCAATTTTTATTAATGAGTTTTATATAAATATTATGTTATTGGGTAAATAATAATAGTCAATTTTCTTTGTTACAAATAAATTATCTTAGGTGCGCCATCTAGCGGTGAATAGCAAAACCATAATCTCTTTCTTGTTTTGATGCAGTGCATTAATTCGATAACAGGTGGCAGGGATGAGAGGAAAATTAAAATACAAATGATTTTTATAAAAACTGATTGAAAAAATAGTAATCCTGAGAATAATTAATATATTTGTTAATTTTACAATAAAATGCTATAAAAATATTACCTGTACTAGATGGCGTTAATTTAATCATTTCTGCCTATAAATATAATTAAAATGTAAATATATTATGTTATTAGCTTATTACGTTTATTTTTACGATATTAAACACTAGCCTTATATAGCGGCTATCATAGGAAACTTAAACCGGTTTTTATGGGACTTTAACTGGTGGATAGAGAATTCGGGCGATATTGAGGTAGATTTTTATATCAGAATAGTAAAAGTGCTCCTGCAGGTTAGAATGAAGAAGATAAGTAAAAAGAAGTAAGAAGTATCGTATTAATTTAACTGATTAAAGTATCATTAAAGTGTAACAGTAGGCTATTTTTACAAGTGGAGCTGCGAGAAAAGGCGCGGGCGATGTAAAATTTAATCAATTAGAATCTTTTGTCACAGCTTATTCATTTAGATTTGTTCGGATAAGCATTATTTTTAAAGGTTTAGGACATACTGGTAATTAAAAGAACAATGAATTGCAGCTGATTACTGAATTGAGGACTTTAGACAAGATGATTTTCTTCTTAGGAGTAGGGTAGCCAGATTTAAATAATATGGAAGCAACGACAAAATTTCTTGGGTTATTTTGTGTCAAAATAGATAATTAGATACTTGTATTGTAAGTTTTTTCTTGGTTTTTATTTGATGTTCATATCCTAAAATATCTTTTTTATAATTCTGCCGATTTGCACAAGCCGAAGAGGCAAAAATCGACTATAAAGTTTATGATGATTTTTGCCTCTTAGGCTTGTGCAAATCGGCAGATTATTAAATTGGACACTTTTCAGGATGTGACTAGCCTACCACACCTTAATCTGACGGTTTCAAGTATTTCTACCTTATCAAAACATTTTTTAAACATTTTAATCGGCTTTCCTAGATGCGCCCATTTATATAGAAGACTTATATTGTGGTGAAAGTACTCAATAGAGTGCAAGGTAACCTCTTTTATGTTAATCTGCCGCGCTCGAGTAACTACAGAAACTCCCCTCTTGGGCTCCCCTACTACAAAACATAATTTGTTAAAATTCAGCAGATCGTTAGGGTCACTGAACGTGCTAATGACAACAATATACGAGTATGTACCTATATTTAAGTATATGTACAAATACGTAAATTTGGAAACGCATTACTCTCCTTTTGTGGCAGTTGTGTAAAAATATTTTTTTAACTTTAGGCATTGTTTGTAAGCGTTAATTTTTAGCCTTATTAGGACGTTATATTATTATCGATATTTAATAAAATTTCTGACAGTACAGATTACATAATACTTTTTTATATTTACGTAAATAAAATAAAATAGCAATCATGGTAACGGGAGTCTGGAGAGACTCTCTTGTGACCATGATTGCTGTAAAGCATTTAATAGTCGGGAACCAAAACTCAAAATAAATCAACGACAAAAACCAAAAAGATAGCTTTATTTAAAATTATTAAACATTACATTTTTAAATACCTACGGATGTTCTAAAACCCTCACGCAGACACTCAACCTGTCCGGTCGAGTTCATGCTGCCTATTGACGTTCTCACCATTGTGTTAAGAAATATTTAACTTTCCCACATGAGTTAATGGAATAAAACAAATAAATCATTACTTGCAGAGTTAGTTGAAAAGTAACAAGACCCGCCACCAATTCTTTTATCCACTTTCCGCCTTAGAGTTATATATGCATGTTGGGTGTTGCCCTTAAATAGGTAGGTACTTAAAAGGTAGTCTATATATTAGTCCAGATCATAGTCTATGTCCCCCTTGGTGTGTTCAGTGTTTTCATTTTGACATGGTGGAGAGGTTCATTAGCATCCAACTGTAACAATCCAGCATGTCATGAAGCCAAGAAACGCAATGGGATGGATCCACCTCGGAGGCCTGTCGAAGCATCGTGGGTATGTACGCAAGCGATCCTACGACGCCCCATTAAGACAGAAGAGGTTAAGTTGGGTTTTAGTGGGTAGTACTGTCTTTTCTAGTCGGTAAACCCCACAAAATTACCTGTAGTTATGCAGATGGTAAGTGTGAATGCATAACCCAACATTAAAAAAAGTTCATTGTCTGCATATTAAATTACATCCAATTCCGCCCAGCTGTTTCAGAGTAAACATTCACACGTACACACATACAATCTTACGCATATATAACAGTAGTCCAAATCAATCCACCGTTATTATGGTAAGCCTAGGCAGGTGTTTTTGCAGAGTGCGGAAGGCGCATCGAGGTACTTCCTTGTCACTAAGTAGCCGTGAATCACTGACGACGCGACATCGTCGAAGGACGAGCGGGTGCAACTGTTTACTGACATACTGCGTTTACCTTTTGTTATGAATATTATTGTTTGGGTTCTATACCGGTAATTTCCTAAATTAACTATGTCCTTACTCATTTATATGTCGACATTTGCTATGAATAATACCATGACTCACAAATATAGCAAAATAAATACTCATTCAAGCGTACTGTAGGGCACCCTTTAGTACAATGGCCACATGGCCTTAGAAAAGTGGGCGGCTGTTGATGTCTGCGAGCTGCCCCGAAACTAGATGAAAGACGCTCATCGGTACACGATAGAACACGCGTCTTCCCAGACATAAGCCTGATCTAGATCGATTTTTCGCCCCTGAAAACCCCCACATACCAAATTTCAGCGAAATCGTTAGAGCCGTTTCCGAGATATCCGGTGTATATAAATAAATATATAATAATTGCTCGTTTAAAGGTATTAGATAGATATAGGTACATTACCTATACTGTTAGTTATAGTACGTTCAATACTGTATATAGCTGTAAGTAGGTATATATCAACGAAAAATTTTTAAGGAATGAACCTATTCACTACCATCCTGTAATCCTGTTAATTTTATATCCTTTACTAAACAGTATAGCGCATTTTTATCTATTAGTACAGAAAAAAAGAATTTATATATTTTTTTAATCACTACAAGGTACATAAAGCGGCAAAACCCGCGGGTATAAGCTGTATGTGGCTCTTATGATTATAAACAGTGAGAACTGAAGGACTAATGCGATTGTAAATTTGATACACTATTGATAAAACATCGAGTTAATGGGTTATAAAGCTTTTGAATGATGTTGTGGCGAAGTCAATCGATTTTTCCATATCAATCGATATGGATGTAATGGATTAAATGATTGAATTACACTCTTGACTTTTCTTCAAGTAAATAAATATGTTGGGACACACAGCACCATCTAGTTCCATGATAAGCTACGAGACTTGTGGATACCAGGTAGTTTTTACACTACAAGTACATATATAAATACATACATATTACATATTATAAATAAAAACACCCATGGCTGGAGTACAAACATTCAGCTCATCACACAAATGAATGTCCCCAGTGGACTGGAACCCGCGACCGCTGGCACAGAAAGTAGGGTCACTACAAACTTAGCCAAACGTATCATCTTGTACCATATTTGATATCCTTGAGCAAATATAGCTGAAAAATACAATTTTGAACCCACCACCCTTAAAGATATAAATAAATGTCATGCTATTACAGCTGAAATACTACGATAGGTTTTACGACGTGTATATGAGGCAATTCATTGTCTTGATGATGGAAATTGGCCGCTTCCTACGGCGCCTCGGTCAAGATCGTCCTACGTCAATGGGCTGCTGCATCTACGCGCCATAATCGATGTTATTTACATTCCATCAAACTATGTATTTACCTTAAATTTTTTGATGACGCTTTGTATTTTATAGTTTTCTCAATTTCGTTTTTCTTTTAACATGCTATAACTATATAGATTGATATATATTTTTTTGATATGTTTTTTTACTTTTTTTTTGGTGTGTCAACTATGTTAATATTGTATTTATTGTTTTCCAAATAAGAAAAAGTGTTGGACGAATCTCTCATTTCTATAGAATTTTATACGACAGAGTAATATTTTTAGATGAATTTAAATTACTTCAAGTTAAATTGAATTGGGTATTAAATACTTAAATGCGCCTCTATTGCTACCATGAACACAATCAAACATTGTTCTACTAGAAAATGACGACTATCACATAAAAAATCACATCAATAAAATTTCCCTTGAAATTATTCTATTGAAATGAGACCATATTGCATATAATATAGAGACAATATAAATATTTTCTCAGTATATCGAACCTGTCAAAGTACTTAGATAGTGCAAGCCCACCACTGAGCCAGACGTCGCAACAAATGTATCCAGCTCATAATAAAAATGTTTAGTAATAATGGAGTCAGAGGTGCGTCCTTGCCTTCATGAATCGTTATGGAGGAGTGTTCTCGTAAAACTGTCTCATATACATACATACAGAAGTTCAACTATTCTTGTATTTTCGCCCTAACGTGTGACATGTGATTGTGAAAGACGGGTATCGCTTACTGTAAGAAATGTTTGTGGTAAGAGAATAAAATAATATTTTGACGACAGATTAAAAATAGATGACTTTTTCTTTATATTTCAATTTATTGATGAGGAAATTAAATATATTTAGTATATTTGGCTTCCAATCAAAAAGTTTAATATCTTACATCTACTTTTATTTATTAAGTGCTTTTTAAATCTATTCAAAGTAAAATTTATGCAAATAACAAATCTGAAATACATACATATAAAAAATTCTCACACCAATAGTAATATAGCGGAGTGCCATAGAACTAAACATGAAGCCAAGCAATAATATTTAAAGTAGTATAGATACGAAGGACATTGTGTATAGTGAGTAAATGTTAATAGGTAAAAATAGCTAACGGATTTTATTATAATAAATAAAAAACAGCTAATATCCAAGGAACAGAGGACTAATTCTTAAAAATACGAAATAATATAGGATTATCAATCATATGTTATTTCCAAAAATTATATATTAATTAAAATATTAACATAAATAAGTTGCCCACTTATTAGTCTATACAAATAAATAAAATTGAATTGTCTGTTTATAATGTCAAAATAATAGCGTTTTACTAAATGCATATGAAAGAAAAATATTTTTTTAAAATTTTGTTTGTCTGACTGTTTATCTGTCTGTTTGTTCCGGCTAATCTCCGAAACGGCTGAACAGATTTTGATGAGACTTTCACTGGCAGATAGCTGATGTTATAAGGAATAACTGAGGATACTTTTATTTTGGGGAAAGAATTAGAGTTCCGCTGAAAAAAATAAATTGTACCTAGGGGCGCACCCGAGCGAAACGAGCGTGAGTCGCTGGTGATAAATAAAAATTGAGCAGGTAGTTGTTAGATAAGAACTTCGTCCGACTATTTTCAGTAGTCGGGTTATAATTTTGTCCTGTTTAATAAAAATGGTCTAAAACTGCTTATAAGGTCGGATCTAATCCATCACTTCAGTATGACAGCATTACCTAACGAACAGGTAAATGTTTTGTTTTATTGTATGTATATAATGTCACAGGCAGACTGTCAGTTGTTTTAGTGCATTAAGAACAAGTTGCTCATATTGTATTTAAGTGCAATAACTATAACGTCCTTGAAATACTTTTAACTTGATATTTAAATAAACGAGTTTTATTTCTCTCTTGCTATTACTTTTTTACGTTTACTGACTTATGAATTCGATATTACGCACACTCAGTACAAAGATATACCTACATAATACAATCAATATTTTAAATAAAACTATGTTTTCTGATTATTTCGCAGATTTATTTAGATTTTTGGTTCCCGACGTTTCGAATGCTTTACAGCAATCATGGTCACGGGAGAGATCCCGATAGTTTTATTTAAAATGTCAAATATTCGTGTATATCTAAGAAAATATTATATAGTCAATTATACTTACGTTTTAACGTTTAGTATAGATTTCTCAGAGACGATATATTTTCCCGCAGTAAAAAGTATTCTATATGTTGACCCGGATGACCAGCTATCATCATACCAACTTGCATAAAAATCTGTCCTGTGTTTTTCTCGTGATGCGGTCACAGATAGACAGACAAAAATTCTAAAAACTATATATTGCGCATCAGTTTCGATAATAATGACTATTTCAGTAAGATTTTATAAAAAATATTTAATGTACACATTCGGGTTAGTTACAATTTTATTATATGTATAGATTATAAATGACAAAAGAAATTCACAGTGCGCAGCTAGTACAGACTTTGTATATAATGTCAATAACAATTCGATAACTAACAGTATGCTGAAATTCGTAACGTGTTATTTTTATTGAACGTCAGCTGTATTGTTTCAATCGTTGTAATAACTGATATCTAAACAAATATCCAAATATAATTATCAACGCTTTTGTCTAACTATAAACATAAATGTATAATAGTGTATTCAAGATATATCAAACTAGCGACTCATCCTCGCTCGGCTCGGGTTCGGACCTAGCTTGATTCCCAATACAAACTTTCATCCCTATTTTCACTCCCTTAAGGGATGATTTCCGGGATAAAAAGTATCCTATGTCCTTCCCAGGGTCTCAAACTATCTTCTTACCAAATTACATCTAAGTCGGTTTAGTAGATTCAGAGATTACCCCCTACAACGTCACAAACTCACAAACTTTACCTCTTTTTAATATTAGTATAGATAAGCCTTTTAAAGGGTTTGCTAGTAGGTAGCTAATGCAGAGTTCTACTATCAATCTTTTGACTCCATCATCAAATTATCTTGATGGTATCAATTTATTATAATGTATAATAACCGACCGACATCGGCCACGGCGGCCATCTCATTGAGACTAGCCAACTGCGCAGGATATAAATTATAGTGCGCAAGTGTACGCGCAGACACAACCTGCACTTTTTATTCCTGTCACTCTCATACTCCGGTGTGTCCCGGATAAGCATGGAACATTTCACGAGTAGCAAGTGAAAAATCACATGAAATGCGTTATCATACGTCACACCTGCTACTTAAATTCACAGTGACTGCTACAAATCACCATAAACTTTATAGTCGATTTTTGCCTCTTCGGCTTGTGCAAATCGGCAGATTATTGAATTGGACACTTTTCAGGATGTGACTAGCCTACCACACCTTAATCTGACGGTTTCAAGTATTTCTACCTTATCAAAACATTATTTAAATATTTTAATCGGCTTCCCTAGACGCGCCCCTTTATATAGAAGACTTATATTATGGTGAAAGTACTCAATAGAGTGCAAGGTAACCTCTTTTATGTTAATCTGCCGCGCTCGAGTAACTACAGAAAATCCCCTCTTGGGCTCCCCTACTAATACTTCATTTTAATAGCAAATAATATAAAGTGTGACACCAGACCGTCGAAATAAAAAATCATTGCCTGTGAAAAGTAGCAAGTGAAATCACGTGAAAATATACGTAATTATATCATATGATAATGATTTAAAAGTAGCAATCATATCCATGCTTAGTCCCGGATGACTACTCGACACTCGCGGTGAGAGTTAAAGCGCAGGACCGACGCGACACGTGCTTCCCGAGGCACGGGGGTGAAACACCGCCAACTTCCTCCGGGTTGCTATTGAGACTTTCTTGATAGAAAAATCTCAATAGCTTAACTTTGCTCGACCCGGGACTCGAACCCAGGACCTACAGATCAGCAGCCGTACTGCGTACATACTAGCCACTATACCACTGAGGCAGTTACACGACACAATACCTATATTACAAGTGAAGTTAATAATGGCGTGTATAAGATATTTTCTGAAATATTTGAATTTTGAATCTATCCGCTATCGTAGCGGGTAGAAACGCTGTTTAGTCGACCAAAGTAATTAAAACAAGGTTTTTAATAATATCAATTGCTATAATAATAACATGCATTTATTTCTTCTCTATTTTATTTTGTATACATTCATGGTTATCGAACTGCTTATTATTTCCGAGCTACGGAAAATCTACCTCATAAAATAACCAACACAATTTCGTTCTTTTGCACGATTGCACATAATATACCTATCTATTTAAAAAATATATATTCAAATAATGTTTATTAGTATGTAGTAGAAGTCATATTTACAACTACTAATGCTTTGACCGACTTCAAAAGAGGAGGAATTCAAGAAGTGTTACGTGATATCTTCCGTGTACATTTTTAAATAATTTATTATAATATTATAATTCATTATTTATTTCCTAATAAGATTTGCTGGCTTTACAGGAGAAATACTCAAAAAATTGTACGTACGTTTTCAAAATATCTTGTGAAATATTATGTAAAAGTTAACACAATATGGATTTACAAATACACCTAATTAATATTTTATACATAAAAATTAAAATGTAAATAATTAAAAAAATCATCTAAACATCAACACCATAGTCTATATAAAAACTTGTTAATAGATTTAAATGGAAAATATTTTTGACTAGTTTACCTAATCTTGAAAATAACACGATTCTATAAAAACAATAATAATAGTTTCTTATAATTATATAACAATTTAAATTAAATAATAAATTTTAAAATATTTACTCTAAAAAAGGACGTGTTAAAAAAATTGTAGAGTTAGTTAGTTAAAGATTTTCAGTCAGTAACTTTAATTGTTTCTTAGGAATTGAGCGTAATTTAATAATAATCATTACACAACTATATGACCTTCACTGTTAGTTAACTTCGTGATAAAAACTTGCTTTGACGTAAATAAGAAACATAGAATATTAATTATATAAAATAGTATATATAATATAAAAATAATTACAGATTATAAATAATGTGCAGAATATAATAATTATAAGAAATAAAAAAAATAAAAAAAGAGCCGCCCGAACAGGGACTTGAACCCTGGACCCTTGGATTAAAAGTCCAATGCTCTACCGACTGAGCTATCCGGGCTCATATCATGGTTGTCTAAAAAGCTATTCGGATACCACACCAAATTTAGTTTATTTACATAACCGTTTTTTATAACAGGAACATATTATATACAAACTAGCGACTCACCCTAGCTCCGTTCGGGTTCGTCACTAATTTACACTATAACGTTTAGTTTAGATTTCTCAGAAATAAGATATTTTCCCGTAGTAAAAAATATCCTATATGTTGACCCGGATAGCCAGCTATCTAATAAAAAATTTATCAAAATCTGTTTAGTATTTTTTTAAACTATAGATCCGGCCTGTGTATCGATAATAATGACTATTTCAATAAGATTTTCCAAAAAATATTGAGTGTACAGATTTGACTCAGAATTTTATTACGAGTATATGTATAGATAAATAGGTATAATAAAAAATATAAAGTTAAAATATGTGTGAATTGAAGGTTATCTCAATATCTAAACAAAGATAAACAAAATAAATAGAAAAAATATTATAGTACATGATATTGCTTCATATTTCCTTTAAATATCGTGACCCACCACTCCCTTTTCACTTTAACCATGCATGTTGGGTATCTAATAAAATCAGGTTTGTATAAATTAAAATTAAAGGAAAATATAGCTCTGGTCGCCGCCTGTTACTTTACACAAATCTATACCTATTTAATACTAGCGACTTACCCTCGCTTCGCTCGAATGCCTGTCTAGATACTAGGTTTTAATTTTTTTTAAGTATTTTAGAGATCAGTTTTAAAGATTTTTATAAAAAATAGCCTAAGTTACTTCTTATAGCATCCGCTATCTACCAGTGAAAGTCCCGTAAAAATCGGTCCAACCGTTTCGGAGTTTAGCCGGAACAAACAGATAGACAGGCAGACTGTCAGGCAGACAGACTGCTGAAAGACAGACAAAAAAATGCTTTTTTTTATTTAAAGTACCATATACACTTCATCATATGTACTTATAATAGAAAGTTGTTATTTTTACACTGACACTTCAATTTTATTTATCTGTATAGACGGTCTGCTATAGTTAAAATATTATAAAAGTAAGATAAAAAGTCTAATTTGTAAAAATTAACTAAGTATTTCTCTAGTGCAATATGTTATCTACAAAAATACTTAGAAACTACATTTCGCTTTAAATAAAACAATCTTCTCGGATTTTTCGGCGAATTTATTTTTAATTCGAAACGTCGGATACTAAAAATTTAAATATCCGCGAAAAAAGCCGAAAAGAAAAAAAGAAAAAAAAGAAAGTTTTATTTAAAACTAGCACTGCCCGCGGCTTCGCCCGCGTTTAGATCACCAAAAACCAATTTCTTAGGTTTTACATATTAGTATACTCTTACATAGCAGTTTTTGTATTTTTTTCTCAAAAATGAGATATTTTCCCGCGGTAAAAAGTATCCTATATGTTGACCCGGATAACCAGCTAACACCATACCAAATTTTACCAAAATCCCTCCAGTGATGCGGTAACAGGCAGACAGACAAAAATTCTAAAAACCATACATTCGGCCTCTGTATTGATAATAATGTCTATTTCAATAAAATTTCGCAAAAAATATGTAATGTACTCGTACATATTCGGCTTAGTTACAATTTTATTATATGTGTAGATGTCAAATATTCGAGTAAATCTAAGAAAGCATTACCTTTCGCTTTTTGCCTCCTTATAACACATGAGCCTACTATCTGATACAGTGCACCGGCTTAGTATTTTTGCCTGCTTAGATATTTATTTCTAAAATACGAGTTTGTTATAAAGTATGTAAGCAGTATAGACGTGTCGTCGCCTTACTTATTTGTTTAAAGGACCAATACTTATTGCATTTTACATTAGAAAGGTTTTTTCTTCTATTTTAAAAACAAAATGTTCTTTCTAAGATTTGTATATTATTATACATAAAAATAATTTTAAATTGTACAATGTGTATTGAATTACAATAAAATTAATATTTAAATATTAATATTTCTGTATTAAAAACTCTTTCGGTAAACTGGTCGTCTGGATAAATAAGCACTGAGACGACGATATGTTTCAGGTTTTACCAAAGTCAAGGAGTCGCGATCGCGCTTCATTATATTATTATCAATATGTCACATATCTAGATACCACGTATCTAAGTCTTGTATCTACGTTCTGAGCAAGGCACAGCGTAAGAAGAGAATAAAAAACCGAGGCAACAATCCTTTCCAGCGAATTAATTATATCATTTCACACAATTTCCTTCAACGTTTTGCTTACAAAGCACTTGGCGATCATTCGGTCGCGCGCTGTCGCTGCACGCACACGGCTAAGCGGTATTGTGAATTATGAACTAACCATCTCATTGAACATTGAACTCGACCCAAATATCGATACATATAAAATGTCTCGTGCGTCCCTTTTCAAAACTTACTTCTAAAAATGACCAAATACAAACTGAACAACTCGGTTCGATCCTCCTCCGAAGTGACCCTCACGTCCTACATGACAGGCAGCACTGACAGCGAAAGGAAAGATGACAGGAGTTACCAAATACCGCTGGACACCAATGAGAACGATGATGTATCAGAATCGAATCACAATTTAGAAGATAAATGCCATGTTTGTCCGAACTCCTGCGAGTTTCTTCAGGAACCGGGGAAGATAGCTGCGTCTTTGGCAAAGCGGTACGACAAATATAGTTTAAACGAGTTGAAAGTGGAAAATTTGGGTCGAGATGCGTGTCTTTGTGAGAAGTACAATGGGGGATGTAAACTGTGTCCGCGACCGAGCCTCGCCCCCACTCTGACGCTGAGCTACGACGGTAGCCACGGGAAGGACCACTGCTACACTTGCCAAGGTGCATCGTGCGGTACCCCCAATCCAGGTAAGTCCTTGCATTCCCTCCTAATACTGAGTATTTATATTAAAATAATTTATATATATATATATATATATATATATATATATATATATATATATATATAATTTTTTGCCTATGACTTAATAAATAAATTGTACACAAAACGTGTATATATTTCGCAAATGGATTGTACGTCGACTTCATCTCTGTAAACATCAGAGTTATTTCAAAACAAGTGAAAGTATGCTAACATATATTTAACCTGGGTGTAAATTACGACTGTGAGATTTATATTTGAATATCATTAAATGTTAGATAGTGTAAAAGATTTTGGATAGTTAATTTTGCCTCTATTTTTCCTTTTCAAGTTCCCTTAGCTTCGATAGTAAGCGGAAACTTCCCAAACAGACTTTCGAATTCTTAATATTCATGAGTTGACAAAATAAACTATAAAACTAGTTTTATTTCTTTAATTATGTTAATTTTGGACCGAAAAATAATCATTAATCACCACGTCTTGCTTTGACTTTTAATTTATACCCATATTGCATCATTATTGTTCATCTAATTTTTGGCATGGTGGGTTAAACTCTATACTCGCACCTTTTATCTATTACTATTTCAATAATATAAAACCTAAGTTGGACGTTGGTTGACAGTATTTTGCGGCGGCGCTAAGCCACCTTGACCATGAACGTAAAAGGAGAGCCGATACTTAATAGATTACGGAAAGAGTGTTTACCGTTTTTAAAAAACTAGTTACGTTAATGGTAACGTCTAATCTAGAATGAGGAAACTACATCAGCTCTCTTTTTACCCGACTCCGGCGAAGCCCAAAGGAGGGTTATGTTTGAACTGCATGTATGTGCATATGTATGTCCGAAACTATGTTCCCTTGTAATTACTAAACGGCTTAACCGATTTTCGTTATTAATTAGATAAGAAAATTATGGAATATAAAAGGCCTAGTGTACTTTATTTTAAAGTCTCACACTTCCTAAATTAAAAGTAACAGGCAGGGGAATCAAAAGGAAAAGAACACGTATTGATCATACAACAGATGGTTGTCCAATACACAAGTAAAGATATCATACAAAAAAAACCCATCCATATTACGGTAAACATTTACTTGATTACCTAAATCTGACTTATATTATAAATGTGACAGTTTGTATGTGTGCATGTATGTTACTCTTGCACGTTTAAATGGCCGAATTTGGTTAAAAATTATTACATATAGGTAGTTTATGACCTGAAGTAACACAGGCTACTGTTAGACTCACAGGGACGCACCAGGGCGAAGCGGGGGTAAATCGCTAGTTACCTATACTATGTCTTCAAGTCGATACACCTATCGCTATTTTGCTGTATTAAATTAATCCCTCAACGACAGCAGACACGCCGGCGTTACAGTTAATAATAGATTTCTTAGTAATTTAATTAATTTCTTAGAAATTTACCTTGAGGTGTTAAAGAGTTTAAATGTTTCTAGCTTTTACTAAGCATCCTTTATTTTCATTTAACTAATACATACAACAATTCAGATTATATTTTCAGAATGATACAGTAAATGATTAATTTGCTCGAATACCGACCCCAATGAGGAAGACATCATACAATGGAGTATTCTATAATATGTTACTTTAAGGAAAAATCTTTACATAACTCTGAAGTCACAATGCGGAAAGCGCACTTTTGATTAGCGGCTCTACATTTAAACCTTTGTAAACCTGGCGCTTTAACTACAATAGAATAATTAAAAGTCCTCGCGACCTTAGAATAAAATATAAAGTCGTGATAATATCTTGCTCGTACATCTTAATACGATTTATTACTTTTATTACATTTTGTAAGTTTTTTTGTCTACACATATACCTACTTATTATATATGTACGTACATAAAAACTAATATATAACACATAAAGATAACAGTTGGTTATATATATTTTTTTCAATAGATTTTTTTAAATATCTTAGAAGTTTAACGCACATCACCATCTAGTTCCATGGTAAGCTACGAGGCTTGTGTTATGGATACCAGATAGTTGATATACTACACATACATAACTTTAAATATATACAATAAATAGTATAAATGTAAACAGTAAAACACACAACTACAACACCCTTTTTTTTCTTTTTTTTTTTAACGTTGGGAAATGCATTTACGCACGAGGTGTGGGACTCACCGGCAAAGCCAGTACTACCCACTAAAACCCAACAAAACCTTCCTCCGTCTTAATGGGGCGTCGCAGGATCGCTTACGCATTCAACTACGACGCCCCGACGGCAGGTCTGCCGAAGCAGACCACAACAACCACGGGGTTGCTCCACAGTCCACTCTGCTATCAGAGAAGTACCAGGAGCAACCCGCATGGTACACCGCCCTCCGAAGAGGGCCACCTCCCACCGCCCACCGAAGTGGGCCACCTCCCTGTGCGTTTCTTGGCTTCGCGCCCGGTTGGGTTGCCGGGCACTACTGAGCCCCCCCACCACGACAAGGTGAACGCACGTTGGGGGGGACAACTACAACACCCTGGACTGGAATAAAACATTCGTGCTCACCACACAAATGAATGCCCCCAGCGGGACTCGAACACACGACCGCTGGCATAGCAATTAAGGTCACTGCAATCTGAGCCAAACGCTAAATAATTATATTTTGTTTATTCTTAACCAGTTATTATTACGTACTATTTAAAAATTGTTGTTATTTTATATATATTTTTCTGTTTTTGTAATTATCTCGATAGGTAGGTTCAAAAGTAAGTTTTAATAATAACTGTATTTCCAAGGAAACTTATAAAATTTGTCACTATTTTAACTAATACATTCTTAGATTTACGCGAATATTTGACAAACTATCTTTTCGGATTATTTCGCGGATTTATTTTGATTTTTGGTGCCCGACGTTACGAATGCTTTCTTTTGTTTTCTTTTTTAAATCAAAAACCGACAGTGATGTCTGTAAGAAGTGTATATCGCCTTTAAGATGTCTATAACCTCAGTCACTCCTGCGACCATGATTGCTGTAAAACATACGAAACGTCGGGAACCAAAAATCCAAATAAATTCTCGAAATAATCCGAAAAGATAATTTTATGGCATGTGAGAGCCGTTTGACCCCTTCAGAATCATTCTAAGCCGTCTTCTATACGGCAATACTTCCTTCCCGATAGTTTTGTAAGTCATTTCAGTCCAAACCTCGCAGGAGGTGCCCGTAGAAAACTATTCCCTTCGAGCTTCATGCTCAATCCCTAGGCAGGACCTTGAGTTCGCCTCCCCGCCCGATGACGCCGTCAAAGCTAGTAGGACCAACAGCAACAACATATTCACAAAAAAAACTAACAGACAAAAAAAAATTATTTATCTACCTGGTCGGTCTAACAGATAAAAAATCAATAATACTTATTCATTCATCTACCTGGTCCTGTACTTAGCTTAAAGTTTGCATCAATCATTAAAAACATACTTAAATTAGTACTCTAAATGTTCCACTAAAATTGCCCTTCAGCCATGTAGCATTATATTATGAGATCTAGTCCATATCTATACTAATATTATAAAGAGGTAAAATTTGTGAGTTTGTGAGGGGAGGATGAAATTTAGTAAAAGATAGATTGAGACCCTGAGAAGGACATAGGATAGGGTTTTTATCCCGTAAATCATCCCTTATGGGGGTGAAAATGGGGATATAAGTTTGAACCCGACCGAAGCGAGGGTGAGTCGCTAGTATTTAATATACACGCGTCTTATATATTTATATAAATAGACAAAGACAAAAGAGTTCAGTACCTTTTCTACTTTGTTAGTCGACCAATTTTCGTCGTTTTTTGTTTAGTAACTACTGACAAGCTTTAGTGTTTACAATAAATAATTTTGGGAACGGTGAGTTTTCTTTATATAGTAAGTTCTATGGTAATATATATTCTAATATTTTCCTCAAATCTCATATAATAAAATTGTAAGTAAGCCGAATCTGTACATTAAATAATTATTGGAAAATTTTATTGAAATAGACATTATTATCGATGCAGACCCCAATCTATAGTTTTTTTTAATTTTTGTCTGCCTGTCTGTCTGTCTTCGAACGCATCACGGGAAAACCACTTGAGGGATTTGATAAAAATTGGTATAATGATAGCTGGTTATTCGGGTCAACATATAGGCTAATTTTTACTGATCACCGTTTGTTGCACCGTGGTGGTTCACCGGCCGGGACGAACCCGAGCGGAGCGAGGGTGAGTCGCTAGTTTATTTATAATTTTAATATTATTTATGTTTTAACATCCTTATTCAGAAAATTATTTATTTTATTCTTTAATAATTAATTAACAACTAATACGTACATAAACAACGTCTCATAAACTAAATAACATTACCCACTTTCTGTGGTAGTTGGGTAATTAAATCTTTAGTTTTCGATTAAATATACAAGACAATTGTCTTCAATTCGTATATAAAAACAGCAGGAAGCGTTTCGGAACTAACCTCACTTCCTATAGCATCTGCAATTGCGTTTTTAGTACTTTATACTTTATCTAATAATTACTTTCAGTTTGTTTTTATATTAACGTATTGATTATATACCGCGGGTAAGAAGGTCGATTTATTCTAACAAATTTACATTACGTAATTTGTATCTTTACTTATTTCTGATATTATTAATAAGTTTATTTGTTTTTTCTACGAATATTTGCTTTACATACTACATGAGGACATATGCCTCATTGATTGAGATCGCTAGGTCTTGGGTTCGAGCCCAGGTCGGACCAAAATAAGTTAAGACTGAGAAAATGGGTGTATTTAAACTCCCGAGTCTCGGAGAACACGTAAATCTATCGGTCTTGTCCCTAATCTTTTACCGGTTGTAGATAAACAGGAATAGAGAGTGCAGTTTTATTTGCACACAATTGGCTAGTCTCAGTAAGATCGGTCAGTAACCGAATTCGGTTAGGGGAATATTACTATTATTGAACTGGGATAAAACTCACAGCGTCCGGCCTACAAACTGCGTCACATAATATCAATGTTTTTTTCCATTATTGTAAATGTACAGACGCGCGTGAACGTGACAAATGTTATGTAACATTTCCTACTTTATTTCACGTTTCCGAAATAATTTTAATATAACATCGCTTCTTTATCGCAAAACGTTCTGAAATAACCTTTTATAAAAACTTAAAAAAACCGACTTCCAGGCACTAAAATGTAAAAAATAACTAAACGGAGGTTTTCATTTAGAGGAGATAACTAATCAGATATTTTCGAAGTCGGTGCCAGCCGACAATATTTTAAGATATGAATATCTCATAGGTAAATACTCGTATATATTTTACGTATCGAAATATATTAGATTTGCTTTGGATCCGCTGGCATCGACTTCGAAAATATCTGATTAGGTATCTACTCTAAATGAAAACCTCTGTTTAGTTATTTTTTACATTTTAGTGCCTGGAAGTCGGGTTTTATTTAAGTTTTTATTTTTCAATTTTTTGTGTAGACGTAATAATCATGTAATTTGTAAGCAGAAAGTTTTTAATAACATATTCGACTAAACAATTTATTTAAAAAATATATTTATTGTTCATTTTTTTTTAAAACCGCTCGACCGATTTCGATAAAATTTATATGGGACCACCTGGGAAGCCTTTGAAACAAAAACAAATTCCAAATCGGTTCTGGCGTCTTGGAGTAATCGGTGAACATACATAAAAAAAAGAAAAAAAAGATTCCGACGAATTGATAACCTCCTCCTTTTTGGAAGTTGGTTAATAAAGTAGCTTAAAATTTTTATATGCTATCGACGGTTTTTTTTGGTACATATGCTCAAGATGCTGGAGCGGTATATGACATTCGTTTCTTTCTTATATGACTCATAACATATTGGTAGTTACTATGAAGTATTAAAAGGTAATTTTAATAAATCAGTGATTAACGGCAAATTTATGGTTCGTTTGTCGTTTATTTTGACGATAAAATATATTTTTATACCATATTTTATATTGTTGTTGTACTGCGGTCAGAATTAATATTATGTAGTTGAAGTATATAAGCGACCCTTGCTTGATCTATTCATCACAAGGAAAAAAATCATAACAGACGGTTTGCAATTTATATAAAACTATCTTTTCTGACTTTTGCGCGGATTAATTTTCATTTGTTGCTTCCGACGTTTCGAATGCTTTACAGAAATCTTAACGGTTTAAAATTTGAGAAGTAATCGCTTAAAATACACACATACATTCAAATTAAAAACTTCTCGTTCATGAAGTTGGTCAAATAGTATCTAGAATAGCTCAAATTGAGACTAGACGATACCAATGTATTTAGTAAAGTGCTTCAATTATGTTGATAGTTTTAAAGAATTAAGGAAGTAGAAAAGCAGCTTTCTACAGCATTTAATATTAAAAGCTATAAAGGAAAGCAGTTAGCAAGATATCTAGTTATAATTAAAACAGTTATAATTAAAGACAGATTCATAAGGTAACCATAAACAGAATATGAAAGTCTAATAACCCTTCCGAGGTTGCAAGTTTGAAACCGGTCAAGACTCTTTCTGCTTCTTTGTAGGTCGAAACTATAAAGCAACCTAGTGGTGGTAAAGGCAGGGCTGTCTTAAGCCAAGCAGGTGTTCCTGGGCACCTCTTCGGAGGGCGGAGTACCATGCGGGTTGCTCCTGATACTTCTCTGATAGCAGAGTGGATCTTGGAGCAACCCCGTGGTTGTTGTGGTCTGCTTCGGCAGACCTGCCGTCGGGGCGTCGTAGTTGTATGCGTAAGCGATCCTGCGACGCCCCATTAAGACGGAGGAAGGTTTTGTTGGGTTTTAGTGGGTAGTACTGGTTTTGCCGGTGAGTCCCACACCTCGTGCGTAAATGCATTTCCCAACGTTAAAAAAAAATAAAAAAAGGGTTTTTTAAATAAAACTATCTTTTCTGATTTTGATTTTCAGACAGCCTACCCACAATTAACAAAACTGCTGGCTGTCTGTAACAACTATACCTTCAAGACATGTAACACCTCAGTCTCTCCCGTGACCATGGATGCTGTAAAGCATTCGAAACGTCGGGAAACAAAAATGCAAATAAATCCGCGACAAAATCCGAAAAGATAGTTTTATTTAAAATGTCATATATTCGCGTAAATCTAAGAAAGTATTAAAAAAAAGGGTTCCTGGGCACAGAATAATTTAGGGTTCTTTTTGAAAGATGAAAAAATTTGAATGACAAAAAAAAACTTGATGGCGTAAAGAAGTCTACGCTAAAAATATAGACAAATTAACAAAGGAACATAATATTATTCAGTCTATAGTACACAGCGCAGTGTAGTGTAAATTAAAAATTGAGTTTCTATCTTTTCCATGTAAACGAAAATGTTGTTTTTTCGGGGCCCTAGTGAGGCTGGGGGCCCTGGGCACGTGCCTTGTGTGCCCTTATAGTAAAGACGAAATTGGGTAAAGGATAATACATAAGTTTACACAAACCTCTAAATAAATATTGAAATCAATTTGAACATATCCTGTTAAATAAGCACAAAACTCTGTCAAATAAATATAATTTGAGAGTATAACAATCATATTTACGCAAAAAAAAACAATTCGATCATTTTTACGTAAAAAATTATTGAAAACAGTATCTACTAAATTAATTCATTATCAAAGTTGACCCGACCGTTACTCTGAACTCAGTATTGGACTATTCAGTTTTTAATTGTGTGGTATACATCTTAATCTATAATAAAAATAATTATTATATGTTGAATATTAGATAATAATTCAATTTTTTATCATCGTAAACTGGTATTTGTAGAATATAAAAAAAGTATTTAATAGAGTCTTAAAGTCGTCTAAAATTTACATTAGCATTTATTAACAACAGATAAAAAATATACACAAATGGAACCTTCTGAAACAAAAAAGTAAAATGGAACGTAAGACTAAACAAGTCAAGTGTACATTTTAAACTTGACGATGTAAAGACTAGACTTTACATAGAAATAGCGCACCTGAATTGATATGATTGTCAATTCTCAATCAATGAATGTCAGGATGATTATAAATATAAATAAATATATTGGGACATTAAGACACCACACCATCTAGTTCCATAGTAAGCTACGAGGCCTGTGTTATGGATACCAGATAGTTGATACTACACATATATTATTACTTTAAATACATACATATTATAAATATAAACAACCATGACTGGGGTACAAAGATTAGTGCACGTCACACAAATGAATACCCCCAGCGAGACTCGAACCGGCGGCTGAGACCAAACTGAGCCAAACGTGTCCGTTAATGAGAGCTTGCAGTGTGTGGGAAAGACAACACTTTCCAATAGTAAATCTACGATATTAAAAAAAAATGAAATTCTATTTCTAAAACTTTTTTTATTTTTCTATGTAAAATTACGACATTTTGTCTAGTGACTTTGAGTTCGTTTACTAATTGAAGCTACGTAGAAAAATGAAACTGGTAGTGAAATATAGTGATTGAAATACACTTGATTACTTAAACCGTTATGTGTTTACCTCAAGATTACATAAAATTTTGCAAAAATAAGCAACTACATGTCCAATCTCAGAACCCAAACTCCTATCGTTTCTATCACGCAGCAGATGGACTTTGTACGCGACAAATATGATGCTATGAAATGGGTATTTAAAATTGGTTAAAAACAAGTTATTAAATGAATTACTGTTATTCAAGTACTACGTAGCAATTGTACGATAATCAGCGTGACACTTGACATTGTTAACTTGTACCTAACTATTACCTTTCGTGAGCTGATCTTAGCCGGAATTTAGATGAAGAAAAATGGAATTAATCAATCCATTTAAAAGAAGGACCTTTATAATATTTTGAAATATGTTGGAAATCTGGAGGCCACTACTTTGATTTTGTCTGTATTTATCCGGTTAAGACAGTCACGACTATAAAGCATGGTATTCTTCAAACTTGTCTCTTTAGTTTGATAAATATTCCCACGAATACGGGTAATAACACGGTATAGATAAACACAGTGGCCTCCAGCGCAATAATCTATACATATTATAAAATTGTAGAGGAACAAATCCAGATTTTTTATTTTTTTTGTTTCTCTGTCTGTTTGTCTGTTTGTACGGCCTAATCTCCGAAACTGTAAGACCGATTTAAATGAAATTTTGCATGATGGTACCTTATATCCCCGGTCAACATTTTAGATAATTTTCATCCCGAAAAATTAAAGAGACTCCGTGGAATAATCAAAAAACCATAGTAACTTATACAGCTTACTATACAACGACTTATGCACCTAATTTAGTAAAATTTGGCATGCTGATACCTTATATTGCCTGATACCTTATATTGGTGTAACTGCGACGGATTGATAGGTCTGAACCAAGGCACAATTAGGAGTCGGGTATGGAAGCAACACATTTTTTTCTCTTATTCGCAAAAGAAAAGGATTTCAAAACAAAATATACACTACATAAAAATAATCAATAAAACTATTTATGTTTATTAATACTAAAAATGTTTTATTCTATAATTATACTTTATAGCTCTTAAGTTATGATTTTATTTCTTAGTGTCCTGTTTCCTCAAAACATATTTTTCATAATACTTTCTTAGATTTACGCAAATATTTGACATTTTAAATCAAAAGCAGTCAGTCCGTCTGTAACAAGTATACACATGAACTTTGAGATGTCTAAAACCATAGCTCTCCCGTCATTGCTTCGCGTCGGGAACCAAAAATCAAAATATGCAAAGCAGCGAAATAATCCGAAAAGATAGTTTTATTTAAAAAATATTATTCTATAGGATAAATTTAAACATTTTCCCTTCGAAATAGGATTTGCTTCACAATACAGGGTCATTTTTAATTTACTGAAAACCTTTTGGGAATATACTATTTACACCATAACAACAACATCTGTAACAAGAAAACATAATATTTTAAATTTTTTTATTTTCATACAAAAATAAAAATATTTTTTAGTCCTCCACCGGACACGCACTTTCTTTTGCTAATGCTGGACTATTACCATTGAGAAGGTGCAATAAAAATATGTTTATTTTTGTTAAATTTAAGATATATTATTATTTTTTCTTACAGATGTTTTCCCAAAAGGTTTTCAGTAAATTAAAAATAAGCCTCTATATAGGTAGTCCTACGATTTACAGCAGTGTATTTGCCCTAACTGACTTCCGAGAACTAGATTTTAAAGTATTTAATATCATATTTATACATATAATAATTCACTATATTATACTAGATATAGAATTGAATGTGTTGTTGTTGTTATTTGACGCCTGACTACGATGTGGTCAATCATTCAAGTTCAACTTTCTTTTATGCCCATCGAACAAGTAGTTTCTGAGGTAAATACTTGTTTTTCTCGCTAGTTATATGTAAGTGGCTTGTCAATGCGGCAATCCTATAATATTATGTCTATATTTAGTTTGCAATAATAAAAAATATTTTTATTTTGGTTTATTGTTCCTCGAGCTTTATAACAAACATGATCGAGGGAGACACTAAGATTTTTGACGCCTCAAAAGTTTTAGTTATTATAGAGGGTATCTATTCACAAAAATTATACACTAACTAAAAGGGCATCGAATTAAATTCGAAGTCAAAATCATTAAACGTTATGTTTAATTCTTATAACAAACTTCAATCATTGTAAGGAACCAATCGATTTTATTTTTGTAAATCTTCTCAGATAATTGAAGTGTCACAAATTATATAATTAGAAAGTCTATTGAGAACCGTTCGTACGTCCTTGGTGGTCGATAAACAAACTTCTAAAGATCGTTGCTATGGTTTTTATAACATCTCAAATGTCCCTCAAACATATTCAGTCCTTTTTATAGTCGCACAGCTGGGGTTGGGCCTCATAGCCCACCACGCCAAGTGTGGGTTGGTTGCGGCTCACACATGCATCTTTAAAAAACTAATTATGTACATATTACATTTAGAAGTACATAGAGTATTGTAACTAACACATCAGCATTTTTAATCTCTACTAATAACAAGTCTTTAGCTACGTTTATGACCAATGTAATTGGTTTCGCTCTACGGTAGAGTCGCTCCGGCAAGATTTATACTATGTTTATGATAGACAATTTATGTAACGAGTATATTTTCCGTTTTCCATGTAATATTCCATATTTACATGAAATTAATTGAAGCTGTACTTATAAAGTGTAGCTAACATCTAACTTATATGGTAAGCAATTTATGTGCGCATATATGAACAAATTTGGTCGCTTTAAGAAGTTTATTTGAAGAAATTTTTGAAAGAATACAGAAATGATTATCTTATATCCTGAGTTATATATAACTCTTTTAATCTGATTTAATTATGCTTTTAACAACAAAGTAAGAATTTAAAAAAAAATACATCGGAAATGGACTGAGGCCGAGTCGTTATAGAATTATTGCAATGACATCCTTGTCTCCAAAACGTTCTTTAAAAAGCACTCTCAAAATAAGAGGGCTAGCAAATATAACTTTAATATTATATTAAAAATTATTTACAGAATATTAAGTAAGCAAAAACTAGGCTTCGTTAGTTTGTTCCAATTTCCTGAGCTGATTGAAGAGGCTAATTACCTTTTTGTAGACTAATTGACTTCAAGGCAGTCATTCGAGTGCGCCTTCCTTTTACTACGGTTTTTTAACATCTTTTTCCATTATATTATAAAAAATTGCATCATTAGAATTGTAGCCAATGACCTATTTATATATGTATATATATATATATAACATATATATGTATATATTGACAAAAACAGATCTATCCCACAGAAACCGTACATTTTTTCGGGATAAAAGTTATATATGTGCTATTCTCGACTATAAACTATGTCTGTGCCAACCTAGATCCGTTTAGCCGTTCTGGCGTGATTGAGTTACAACCATTCATCCAAATTTTCGCATTAATAATATTATATATTAGGTATAGGTATTTTTTTGAGCAGAACTAATTCTAATTCTTTTACTGAAATAAAAGTAATCTAAGTTACTCCTTATAACATCAACTACCTGCAAGTGAAAGTCAAAATCGGCCCAGCCGGAGATTGGCCGGAACAAACAGACAGACAGACCAAAATTTTAAAAATTGTGTTTTTTTTATAAATACCGTATATAATTCCATATGCATTTAGTAAAAACCTGTTATTTTGACATTACAAACAGACACTTCAATTTGATTTATCTGTATAGATGGGATTCAAAACGACTGGAAGATCTAGTCTTTACAAGTAGAGTCTTCATATATAAATATGGCGACATTCAGTAGTTAAATATTCATAGCTAGCGAATTTTTATACGAGTAATTTTTATATATGTATTATATATATATATATATGTATTATATATATATATATATATATATATATATATATATATATATATATATATATATATATATATATATATATATATATGTGTACAATATGTGTATTATCATCCAAGACTTGTCAAGACAAAAAATCGCACACAATATAAATATTAATAAATATTTAGTTCTATGAACATCTCGCTGCTGGGTAGGAATAAAAATAGCATACGTACGAGACCCGACATCTATCTATCTATACTTATTATAAAAATAAGTCCCCCGGCCGCGTCTTTCTGTCCTCCTGTCTGTCCTCCTGTCTGTCTGTACGCGATAAACTCGAAAACTACTGAACGGATTTTTATACGGTTTTCAACAATAGAAAGAGTAATTCTTGAGGAAGGTTTAGGTATATAATTTATTATGCTTTTATGTAAATTAGCTGAAATACGGCGACAAAATGTTGAAGAGGTCGCAAAAAATCTCGCCAAATGGGAACTTTCCACGCGAACGCCGCGTAAACTAGCAAAGATACAGTTAAGTAATGTACTAGAGAATTCAAAATCTATAAAAATGCTACAAAAAAGTCCGCGATAGCATATCTCTATCTCTTACGGTTGACTTACAATAACCACTTTTATGTTAACATTTTTAATTAAAAACATTACGTTATTTTCAAAGTTATTTTCTTTAGTTCGGTATTAATCCTTATCCAAATGAATATTTTAGTTAGCTTAGTCATTTAATGCAGATTAAAATTGCTCTTTACACTAAATCAATCAGATGAATAGTTTTTGAGATATCGTTGTTAGAAGTAATTAGTAGCGAAACATTTTTAATGCTTGGCGAGCATTGAGATGCCTACGGCGAGTCCATCCCCTCTGCCCCGCATCGCTCGACCGCCTGCTCAAGCTATATAAACCGGGCGATGTAGCGCGCGATCCTAGGATACTTTTTACCGCGGGAAAATATCTTATTTCTGAGGAAAAATACAAAAACTGCAATGTAAGAGTATACTAATATGTAACACCTAAGAATTTAGTTTTTGGTCATCTGAACGCGGGCGGAGCCGCGGGCAATGCTAGTATAAAATAAAACCATCACACCTGTTTTCAAAACGAGTGTGCTAATGAGTTATTTTACCCGGATTTAGTACATTTAAGGGTTGAGTTCAAAACCGTTTTAAAAGTAATTATGCCATCCTAAGTGACGATTAATTTGTAGAAAAAATTAAATATATACATACATATCTCTGTATATATTTTCCTTTTTTATCGTTCAAAAAGCATTTCTACTCTTTCTTATACTTTTCTGTCAGTTTTTGGCGACTAATCTGCTTGATAATCCCAAGCAGATTTGTCACCAAAAATTATACATGCGAACGTGTGCGATGCGTACAAGAAGTGTGCTGATTTTTAAACTGTGTATATTTTATCTCATTAAAAATACATTTCTAATATAACAATATAATTATATAGTCAACCCGTCCAATTTCGGCCATTGCGGCCAATCTCACTGACACTAGCCATCTGCGCAGGAGATATCATAGTGCACAAGTGTACGCGCAGACAAACGTGCACTCTCTATTCCTGTCACTCTCATACTCCGGTGGGACGACTACTCGACACGACCGGTGAGAGTTAAAACGCAGGACCAACAGCTTTACGTGCTCTCCGAGGCACGGGGGTGACACTGCCAACTTCCCAACTCCGGGTTGTTACTGAGACTTTTTTTTAACAGAAAGACTCAATAGCTAAACTTGGCCCGACCCGGGTTTCGAACTCAGGACCTCCGGATGTGCAGCCATGTACATGCTAGCCACTAAACCACCGACGCATTCAATATAAAATTATATGTCTGTATAACAATGTGAGGTTTATACGCCTGTATTGTTCCATACAAAATTTCTATATTAATTTATTTCTATGTTTTAATTATTATACCAATATAAAATAAATAACCAATATGTAAAATAAATAAATCAGTAATTTGTAGTTTAATAATTATTGCCCAGAATACTTTTACTATTTAATTTCATTATGTATTGTTTTCGCTCACCCAGTTCTTTAGTCTTAATATTTTTTACTTAAAAGTGTATAATTATAAAACAATAAGATTTTTCCATAATTTATTGTACTTTTTTTCATGAATGCAACATTTTATTGCCTTGGCATTCTTTTAGATAGCGCTGAAATAAACGTCAGAATTTTACGATTTAATTTTTAATGCTACAGCATGACTTGGTAACTAATCATTGATAGCTATTTAATTTTATTCTGCTATTAATTGAGTGGAAATTGTTAGGAATATATTTTCCTTATCTGGTATTTTTTTTAATATGCACTTACAATATTTATTATTTCCATGTAGACTTACTTTTCTTCCTAATCGCACATTACTCGGCACACTTAGCAAATGAGAGCTAAACGGAAAAAAGTGTAATATTTTTACCGTCACGACACTTTTTATTATTCACTAAGAGCACCCCATGTCGTCAGTTATCAAAAGTACCAGCGTACATAAGTGTTAAGGAATGTATGTAGTAAATAGTTCGTATGCACTCTTATAACGGGCCCCCTACTTATATAACAAACGTTCCTTGAGGTTTGTGGTCCCCGATCACGCCAATACATCACTCTATTGTGACGTGAAAGAAGGACAGACAAACACATTTTCACATTTATAATATTAGTATGGATACAATCTTTATGAACTAATTTACGAATCAAGGGCAGACAGCGAAAGGACCTTCGTTCCTACCGGGTCTCCAACGACACCAACCGACTTTTTTTAGCTATTTACAATAATAATAATAATAATAAGCCTTTTATTTCCTTAATAAAAAAATAAAATTTACAATTATTGGTTTAACAATTTGGTTTGATTTCATGAATATTTTTATGCAATGTAATAATTAACTAGATAATTAAAATAAAATAAATAATATAATTATATTAAAAAAAATATTAAATAAAATTTTATGTAATTTAATTTAAGCTGTTTATTATGTTAACGTATATTTAATTAGTGTTATAATTCTCTTACAATTAACAGTTCTAATCTAACATAACAGCTTAGTTTCTTATCATACCTTGTCCTACTCAGTATCTTGCCCTCCTTCTATTTGACACAAGTTAAAACCAACCAAAGTGAGTTTTTAACCGAAATACAAAAAGGAACTGGCACTTCCAAAATATCTGATTAAGTATCTATACTAAATGGAAACCCTCGTTTCGTTATTTTTTTAAGTTTTTAGTGCCTGGAAGTCGGTTATTTTTTAAAGTTTTTTATAAAAGCATCGTTATGTAAAAATTATAAATATTTACTATGAAGATAATTTTATTTAGGCAAATCAAATTATACGTTAAGTATTATATATTTTGATTCACCAACATTCATATCGCGTGACTCAACTTATAAATACTGTAGTAAACAATAGTTCATAATTTTTGTAATGTAAAGAGCATATCGCACACAAACAAACAGACATTTAGACACCGCAGATTGTACCATAATTATACACTAATAGATATTTCATATTTATGCGTTTTTTCGAATTCAGCCCTTTTTTTAATTCCCTACTGCTGGGCACGGACCTCCCTTTACTGCAAGAGGAATCAGGCTATAGTCCACCATGCGCACCAAGTGCAGGTTGGCAGACTTCACATATCTTTTGAAAACTTTCCAGGTTCTGTCAGACATGCAGATTTCCTCACGACGTTTTCCTTCACTGTAAAGCAAGTGGTAAAACCATGTTGAAAATGATTCGCACATGAAAATATCAGATGAAAGACCCGGTATTTGAACCAGCTTCACTTAGTTTCCCAAGCGCGCGCCTTACCACTGGGCTACAACTGCCTTTAATTTGTGGGTTAATAAAATTCAATATTTCTTAATTTAATTTCAATTTTTACTTTTTAACTAAAATGGTACATGAAGTAGATACTTTTAAATACGTTTAAAATTACTTCAAAAGTATTAAAAAAATACCACTGCAAATGGATAAATATTTTGAAATTCGTGTAGCGGTCTCTTGATTCTTTGTCCAGCCTATTTATTAAAGCAGAATAACAAATGCGCGCAAATTTCCAAAAATATACCTTTGTAAATGAAATAAATCGATCATGTGTTAGTCTATAACTCGATAATGATATGTATATTAAATTGTATTTTTATTAACCTAGTTCTTGAGTTTAAAACTAAAATAAAATATAAACCATTGATTAACGGCAAAGAAAAGTTTGTATTTCATAATGCATATTTAATTAAGATCTTATGAAAACAAAGTGTCCTTGCGACAGACAAAATAACGCTGAAACGAACTAAAATGTCTAAATGAGAATATCTTAAAAACTGCTTTTCCAAAACAGTTTTGAATTCAAAGTAAGTATTTTGTCTTACCTTATTTTTTTCCTAATTTCGTTTTAGCTTATAATATAATATCGACTTTTAAAGCCATTGCTAAGTATTGAGCAGTTCCAATGGAGAAGTTTCATGATGTTGATCTTCTCCATTCTACACGACATTGGCGAAATAATCTGTGCCCAACTGGCACACCTAAAAGCGAAATAATAAAGAATTAAATTAAATGATGTCGATAATATCATATTTAACGCAATGGTATTGTAATATAGATCAAAACTAATAAATCAGTAAAAAAAATGAAATCTATGAATAAATGACAGAGAAATTAATTTAAATTCCGATCAAGAAAGATTGCAAAGTCTAACTTACACAAAGATTTAAAACGGTTGTAACCAGTCGGAGTCAGAGTCTATTAGCATACCCTGCACCCATCCGTCTCACATCCTGACACATCTTCGAGGATATTCTAATGCTCATTTGTTTCAAGCCACATTGACCATACGTAGACATATACGTAGTGGTTTTTATACATGTAATTTAAATAAAATATGTTGGGACATTACCACACGGCACCATCTAGTTCCATGGTAAGTTACGAGGCTTGTGTTATGGATACCAGATATAATTGATACACTACATAATATATACATATATATTTAAATATATAAATATTGCAGCAAATATCTGGGAGAGTAGACGCCCTTTTTAAAGTAAATTAGCGATTTAACCTCACTTCTTTCGGGTGCGTCATTTTAATTTTTTTGAGCGAAACTCTAATTCTTTTTAAATACCGGAACAGTCAGACAAAACTTTTAAAAGCTGTGATTTTCTTATACGGTAGTATATAATTTCATATGCACTTAATAAAAAGCTATTATTTTGACTACAAACAGACACTTCAATTTTATTTATCTGTATAGATGTATCTTTTACTTAATAAATTTTGGTAATAGGCTTATACCGTCACTTGATTTATTAAATAATGTTAGACAAAAATAATGTTGCTGAGTATAAAAGACTGTGAATGTGAACCACACCACTAAATGTTATTGTGTAATTAATTGTTGTATTTGTATTTGCCAATAACATAAAAATGTAAAATAAATAATCACACGGATAGTTTCAGAGTTTAACGCGTTAAAACAAATGAAAAAATCGGTCAAGTGCGCATCGAATTCGCACACAAAGGGTTCCGTATCATCATAAATTTCGACTCTATCTATTACGGTTGATGAGATACAGCCCTCTGACAGACGGACGGACGGACAGCGGAGGCACGCTAATACGGTTCCGTTGACACCTTCGGATACGGAACTCTAAAAACGATATATTCAGCGATATCAAATTAACTAGTAGGTAAAAATTTCATCAAGGATAGTAATAAAACACGTTATCAGAAGAAACACGTTTTATTTTAAAAATATAAGATTCTTAAATAAATAAAAATATTCTAATTTAGGAACTAATAAAGTATGCTTGACACCTTTTTTGTTAGAATTGCTTATTTATTGACGCAAAGTATAAATATACAACGGATGGTAATATATTTAGAATATCCAAATTTTATGCCAGAAAGTTTTTGTGCATTGTAAATTAGTTACTCGATAGTCCAGTCACGTTACTTTAATTCATTCCTCTAAATGTGTTCAAAACGAGAATAGGTGAGTTAAATGTTGAGTTTGTCTTGAGTTGTTCTCAGCAGAACTGCCTTCTGTGTCGGCGATTGCTTCTTCACGGACTTATGGTAGGTACTGACATCTAATTAAATGTAAAATTCATTAAAACTGCTCGTATGTATATAGCCCTTTTTAACGTTCCACTACTGGACACGGACCTATCTTCAATATATCTAGAGGAATTAGGCCATAGTACATACGCTTGTTTTTCGAAAACTTGCTAGGTTCTCTCAGCCATGCAAGTTTCCTCACGATGTTTTCCTTCAACGTAAGGCAAGAGGTAATCATGTTGAAATTTGGAAATGATTCGTACATGAAAATATCAGAGGCGAGACCTGAACCCGCTTTACTCGGTTTTGCGTAAGTCGTTACGAAGGAATCTGACGTATCCTTTAACCGACTTAGCTAGCGTCATAAAGGATGAATACATACAATATTATAATAACAGATGGTATTCGAGTGGAGGGCGAGTAAGTCGCTAGTGCAATATAAGCACACAGTAAAATAAATCCGAACGTGTCATTCTTTGTTACGATCCGGATAGGTGTCGTGACGTCACGTTGCTGACTGTACACGCCGCACTCTACACCGGTGACACACACAGACACAGACACGCGAGTCTATAATATGGATATAACATTATTTCTCTTTATATTTTATATAAAACACTGATAAATAAAACTACAATATGTTTAATTTATAGATTAATTTTATTAATAAAAATTAGACGAGATAATAAGAACATATAATGACTTAAAATAAAAAATATAACTAAAATTAAAGAAACGACATCTAAAGATTATTCATCAAATATTATTTACTTCTAAAACATAGGTAATATCTGTGATTAGCGAAAAAATAAACAAAAGACTAAAGACAATTTAAAGTACTAATATGAACTACTTAGATATAAAATTAATTTACTCTCTTTACATGTGTAGTAATAAAATTAATAGAACTACTTTATTTTAAATGCGGATGTCTGTGTGTTTGTATGTTTGTAACTCCTTCACTCTGTAACAGCTGAGCTGATTTGGATGAAAAGTATACCTACAGCTAGTTTATGATATGGTTTGGATACAGACGTGGTTTGGTTCATAGGGCCGCTGATATGTATACTGTATATATTTTTATTATTTTCTAAATTTCTTATAAAATTACATGTTAATTAATTATCAACCAATATGCCGAGTACCATAGTAAACTGAAACATTCTGCCCAGCAATGTTTCCCAGCAGTGGGTGATATTTTACAAGCGCAACTATAATTTTTAAAATCAGTCCTGAAAATTTTTTCATTAATATGATCGCGCCGACGATTTCTATTAAGTTTATTGCTATTGATTAGAATGTTGGAATTAATATTCCTTCGTTCAAAGTCATTACGATTTTTAACTAATTTTTAATTAAAAAAAAATTTAAGCAGTTTTGAGATCCTTTCATCACATAGAAATAAAATTAGCTTTACGGATTTTTTCTAGTATGTATTTGGTTTGATTTTTGGCCACCATCTATACCTACATATAATAAAATTGTAACTAAGCCGAATCTGCACATTAAATATTTTTTGGAAAATCTTATTGAAATAAACATTATATCGATACAGAGGCCGAATCTATAGTTTTTAGAATTTTTGTCTGTCTGTCTGTCTGTTACCGCATCACAGAAAAACCACTGGAGGGATTTTGATGAAATTTGGTATGGTGATAGCTGGTTATCCGGGTCAACATATAGGATACTTTTTACCGCGGGAAAATATCTCATTTCTGAGAAAAAATACAAGAGCTGCAATGTAAGAGTATAATAATATGTAAAACCTAAGAATTTGGTTTTTGGTCATCTGAACGCGGGCAATGCTAGTCTTCAATAAATTCCAAAAAGATAGTAACATTAAAATGTCAATGTCATTACATAAAACTTAATTTTTTCTATCAACTTTATCAACTTTACGTATGAAACAAAAGAAGAAAGTCAAATAATATAACAGTACTTAATATATATTTAGAACTAGTTAGCATTGAGTTACTGAACGTTGCTGGCGACCTTTTCACGCTTGAAACTCAGTGTTTTATTTATTTAATTTCAAAGATGTAACTTTACATTCACCTTTAGTATTTAAGATAAGGTAAGTGGGAAGTAAATCGCGTTTCTTTTGAAATAAGCTTACAACTATACAGCACTATTTTTTTATTATTTCTGAGTTGCGGCTATTAGATCACTATGACCATGTCTGGCCTATAGTGATCACCGCATGGGCGCATATTAAGCTATAGTAACCCACTTTACCCTTTTGTTACGTTCTTTTCGAAGGAAAACCGTAGATACATTATTGATATCCGTCGCAAGATATGTAAAAGTTGAAAGATCGTTTCAATCGATTCACGTCTGCTTGATAAGTGAATGTAAAAATTACGAAATAAAAAAGTAATATAAAAAAAATTAAACCGACTTCAAAAAAAGGTACTAAAAAGTAAAAAATAACAGAACGGGGATTTTCATTTACTATATTACGAGTACCTAATCAGATATTTCCGAAGACGGTTAAACACTAGACTAAGTACTCTTAAATTTCATACTTAGATTTTTTTATATAAAAAAAGGGTTTTTTTTAATTTTATTATTGAAGAAATAAACAAACAGACATTTAATACGAGTTTTATGTTATGTATACATAAGTTATAACGTGCTTTGTATTCTGACCACGTTCTTCTTGCCATAATACAGAGACCACCTGTACGGACACTGTGCTATATTTTAAAACTCTTATCCTTATTATATATCTAATAACTATGTGCATATATTTGTAAAAAGATGAAAAATTAAGAAGAAGAGAAGAAAAATGAGAAGAAGAAAGATGATATTCATGATGTGTAACTATTTTTCTGTTTATAATTTACACAACATTCTTCCAATCAAATTTCAAACATTTTGTTTAACGGTCATTATTATCTATTTTATATTTGTTTAAAGAGAACCTAAGCTTTTACGTCTGTGCTTCAAAAAAAATCTCAATATAAAATATTCTCTCTTCACTAATAAATTAAACCAGTAATGCAATACAGGTTTACGTTATGACTTCGATTTTTACGTGAAAGATAGAAAGTGCAAACAATACAGTATTCTTGAAAATAAATTGTCCTTCTTGTACACATAATAAGTATGATGATGATGATGTTTTCCTAGCCGATTCCGGCTACGGCGGCCAATCTCATTGAGACTAGCCAACTGCGCAGGAGATATTATAGTGCTCAAGTGTACGCACAGACACAACGTGCACTCTCTATTCTTATCACTATACTCCGGTGGGACGACCACTCGACACGACCGGTGAGAGTTAATAATAAGTATATAACGTGTAGATTAGAAATGGGAAATTACTTAGGATAAATCCTAAGCTTATTAGCTAGCACCTTTTTACCTCCACGTCCTTTGTGATGCAAAAACTAGAAAACGTTCCGACATACAATAGTTATACTGACAATGAAATATTTCATTCTGTTACTGGCTGTGCAGAAAATAATGTAATATATAAAATAATAACATAATATATGTAAATATTTCTATAGCATCCTCATTGAAATCCTTATAAGTATTACAAATGCGTGCGTTTTTTGTTTTTCACGTGGTAACGGAAATAAACGATGAGTACTTTTTATTTTGGTTTAGAAAGAGACGTAATCTATAGATATAATAAAATTCTAACTGAATCGGATCGAATCGATATAGAAGCCGAATCTATAATTTTTAGAATTTTTGTCTTTCCGTCTCTCTGTATGAGAACGCATCACGAGAAAACCACTGGACATATTTTGATGAAATTTGGTATGATAATAGCTAGTTATCCAGGTCAACATACAGGATACTTTATGCTCCGGGAAAATATCTTATCTCAATCCTATTTACTGACAGATCAATCATGGAATCTTAAAGGTCAGTCAAAGTAGTTTGTGTAATTATAAATTTACATTTTAATGTGATCGGGAAGAATGTTTTATTGAAAGTATTCGAAAGATATTAAAAGATTATATGAACAAAACTGTAGGCTTGTTGGAAAAACATTATATCTGATTTCCAGCATATACCTATTGAATGGAACCAGTGATTATCTGCATAGAAACCAAGATTCTTAAAGGCATTAGCATCTTACTAATATTATAAATGTGTGAGTTTAGATGTTTGGATGTTTTTATTCTAGTGACATATTTTTTCTATCATTAGAAAAGCGTGGGAAAATGCTTTCCACTTACATTTTATCAATCGAGTTATTATTCTTATAAGTTGACCTCGTTAGACTTTTTTATACACCTAACAACAAAACAACAACAAAGGCAGTGGTAGCACAGTGGTTACGCGCTTGCTTGGGAAACCGAGTGAAGCGGATTCAAATCCCGGGTCTCGTGCCTCTGATATTTTCATGTGCGAATCATTCCCAACATGATAACAACTTGTCTTAGAGCGTGTCCACACGGCGCGTTGCGTTGCGTTGCGTCGTCGCAACGCAAATATTTTGACGCATAGCCGGCCACACGGGCGCTGCAGCGTTACTATGACGCAGTCAACGTTCCGTCGGCGCAGCGGCGACGCACAGTTGCGGCAAGTATTTTGAAAAAAATTCGCAGTCAGTCTATAGCAAATCATGGATCGGAAAAGACGTCTAGCATTGCTCCTATTACTACGTCACCGCCGAAATCGACGCAAGATCACAAGACGGTACTGGATCAGTCCTTTCATTTCATTAAGAAATCGTGATGGACAGTTTTTTTTTTTTGAATATCGGGAGTTGCTATTAGACGAAAAGAAGTTTTATAATTTTTTTAGAATGAGTGTATCCAGCTTCGAATGTTTATTGAAGTCCTTAGAACCACACATACGAAAAAACTATACTAATATGAGGAATCCAGTGGAACCAGTAGAAATGCTGGGAATCACTTTAAGGTAACTATATAAATATATTTAAGTAATAAAAATATAACAGTTTTTTTGGTTTGTTTAATTAGTAATCAACTCACAAATAATCAGCAATTGTCATAATTTTAAATTTAGACATTATTTAAGAGAGTAATCAACTCACAAATAATCAGCAATTGTCATAATTTTAAATTTAGACATTATTTAAGAGAGATATCATCCAGTAATTACAAATTAGAAAAATCGTATTCAGTTTCTTCACTTGCTTGAGATGTTTCTGGAGATGTAATTGAATTATTAAAATCAGAAATGTATGTACTTTGAAAATTTGCTGTTTGATACCCATATGGTGGTTGGTGAGACGTTGATGGGCCACTCACATATGATGATGTTTGTCCATACCGCATTTCATCTATAATTTGTATAACTTTACTTTGGAAACGGAGAGTTTCTCGGTCGGAAAATTCTTGAATAGATGGCAATATAGCTCTGAAAAAGGACATATGGCGATTTTCCGGCTCCTTGAGAAGTTTTAGTCCTTCTCTTTCAAACTCATCCATTTGCATTGCCCTTTTGCGCGCGACTGGAACATAGCGCGGAGTGTTGTCTGTGGTAATGTCATCATTTGTAGACGTAGATTCATTGTTGATTTCTCTAGGCGAGTCTAAGCTAGATTCGGTGGCATTTTGTTCCACTTTTCTCAAAAAAAGGAGTTGATTGTATAAATGATACTTCTTCAGTTTCGTAGCGCCCGAGCCCGATTTTGATGCTTCTTTTAATTTTTTTGAATATCTGAAGTAATTATCTTTTACACTTCTCCATTTTTTTATTAAATCATTACCTGCAAAACCAATAGTAAACATGATTTAATAATTTATACATAGTGAATTTCTCGATAAAATTTAATGACATATTCAGATATCGTTAACAAACACTATGTGACCGACTCTGGAATCGTGAAAATATAACAGCTGTTACATACAAAAAGCAATACCTACTGAATCAAAATGTATGCAACAGCTGCTATTTTTTTCGCGATTCCAGAATTAATTGGTTACATAGAGAAAGTTATTTGCTATCGATGTCTGAATATGTCAGTATTTTTTTTCGGGTATCTATCTATCTCATAAATGCATATTATAATAATTATTTTCTTTTCAGATACCTAGGAAGTGGAAATTCAATAACTGATTTACATTTCAAATTCAAACGGGGAAAATCTACTATTGCATATATAATACAAAGAGTTTGTCGTGCTATATGGACCAATCTTCTTCGAGACAACATCCCTGAACTGACAACTGAAAGTTTCCAAACAATAGCGAGGGGTTTTGATGTAAAGGCAAATTTTCCTCAATGTGTTGGTGCCATCGACGGCAAACATATCCGCGTGTGTAATCCTGCAAATAGTGGCTCACTTTTTTTTAATTATAAAGCCTTTTTTTCGATTGTGTTGCTAGCTATTGTGGATTCAAATTACAAATTCGTATTTGTCGACATCGGTGCATACGGAAAAGAATGCGATTCAACCATATTACAAAATTCTAAACTGTACGAGCTAATGATTAACAACAACTTACCACTACCTCAACCCCAGCCACTCTCTGGTAGCAATATACCAACCCCGTATGTATTTGTGGGTGACGAAGCTTTTGGACTGAGCAAACATATTATGCGTCCATATGGCGGTCAAAATCTCGACTTACAACAAAAGGTTTTCAATTACCGTCTAAGCAGAGCCAGAAGATATGTCGAATGCGCTTTTGGGATTATGGCTAACAAATGGCGCATTTTTCACAGACCGATAGACGTGTCCTATGACTTCGCTACTGACATTATAAAAGCATGTTGTGTATTACACAATTTTGTCGCTGATCGAGATGGTTTTAGACAAAGAGATAAATTTGCTATAAGTGTTGATGAATTTCTCCCAATACAACCCGTACATGAAGAACAGACAGCACCGAATGTCATAAGACAGCAATATGCGACCTATTTTATGACTAGAGGAACTCTGCCTTGGCAGCTAAATAAGGTATAATTGTATTATGAGGGTTTTCAAGATTTTCTTGCACCGCCAATTCCGCGATCAGTAAAAAAATAATATTTTATACCTACTCAGCGTAGTCTAGGTTAGTTTTGAGCTAAGTAATAAAATAGTACTCACGCTAATCTAAATTCCCTAAGTTTTAAAATTTTAGAGTGTCGAGATATTAATTTTGTACTGATCGCGGAATTGGCGGTGCAAGAAAATCTTGAAAGCCCTCTTAAATAAAAAAAACATAAATATCTGTACTGTGAACTCACCAACTTTATTTTTTCGTTCAGCTGTGAAATTCTCGTAATCAGGAAATAAAACTTTTGATATGTCTTCCCAGGCTTTTGTTTTTAAATTTTTATTTTTAAAATCTACGTTTGACTTGTCCCATATAATTTCCCTTTCCTGTATCAATGTAATCAAGTAATCTATGTCAATTTCTTCAATGGTATTCATTTTACCCTGCAAATAAAACTAATTACCCTGCAAATAAAACTAAATACAAAAACGTAAACGTAAAACGAAATGAGCTTCCGTGTATCCTCTCTGTCAACGCACAAGCAACTGAGCGCTGACGCTCCGACGTCGCACGAGTACATCCCCTCCCGCTTCGTCTCGGGGGCTGCTGTCCGTCATGTGTGCGTTGCGACGACGCAGCGCGCCGTGTGAACACCTTGGTTATTTGTATGTAAAACAACGCAGTGGTAGCGCTGCGTCGACGCAACGCTGACGCAACGCGCCGTGTGGACTGGCTCTTACGGTGAAGGAAAACATCGTGAGGAAACCTACAAGTTTGAGAGAAACTTAGCCTTAGCTTTTGTATGGGGTTTTAAATATGACGTAAGCAGTTTGGCGATTTCTTTAGATTTTATTGTTAATGCTGTAATAAACATCAGCAGTTAAAAACAGATAGATACACAATTTTTTATTACGATATATAGACCTCAATATCATACAAAAACATTGTAAGCTCATACTAGTTCAGCTATTTTAATATCAAATTTACTTATTAGTAGATGCTTATTGGTATTTAAAACTCATTGGTCGTTTAATCTGAACTTTAGCATTTTTAATTTCATCCGGTTAATTATTGTACTTATACAGCAATTGACCAAAGGCACTATTTTTCCTAGGATCTAAGGCAATTACATAATTAAGTGGTTCTATTAGAAGATCTACTTAAGTACATAATTGGTTTAGGATAAGAGTGGTCGCACAATAGCGGTGTAACCTAGACCCGGCTGATTTCATTTGCGATGCAATTCAAACTGTACAAGCAAGGACTTCAAGTTTTTTATGATAACGTAATGTCTTCCTTGTAAGAGCTTGGTGTGCATTGTAGCCTTTTAGTTCAGATTGGTTGTTTAATTATGCTATCTAGTGTTAGTCCAGTGGTCGAAATTGTATCATATATAACGCTAAAGCTTGCGTTAATAGCTACTAAAAATCTGTTGACAAACAAAGGAGGAAAAGCTACGTCTTGTTTTGACTTTGCCTATTTATATGTAGATCCTAGTAGCTAACCCCGTTGCTTAGCTCGGGTTCGCCTCTAGAAAAATAAAAACAAATCTGTCCCACGGGAATCGTACATTTTTCCGGGATAAAAGTAAACTATGTGCTATTCCAGACTATATTCTTTGTGCCTCATCCAGATCCGTTTAGTCGTTCTGGCGTGATTGAACTTCACATTTATAATATTAGTAAGATTATGATACAAAGTAATAAGCGAGAGAGAGAGAGAGAGAATAAGACTTCGAAAATATCTTATTAGGTATCTATTCTAAAAGAAAATCCCCGTTTAGTTATTTTTTACATTTTAGTGACTGGAAGTCAATTTTTATCAAGATGATTATAACTCTTCTTGCGGTGAAGGAAAACATGACATTTCATGATTCAATTCATCACAAAACACATTTCTTGTATATTTTTTTATTTGTTGTAAATAGCGACAATAGAAATTCATACTCTGTGAAAATTTCAACTCTCTACCTATTACGGTTCATGAGATCTCATGAACCTGAGGGCTCTCTGACAGACGGACGGACAGCGGAGGCATAGTAATAAGGTTCCGTTGGCACCCTTCGGTTACGGAACCCTAAAAACAGTGTTCTTACTGTCAATGACTTATAAATAATTACACATTTTTATGACATTAATGCATATATTTGTATTGTTTATATACTCTTTATTGTACACCACGGAGTTACAAAACATAATAAGACAATGTACTTATTGGAAAAGAGAGGCAAGTATGACTTATGAAGCACAAAAGGCGGTATTATCGTTATTCAGTAATTCCTTCCATACAAACTTTGGGTTAGGAACTGACGTATAACTTACAAATTATACAATACATACAATCTAATATTACATTTTAACAGTCTCGGTGATCAAGTGGCTATATACGGCTGCGGTTCGGGAGGTCCTGGGTTCGAGTTCTGGGTCGGTCCAAGATTAGATTACCCAACGAGGAAGGCAATATTTATAAACATTATTATTAAAATACAACTAAACGATATTTTAATAATATTATAAAATTGTAAATAATAAAATATAAATAACCAATTTTAAATTTATATTATTATTTTATTATTAACATTTTTATTGAAAAACAAAATTATAAATAACAAATTATTATGATGAATCAATATAATGTAATGTATATTCAAACATTTAATATAAAACTATAACTAAGTAATACTATAGATGTAAAAGTATTGATAGCTTTAGCTAATGTTTAAATACTTTCCTTTTGGAGGTTAATGCAAAGAAAGATGATTAGTTGTAGAAGAAGGTAATAAAATGCAACAAATCTTGTTTCCAGTTTATAAAGTACCGACTATGATGTCCTCCTAGCCGACTTTGGTGACTATGGACATTCTCGTTAAGACTAATGTGTACAGACGCAAGTGCACTCTCTATTCGTTTAACACATTCTCTATTCATTACCGATGCGACGACAACTCGACTGGCGAGTCGGTAAGATGTAACTTAACGTGTTCTCCGATGCCGCCGACTGCCCAACATCGAACTGCTACTGAGTTTCACTAGCTAGATAGCTAGAAGTTTATGATACTGAGTAACTTTGTGACAGAAAAATCTAGGCCCCCATCCCTAAACTAATAATTAAACCCCTTTTTTAACATTGGGAAATGTATTTAGGCATTCCACCTGCATACATACAGGTTATGTGGGACTCACCGGCAAAGCCAGTACTACCCACTAAAACCCAACGGAACTACGCCTGTCTGGTCCTCCCCCGATAATTTGAACGTACGTTTGAGGGTTAATAATTAAAACCTAACCTAATCTTACAGATAGGCTATAATCTAGATTCTAGAGTGAGACATAGGCTACCAAGCACATATGTATAGGCTAGGATAGCTAATGACGCACTCAAGCGGAACGAGAGTGAGTCGCTAGTAAAAATTTTTTTAGAATTACTTGAATATTCGACATTTTGAATTTTAAAATACTCCCTTGACCGTGCTTATTGTAAAGTATTCGAAACGTCGGGAAGTAAAAATCCAAATAAATCCGCAAAAAAAGTATTGTTTAAAAATTCGCTAGTAAAAAACATATAGACCACAAGTATGTTTGTTTTTTGTATTGAAATTTAAATATTATTATAAAAATCGATATTTTGACGTCGAAACTGAAACAGCTGTGGAACTAATCGTAGAGTTATCATAACACTGCACTATAAACAAAATACAGTTCGATTTATTCATAAGAAAATATTTGAAATGAATTTTGTTTTACAATCAGCTGACAGCATTTACTTACAATGATCAACTACAATAGTCGCTTAGAGAAACACAGAAAGGTAAAAATTTCAAAAATTGTTTTTTAATTTCTTATGTATATACTTTCTTAAAAATTAAAAACCGACTTCATAAAAAGCACTTATAAATAACTGATTGCTAGTTTTCATTTACTATACATACCTAAGCAAATATTTTCTAAGTGGGTGTGCTTTGATTTGTATCGGCTGGCACCGAATCTCTTCCTTCAGGAAGAAGGAAGTGATTTAAAAAAAATTGTAGTATTTTTATTTTACTAGGTATTTTACTAGGTACCTAATATTATAAATATTTTTTTTTGTTTTCTACCTCTCAAAGTGTTAGACTAATTTTGATTAAAATTATTCAGTTTATTGATTCCGTATTTAACTGAAATGGAATTTATATCTTGAAAAAAAAACAACCCTTTGTTTTTTAATTTTCCTTTCAATCTTAAATGCGCTGAAATCCTTACAGATATCATTTAAAAATTAATAAACAATCACAAATTTTGTACTCAACAGTCGGCAATGGATCGTACCCTCCGTTCCCTCCTACTAAGAAAAGTCATTGGAAAGCCGACGCCGTGCGACGGATGCGCGCCTGCTGCTCTAAGAAGACCCTGTTGCGACGAGTGCCCATACTGGCCTGGCTTCCTAAATACACGTTTAGAAGCGGCCTCGCGGATATTATAGCAGGTACGTGATATTTCTCTTTTTAAATTAAATAACAGAGGAAGATATTTAGATTTAGAGGTACCTGAGAGTAGAAAATATATGAATATTAGTTATCTGTACAAATATAGGTCAAACAACTTCAAAGTTATACTTTCATAGATTTACCCGGATCTTTTAGGATCTTTTAGCAAATTAATTTTTAGTTTTGTTTCCCATCTTTTCGAATGCTTTACAGCAATAATTTACTTTTTACTGCATACATGTTTTTTAATTTATTACTATGAAAAACTTGTACCTACTAGTTTACTACGACAAAAACAAAGCAATTACTTGTTTAAAATTTAAAATTTTCTCACGAAAATAAATGATGGTAAAAATAATCATCTAACACAAAGAATGCCAGCGACCTCTCGAATATCTAATTATTAAATACTAACGAATACCCGCGACTCCGTTTTCAACTTGATAAATCAAAATCGTTTTAAAAGTAGTTTATATACCTCCTCCAGTCAAGCATGAGTTTCTCAATAAGTTTCTGGAAAACGTGGACAACGTGACTAACCACGTTGATGATTTAATAGTATTGGGGGATTTCAATATGGGTTTTATCAAATGGTGTGCTAATGATAACTGTACATATATGTCTCCGTGTAATTACAATAATGCCCTCGGACACTCATTAATTGATTTTATGTCTATAAACAATCTACATCAATTTAATTGTATAGGTAACTGTGATGATAGACACTTGGACCTAGTATTAAGTAACCTTACTGATATTACGGTAGTAAAACCTCCTGATTTACTCACTAAATTGGATACTTACCACCCAAACTTGCTTATAAGAATTGACTTTTTACACGCATGCTTCCTAAGATCCAAAGGTCGCATCGATTACAGTTACTTTAAAGCAGATTATATTCCTATTGTAAAGGAAATTAAGAATATTGATTGGTTACAAATATTTTCAGAGTGTAAAAATGTCGATGCTATGGTTGAAGTTTTTTATAATCATCTCTATAAGATAATTGATAAATTAGTTCCTAAACGTAAGTCACAGTCAGCAAAATACCCTGTTTGGTTCAATTCAAAATTAATTAAGTTAATGAAAGAAAAAGACAATCTTCATAAAAAATTCCGTAAGTACAACAACCCTCGGGACTATTTAGAATTCCAAATAATCCGAAGCCGCTGCCATAAGCTCTACGATATCTGTCACAATAATTATAAACACAACGCTGAGTCAAATATTTCCAAAAACCCAATGTATTTTTGGAATTATTTTAAACAGAAAAAGAAATGTGACTCATCTTTTCCCGCATTAATGAAGCTGGACAACAGAACTGCCAGTACCGGTACTGATATCGCTAATCTATTTGCGAATCATTTCTCCTCTATTTATACCCAAACGGCTAGTCAACATCCAATTAATAAATTACACCAAAACAGTAACATTCCACAGCTATCCAAGTTTAAATTCGTAGAGGCAGATGTGGCAAAAAAAATTAAAACATTGGATATTCAAAAGGGGACAGGTCCAGATTGTCTTCCGCCCATTTTTGTAAAACGTTGCGGTTCCGGTCTTGCATTCCCTCTCATGCTGATCTTCAATCGTTCCCTCGATGAAGGTGTATTTCCCGAAGCGTGGAAAAGAGCACGAATCGTACCCCCATACACCGTACATTCCCAACGTATCGAAAGCGTACAACGCGCTTTTACAAGGTACCTTGCATTCCATGCCACTGGTATCTCACATAGACAACCCTATAATCAGAGATTGGTTGAATTTAAAATGATGTCTCTTCGAAGCAGGCGGGAGATACTTGATCTGTGTTTCTTGCACAAAGTAATCAATTACAAAGTCAAGTGCAGCAAGCTGCTTGAACGAATTCCCCTATCAGCACCAAGTAGATATCCTCGCTATTGCAATTCTTCTCAAAAAACATTCCATATACCTTTCGCTAGAACGCATCTCGGTAAGCAATCTCCCATAGCTCGCATATGTGCTAAATATAATGAAATATCTCGAGCTCTGCCTGGCATCGACATATTTCACAACTCATATGATGTATTTAAAAAAAAACTCACCGATCATCTATCGGTGAGTCTTCATTTACATTGAAATAAATATATATGTTTATTCTTTTTTCCTTTTCCCCCCCTTAGTGTTTACATGTATTTGTTGGTGAATGTTATGTACACTAGTTATTGATATACATATCAGTGTGTGTTACTTTTCAATTTTCTTAATATGTTGTGTGTTAATGTTAAATATGTATATTGTAAGTGTGCTTATAAAATAAATAAATAAATAAATAAAAAGTATTCCACCCTTAGCAATAGAAATTTTGCTTGATATTTAGAGACTCTGTTGAAATATTAAACATTCATTAAAAAAATAAGGTAAATAATATCACTCACGAAGGTATCGCGAAACAAAAAAACTACACAGAGCTTTATTTTTAGGTGAGTCAAAAGACAATATAATATGATCGTGGGCACTATCTAATAAATTAAACGGTAATTAATTAAGCGGAAGTCACCTTTATTTTTAAGTTAGATACCTCTACTCAGTATAGTTCGTCACTCGTCAGTTCTATAGCAGGTGTTTATACGAGCGTCACGCTCCGCCGCGTCGACCGGTATCTTTTGATGACAAACCACAAAACCATTCGCTTTGCCTTACACTGTTTTTTCACAGAATAACTGTAATTTTAAAGCATTTATGATAAATTACTACGTTATGTTAATGGCATAGTTGCAATAATTTTGTAATGGCAAATTGTAGCCAACTACTTAGAGATAAACGAATCGGTTAAGTGCGAGCTGGACTCGCACACGTAGGGTTCCATGTCACCAATATCTGCCAGTAGAACGAACAGTATATCTACTAACAATAATAAATAATAATATTGAAGTATAAAAATAATAATATTTTAATTTTTTTGGAATAATAAAATATCTCTACTCTCTGGTGTTAAATAATAAATATCCAAAAAAAATTTTTTTTGGTAATGCATACATTATATGAAATAAGGGAAAAAGTTTTAAGAAGATGAATTCTGTCTCTCAATAATTTTTTGCATCAGCGAGTTTATTATTAAAATGCAATTTTAATTCAATTCTTGCCAACTTTACAATCTTCTGTATAACCAGAATACGTAAAAGCGCGGCTGCTCCAGCGTGACAGACAGACAGACAGATAGACAGCGTGACAGCGCACCCCATGCAATAAGAGTTGCATGTCAAAAAAATATAGTGGCCTCATGCTCTTACATATACATAGGTATATGTATAGAGACGTTTCCTGAAAACGTTCATTATTAGAGGAAGACCTCCAATTTTAATGTATTTTTTTCGATTTAATTATATAAATTAAAAATACACGTTAAATTAAAATTAAACATATTTATAAAATCCCATTTATTTTTATAAATATTAATAACTATTTTGAAGATTTTTGCATTTTATTAAAATATTTTTACTTTAATTACTTAGTTTTGAAACGAAAAGGTCAATTAACTCTGATTTTAACTATCGAGTTATATTAAGTGGACATAATTTTTTACTGCAGTTCGTATATCAACGTTTTGTAAACGTTATTTACTTCATAGCAAGTGAAGCGTGAAATGAGAGAGATTTATTATTGTATGACGCTGAGCGCTGTAGCGGTAGGCTAGGTGTGTTGTAATCGTCCTAGATCTAGGTTCAGAATTTTATCACTAAGAGGTTTCTACGTCGTATAATATTAACTTTAGCATTTAAATTTTAAGTATTAATATTTTAAATAATATTAAACACACTTCACGTGAATGGCGATAGATTCGGATAACCACACTATGAGATATATTTTATATGTTACTATCTAGTGCAAATCAAACCACTCAATCTGACTCACAAAGTAGACTTTGCTATAAAATAAATCTTCTTTATTCGAGACTATAACATAAGAATGAGAAATAATAATTATATTTTCCCATATAACAACAATTTACGATTTCGTTCAAGACATTAATATTTGTCTCGTGAGAGAATTTATTATTCTACTAACTTTATAAAAGACAAAAATATGCTAATTTATACTAATACCTACATCCATATAAATGCTTGTAACAGCGGTATATTTTGCACTGTTCATTCGATTTAACATTTTTGTTCCCGAGGTTTTGATGCTTTACACTTTACAGCAAACTACTCGTAAGTCCAGCCTCGAGAGTTCAAGTCTACAGAGACCTATTTAAATTTATTTTAATTATATTATTAGAAATAATTAATTAATGAAGAAATTTATTTTAATTAATAAATTAAATTATTGAAAACTTTTCAAATACCGCTGTTATGAATACACATACGTAAATATAATAATTATAAGGTACAAAATTAGACTAGTATAACCTTTTTCACTCATTTAGACTACTGTTTGCTTTCATACCCCACGTGCTACTAAAGATGGAATTGGTTAAGCCTCAATCTCATGGAACCACTTTCCTGGATTAAAGCCATCTCTGTCACTCTCCCTCGAATCCTCTATCCGCCAGTGTCTTGCTAAAAGTCAGCTCAAGTGCAGAAATGATGGGCAAGAATAAATAAGAGATTTTGTTTTTTGGACTCCCCGTATATAAAATTCAAATATTTTATATAGCTGACCCTTTATTTTGAAATTGCAGATAGATTCTTCAATTTTATTCACAAGCTAGCGAGTCACTCTCGCTTCACTCGGGTTCGTCCCTAGAGACGTTTTGACGGTTAGTATAGATTTCTCAGAGATGAGATATTTTCCCGTAGGAAAAAGTGTTCTATACATATATTGACCCGGATAACCAACTATCATCATACAAAGTTTCATCAAAATCCCTCCAAATCCAAATCAAATGCTTTTTCCGTGATGCGGTCACAGACAAACAGACAAAATATCTAAAAAGTATATTTTACTGATTCGATCTCTGTATCGATAATAATGTTTATTTCAATAAGATTTTCAAAAAATATGTACAGATTCGACTCAGTTAGAATTTTATTATATGTATAGATATAGACAAATATAAATATAATATATGTAATTTTGGTACAGGTATAACAGTGGGTCTGACGGTGATCCCGCAAGCGATCGCGTACGCGGGCGTGGCGGGACTGCCGCCGCAGTACGGCCTCTACTCCTCCTTCATGGCGTGCTTCGTGTACACAGTGTTCGGGTCAGTGAAGGACTCAGCGATAGGCCCGACCGCCATCGCTGCCATACTCACGAGGGAAAACCTGCACGGTCTAGGACCTGAGTTTGCAGTCCTGTTGGCTTTTCTCTCTGGATGCGTCGAACTTGTCATGGGGATTTTACAATTAGGTAAGAAATGTCAAATGATTAAATTAACTTTAAATATTTTGTAATTGGACTTGTATTAGATTATTATAAACGTGATATGTGTTTGCTTGTATGTGTATGTATGTGTGTTCGTTTCTCCTTCCCGCTGAAGCGACCAAGCGATGCAACGGTAACTTGTTAGTAAGTTTTATTTAAAAAGTGAAAAAAAGTTATATTATTTAGCCTCATTTTTGATTTTTTACAGTTTTACTATAATTCTGAAATAATTTAATTAATCACGTATCATTATGTTTTAACATCTTTACATAAACTCATGTAGAATCCAACAATTTAGCGTTTTTTTCATACAAATACCTAATAAAAATAGATAAATTATAAAATATACACATTTTATACACATTATAAATAATGAAGTAGTTCCGTGATGAAAAGATTTTAATTTGTCACAGTATTTTTTATATTATTGCAAACATCCTGATGTTAGTATCTGATAAAATGTATGTAAATTAAAAAAACCAGCCAAGCGCGTCCGACGAGCAACGAACACTACAGGCAGCGATGCGATGTCCTTAAACAAATATTTCGATAATTCTAAAAAATGAGGTTTTAAAATCTACATTGCGTCTTGCTCTGGAATAAATGTTGCTTCATTACTATCGAGCGATATAATTGGCTCACTATTACAAGGTTCTATGTTACAATTTTAGTACTTATTTAGTTATGAATGCTACAAGGTTCTATGTGTCATTAGCTACAGTTTTGCAAAAACAAACCACTAGATAGCGGCACTTTAACTACAAAATATTCAATTTTACATAGTTCTATGTTGTTTTTTTACGATAACCGATAGGAAAATAACTAAGTTCTATGTAAAAATTACTAAACTTCATTAAAATTTACATAGAACCTTGTAATAGTGAGCCAACGATTATTATGTACGTATTACTAGCATAGACTACTCTTACTAGATGTCAAGTTCCATCAGAGACATCGTCCGTCTTTAAAAACCGTTTCGCGCCGATAATCTCCACCCGCTATTAATTACAATAATTGATAGTACAATAGATAATACCTTCTCTAGCTCTCTATTAATATTAGATAATTACCTTTTAAGACTACAAAATTATTTATAAGCTTTCCACCCTTATGGATAGGTTTTTCTTGAAATGGTGTGAGATCATCTTTAGTCCCAACCCATTAAAAATATCATTAAATTCGGTTCAAAATTAGCAAAGACATAGTGTAACTAACATACAATAATTATAAGTATAGTAGAATACCCGCATTTTGAAGTCGGTCAAGAAAAACTATATGTCATCGATAGGTTTCGAGTTACAAACGCTCAAACTGACAAGCATAGAGACGTTGTATTGTACAATATGCAAGAAAGAATAATATTTATAAAATATAAACTAAAAATAAATACCTTTACTGTGTCGAATGCATTAGAAACCTCTCATAAATACTATGTACATATATGTAGAGATAAAAATATAAAAGCAATGCGTTGAATGTATCGCTTCTTGGTACGAAATGTATCAAAATAAGCGTTTGTGAACAAACACGTTGTTTGGACAATAGCGGTGGTCACAGCACTTCTGTGTTGTGTTGTAAATCCCTCGAGCCTCCCTCATTCAAAGATATTGGGAGTCTTTTATCTACATATATTTGTTCTTAGCACCATAATATTTTACACTATACCTCTTCTACTCCATTAGATAAAGAAATGTATGACGTATATACTCATTACATCCCATTTTAAATAATAAAACAAAGTAAATGCATGATTATTCTTTAAAGGCTGATGGTAAATCTAAGGAATGTAGTTGATCTTGCTTCAAAGAAACGTTTCTTACGTAGGTACAAGGTGAAATCAGCAAATATATACTTAATATTGTATCGCTACAGTTTACACAAGTCTAGTATGTATATATTTATCAAATTCTATTTTGAAAAAACCCGCTAGAGATCATGATTATGTCATAGTAAGGGATTTTTTAAATAGTTTTATACGCATTCCAAGTTGTCTCGCGAGATCTTTCTCTCTTATTAGGAGATAATCATGAACGAATTAACCACTTCGTTCATGAAGATAATATACTTATATTTCATATTAACGAGTTTTGACTACTGAGTATACATCAATCAATTTATTAAATATTGTATTATATGTATGCAGGCCTTAATAACATCTCACTGCTGGGCGCGGGCCTCCCTTCGATACGAGGGGCATTAGACCGTAGTCAACCCCGCTAGCCAAGTGACTGCACATTTCTTTCGAAAACTTGCTAGGTTCTCTCAAACATGAAAGTTTTCTCACGATGTTTTCCTACATCGTATGACAAGTCGTAATCAGGTTGGAAAATGATTCGCACATGGACATATCAGACATGCAAGACCCTGGATTTGAATCCGCTTCACTCAGTTTCCAAAGTGACAGCATTACTATTGGGCTACCACTGTCTCTATATCATATAATTATAATTAATAAATAAAGCATATTTTTCGAAGAATAAGAAGAAGAAAAGTTGTAACTCCCGACCCATAAAAATAATTTTATTAAAACGTAAATTTAAATCATAGTCTATCTCTACGACAAATCTTTAAATCGAATTGGTCGAAAATAGTAACAAACAGACATATTCGCATAGTCTTTATATCAACATAATCACTTCAAACATATATTTTCTCTAACGTTAACAAAAAAATGTTATGCGAGCAGATTCTGAAGATTGCTGGAAATTCCATAGGTTAATATTTCCCCACGCCGCGTCGGCCGCGATAGCGACTCCGATACAAATAACTACTGTATGTTCTGAAGTGATTAAAAAATTCTCGGAACGCGACGCCTTGTCCTCGCGAAGCTGATGCCATGCAAAAGAATATTGTGTCATGCACTTATCAAACGTTACGTAGCACCTACCAATAACTGAGTATAGCTGTGAAAAACGAACAAAATTGTTTTTTTTCAAATCAATTTACTTGTTCTTCCCGCTACTATTAAAAATGCGAAAGTTTTTATTTATGTTTACTGCTCCTGCGCGCTATGACAGCTGGAAAGATTTGAATCCTTTGTACACACATAGTCTATAACCTGGAGTAGGTACTGTTGTAGGTACTGTTATTAATAACATTTGCCAAAGAAGTGGGTCTATATGAAATTGGATACGGTGGCTGTTATGATCTGCATTTCTGAGAGAGAACGTGGAATATTTATTCCCTATAACTTATGGGAATGGAGTTGTATCGAAATATGAAGAAGCGGCGCTTAGTTGGCTTGTACGCTGACCAAATGATTGTACATACATATGTATGTGAAAATAATATATGGCAAATATTTTTTATTTTTTATAATTCTATAATAAAATCAACGATACCATCTGACTATTATATCTGACTTTTATATTTTAGCAGATATGGTCCCTTTTATAATTAAAAAAGTTATTTTTAATTAGTAATATGATTAGCCTATATTATGATTTGTTGATTGTAGCCCACGAGCATGAACGAATTAGAGTCGTTCATGCCCACGAGGCTACTTATAAAGCATTTAAATTATTTGTTCCTCTATCACCAAAAAATTGTACTGTTTCTGTAGATAGTGCGAACGAAAATACTCTCTAGGCACGCTTGTGAGAAAATAAAAGAAAATATTATTTATATTTTTAAACTCTTTGTCTCTGTTCATCCAAACCAGCCCTGTATTTATATTCTTGATAAATATCAACCGGGTTGTAAATTAATATAAATAACTTTTAAAAATACTTATCATTATATAAAATGTCATTTCATATAAAGTTTTTGTTTTTGACGACACGTTTGGCTACTTGCTGTGCCAGCGGTCGCGGGTTCGACTCAAGCTGGGGGCATTCATTTGGTTGATGAGCACGAATGTTTGTACTCTTCTGTATGGGTGATTACATTTATAATATGTATGTATTTAAAGTTATAAGCCTTACAAGCCTCATAACTTATAATGGAACTGGATAGCGCTGTGTTTATGTCCCAACATATTTATTCATTTTCAACGAATTGGTTTACAATTAACAATAACCAGAGTGTATTTCTATAATATATCAAAAATGTTAACAAATGGAAACTAAGTGACTCCACTTGGAAGACCTTTGATAGCTAACAACTCAGTAGCACAACAACCTGTTTGTATCTTTATAATAATGCGGTAAACCATCTTCGGTCTCCGTTATTACATAACGACAGGTTACAAAACATGTCAGAGGCCTTCAGAACTGACAGATTTTAAATTATGGCTATTTTATATTTATTTTACATTTATTTCGCAAAATTATAATATACATATTTTTATCTAAGCCATTCAAGTATTGCAATAAAATTTTAATGTAAGCTTCGTTCATACCGTCAAAGCTCGATAGCTTGATAAAGTTCGAGATTTATTAATATGCGCTCCAACATGTGTGGAAAAAGGCAAATAGTTTCTAATTAATAGATAATCGATATCTACTGTTGAAACCTTGTCTCTAAACCAGGAAGCCATCAGTTGCAGGTCATTATCTAAGCGTATTGTCTCTTACGTTAGCGTTATATCAGCTATCATTAACTCCAGTTAAGGGTTACATTAATTGTGGACGACACGTGCAGTGAAGAGATGAATGGTCAAGTGAAATTTTATGTCAACTTCCGGTCTAGTTATGGTGGAGGGGTTTTGTTAGATAAATATTGAACGTTCAATATCTATCACATCTATCTTTCGATTTGATAGTATATAACAAAACGTATGTACGTTTTAGAAGAGTATATTATGACACACTTAGACGATGAAACACAATTATGGATTTATTATTTTTATAGCTTGAATAAAAATATCTATCTATCATCGTCATCATTTCTGCCGAAAGTCGTTCACTGTAGGATATAGGCCTCTGTCAAAGATTTCCACAACAACCGGTCGTGTGCCCTCTGCATCCGGTGTGATTCGGCGACCATGTATATAGTTCTTATATTTTAACCACATATAAGGTCATACACTACCTACCGTCAACAATTTGTAGAGCTCATATAAATTACTTTTCTTTATTCACTCTTTCGATTTGATGAACTTCAAACATTGCAATTAGTCAAAAAAACTATAATTATTATTAACATACACAGTCAATTTACGTTTTATTCAAATGTAACAAATCATTAAGAGGATGGTAATGTTTTTGAAACTTCGCAGATATCTAAGTATCTTATATAATATACAAGTCGATAATTATATATCATATCGATTTTTCCACGAGAACAGTATAGTATAATAAGAAATACATAATAAATTTTCCATAATATAATTATTATTTATTATACTACTTGAACATCGAGATAATTGAAATTTATATATCTCAAAAATGTTGTACTCCATTAAAACAAGCTCTTTAGAAAGTTTAACGACGTCAGTTTTTTGCGAAAGCAAATGAATTTAGCATATTAAAATATTAATTACAAATCGAATTAGTTTTTACAATGGACCTTCCTTCAATTCGACTTGTTCCAACCAGCACTTGATTAAGGAAGACTATGCCTTAATCCCATTAATATCTATTTTTTTAATTTCAATCCCGTAATCAATAATCAATTTTGTGTTATATTACGAACAGGTTTTCTAATCGACTTCATCAGCGGACCAGTGTCGGTGGGTTTCACGTCCGCCGCCGCCATCATCATCGCGACCACGCAAGTGAAGGACATCCTGGGCCTCAGCTTCCCTGGTGGAAAATTCTTACAGGTAATACTGATTTAGTTAAAAAGTCGTGAAGCTAGATTGAGTTATTCAGCATACAGTGCTGCAATGTTCCGGTGCATGGATGCTAGAATAAAGAGTCACTGTATCTAGAGATTTTTTCCACAACCTTGCCTAGAATACAAACCACAATACCTACTGAAAATCTAGTAAAAATCGCAGAAAAAAAATCAGTTAAATTAAATTAATACTATATATATACATAAATAAGAAAAAACAAACCAAATAAGTACCTTTTCCTCCTCTATTTATCAACCGATTAGTTTTTAGTAGCTATTGAGCCTATTGAGTGGAATTAATAAAAAATATTGTAAACATTTTTTTTATATATATTGTAGATTGGTAAATTATAGAAAAAATAACTGTTATCAAATTTTATTACACTTATTTTTATATATATATATATATATTGTAGACAAGCGATTCAACCTCGCTTCGCTCGGGGTCATCCCTATATACGTAATTTTTTTGAGCGGAATCCTAATTCTTTTTCTAAAATAAAAGTAACCTAAGTTACTTCTTATAACATCAGCTATCTAGCAGTGAAAATTCCGTCAAAATCGGTCCAGCCGTTTTAGAGATTAGCCGGAACAAACATTTAAGAAGATTGTGTCTTTCTTATATGTACCATATACCTACGTATACTTTTATATGCATTTAGTAAAGTACTGTTATTTTGAAATTACAAACAGACTCTTTAATTTTATTTATCTGTATAGATAGGTAAATTCTATTCGGTATTCATATATGTATATTTCCCTCAAATTTTCAATAATGATTATGGTAGACTTTCGGCCACTGGACGAACACTAAGCAGTAAAAATGTAACATTCTATATAGCTATAAAGTATAATGATAATAAAGTCGTATTGGTGTAGTTTATTAACTTGTAGGCAATACATTTTTTGTCAGATGCAATCATCATTTTTTATGGCACCAGTCAATTTAATACTTTTTGTTGATTTGCACTTTCTATCGGCCTTCATCAAATCATTACCTTTGGAATTTATCCATATACTTAATCTTTTATTACCTCTTTCAATAAATTTGTTATTGTCGAGCCCATTTTATGTACCTGTGCTTGTTTGTGACAGATCCATATGAAAAGGTTTGTAAGTGGTTGTAATAAATAATAAATCATAATTTAAAGAAATAATCTGAAATGTCATATATCAATCACTTTGATGAAACGTTTGGCTCAGTTTATAGTGATCCTACTTGCTATGCCAACAGTCGCGGGTTCTAGTCCCGCTGGGGGCATGCATTTGAGCATACGAGTATATACATCTCGCGGCAAGGATTCTCCGACTAATATATATTCCTTCGTGAACTTGTTTTCATCTTTTTAGTTAGCTTTTATGCATTCGGGTTTTTTATTTTTATAATATATTTATTTATACACGTGGTCTTTGGATATGCTTAAATTAATGAAAGAATCCCAACTTAAATAGACAATAAAATAGGGACATTGATGTAGGTGGAAGCTGCCGTAGCGCGTTGTGTGGCTGCTACTACCTTATCTTCTTTTGAACCTCCTTCTTTTGAAGTAAAACTTCTTTAGAATCGTTGTGAAACTGAGTCTGAAACGAAAATACGACACTTAAAAGAGACAAACAAAAAATATATAGGATAAGGCCGGCGAGAGAATGAGATAGAATACATTGCCATGGTGCCATGGTAACCGTTGTTATTGACTGACAAATATATTATAATATGTATTATATTCTTTCCGTATATGATATTCTATAAATATATGATTGTAATATGCCTTATTTAATGATTGTTTTAATTTAATTGCGATATTTGCCAAAATTTTACTTCAACTACGCGTAAAGGTTACTCGCACCCATTTTTTTTAATTATATCCATTATATATCCATAAAACTTATTATTACTGTTTCCTACAGGTGTCAAGTAAGATATAGTTTGTAATGAGTATTGTGACCCGCAGGTGTGGACCGGTATGTACGAGCATATAGGCGAGACCAGACTGTGGGACACCGTGCTGGGCGTATCTTGTATCGTAGTTTTATTACTACTCAGGGTAAATATAATTTAATAAAATACAAACGTTTTTAGTTGTATTAAGCAATCTAAGTCCGATAAATACATGAATGAGATGGATTGACAGTAATACCTACTTTTTTTACACGTAAAGCATATATTAGGTACTGTTGCTATTTATTAGATACGTTAAAGCGCTGAAAATCCTTCCAGAATATAAAGTTCAGAGAGAAATCTGAATTTGTGACTACACTCATATTCAATGGCGTATAGGTATCCATTGAAACATATAACATATATCTATGCCTTCTGTATGTGTGTGTATTTGCACCCGCTAATCTCTGTATGGATTGAAACGATTTTCATAAGATTCTCACTGGTATAAATGATAATTTTGGCTTATTATCATATAGAATAAAAGATAGATGAACATCATAATCGATTTTTACGGAAGATCCCGCGGAATATTATACAGAATTATTATTTTTTCACGCAAAGTAAAGCATGCTGCTGCAAACCAAGGGCGAGTAACTTGTGAATAAGTAATAATTAACAGCCTATTAAATCGTTTTGTCATACCTAGGTTCCACTCGTGCAAGATCAGATGCGGAGGTATTCTTATTTCTTAATGAAACACGTATTAATTAGCACATTCTGTAAAAGGAATTACATTTATGTCGTTAATATTTGCTTATAATATGTAAGTATAATTATATGAAATATGCAATCAGTTGAGAAATTGTTTCAACATCAGTAAAACACTTGCTACAAAACTTAAACGATTTTAACTTTCTAAGACATTCATTGTTAATTGTAACACCGGTGTGCCAGCGGTCGTTGAGGGATTAAGATATGTTGAATAATTTCAAAAGTGAAGACGACTCAACTAATATCATTTGTTTATTAAAGACATATAAGCTACCCAAAGAAATGCTTGTAGCTGGTATAGCGCAAATCATTGCGCGTGCGCCTCGTGCAGGTTATGTGTAGACGCTATCAACAGTTAAATACAGACATCAAGCGCCCACATCCTGCGCACCCGCCAATTGCCATTGTTCGAAACAGACTCGAAAAACAGCTAAACTTCTGTTAACTTACCTAACTCAGTACTTAGTGAATTAATTATATATCATTTACATCACAATGATAAGTTATTTCTCGCAACAGTAAATACGTCGGGAACTCTAAAAATAATGTTAAGTATGGTTTTGATAAAAGCGTTCACCTATTTGAAAGCTACGATACCGCAGACTAATATACCAACTCGTATGTATGTATATGCGTGTTGAAAATCCCAAAACGAAAGAATAAGTCTTGCTTCTTCTTTCTGGGAAAAAGTTTCTCTTCTTTCTCCTGTTTGCGATGTCCCAAATTTCCATTTTATTAATTTCAGTGACTCTGTGGTCTGTAGATACCTACATATCTGTCCATATAATATGTTTTTACACGAAATCTTAGCGAGTAGTGGGGCGCAATAAATTGTAATTAATTGTAGTTGCCATAGCGACAGCTGGACATTCGTTTAATAAGATGATTTATTCCAAGTTTTATATTGAACTTTGTGTTCTTTTCACAAAGCCCACGGTAGGACTCTTTTTCTCGTACATATATTTGTAGATATGTTTGTTTTGGATATATTGCATTCATTTCACTGGTATATTTTTTGTTACAGAAAGTGAAAGACATAAAAATCGGTTCAAACGACGCATCAGAAGACGGCAAGGTCGAGAAAAGCAGCCGGTTTAAAACCGCAGTGTCTCAAGCGCTGTGGTTCCTCTCCACCACGCGCAACATCACCGTGGTGCTAGTGTGCGCGGCGCTCGCATACTACTTCGACACTCAGAACAAACAACCATTTGTACTGACTGGTAATATCGGTTTATTTAAGTAGTTAGAATGTTGTCATATGTATAGACATAGATAAACTTCAGGTGAACTTGGGTTCGAATCACGGGTTAGACAAAAAGGATTATAAATAGAGAAATTCTCTATACTAGTCAGCAATGGAGAACTTGATGATATAGCACACTGAAGTAATATAAAATGTGATTGCCCTCCATAGCATTGCATTAAGGCTTAATAAAAAATATATTGCATACATATTGTTATCTCGGCTACTTAAAAAAACATACCTTTGTTCAGATATTTGAGATATAGGACAACGATACAAACAGACAGACGGACGATAGATATTGATATTGTTTTAGCGTAACGACCGTGGCGTCTTGCGAGCAAATATATAACTTTTTTGAAAGCACAGATAAAAACTTCTATTACATTTGTAAATACAGATAACAACAAAATGAAATATTGTTCTTTACAAATAGGTAGTATTTCCCATTTAAACAGTAGGTATCACTGTATTATAAAATACTCGCTTTGTATTTCAAGTTGAATGCAAATTGTCTATACGATTCATTGAGCACGGCGCACGACAGGTACTCTAGGTAGCGTCGCGCGTCGCCGCGCCACATTCCAGTTATCTCTGGTTCTTTTTTATTTAAAATCCGCATCCAACATACATCTACCAGCTAATACAAATGACATCATTATCGTATTTCTTTATGAATTGATAATATGTGACATTTTAGCGCGTGTTATGATTTAATTTTCTGTTCTGGCGCGATTTAATACAATCACTTAACTGAACTTATATTTTTTATACAATATCCAAGTTAATCAGCCGGTATGTTAGTACCATACTGGTACGGTACATTATACCGGAAATAGAAAAACGAAATATTGGCGTAGACATTAATAAAGCCGGTATTCATTTTGTTTTAATAAGAATGATTGTGTGACAATCAACATCTAGGTACAAATCGCGACACAACATTCACTATCACGACCCAAAAAACCGTGTGACTATAGTATTTTTTATATTGTTGCTAGTATATCACGTCTTTAGATCAAATAAGAACAACACGAACTTGACGACATGGTATTTATTCAATTAGGTTTACTAAATATTAAAATATATCACCTTTCAGGCGAAGTGAAGGCTGGACTTCCACAAATTGCCCCGCCGCCCTTCTCAGCCACGGTGGGCAACCACACGTACACCTTCACGGAGATGGCGTCCACTCTTGGCTCGGCGATCTTCGTAGTGCCCCTACTGTCGATTTTAGAAAATATTGCACTAGCAAAGGTCTTCTGTGAGTAATAGTCATCATTCATATAACTTATTCGTGATTAAAAAATTAGCCTATAAACAAACTTATTATATTGCTCGCTATGCTTTGGGCATCAATGTAGACACATTTGTGTGATTAACGCTAATTTCCTAAATTATTCTATAATAATTAAATAAATTTATCCTAAATATTTTTTTACAAATACAAGACATGAAGACTCCTCAATCAAACCAACATTCTAGATTTTGTTAAAGAATACTCGTAAAATTTTAGAAATCTGACGTTTGACTATACCTAACTGACTTAACTTCCACATTAGAAGACAGCCTTTAACAAGAAAAGTTAAATTACATACCTGTTTAAGACAGTGGTGAAATTTTCATGTTCGAATTAATTTTCATGTGCTCTATCCTGCTTAAACCACATCCAAAACTGGCATATCGAAGAGAAAGTAATTAGTTTTCGCAAGACACGTAAAGGCCACGAATCTGTACTTGCCCAGCGTGGTGGACTATGGTGCAATCCCTTTCGTATCGGGGAAAAGCCCGTGTCTCGTATTTGGAAGTTAAAAAATGCCGAATATATTACTTATATTTTGAGTATGTTCGCCCGCAGCGGAGGGCGCGCACGTGGACGCGACGCAGGAGATGGTGGCGCTGGGCGTGTGCAACATCGCGTCGTCGCTGGTGGACTCCATGCCGGTGTCGGGCGCGCTGTCGCGCGGTGCCGTCAACCACGCGTCCGGCGTCGCGTCGCCCGCCGGCGGCCTCTACACCGGCGCGCTCGTCTTGTTAGCCTTGCAGGTGACCGGTGAAGTCTTGCTGATTATTTAAGACGGATAATATCAGCTATATGCCATTGTGTCTCCTTATTAGCAATAACAATTTGACATTATCGGTCTACTGCTATGTACATAATACCTACGTATATACGTAAGTTTGTATATATTTGTTTGTTACTCTTTTACACAGTTAAATTTGAAGTAACATATAGGCTACTGTAAGGCACCTAAGGTCGCTCTAATAAGTACAAATTCAGATAGACAGGTAATTAGAAACCCCCGTTATAGAGACAGTTAAGTCATTGCTGGAGGTAGACCTCTAATCTATTAGACTTTAGAGGCTTCAATTCTCATTTTGCATGATTATATATACCGAGATGTCTTGGGCGACATCGACCGTCTATTCTAACAGCCATGTGCCTGTCTGTTTCCTCATTTAATATGTAAAAGCAATATTATGTTATATTCAATGAAAACAGACTTAACTTTGACCTCTATTTTATACCCCAACTCGTAAGAAAAAAGACAATACATCTCTCTTTATATTCATGAAGTATGATGATGCCGGTACGACCGGACAGAATTTTAATATATTATATAAACCATTTCTTATTTGACATTGCAGTATTTCACTCCATACTTCTTCTACATTCCCAAAGCGTCGCTGGCGGCGGTGATCATCGCGGCCGTCGTGTTCATGATGGAGCTGCATGTGTTCAAGCCGATATGGCGGACGAAGAGTAAGTTATATGGCCTATAGCCTACATGGTCACTCTTGACATCTTTATGATGTTAACCGGATTTTGACGATATTCGCAAACTTTTAAATGTTTCTAATATTTCGGCACTGTTCTAAACGTCACCCCTGGACCATGGCGACGAAATAAGCGATTATGTTATGGTATCTTCATTATTTTTTGACACAAAGTATCCTTCCAATATGATAAATATTATTAAAGGATTCTTGTTCTGAGCAGTTTATGTTTATTTAAGTGAGTGTATTTGTCGCAGAGGTGGACATAATCCCAGGACTGGTGACGTTCGGCGCGTGCCTGCTGACGCGGCTGGAGCTCGGCATCGTGCTGGGCATCGCCGTCAACCTGCTGTTCCTGCTGTACGCGTCCGCGCGCCCCGCCGTGCGCGTCACCACCGCCGTGGTACGTATCACCACACAAATACCCACCATACACGTTGTTTAAATCCAATTAAAATATATTTCATATCGTGTTGGTATTTCTAGAAATTGATTATTTTATTATAGTAAAGCAACAGAATTGAAGCTTGAAATTGGTTAGATTTATGTAGGTAGTTTCTCGCGGGAATAGAACAAAACTAAACAATTAATTTTAATTGAAGCCTCAATTTCCCCTATATTTTTAGTACTCGGCTCAGGGGCGAAACACCTCCAACTTTCCAAACTCCGAGCTTTTTTACTGAGAATTTACTGACAGAAAAACTGAATTACTATACTTGGCCCGACACGTTCCTCCAATTTCTGTGGGGAACATTTTTTGATCATATATGTATATGTACCTACTGTGTGTATAATGTCGTCTATATGTTTATTGTGTACGCAGTCGGAGGGCGGCGTGCGCTACGCGCTAGCGAGCGTGGACCGCGCGCTGGCGTTCCCCGCGGCCGAGTTCGTGCGGCGCGCGCTGCGCAAGGCGGCCGGCGACGCGCCGCTCGTGCTCGACGCGCACCACGTGCAGGCTGCCGACTTCACCGCCGCCAAGGTACACCACCATACACCACACATCTATCTCATAGTAAATGAAATTCTAAACCATATAATAGAACCGCCTTGTAGGTAAAATAATACATTATTAAAATCTATTCACGATCAACGAGGATATGGCGAACATTTAATTTAAAAATAATTACCTTCACTTTAGATAAAAGTGATTACTGTTATATATTTTCTGCGTTGGTATTCGGCTAATCAATAATTATGGTACCTACTTATTTTAAATTTAAAAAGTATAGGTACCTTTTATATACGATTTACATTTGGCGATAAAAGACTATAATTGGTCATATACCTGTATCTAAATATTGTGTTCGGACATGGAATCTACTTACGCTATTCTTATATCGAGTAACAGTTATTACCAATTTTACCCTACAAGCATACTCTCTTATTACAACAAAAATAGTAACCTAAATGATTATAAATGTTCCAGGGTATAAAGTCCCTGATCGAGGACTTCCACGCGCGCGGGCAGACGATCATCTTCTACAACGTGAAGCCGTCCATCGCGGAGGTGTTCCGCGGGGTGAAGCCGCGCGAGTTCGTGCACTGCTCGTGCCGCGCCGAGCTCGAGCGCCTGCTGCTGGACGCGCAGCGCCGGGCGCGCGCGCGCTCCGCCTGGTCAGTGAGACCAACAAACTGTAACTTACCGAGGACTCCATTCCCCAAATATGTAGATTCTATCTCGTTCTCAGTGAAACTAATGAACCTTTGTTATTGAACAGCGCTTGGCCAATATGCATGGTATACGTGTTAGGTCGTTCGTTCATTAACGACATATTTTCTCGGCCTCGTTAAATGGAGACTATTCTGTTTTATCTTATCTTTTATGAAATGTTCTTCGTCTGTTTGTCTTCGTGTGTCGAATGTGTTTAGAACGTAACCGATGATGATGATGATGATGAACATAAGCGATGAAGCTTTCTTTACAAATCATTACAACAGTTTAGCCCATTAACAATTATTATTATCTAATCAACCATTTTTATTTCAGAGAGCGCGCTCGAATACGATGGAAAACAAGGGATCTCCGATGTAGCGCAATGTATAATATTAGTAATGAGTACTCGTAGTCATTTTGTATCGGCCGACATCGTTCCTGACCACGTCACGTGTCCCGATGCCGATGGTACATTTACGAAATTTGGTGTCACAAAAGTAATTATATCTGCGACGGTGTTATTGTCATTTTGAAATATAGTTATAAAACAAAAATATTTATTTTTATATAAGAAAAGTTTGCGAACATTTCTAGGTATGTGATTTTAAAACAACCGTCGGGAAAATATAATACGTACTAATAATAAGTATTAATAATATTAATACATGAATTCAATGTCGGCTTTAAATAAAATAATAATGTCTATGATAGAGTATTTACTTTTGATATCTTCTCCCGACATCGTCTAATGTAAATATTATTTTAGTTATAGGTACTTTCTTATATTTATGTAATTTATAAACTAGTTAGTGTGGAGAGTGACCGTGGGTGAGTTTTTAACAGTATTAGACTTTGATTTGTTCCATGAATAAATGTTGAGGAGTGTTTGTTAGCATTTTTATTTTACTTAATTGTCTCTGCCTAATAAAGCAATGGGGCTGATGTATAATTTATACTAAGATTAATTTATCTGACCGATTTTGTACACGACGATAATAAACAGATATTCCAGATTCCAGACACAACTTGCAAACGTGAAGGAGTAGAGTTCTACTCCTTTTACTCTCTAGGTTTAACAAAAATTTGACACTCGAGTTAAAATGCAGAAGTGACGACTTTACCTGTATGGTACGAAGTGTACACGCCTTGTGCCAACAACAATGGAATTTCCAATAGAAACACTATACCAATACTAGGTCCGACTAACGGGACTCGAACCCACGACCTCCAATTAAATAGATAGCTGTACAATGTACATACTAGGCACTATACTAACGAGGCCAGTGTTGATCACTACTTTATATCAATATTATTTATCAATATTATGGTATGGTATTTTATCAATATTATGGTGCCTGGTGGTAGGCGCCCACGAGTGATGATCTTTAATATGTATATTTGACAGATGAATATTTCATATGGTGTATATTTCATAATAATATTATTAGAGAGAAACTTTCAGTTGACACTTGCCAGTGTACACCAAAGCTTTATTTGTTATCAATGTCAGTTGAACAGCTGTGTAATACAAACTTCTGTACGATTAATTGAACTCATCACAGTAAGGAGAAACCTGTGATACACATATCATCTCAGTGCTTTTGTCCAAATAACCTATTTACCAAAAGAGGTTTCAGTACAGAATTAATGTCTATTGTTTAAATCAAAATACACATTTAACTTTAAAAAAATGCATTTTACCTTTATATGTAGGTATATATTATATAAATCTTAGTTTGACATAAAGCTATTTTTTATAAATAGAGGAAAGAAACTATACTGCAAAGTACAAGTATTAGTAGTTTGAACAAATAAGCACTGAGGTGACGATATGTCAAATGAGACGACCCTACAAAGGAGTATTGAATGAAAGAAGTAAATAAAACATGATATATTGGAGATAATCAAATATTTATTTTACAATCGTCACACAGTCAGATCTGCGCACAGCCTCCACTCCATGCTCCGGACTCCGGACCACTTCAAACTTCAATTTGTATGAGAGTTATATTATAATTATAATAGGGACATATTCCGGACATATTCAACTTGACAAATTCGTTGACATGCCCAGAGCAATAAACATCGTTACTGGTGTATTGAATAACACGCAGTCAATGCAATAATGACCTAACTCAAAATTTAAAATAATTATCTACAGTGTTTAATGTAAAAATGGCATTCATTAATTTCGCTGCACCTAATTTCATGAAAACATTCTAAATAGATCCACAAAACTTTCCAATCAGAGAACCCATTTTCGTAACAAAGATAGTATAAACGAGTATTTTATAAAATCATGTTCAGTTTTCTATATAACTTATTTGGAAGTTAGGTCACTTTCGCGTTGCCTGGCCCATATACAAATATTAATAAAAAGTCATTATTTCATAAATACAACCTAATAATCCGATGAAATTATCCAAAGAGGTTTTACATATAAATGTTTTACATACACGCCATCTCTCACTCGGTGCAATGGCCAATTAATCTAATTCTATACAAAATTTCCAACTAATAACCTAAAGAGTTACAGAGCTTTATATTGAGCAGGGCATCAGACACCGAAGACACCCGACTTGCATTATCGACCCCAGCATTGACTCATTTGGCATATAGAAAAGACTAATTTAAAAAATTAAATATGGAGGACTAACCAAATTTTTTGTTATCGATACAACCATTTACTTTGTTATAACAAGCCCTCAACTAAATATTCTTTCTGTCCATAGTCCATTTTTGTTGAGTAAAAATCAATAGCCGGTCCGATAATGAAGTCAGCACCAAATTTTTCTATTAAAAGTGAGCCGAAAATTACAAATAGACAAGGAAGACAGAGGCTACTCAGTTGCACGTGTGCTATGAGAAAATAAATTCGTTTGGATGGCCACTTTACTTTTTTAAATAAAAATGGCTCTCTTGCTTAACATTTTTTCATATAGGGGGTCCTTAATATAAAGGATATTTTTGAACTTGTTTAAAATTAAATATATCTCATTATAGGTATAAAAAAGTAAATAACTGGACATACAACCCATATACCAAATAATGTGGCATACAACACTCCCCATAGTTGGCAATTGGCATCCCATCGACAATCCTAAATATGACAGTGGATACTCATCGCGTCGTCAATAAACTTCACTTACGAATAATCACAATTAAACTAAATTAATATACGATCAAGAACCTTTAATATATTACACCTAGAATGTGCTGAATATCCCATTTACTTGTTGCTACTTTTTTTTAATAAAGAAAAATACAAAATACTTTTAGCTAGCCCAGAATCGAATCTTCGACCATTTATTATTAGCTCTTCCTATCACAAAAACAATAAATTATAACGTCAAATGGAATAAACACATTCCAGGTGCAAGACACGTGATATACCATTAGAATATTAGTTAGTGTTTAGGCTAGCACTAACTCGAAACCGTGATTTCTACGTAGAGTATTACCGGCAGAGACCTAACTTAGTTACTCAGTATACTATCGGCGAGCAGCGCGCTCGCTTTTATCTCCTAAACTTACCTTACGTTATAATATTATAGACTACGTCATAAAGAGTAAATTTTACCACCAACTCACAATATAAATGCAGTCACCACTCGTTTTCCTTTAACAGAACCAACTGTTCCTAACGCGTTCCTTATAGACTTTACCTAAAGCCCAATCGGAGCGTCGATCATCAACAACAAAGCGACCGTCGGTCTGTCTGTGTGTTAAAGCAAAACAAGCGCCCTCCCTCGCTGTACAACCGTCGCTACACCTAAACTATATCACACTCACAAGTGTTCCTTTCAATAAAAGCTAAACAAAGTCTATATACGATTATCTAAAACGTGTATAATTCATAATATTTTAACCTTCGCGGAACAAAATCGTATGGACAAAGCGACGTAGTTGAGCCTCTATTATCTTCTAAACTTGGCAAAAATATTATAGTGACACTTTGTGATTATTTTTTTTAAAACTATGAGATCTAAGGCCACGTATGCGCTATTGATAACTAGGAAAATAACTTTCCCATATATTTAAATTAGAATACATTTGATAGTGCAATTTTGGCCTAATAGCTTATTAAGACTCAAAATAGGAAAAATACATCACGAACATTTGTCCATACTACTTTGGTCTCCGAAAGGCGATTACACTAACAAAAAGAATCTCATGTCGAAGTGTTTTGTGCGGCGAGTCCGCGTATAACAAACGTAAAGAACTTCTGAAACCATTTAAAGCGGCGACCGACAGAGGTCGATTAACACTAATAATAAATCTTGAGCCGCGAGGGAGTGCTATCGAAGACGTGTAAACCCCATACTAACCCCAAAAACCCAAATGTTTTAAAGTCTTTCAACAACCTTTTCAACCATGAACACAAAAAAAACATGATTGTTTTTAATAAATTCCTTTATATATCATCGAACAATATCCCAGTCCCGAGTGTTCGATAGCACGCGCCCCGCACATAAACAGCTAAGAGTAAACAAGACAGTCGATATATGGCAGTTACCGTGACCGAGAACCGAACCCCACACTACGCCATTCCAGCACTCTCACCACTCAGCCTTAACACTACATTTAATATTAAGGGATACGAGGGCCGGATATTTGGTTGACTATAATTGTAATTAGTCTAGAAAAATAGTTTTTTTTTCACTTTTTCTTTTTTTTTCCTAATTCTATAATTGTTTATGACTCGTGAAATTAACGGCCCTCGAGCTACATTTAAAATGGAAAAATACTTTGATGTAAATCTTAATCGTAATACAATCGGCACCATTCGAATATTTACTTATTCTTGGTTGCGTTACCTATATTAAAACATATTCGTTTAATCAAGGTTAGTATGGTTGGATGGTTACGTGATTGTTGGATGTCGCTATTGTATGGTTGCTTGTGTTGATGTGTGGTTGTTGGCAATTTGGTTGCTGATTGCGGCGGGTTTTGGTGCTCAGTACTTCAGCAGGTCGTCGTCGTCTAGATCCGTAAGAGCGAGTTTACTGTCTATCACTGGAAAAAAAGGATATAAATGTAATTTTTATGGAAAATTGTATATATTTATATTATTTTAATATATTGAGTTCGATTTTACAAATTTCTCCGTTTCATGTTAACAGAAAAAATGAACACAATGGCAGTCAACAATTACATAATAATAAATTATATTATAAAGCTGGTATATTGGGTGGTGGTTCAGTGAGTACCAACAAAAACATTCGTCAAAAACATTGTACCTTGCGGAACTCGAATCCGCCATATCTGTAAAAATTAAGATATAATCAAAATTTCTAGGAATAAAATCTTTCAAAGGAGTCTCGCAATGGTCCTGACGCTTTATTAACCTGCACGTACAATAATTGTATAAATAGCCACCTAAGCTTTAATTGCCCCATATGGTGATGCAATACGAATCCCATAGCATGGGTGATGACATAACACAGTAAAACAACCAAAGCAAAGCGTATGAGTATGAGTGCTCACTTTGGTCCGGGATAGTAGTATGGCGGGGGCCGCTCGTACTCCGTAGGCCCGTGGTAGCGAGGGGGTCCTTCCTCCCAGTGCCTGCAACCGCCACCAACAGGCACACCGTGCTCAATTATTATACAATTCAAGTAATTTAAAATCAAGTAATAGTTTTCACTTATTAAGAGGCCTATTACATTACGACCGTGATTTTTGAATTAAATGTCCATCTTTGGCGTTCTTATTCAGAGAAACTGAAACTCTTCGCTAGTTTTGACTTGTTGTATGGTGGAGAATAATTATTAATAGACTTCACAGCGGTCTCGCTATTCGTAAATTTTTATTATTAATTAAAATAAAGCCAAAATTCCGAAACAAGTTTTAATAAAATGCGCGACGGCACTTTTTCAAGTTCATGGATTGAAATACTGTACTAAGCACGTTTGCAGTGTAATAATAATAATATGTCGTATATAGTGGTCGAGTTTATAGCGGCCTCGGAATTTGAAAATATTTATTGGATTTCAATAAAAAAAATCCTTTTCAAAATCTTAAAAACTATTATAACGTTTAGAATTAGCTGTTAATATATCCTTACAACATTAATATTATTTAGTAAATTTATACCTGAATATACGTCACTTCAAAAGAAACTTAATAACATATTTTTTTTAAACAATTTACTATAAAACTTTACAAAAAGTTATTACAACTGGACAAAATGTGACGCGTCGGCCGCTCCAACTCAATCCTGTAAAATTCAGTACATTTTGTGATAGGCCTCTTAACTAACAATTTTCTATACAATTTCAGTCATTTTTTTATTTATTAACGTAGTGTAAAAGTGATTTTAAATTGTAAAGCTTGAATGACCGTGATGTTCTCCTGTTACCTTAATTAATTGGATGGTAAGCAGAAACATAAAAACATACCAGCTCTTAAAGTGAAAAGTATCTATAGTAAAATGATCACAGATATATGTAAACTATATATTAAGCAGTGCGAAAATTGCAATTATTTTGACATTTTCAAGATAGTGTGATATCCAAATGTAGAGAAAATTGTGAAAATGTTAAAAATAGTCAGAGCCAAAAAACTACTACAAATTAAAATTACATCTTTGGATGTATTAATAATATAAATTTAACTGGCTGGTATCCAAGAATAACAATAATATTTTAACTGCACCAACCTATATAGACACAAAATAATTAAATTCTAAAAGGCAATGTTGGCTTATAACTTTAAAAAATTACCCATAAAAGCAAACAGATAAACGGACAAAAACTTATTATGAGATATTCATTCAGTAATATGAAAACATTGAAGAATAGGAGAAGCAAATAGAGACTACAACATTAAATATAACCGAGACAAAAGAGTGTATGTATGTATGTTGGGTATAGTCTTACTTTGGCGCCATATCATTATATCTGCGCGCGTGGTGTGCGTCGACAGGCGGCGCCACGTGCGACGCGCCGGCGCCCTCCGCCTCGCGCCGCCGCGCGCCGCGCTTCTCCGCGGAGTAGGCGCTGCGACACACACTCGCGTTACTCTCCACTCCACTCCACACACTCCACTCCACTCTCAACGTTACAACCGGAACCGACGGTACTCAACCCACATAGTGTTTGTTATTACTAATATACTTTTACTTATCATCAACAACTAATACTGATATACTCATTTTAATTTAAATCAAAAATATTTTGAACTCAATTTCAATATATTCACTATTAATTTTTAAATTACTAGTAAACTTCTTTTGTGAGTAAATAACAAATAATAAAATTATTTACCGATAGGTTCTTTCCACGACGTCGGCTCGGATTGTGAACTTTAAGGAAAAAAAATTTTCAAACAGAATTCAGATGAAATTATAATTAATTAATAATTATATATCGAAAATTGTAAACTAATTTGATATCTCAAGTAACTTGTAAAACATTAAAAGCTAGAGATCATCTGCATACTGCTTGCAACAGCGAGGGAGACACTGACAGAACACCATGCACTAAATACTAAGAGAATTAGAAAAACGTCAAGCTGCCTCACGCCTAGGAGGTCGCGGCCGGCGCTAAGGAGTTAGAAAGAAAAGATCACAAATTGGAGCCAACTTAAAGAGATTAAACAATATTAAGTTTGGTGTTAAGTGTAGGCCCCAACGTGTAGGAAGAAGATTGAAGGTTCATGCAACCACGACTACTCGACACACGTACCACGTTTATTGTTATACCGTGTATTTTAAATTACATAAATTATAAATTGTAGTAATTAAATGTGGCAAATGAATTAAAGTCAAGAAGATAATCTATGAAAAACAAAGCACCATCATAATTTAAACATTAAATGGCACAATTAAAAAAAAACAATCGATGTCTTCTTTATTAATGATATTAATTTCCACATTTAAAATTTGTATTTAAATTATTATTTTAACGGTCATTTTATTGTTATTCATCAAAAGCTTGAAGTAATCTAATACCTGAGAACAATAAACGTCGCAAATATATGTACATATGTATGTATGTATAAACTAAACTATCTACGAGAGGTAGCTACAGGATCAGAAATGAAGTGATATGTTAGTTACCACATGACTAGATGTCCCTCGCGCTCCGCCTTCATTCACTCACAATATCCCATTTACAATACATTACAAAAATAAAATTTAATTAAACCATAGAGTTTTGATGCATAAAATACTTAATTGTTTAAATTCCACACTAAATTATGTTTACAGATCAGCTATGAGTATTAATTCTACTATAGAACTGACTCTACACGTTATACCAAAAATATTCTCATATATCAAGAGCCAATTTTTCCATATTTTTATATTTACTGGTGATAATGTTCAATAAATAATAACTAAAGCTCAGGGTAAGTTAATATAACGTGTATAGCAAGTGTTATAACGATATTGACACTATATAAGTCGAATTCCTTTGAATCTCTGTGTTAAACCTAGCTCAATTCACTGCAGTGCACCTACCTATGACTACGACCTGTCACCTCGACTAGGATACGGATATGGCTACAATTATTATTACAACTAGGTATATCTAATAACTAAGGACTAGATTTGATGAAATCCTATTTCTATCCACAAATAAACAGGGCTCGGAACCGGTTTAAAAAAACGGTTTATTTCGGTATGGTAATGGTTAATTCATCGCTCGTTCATTTACCGGTTAATGAAAACGATCGGTTTAGTAAACCGAAATAATAATCGTTAACGATTATTCTTAGAGACAGGTTGGATTTCGTTTTTGATACCGGTATAAACCGGTTAATTCATTCATGAGTAAGAATGTACACGCATCCTTCTACTAAGCAATTCACAATTAGCACAAAAACTCATTTTAACCGGTTAATTTCTTAAGATCATGGAACCTAAATTCGTCAAAAACCGTTCTCCGGGATTTCACCGGTTAAAGAATGTAACCAAAACCTAAAACCGAAAAGCCTTTAGGTTTGGGGTCAATGACCAAAACCGGTTTAAAAATTGAACGGGTTTCCGAGCCATGCAGATAAAATAGAAAATGTTTTATTAGAATTTCTATTATCATGAGTGATATGAATGAATGATACAATTTTAAATTTCATGTTCAATAAACCATAATTTCGTTAATAGATCTTTAACATCAAAAGGTACACAAACACACTTTACTACTTATGTATTGATATGAGTTGTATCATGTATACTAGTCCTGTAAATGTACACATATAAGAGTACATGAAAGTAGTACAACAATCACAATTAGCTTAATATAGAATTACAAGATAAATGTATATCACTGTGCGAATGCAATATCCTTATTCTAACATCAAAACCTTAAAAAATACAATTTAACCAGGATAGAGTATACTTGGTGATCTATGGCTTGACCTTAACTAGATTAGTCAAGACGAAAGCACGTTCGCAGCTTTGAGACCCCGCTGAAAGCTACGTGTAAATACATACAAATGTATGGAAAACCTGTCCAAAATTCGTACGTTTACCAAATAGGAATGTCCCATAGAGATATGCTTACGATTTAATACTATACAGATCAAATCTTGTACAAGCGTTACGTTACATTATACAGACGTTACAAACCTTTTATCAAATTTAAATATTCAACACGACCTAAACCACTACAAGTATAATTATGTCGAAAATCCTTAGGAGTGTATATTTTGGAATATAATATATTGTTTACGCGAAGTGAGGCGCGAGCGGTCGGTGAGGTTAGCAATGGACGAATACGTCAAGATCAAGCATAGCATTAGAGTAAGATTACACGGCAAATAATATATAGCAAGACTTCATTTTTTTTTGTAAATTTAAGTAACTCTAGTGTAATATAACCGTAAATTTATAACAGATTGTTTAATTGTATATTGATATTTGCTTAAAACTAGACAAAGTCCCGTGTCCAAGCGGACAGACCCGGACTCTGACTCGCGGAAGACGAAGCAATATTACGTCACGACTACGTTGAATTGGTCACGTGACTCATTGTTACTGACGTAACTGTAACTCAATGTTACTTAAAGAGTAAAATACGACGTGAAATCCGTTACCTACACCTTACAAACTAACACATTCAAATGACAATAACGATACAGTTTACCGAATCAATATGATATAATACAAAACGGTACATTCATAAGGATCATAATAATATTACATCCAAAACACTAATTGTAAAAATGCCAAAAGGTTCAAAAAGGTCTAAATCCAATTTAGTCGAGTAAAATATATACAAATGCATCGAATGATTACATCATTGAATTATACAATTACAATGTTTTCGAAACATATCACAACACATATTCATCTTAATTTAATTAACTACGCGTATAAAATTATCGGACGTAAAGGTGTTGGACCTTTTACATTTTATTTTTTTTGGCATTTTGTGCGTCTCGATTATAATTTGTTATACCACTTAAAACCATTAATAAACTGCTAGCGTATGCTGTATACATTATAGATTACAATCGTATTATATTAAAATTAAATGATTATAAAATTTACCACAAATGTACGCATAACAAACAAACAGCTCTCGAATAGCATCACATACGTAAAACACCTAATAACTTTTGAATATACAGCATATCAAAAGATCAATCAGATAACAAATACATTATAAGATCGCACAAGGTATAAGACACAAGACGTCTACTCGGACTCGTGAATGCCGGACTCGCAGTCCTCGTCCTTGGCGTCGAGGCGCGTCTTGAGGTCGTCGATGAGCGCGGCGGGCGGCGCCAGCAGCTGGCACACCACCTCGCGGCCCGCCAGCACGGCGCGCGTGCCCCCCGCGCCCGCCGCGCCCCCGCCCTCGCCCGCGCCGCGCCCGCGCCACTCCGCGATCTTGCCCTCGATGTCGAGCGTGCTGCGCTTGGAGCCACTGCGCGCGGACACGTCAGATCGCGCATGCCCTACTATCGCTATCTAGGGCGACTAATGCCACGGTGAACCTCTTATGTATTGAAGGCGAGATACGAGATTGTTTAAAATTTCAAAACTAAGCAATCTAATTTAAATTTAATTTTATAATATTTTTAAATTTTGAAAAACTAAACCAGTCGCGATCACTAAAAGGTTCACCATGTCTGCTCTAATCTACACTATCGCCCATTGAACGGCTAAGTTATCCAAGAACTAAACTTTAGTGATGCAAGAAATGACATGCGCGATTCGGACTCGCGTGGGAGGACTCGGTATCACGTCAAGTGTTACACGAGCCCTCGGTCACTAAATCAGACGATGAATGCTATCACCTACCGAGAACGGAAAAGAAAAAACTAAAAGTAACTGAACTAAACATAACTGAACAGTCTGTCGTTAGGTCTCCTCGTGCGGGAGGTACATGCGAGGTCACATGCGGCTGGCATGCTCACTTACGGCTAGTTTGTTATTACATATCACCACTTAATACATAACTTAAAGTCTATGTTACATATAACATATATCTAAAGGAAAATAGATAAGGATCAAGAATCCTAACTTTTATACCCATGCATAGTTTGCATACGGCCTTAATAAGTAACGTCGCGAAAAAAAGGTTTAATTTTATGAAATGTTAGAATCGAAAATGATTTATGTATGATTTTTTGAATATTTTAAAGCCATATGCGTAGAAGAGGAAGCTCGGAAGAGTAAGGGAGCGCGCGGGGAAGCCGGGGAGCGTGTAGCCATGCAGCGGGGGAGGCGGGGAGGCGGGGCGGCGGCACTTACTTGGCGAGGGGAACGTTATCGCGGTCCGCGTACGCGTCATACAAATACTCGCTGCAACAGACAACAGACCGGTTAGCGAGCACGGACCGCGGACCTGAACCCTCGAACGAACTCTTGCCTACTCAATTTTGGTGAAATCTACACATTTTTATATTATTACTGTTCCAATTGATAAAATCACTATAATAAAGGATATAATGTTCGCAATCTCCTGTGGGGGGACATATTGGACCATTGAATTAGGGGTGTTTGATAAGAGTTCGATAGCGAGTTCACGAGGTGCCTTAACAAACAAATGGGACGGGCGTGGACTGTGTAAATATTATACCATATGAATAATAACGGCTGCGACTGTACACAAGTGACTACAAAAACTGTCCTGTTCTAAAACTACTCAACAATAACATTTTAGTGTCTAATGAAGTCGTTAAAGACTAAGAATGACGATTTAGAGAAAAAATTGCACTTTTTTAAAAAAAAACACGCCAACAACGCTATATAATATGGAACATTTCTAAAATATTATAAAGAACGACATTTATATAGTAATATAATATATTTTAAAGACCTATTTAAACACCTTAACCTAATTTAAAATACGTGTCGACTGTACACTGAAAAGTAAAACGTTAGGATGATGTTTCATGAATCAAACCAAAGACAAAACTATGAAACGGAACTATCTATAGGTGCCAGTCTATGCTACAGGGAGATGCGCTACAGCGGGCTGCGGGGCGGGGGCGAGCGCGGCCACACTTAGGGCTCATTGGAACGCATGCACTACACGAGTCACGGTTGACATATTGAGTTGTGGGGGCTAAGTCATTCAATAAGACAATAATACATTGAGTTTTAATATTTAGTTAAATTGATTCACACGTGAAAAATATTTATGTAAAAGTATATATAGAGTACAAGCTTTTAGACAAAACTCTAAAAACAAAATTTAAAACGTTATTTCATTAGCGCCAGTCTAGTGGTCGTAGAATTATCCAGTATAATGTGCGAAATGAAAAAGAATGTACAAAATTGTGTTAGAAAAACAGGAATAGTAACTTATATAAATCAATCACTTTTATTTTAAGGTTATTAATTTGATGCTAACTATATCTAAAAAAATATGTTACCTCAGTATTTTTAATGATACAAAAAAACATTTATTCACGGAATATAAATGAACGCTAATGAAATATCGTACTTTTTGTTAGGTACAATTTTTGTGCACTAGTAAGGCAAGGTATGGGATATTAGATTCCAATGAGCCGGGCGTCAGGGAACAAGCCACTATGGGTCGAAGAGCACACGTCTCGAGCGAGAAACAGAGCGGCGCCGCTACTCTGCCGACCACTGCTTCGTAATAGCCATCACAGACAATTATCTATCGTATTGTTGACTTTTAAACTGCTCTCTTTATTAAATTTATTTATAAAGAAGATCATATAGAAGAAAGAAATTATTTTAGATTGCTTTTTGTGTAAAATATTTTTTTTTGTCATTCTTCCGATAAAAGTTATTTTTCATTCTCATTCAGTTGTATTTAACGTGCCACCGCTCAGCACGGACCTTTCCCCCAATTTAAGGGGGATCTGAGCACAGGCCTTCTGTTTGTATATCGTAAGTCTTAAGATTTAAAGGCAACAATACAACATAGAGATGTTTAATATAAGCGTAGTGGTCGCCGGAGCGGCGGGCGCAGTTACCGTCGCCGGCTCGGCGTCACCGCGCGCCGCGCCGCCGCAGCGCCGCGCACTCGCTGCACACACAACACGGTCAGGCCGGCGCCCTAGCCCTACCGCAGCGGTCCCCGGCGGTGGCCCAAGGAACCCTAGGGTCACACGGGTTCGGGTTCCGTCCGAGAGTTAAATAAAATGTTTTCGAACATGAAACCCAAATTTTGAGTACTATTTTTCATTTATGATTTGTTATTTCGAGTCAAACAAGAAAATATTCAAACTATAACAGAATCAGTTTAGTGATTACCTAAAATGGGGATCCGTTAAAAAAATTACAATCAATTAGGGTTCCGTGGGCAAAAAAATTGGGAACCGCTGCTCTATCGGACGTCACTAACCTACTCTATCCGATATCTTTAATTTTATCCTTCGCTTCTTAGTATTTCTTTAGTTATTATATTATTTAGTTATTATATATTAATTATATCTGGGCTTTATTGTATTTAAATATTAAATTTCGTAAGCTATAAAAATTTAAGTATTTCAATGTTACTGAATCGAAAATCGAGAATAGTTAATCGACTTGCACTACACCGAAGATTAATATTAAAATGGCGGTGAGTGAAATTAAATTAAAAAAACTTGAAGAACAGAAAAGCTAGATCTAGGTAACTAGCGAAATTTCACTGTACTAAAGTTTTGCCCCCAATGATCTTGCAACATGTATGTTTTACTTTAATTGATTATTATATAAAGCGAACGCTTCGTTGCGCTTTTAATAATAAATTTTAATAAAAATTAACTTCTGGACACAGCATATACGTTTATATAAGTTTACGGACAATATGCCTGTTTCCTGCCAAACTCCGCGTCACTAGGCTCTTCAACCACACAGAGACGTGCTAAATGAATTTAACAATAGATTGCGTCGACATTAATGCTTGTAACGAGAGAGCGGGACTTCCCCGACAAATATAAAACTACCCCCAAAAATATTAACTTAACGAATGTCCAACAATTCCTACTCTCTCGGATACAATGAACCCGAACATAACATATGGGACGAAACGGGTGCTTTCGTAAATGATATAAATAAGGGGCGCCATTCACTACGGTAGGGGATGAGGGTGCACGACAAACCCAAATCAGTCACATCGACAAACTCAGTAACGAAGGAAACAGACCAATCAAATCAAATTATATGGAAATTATAACAACGTAAATTATTAATAAAACATAAAAAAAAATAAACAAATAAAAACGGCTCGAATGCAGTTTGATGGGAACAATTAAGTTATTTGCATGAGAGCCGCGCGGTACCAACTGAACTGTAACAATGGTAGATGAGTGACGGAACAAACCGCATAAATATATATCAATATCATCTTTTCTTTCAATTTTGATTCTTCTTTTAATTTAAAAAAGATGTGTTTTTTTTTATTTATGCAATTTATTAAACACAATATTTTAATACTAATATAGAAAATATTATATGTAAATTATTTTATATACTTCAGGAAGATAAAATAATTTATCATATAAAATGTTTAATTTTAAGTTATCGATTGTATTTTTAATAGTGTAAAGTGTAAAGGCTCTATTTTTATGTTTGTTTAATTAAAAAAAAAGTTTTATTTTATCTAAATCATTAAAATATTAAGCACTAAACAATACATAATAATTTAATAAACTTATTTATTCGAATTTAAAACTATACTTTTTTGTAAAATATTAAATATTTGTGTAAATTTAAGAAACTTAACGAAATTAATGAACATTAAAGTTTTAAGACCTATAATATTTATCGAGCCATGTCTGTGTGTGTGTGTGTGTGTGTGGGGGTGGGGGTGGGGGTGTACGTACGCCTCGACGAGCGGGCCGGGGTAGGGGTCGGGGCGGCGGTACAGGCGCGCCAGGCGCTGCGCCACCGCCAGCAGCGGCAGGAACAGCGCCACGCACCACGCCAGCGACACCCAGAACCCGTTCTGTCACACGACACACGCTACACTCACACGCTACACGCCACGAGAGCTCACGGCGTCGTATTTACCACCTTCATATGTATATTGATTCAAGGTGGGTGGTGTGGGATTATTTACCAGCAGTTAAGTAGTGTGTCAAAATTCCATAAGAGGTTAAAGGGGTATGAATACCATAGGTAAAACCGGTGCTGTAAATCAGTCATTCTAGTGTTGTACTTATATGGTATATTAATCATGTACATACATATCTACCATTAGAGTTGTGTGTAATGGTAAACCAATGAATAATATTTCCAATGTTTTACTGGTATTTATAGGTAGAATGGGATCGAACCATATTTTAATAGTTTAATTTTTAAATCACTCGTAATTTATCCTTTTTATGAGATACTAGAGCAAATAAAGAAAATTACATTGTAATATTCGTATTCTGACAACAGCAAAACAATGTTCAATAATCACTCGACAACTTCGATCATTTAACATTAATTAGACTTAATACTTAGCTAATTTATCCTTAGCTTGATAACACGACGATACCAACATCGTTAGATTAAATAAATCTCGGCCGTGTTAAATAAAAAAATCTCATTAATTTCTTTCAACTCCCTCAAGACAAATCGCTAATATCGGCTTCAACAAAGGACAAGTGTACATCTAAGTGTAAGTGAATGCGGCCGCGTACCGTGGGCATGAGCACGGCGCGGCACAGCGTGTCGCGCGTGGCGTTGAAGGCGGCGGACAGCGGGCCGCAGCGGCCCACGCGGCGCCGCGCCGCCGCCTCCACCATCGCCACGTACTCCTGCAGCCGCTGCCCCATGCGCTCCGCGAACTCGCGCGTCAGCTGCCACACACACACACACACATGCTCATATCTAAGCTAACGGGCAGCTCGCTCGGGACACCGAGGGAAGCGGGTTCGAATTCCGAGCCTCGAACATCTGATACTTTAATACTTTCTTAGATTTACGCGAATACTTGACATTTTTAATAAAACTATCTTTAATCTGATACTTTATGTGCGAATCATGACCAACATGATTACTACTTGTCTTACGGTGAAGGAAACCATCGTGACGAAACTTGCATGTCTGACAGAAACTAGCAAGTTTGCGCAGAGCGCCCTTGTTTTATACGAACGAATGTTTATTTCCAAACTATATATTTTGACTTTCTAATTTAGGGATGAATTATGTCTAAAATGGGAGGTTAAATTATAATTATATTTTTACACTATAGAAAATTTTGAAACTTTCTACTTTTAATCCTACAACGGGGATTCGCATATTCTATAATTTTAGGAATCATATATATTCCAACACAAAAGATAAATAACATATGTGCAATTACAAATAGATAGGTAGTACGCAATTCTTCTTCTCACTCTCATAGTAGTATATGTATATAGTTCAGATATTCATAAATATTTATTAAATCAAATTAATGATTTAAAAGATTTTAATGCTTTTACTAGTTCCCCAAATTACAACATCCTATAAAAACCCCGGTCAACTGCGAATCAAACTCGCAAACAAAGATTTCCGTACCAATGATCATATAAGATATAAGACTATGAATTTTTTAAGTACTTTTGTAAATGGAACAAGAGGTGCATTTCTTTTTAATTTACATGGCGGCTATTTTGAAATTCCTTATCTCGGTTTTGTATTATTTATTGTTACAGCAGCGATAACAATGCACGCTCTGTGATGAGATGCAGAGAGCGACGGACGGAGTGAGAACTCACGTTCTGCACGAGGTCGGGCCCCTGCGTGTTGAGGAACATCTCGACGTCAGCGGTCTCGCGCATGCGCACATGGATGGCCTCCTTCAGCGACGACTGGTTGAAGCGCAGCACGTCGCGCAGCGCCGACGCCGTCGCCTGCGACACGCGCACACACATACACAATGTTACATGCCATTTTGAACGCTATTCTTATGCAGGTAAAAGTGACTTTCATTTTTACTTAAGCATAATCGGGTTGATATTATAAATGTCAAAATTTATTTGTGAGTTTATACTCATTTATATGTAGTTGTTACACTAGAAAGGCTGGACATATTTAGATAAAATTTAATATATAAGTAGACTATGATTTGGAGGCATATGTTGGGCACATATCCTACCATTATACACTTAGGGATGTACTCGAGCAAAATATGGTATGTTTTAAGATTAAATATTCTCAGTCGCTTATTGATTATTATTCGGTATTGACATATGCACACGTGTCAAGGGATGTATGTCGTATGCATTCTTATGCCAGAGCCCTACATATGTAATGGACATTCCTTGAAATCTGTAGTCCTCTAGTACTCTAAGCTAAGGGCACCCCACAATGTGAGGTTGAGGTCATGATAAGTACCAGGCGAGCATAAGCGTTAAGGAATGCATGTGTGATGAGGTTCAACACTCACGTTGAGGTCGGCGGTGGCGTCGAGCATGGGGCGCACGGCGTCGGCGTGCAGCCTTGCCAGCGCCTGCGCCGCGGCGCGCAGGTCGCGCGCCACGTCCGCGAAGCCGCCGCGCGGCGCCAGCGCGCGCGCCGCGCCCTCCAGCTGCGACGACAGCTCCAGCAGCGAGAACGACGTCATGTTCGTCTCCAGCTGCACATGTTGTATTGTTTCATTTATTTATTTATCCGCTTCGCTAACGACTTTTATATGAAATGGTTTATCTTAAAGCTATAAAGGTCAAATTTTTATTAACATCTGTAATCTTTACTTCTTCAGTATTTTGAGCGGATCTTAAAGAATGTTTCACTAAATTTGGGTAAATGTTTAAAATCTAGTTCTAAAATATAATCCGGCAGATAAGATCAAAAGTATGTATAATTTTGTGTATACTTTAATATTAGAAACATTTGATTTATTTCTAAAACTTACCTTAAAATTGGGTAAATATGATAAAATACCATAAATAATTTGCAAACGCATATAACATTTTAGTCAAGCCTGAACTGATTTTAATTGAATATTAAAGTATGATTTAAAAATATGTACAAATTGCAGTTTACATTCCTCAATACAGTAAGTACAGTTTATGTTACTAATTCAATAAGTATTACAAATATGGTATTCAAATCGAAATGATAAAAAACATGTAGAAGGAAGAGTTTACTATAGAGTGGTTACCGCGTATAATATGTTATTCAAATCGACAGTTTAGAGGGAGATGTAATAGAATGTACAGGTGGGACTACCGCATACGATCGCATCAGAGTATAGACCAGGGCTGCCAGTAGAGACAATTTATTTTATACCGCTGAGCCACTCAAATTATATCAAATCAAATTTTATTATACTAGTTAACAAAACTGTTGAGAAATAATCTGTGATAAATAAAAAAAAAAAAACTAAAAATACGTAACAACTTAAAATGAAATATACGTAAAATAACGATATTGAACAATGTTCGTATCCAACGTGCGTACCGCGTAGAGTATCCTGTCGAAGTCGAAGTCGGAGAGCGGCGTGGCGGCGAGGCGGTCGAGGCGCGCGCGCGCGGCGGCGGGCAGCACGCGCAGCGGGCGGCCGCGCGGCGGGTAGTCCGTGTGCAGCGCCGCCACCGCGCCCGCCACGCGCGCCGCCACGCCGCCCGCCACCGCGCGCAGGTCGTACACGCGCTCCAGCTGCAGCGTCTGCCGACATGGACGTTCTACTTTAACTTGTTTTCACAAAAAAAGAATTACATTAAGAGCACGGTCGAATGTTCAAATGGGTACTTATTCGGTGAGGTCATTTTTTGTCGCCGATTGTGTATCCAGTAATTTTTTGATCGATGACAATTATCTATTGTAATTGCAAAATTTTATGAATGAGTTTTGGCATAATTATATAATAATAAATGAGTATAATCCAGTCACTGGACGAATTTGGATGAAATTAAGTACACAAATAAGATATGATCTGAAGTAGCTCATAGGCTACTGTTAGCAACCTGGGGACATACCCGTGTGTGTGTGAAAGATAAACACCTAGTAATATACATATAATTATTTTTTAAATTATTAATATCTCTCCAAAAATGTGACTTATTTAAAATATATATTTAAATTACTGACACTCCTCACTTTTCCACTACAGGAAACTCATGAAAAGAATAAGAGGTTACATTTAGTATTTATTATTTAAATCTAACTTCGAAATGTTAAAAATGCAGTGTGATAATTTAGTGTGTAAGCACGAGGTAGAAGGTGGCCGGCGTCACCTCGTAGACGGTGCGGTTGGCGTGGCAGTGCAGCAGCACGGACGTGAGGTTGAAGTCGGGGTCGCGGCTGTCGCCGTACAGCGCGCGCTCCAGCTGCACGAACCGCTCCACGTCCGAGAACACCAGGTTGTCGCGCGGCTCGCTGCCGTCACACACGTCTCGTATTAGTTATATAACAAATTATACATAAATATTTAATATTATTCATGAAATACATAATCGATACCTCGTATTACGAGTACATACATTACTTTTACTTATAAACAATGTATACGACATACTCGTATATAATCAAATCTTAAAAGTTGATTTTAACTGTGTCTTATTAACTGTCATATTGGTAGATTTTAAATTGTACTTCTGAAATTCGGGTTAGAATATAGTAATTTCATAATATAACCCTGATCTGATTAGAAAGTCAGAACTGAGAATACTAATAATGAAATTCTGTAAGCTCAGATGTGTGATTGGCGGTATTTTTTAATTTTCTTTTTTAAATCTATTTTAAGAAATTAACTAATGGATGTGAATTATAATAAAGGTTACTGTTCAACGTAGTGAGTGAACAGACTAAGTGGCAGGGCGCGTGCACTCACACGAGCGGGTCGCAGACGAGGCGCGTGGCGGCGAGGCCGGCCGCGAAGTGCGCCAGCAGCGCCAGCGCCACCGCGCCGCCCACCGCGAACGTCACGGCCATGCCGCTGCGGCACACATCAACATGTTTTACATGTCATTATAGAAATACAATATTTAAACTTTAATCCTATAGGTTCAGTGATTGTGTCTGAACGTAATCGATTAAAGCAGTGCAAGCAAAGGCCAAGCGAGCATACCATTCATTTCAAGTCCAATAAACAATTTTTAGCCAATATTTTCCATATGGTTTTCCTTGTTTAAATACTTGCTTGTTTTTATTCTTAAAGACAGTTTACCATTTGCCATCGAGCAATTTTAATTTGCTTGACTTTATATAAAATTTAAAAATTAAGTTATATTTTTTAGTTTATTGCATTATAGATTAGATATAACAAACAGTCCATAACGATCACAAACACTGACCAGAGCAGACACGATGCGCCAGCACCCTTGTTGCAGCAGTCGCTGGCGCCGTACGCGTCGGGGCGCTTGCCGCACACGCCGCACAGCAGCCCCCACACCAGCAGCAGCAGCACCGCCAGCAGCGCCGCGGCCGCCGCGCGCGCCGCGTGGCGCCGCGCCGTCGCCGCCGCCGCCAGCCGCGCCGCCAGCCGCGACGGCAGGGCCGCCGCGCCCAGCGCCGCGCTGGCGTTGCCAGCGCGCCACGTCACCTCGCGCGCCACGCCCGCCAGCCGCTCGCCCGTGCCCGTGATGGCGACGCGCACGCGCGGCACGTGCTGCTCCACCGTGCGCTTGATGCCCTCGAACACCTCCAGGCCGGCCGCCACCTCCGCGCGCATGTCGCCGTCCAGCAGCGCGCTCACGTTCGCGAGCAGCTCCGACACGTCCGGGATCTGCAACACGCACGCGCACACGTTACACGCCCGCCCCGCTGCCTCACACTCTCACACGCACACGCACACGCCACACCGCACTCACCGTCGGGAAGTACTTGTCGAGCATCTGATCCGTGCCAGCGTGAAATTTTGCGAAATGAAACATTAGTTTTTCATAAAGTTTTTCAAGATATTTAAAACCACAAAACATACATAACATTTATTTACATTGTAAATGCGACATAAGTTGTAGATTCTGCATCTCTTTTAGAGGCGTCAAACTAAAATCTTAAATGTTTTAACATTTAATATACAAAATACCTTGTGTTTTTTATTATTTTATAATACCTTGTTGTACTGTATCTCGGTGTCGAGCTGCCCGATCTGGTGCTTCTCCTGCAGCTGCACGCAGGGCCGCTCCTTGCACGTGGCCAGCGTGCGCAACAACGACGACCGCACTTGCCGCAACCCTGGCGACGTCATGTTTATATACATTAGGGAAATACACTCGAACACCAAATATGTATACTGATTTTCATAAAAAAACTACTCATTTGATCGACAAGACAAAATGCTAACTACCGCAGAAAGTGATGTTATCATACCAGCATTAAGATCCTCCGCCTTGGTCCGCAAAAAAGCCGTCTTCCGCTGCACGCTCCTCAGCTGCGCGGGCACGCTCTCTAGCTCCGCCACCATCGCACTCAACTTCTGTACCGACGTGGCTCTCGTGAACTGGTCCAGCTTCACCAAAACTACTTTCCCACTGGTAGTAAGAGTTGCATCTAACTGCTCTTCGAGTTCTTTATAGTTTTGTACGAGTAGATGGTGGGCGTGGGCTTGTGTGGCGTTAAGGAAAGTCTGTGTGTCGCGTATCCCCGCTCGGATGGCGTCGGGCGTCGCTTGCGAGCCGCTTTCTATCTGGGAGTCGGTGGCGAAGGCGCAAACAACGCCAAACCTGCGTGGACATTACCAATTTAGAAGATGACTAAAACACCTCATATTATGGCGTCCGTAAGTGATATCCTCTACTTTTTTAATGTTTAATAAAGAGGGAAAATATTATATCATTTTATATCAAAAACTATCCATAATCACGCTGAGTTCCATCCGCCAGTTCTTCACAGGATTCTTTTACAACTACGTGATAAAATATGTACCTAAGCCTGCGACAGTTGGGTCAGTCGCCTAAATTATATAAGAATAAGTCTAAAATTACTTACAGAAATAGCGTTAGAAGGCAGATGAACACGATAGCGAGTATACCCTTCAAACAGGCGTCGTATTTTCTATCGAAAGGTCTTCGACGTCTACCAACCCGGCACCACTGGCAGCAGCACCAAAACAACCTGCATCATTTCATTTCACCTCTTACAAAAAGCAGTAAAAAAAAATATGTTTAAACATTAATACACAGCACCATCTAGTTTCATGGTAAGCTACGAGACTTGTGTTATGGATACCAGGTAGTTGGTACACTAAATATAAATAAAAACATATTATAAACACCCATGACTGGAGTACAAACATTCGTGCTGATCACACAAATGAATGCCCCTAGCGGGACTCGAACCCGCGACTGCTGGCACTGCAAGTAGGGTCACTACAAACTAAGCCAAACGTGTCGTCAAAAGAAATTGAATTGCCATTTTAATTTTTATACATTCTACAATTCATAAAGATAAAGAATAAAGATTGAAACATTATATGGAGCAATCTTAATTATCGTTGAACGATCATATTTTGATATTTGTTAAACAACAATTTAGATAAGATTTTTTTTAAAACAATTTTATCATAGTTAATGAGTTTCTATTGGATGTGAAGTGTTTGAATAATGGATTGAACTAATTTTGAACAGGAAAGACAGTCACCCCGACAGTGGTAATATGATGACGAGCAACCCCACGACGACCAGCACGCCGACGGGCCCCGCGTAGTGCGTGAGCAGCGTGCGCCACTCCTCGCGCGGCGACGCGAACTCTATTTGCCCGTCTGACACTATCACCATGCCTGGAAAGAACAACGATTATGCTTCATTACAGTTGTATTTCTACGAAAATATTTAACAATTTTTGACATGAAGACGTTCATATAGAAGTGTATATTTAGAGAACACAACACCTGTACTTACATTAAGAAATAATAAGGATGAGGCATATATGGCAATTCAATTTCGAATTCTAAACAAATTCTACACAAATACGTTGCCCTAATTAGTTAACATTTACTATAGGTATTTGTGTAACATGATTCATTTAGATATTTGTTGCTTAAGTTATATTTTGGTAAAATTAATTAGTATGTATATTTTATTTAATATAGTTTTTAATAGTTATTATAACATGTTTATTCTGAGTGTTGTTATTATACATAGTTTGTTCGGAATACCTGTAAATTATAATAGGTACGTGTGAAGACTGATACTTTGTAACATAATATTTATGTACTACTGTTGGTGTTGCTATATTAAATAAATAAAAAAAGAAATAAATTTGATTTTTATCAGAGTAAATAATAACATTATAATGTGTGTACTACACATCACATCACCACATGACACACAACAACTACGAGTATAATCTCAAACACTAAGCGATATGGTGACAAAGTTTATTTTTCATTACCTTTTCTTTCAATAGTGTACCTACAAGTATTATATATATGTATGTAACTACCATAAAAATATGCCATAAAAATCGAGATCCAACAATTTTTAACTTTTAACAAAAACTAACATTTTATCTTTTGATTAATGAAAAATTGAGAAGAAACTAAAGAACATTTCTAGCCACCAGCCACTAGGTCACATCCATTCAATTATGATGTGAACAGGAAAATTGTCGTTAAGACGTTATCCGGCACCCGCCCACTTATTTTCTTCCCCCTCACGAACGATTGAGGCGATTTGATAAGGCACCCTATTATATATTTCGAGCAAATTCTAATTCAATACACGTATTCTTTTTATATAAAATAATTGTAAACAAACTGTGTAGATAAACAAGAAACAAAAATATAATATGTATGTCTTTAAAGTTATATACCTATGTCTAGTCCAACTACGAGTATATGGTATAACTCGTAGTATATGGTATCCATAACACAAGCCTCGTAGCTTGCCATGGAACTAGATGGTGTTGTGCGTTAATGTCCCAATATAATATTTATATTTAAAATATTTAAATCTCGCGACAAACTTTTATATCATATAACTTGTTTTCCTTAATCATTCCAAATCATGTCACGGGAAAACACATGCATTCGAACTTAAATAATTTTAGGAAGGAAATATTTAATAATATTGCCCATTATTATATCTCTGTTCAGTATGAAATAATATGTAAAATTAGCAACCCATTTGAATTTATTGCGGATTCAGGCCAATTTGCTATTTTCTAAAATATTTTTGCGATATAGAATAAACGCCTGACTTGCTAAAGAAAGAGCGTAACTATGTAAAACAACATATTCCAATGCAAAGTTTTACAACCATTTAAAATAAAACAGGTTCCACGACGACAAACTACAGACACATAGATCATCGAAGAACCGTTCGCATTAATGAAAATTAAACAACCAAGACCGCGCCTCGTCGCGGACGTGGATGAATGGGACCCAGTGTGCCCGTTTTAATTACCCTGACGAGATGTAAGTATCAATTGTATAGTCGACATTTCACAAGATACAAATTAAAGCAACAAGTCGCCGCCTGTTGATTAATTAATTGGGCAGTTGTAGCTAGCCTCTAACCATCAGTTATGTGCGATCGCGACAACTTATCTGTACGTCTTCAATTGCTCTCATCGTGCTTGTTCTAATAAAACGATAACGGCGTTTCGTGACAATATAAACTCTATAAAAATAAACATATGGTTGGTTATAGAGTGTGTTATCACATGTAGGACAAAGCGATAGCCTGTTTAGGCCAATAAAATCGACTGTCTCCTCCGGACGTGCCGTCAGCTAAGACTCTTTCGCGTACGATTACTGTTAAACGTCATATTCCCGTTATACATATTAAAAATAACGCTACACATTTACAACTTTTTTTTTTTATTTAGTATCTCCGAATGTAAATAAAAACAATAGTTAGAGTTACATTAAAGGTTTTGCTCTTATTTAAGTCAAAATAATTTTGAGTTCACTATAATCATGATTACATGCTAAACATACATACATACATATAAATGTATTTTTACATTGAAAACTTTCGAATTTACAATACTATTGTTCAAATTTTTTTACTATTTAAACTAAATAGGTACATTATTATGTGACGCCTGAAGAAAGTATCATTGAGCAACGAAATATTTAACTACTATAAAATTAGCCATGATAAGAGTTCATTTATTTGCTTTAATAAAACATTATATTACTACAATTTGATACATACGCTACCTATCTATAATTTCATAAACTTATACAAGCGGCTCGTTGGTCTAGGGGTATGATTTTCGCTTAGGGTGCGAGAGGTCCCGGGTTCAAATCCCGGACGAGCCCAAACCTTTTTAGTTTATTTTATACATTATTTTTTTAAAAAGGATGTGAATGATTAACGGTATGATACTATGTTTAATATTTACAATATAATACAAAGATATTTTTACAACCTCTAACGTACAAAATTAACCAATGATTTTAAATAGAACAGATGTTTTTGTAAAATATATATTATGTATGTATTTGAACTGCCTTCCAATATCTTCTCTCATTTGCATTGACAGTTGATCAATATCATTTACAAATACTTGATATGAAAACGCTTAAAATAACTATAGTATTCGAATTGATTTTATAGGAAATTTTGTATAACATGACTTTCATTCTCGACGTTTCATATAATAGCAATCGTTTATAAATTCCAGATAAAAGTAACTCAAAGGCTCATTCGATTGTAATAAGGGCCCCCGAGCGCGACGTTGGAACAAGTAACAGTACTCCGGTGCGTGTGCCGAGGTCGAGGCCTCTTCCTCTCACTGCTTCATTGTCAAATGAGAATCACTTCATATGCTAATTATATGGTAAGTATATTTGTACCGCATTCACAAATTTTGTATATTTTCATATTTCATTAGTATAGATTCCTGGTTTTAAAAATACATGAAATTTAATCAGAAATCATTCGAAATAAAATTTTAGTTAGTAGTTAGTATTTAGTTAATAGTGGGATGTTGGGAATGTTTAATGAGCAAGAAAGTGAGAAGCGTGAGACTATTTTATTATCTCATAACTTGTATTATATATATGTACAGTGTACACAGTACATATTACATACAACGCACATACTTGTGTAGGTACTTAATACTGTATGATAACTACATCACATCTAGTTGATATTTCCGTTATAAATTAAGGCAAGCCAATCAATAATTAATTTATTGAAAACACAAATTTTTCCGTGATAAAAAGTAGCCTACGTGCTAAATTCAGACTAGGTATATTCTTTGTGCCAACATTCATCCAGATCCGTTCAGCCGTTCTGGCGTGATTGAGTAACAAACATCCAAACATCTAAACTTTTACATTTATAATATTAGTTAGATTAGTAAGACAAAATAAGTAGGTGATGCTTTTTGACAAGACTCATTGTCTATAACAGTGGGTCAATTATAAAAACAGGTTCATAAGCAACTTGAATGGAGTATCTAGGTCGTTGTAAGTCGTAAGAATTGGATCCTTAGAGAGTACGTAACTTTTGTGTTATTTATAGAGCACAGATTAAACTACGAATAGGTACTTTGTAGAGAGATTTTATGAATCAATTTTTTTATCATTTTATAATTTTTATATTCGTCTATTAGTCTGAGAAATAAATTAAAAAAATAATAATTGTATTAGTACCTAAGTATCTGGTGTTTTATAACGTACGGGTCTTCTCTTACAAAAATCAATTTTTTTGCTGTCTGTTTGAACAAGTGTTAGTTGAGCACGATTTAATTCGCGAATATCGCATAGTAATTGCTACGACCCATAAAAATTATCTTTGTTCGAAAATTTATTGACGCCTTGCCGCGTAGCTGCGCGAGACAAGGGTAAATGAACAAATAGATTTTACATTTATTTAATTATAATTTTAAGTGCGAATACGATACGTCACAACTAACGTAGTTCACATAATATTTAACAATAGATTACATGGTTACAAAATATACCCATATAAACCTTGATCGTTGCGCTTTGTTAGCCAGCCTCTACCGCTACAGTCACTGCGTGCTTTAATATACCTACTAGCTTACATGCGATCTCAGTGCCATCTTTACACTACTTATATGCTTCTAAGAAAAACTGTAGTATTTGACAAAACAGTACATTGGGCTCAGGTGATAGGGTTAGAAGAAATCTTTTATGTCTTCTATATCATAGCACAAATAAAGAAAACATTAATAGCTTTATGTAAGAAAACTATGTACATATATCTACTATCTAGTATGAAGGCAAGTTAAACACGTAACAATATCGAAACCGCAAGTGTCTGTTAACAAATATGATAACGTAAACAGAACGGATCATATCAACAACACGCGCACGTATCGTCTGCGCCGGGAACCTTGGCCGTCGCGCTCTGCCAGCCATCCTCTGCCGCGCCGCGTTACCTGCCTTACGCGTATTACACAAGACCGCGTTTCTACACGGTTCATGCTACACAAACCGACGTAATTAACGCTATTATGTATAGTATATTTACATGAGCAATAGCAATTTAATGGGATTTTTTTTTAAATAGAGGAAGAGCCCGTGAACGCCAGACCTTCATTTTATAAAGGCTGAAAGTTTGTCAGCGCGTGCTCCCAACACAGATAAGAACGATGGACCATTATGAAGTTCAGGCTATGGTGGCTTTGGCAGGTACACGGTACTAAAGGTGTGTAAAGTACCGATCTAAATTCATCAAATAATAAAGTGTGATTTTTTGGTATTACCTTCGGAATATTATTAAAAATCACGTCATTCAATGCCAGACAACATCGTGGCAAACCCTTGCCAGACACCCTTTTCATGAAATTATAATTCTACTTACGTTATAGTATAAAAGCTGATTTTTATATATAATACGTAAGTAATAATTAGATGGTATGTAAGACTGCTAGCATAGCATTTATTACACACCATGAAAAATGTTCCAAACAAGTTGGGAGGCAATTCTAAGAAAATATTGCAAATGGTCACCAAATTTGTAGCACTAAGAATTGACTTTATTTTTGATGGCGTGTAATAAATGGAATGACGAATGTCTGGCGTTCACCGGCTCTTATGGCATAAGTACAATAAAAATTATAACATCACCTTTAATTTTTTAAACGAGCTTTTTTAACCCCAATTCCATAGCACAGTCATCAAACGACATATAATAAAATTCTAACCGAGTTGAATCTGTACATTAACAGTAAATCTTAATGAAATAGTCATTATCGATACAGATGCCGAACATATAGCCTTTAGAATTTTAGTATGCCTGTCTCTCTGGGAACGCCTCAAGATAAAACCACAGGACAGATTCTGATGAAATTTGGTATGATGATAGCTGATGATCAGAGTCAACATATAGGATACTTTTTACGGCAAGAAAATTTCTCATCTCTGAGAAATCTACCTATACTAACGAGGGACGAACCCGAGCGGAGCGAGGGTGAGTCGCTAGTTTAATTTAAAACACAGACGAAACATCGCGAGCGTTACAATCATATCAAAGTGTGAAGGCATTGCCGATCGATTTCGGGCACGGAATCAGAACAAGGTGAGCCATTAAACACGGTACAGTTATTAGATAGAGACCAGTGCATTTACGAATTGAATAACAACACGCGTAGTCTTAATTATTATTCTTTTTAGAACTCGTTTGTACACATGCGATTTCTTATTGTTAATAATTAGGCTAATAGTCAATAGACTGTCTGTCTGTTTGTGTGCTTGCTACAATCCGATTAAACAGGTTGAATTGATCACAAGGACGTATGTCCACTGAACGAATATGCACCTTATATAAGTGCTGAACTACGCGTCTCTATTTGATAAATAATAACATTGGTTTCGAGATGTAATAAACCAATATTTACTTTAAAGTAGCACCGTACCGTAAAGTTAACTATTACTTCTTATACTTTATTACTTAAAGGCTAATTTACTATATTTTTATCATATTCTTTATAATACCTGCGATACCTCTATTCATATAACACGTAGATATCCACTCGTATTTCCATCTTAGAATGGTGAGGTAAGTGTGCTGTCGTCAAGAACGCTAAGGATCCTCGAAGGATTTCCGACGTCATTACGTTTCCTTTGCCATTGACGCAGACTTAAGAACCTCTTACCTGGAGGTCAAAACAGCCCCTGCGAACTTTTCTTATTTCTTATTAAATATCGTAAATATTATACTCTATTTTATAAATCCCTAAGAGCTTGTCGTATTATAGCAACCTATTAACTTACGTACCTACATACCTAGACAATTTTCTTATAACAATAAAAAGCCAATTATAGAAACAGATTTCATTAAATACATAAAAACTAAATAAAAAGGAAATACTATTCCCGTACCGGGAATCGAACCCGAGCCTCCTGGGTGAAAGCCAGGTATCCTAGCCACTAGACCATACGGGATGTATGAGTTTGTTTGAATTTATTCGTCAACATCAAATAATCTTATCTATATAATGTGTTTATTAAAGGATTATTTATTGTTAAGTCCATATTAATAGTGAGTAATTTTTTAATACTCTTATTAAAGTAATTTATCAAACACTTCCGCCATTAACTGATTGGCAATTCAATTATTATTAAAGCTTGCAAGCCGCCCTGGCCTACAACATACGTATCTATATTATGTATATACATACGTTGTGTACACCTTAATTATTTAGTAGTACCTACATATAAATATATGTATTATACTTGTTACAGACGGATAAACATTAGTTGTTTAGGTATATACATTTATTATCTTCGAATTTTAAAGTTTATTTAATGGCTCCTCATTAAATCTATTAAAAAATATTTAAGTATTATATTATTATTTTTACTGCACTAGCAACTTACAATCGTTGTTAATTTTGTTTTATATCATAAGAAAAATAAAACCCCCAATCCCACATGCTGCCTCTCAATTAGAATGTATCTCCCATCTGTCGCCTGGTCCGTGGGCTGTACGACACGATATTATATTCAAATATGTACAAAAATAGCAAGGATGTTGACATGCACCGCCACTATGGATGCGCGCGTGAGAGGGGCGCGGGCGGAGGTGTGCGGGGTGGCGGGGTGGCGGGGTGGGCGGGCTGGTCGGGGTGGCCCGGCCGCCCTTTGTGAGAGTGCAGCGGATCGATAGCCCGCCGCCGGTCCTGTCTGCCAGCCGCCAGCCGCCAGCAGACAGCCGCCAGGGCTGCAATACCTAACTAGCTATTTTACCGATCACATGTGGGCGGGAGATCGTTATGAGACCGATGCGGTCGCGGCAAGTATCTAGCCGATACACTGACACTGGATTTTATTCACTTAATTAACAAAATAATTACTTTTTAATGGATAATTATACATAAGAGTTGGTATTATTAGTTTGTAAGAGCTTTCGGCATAAATCTAGACGAGTATATTGAGTCATATCAATTAATCAATTAAACTTTTAATATAAATTCCCCCACGACCGCGGACACGCCGCGGCGTGTCAGTTAACAATAGATTTCTTAGAATTTTAATTAATTTCTTGGAAATTTACCTGTGCTTACCTTATCAATAATAATAACAATTACTTAAAAAAATCTAGAGTAATTTCTTTAAGCAGCGTCATGGCCGTATAGTTATTACTTATTTCTTTACAACTGATAATAATTTTTATTGGCATATTTTCCTTGATCCTAGATATTGTTCTTGGAAAAAAAGTATAAATTACTTATCTGATATCTCATTATCATTCAGGCTCAGACACTTATAGAGAGTCTAATGAAGTTTCAAGCACTTATTAATATAATCTGTACATAACATAATCTTTGGGTAGACATTGGTTGCCATTGGCCTAAGCAATAAGCAATAGGTACGCAATAACAATAAGTGGTCAGTGTCCGGCGTCCACGCCCGGACGCCCAGCGCCCACCCGGGACGCAGTTCACTCCTGCTGAATGTTTGATGAATACGCCCGTTTGGGGCCGTGCCAGTGTCGGCCGTCGACTGTCGGGTATAAGTTGTTTTCTTACATTTAATTCATTTCATTATTTTAAAAGCATAATTATTTTCCCTTTCAGAAATCCTTTCAACTATTTATCAAACTATCATACTTGTCAAAACTCCAATAACAAATTGTACTTCTAACTTTGAGGTGAACATACCCAGTAATATTTCAGTTTTAACTTTCAAATGAAAATTATAGCTTAATAATATCAGCTTCCTATTTATTACAATGTCGAAATTAATAGATTAATATAAATGTTTATTCTAAAAATTTCCATCAAAGGACGGAGTGCTGCTCGCCATCACCAGCTCGCTAATTAACCTTTCGCCTTAAATAGACCTTATAGAAAATGCTCAATGACACGTGAGGAAGCTAAAAAGGTTAGAAGTAAGCTTTAGGTATTGCATGCACACGTACTTATATCCTTTAGCACGTAAAATAAAATCTAAAACTATAAGCTAATCATAAAAAAATCTCTACACTTGAACAAAACTTACATATTTAACGAAAAATCGAGAAAAACCTCAAGCCCAATTCGTTGTGCAAAGTATTTTGTAGACACGAGCGCCGGGTGATAAAATCGGCTTTCTAATCGTAAATAGCAACGGCCAATCAAATGAACAAGTAGTAGTTAGTCGACCACCTGTCGCAGGTACTCGTGCCTACGTCCTACTACCTATACTGGCCACGAGAAAGGCGCGGCGTCACTTTCCCATCAACGACCATGACAAAAGATACGAGAACAAATTGTGAATGTGTTTTCCTTTTTAGCTCGTAATGGCCTCGGTGAAAAGTATGTGTTAAGCTTAGGGATAGAGTAGTCAAAGTAAAAATTACACTTATTTTATTATTAGTACACTTAAATAAACGAAGTTGAAAAGTTTGGCTTTGATTTCAGAATAGCTTCCCTATATTGAGGTCATGTGAATAAATAATCATATTAAAATAATCTTAGTAAAACTAAATTCTAAAATTGATCCATATCCACAATTAATCCATTCTATGCGCTCGCAAACAATGAAAAAAAAATGTTAGTGATAGTGGACAAAGAGTTAGCAAACCATTCATTAAATATACTTAAACAGCGCCCTCTATAAATACGCAGTATAAACTCATTACTTAATGACTGTTTTCTCAATAACAAAATCAGCAACATTTCGAATACTAGATTTAAGCGACTTTTTTCATCTTCCTTAACATAAGTGTATTTATAAAGCAAAAATATATTGTCTTTTTGTATTTGTATGATTTTTTTCTTTCTTAATTTTCATTTTAAATAAACCTCAATAACAAATCCATACAATATAAAACCATCTATTGGTATTTATGTGAACAATTTTTTCTTTGTTTGTCACTAGACCCGATCACTATCTGGTTATTTATCACTATTAATCATCATTAATTTCCTAATTATTACGATACCTCTAATATTATAATAAGCTTTGATACTTATCTCAAAGTAATCATACTAAACATCACCTTAATAACACATAAAATAGATCAGACGACCACCGAATGCGACCAGGTGTCGAGCCGGTGACTGGCGATAATAATTATTATAGGTGGTTTCACTTTCACATTGTTGACCGCCGACGAGTAGACCGCAGGTTCAAGGCCGTGCGGACTCGCCCAGATAACATTAGCATTATTAATAAGCTCTTACTGTAAAGTCTCAAGACTATATAAGTTTTTATTCTAATTGTTCATCAAAATATTAAAATAGCAGCCGCCCACGCAAGCGTATAGTGACGACATTAATTTACCACAACAACATATTAAATGCTATGTAATTAAACGTCAACTTGGTGGTTTATTTAATTTAGTTTTAAATAGCTCGCACTTTGCAAACGTATTATCATTTTGTGCTCTGTACACACAATGTAGGTGCTCCGGATATCAACATTGTGGTTAAAGTAAAAGTAATATTAGAAAAAGTATTCTCGTACGGGTTAAAAGAAGGAAGACACGGCTCTAAAACACGCAACATCCGCTAGTTTCAAGAAAAACCGTAGTGATATGACAAAAAGTTCAAAGCCGTTGATCGCCTGCAGTTACAAACGACACACATGGCGAGAACGCTCAACTCGCGGCCTTGTATAGTGTACACCAACGCGATTAGAAATGATTGAAACCAACAGAGTTTTACCTTTAGTCACTGTCAAGTATGATTAGATAATTTAACTTCCTTTTTAGGGTTCCGTACCTCAAAAGGACAAAAGGAATTGCGTACTTATGTTTCATACTACGAAAACCTCGGTGTGCGAGTTAGACTTGCACATGTCCGATTTCATTTTCTATACATGCATCAAATTTATTCAACATAATCATGTGTTATCTTAAATTAAATGAGTTTAATCGGCACCTGTATCAAATTTTGTTTATAATAAAATACATATTTAGACCATCAAGACCATGGTTTCTAATGGTCTTGGTTCATTGTCGCTATCCTCAGTGTGGCACTCACTAACAATAAGTATTCAGGTTTTTGAATTCAAACAAATTGGCAATCAAAACATTCTACATCTTAGAGGCAAGAGTACATCTAACAATGATCACAAACAAATATCACCTAAGCTCACACCATCCTTCGACATCATCGAACACCGCAAGCGACACTGTTATCGCGCTAACGGATTCGCCCATTAAAAGCATTGCGGATGAATTCATATGGATGTGAACACTAAACGAGCGGTAAACGCGACGGCATTGATGAGTTGGGGACTAATATGTTGTCATTTCTAGATTGTTCTCTACTTTTAAAATATACAGTTCGATATAATTTCAATAGCTCTTTGCCTGACACAGTTAGATCGACTTTTATAAATTTTGATTCCGCGAGCTCGCCTATAATAATTGTTTATGCTGTTTGATGATATGTTCAGTTAACTTATAAAAGGGTCCATTTTATTGGATGTTAATGTAAACTATACTAATGAATGTTTATTTATAAACCTTAGGTCTTGGGGTAAATGCGCATATTAGTTAAATCTGAATATCGTCAGGAGAAATATTCATGAAAACATTATCTAATGTTAAAGTTACTTATTCATGGGACGAGAGAAAAGACACTTTATATATATATACTTATAAATATGGTATAAAATGTACAGCTGTCATAGAATTTTAATTGTACACAGACAGAACTAATTAAGTGTAAGCGTGGAAAATAATTTTTTTGTAAGTTTTTGTTATTAATGTAATTTATATATTAGTAAACTAAACAAAATATTAAATACATTAGGTATAACAAAATGATATCGAAATAATTTTTATATGAAGAATTTTGTACAAATAATAGAATAAAATCAAGTTTTAAAAAGTTTTGTGTCTGTTATTGTGCGCGTGTTGTCAGAAATGTGTAAATTGTTTTTTTTATGCTTACATAGATCCAATCAATGATACAGTCATACTTATCGAGAACTATGTTACGTTGCAACGAGTTTCGAAAGAAATTAATAACTTGTGTTCGATTATTTGGTCTATTACTATAGAGTTTCTGTCATATTTTAGTTTTAATTGAGGTTGTTTGCATTATCACTTGCGTTTCTAGATTCCAGAGACTAAAGGACAAATATTTTTGACAAACATAATACATTCATTTCATCCACCACCTGCAAAGAAGAATATTATTCACCATTTACTATATTGATACAGAGCCTAAAAATGGATACGGTTAAATCAACCTATCATATTATTATTAGAAAAAAAAACAGTTTTCTATAAAGATTCTCGAAAGATAACATTTTCAGCTAAATGACATGTGCTCATATTTGCGCTTTGAGGTAATCTGAGAGACAACCCAAAACAATAACTCTTTAAATGATTACATAGATAATAAATTATAATTATACATTTCACATCAGGTTGTAGATAATTTAATTGCATAATTGAGTGCTTACAGCTTCTATAACAATTAAAAACAACAATGCATGTCTAATGATCTTTAATTCATAAACAGACAATACTGGTCAGTGAATGAGTCATCGCGTATTCTCGACTAGCATAGTTTGGCGATAGAACCGGTTTAAATCAGGAAAGTCTACCATTTTATATGTCTTAACATATTAGTATAATTTGTAGGTATGTTACAATTGATAGGTATAACAAGGATGTCCTAATCAGCAGCTGTTTGTGTACATATCGTCTTCGGGATCTTATACTTTCGCTTGAATTTGTACTTGTTGTGCAGAGAATGTACCATTCATTATTGTAGATTAGGTTTATTTTTAATTTCGATTTGCAGTTGAACTCTTTTCTAATGCATATTGTAATTTGTTTCAATATAAAAAAAATATATATAATGCCTAATGCCATGCATAATTTCGGTTACTTTAACAGTAAGCAATTCCAATAAAGATAACTCGATTCTTGGAAGATCCACAGGCGTATAAGGAAAAGTCAAGAACGTACAACAAAGCGAAAATTGCCATACTTAATTTTAACCCCTACAGATAAAGAAATAAGCTCTAAATTTGTTGTAAAGCCCATCAGTGAGTCAGCATCGGCTTTAGAGTGACCGTAGTGTTGTAACGTTGTAACCCGGTGAACTAGATGCTCGGGCGAGTGGACGACCACTTTGATCTAACATCAAAATTGAATATTGTGCGCTCTACATATTGACGCGTGGGACAAACACTCTACCGGAAGTCAACGTCTTTTAGTGAACACAATGTGTCTTTTAAGATATGACTAAATGATTAGGAGTTTCAAGCGTAGATAGAGCTTGTTTCCTATGTTCCATTTATATTGCATAGATTATTCGCCATAGAATGTATGTATATAATGTACATATTCATATATTTTAATGATGTTGATATTTTTTATTGCACCTACTCAAGTAATGATCTTGTAATTTTTTACTATTAAAATTTATTCTAAATTATTTTTTATTTTATTTATTTTTTATTTATTTATTTGGATCCACTAGGGATAATTACATTAAAACATTTTTAAATTAATTACACAATTTACCTTAATCCTAAATGCATTAAGTACCTTTTAAAGTGGATAGAGCATGCATTAATTTAGTTCAAAATTTAAAATTTTGATAAGTAAATAAAAATATAAATAAAATTACAATAACATCACTACATATAAATAATCGGAATTTGAACAAAAACACACATGCATAAAACCTATTAAATAATATGGAAGCATTAAACTTCAAAGAATAATTAATTAAATAATAAAATAAAAAAAATCATAATACTTTCTTATAGATTTACGCGAATGTTTGACATTATTAAATAAAACTATCTTTTCGGATTATTTCGCGGATTTATTTTGATTTTTGGTTCCCGACGTTTCGAATGCTTTACAGCATCCATGGTCACGGGAGAGACTGAGGTGTTACATGTCTTGAAGGTATAGTTGTTATATTGTGGGTAGGCTGTCTGTAATCAACCAAAAATCAAAATAAATCCGCGAAATAATCCGAAAAGATAGTTTTATTTAATAAAAAAATCAATTAAAAAAATAATTATTGAGACATTATTAATTATTAATCTATAATATAAAAATGAATCGCTGAATGTGTTGGTAAGCGCAAATTTCGAGAGCAGCTGAACCGATTTCGCCGCTAATTCTTTTTTTAGAATATTCCTTGAAGTACGAGGATGGTTCTTACGGAGAGAAAAATTTAAAAAATTGCCTGAAGAAGTCTAAAAACAACACTTTTTTATACTCCCATACAAAAGATTCGTAATAATACTTAAAAGTCAATTTGAACTTTAATACCATAACATAAAGTTTAAGTGTTAGTGGAGAGGTTCCGGGAAGGCAAAACATTGATGGCAATTGACTGACGTTAGAATCGTATCAATATTAATGTCAATATTTGTCAATATTATTAATAAAATAAAAAAATATATGGCTAATGCTGGCTAATAACTATTTATATCTATTTAAAACGTACCTCGCGACGAACCCGAGCGAAGCGAGGGTGAGCCGCTAGTTTAGTATACATTACATTGCAAATGAATTGCATCTTCGTATCGAATGACTCAAACAGGGCCAAATACCTTTAAACGGATTCCTTAGTAACTCGAATATCAAATGAAACTGAAAGTTTAATTGAAACAAACTTAAAAGGCTGTTACTTAGTTTTAAAGTATAAAGTAATGAATGAACATGGCGCATTGTAATGAACTAGAAACTTGGCGAGTTCACATCGTTTCAAGTTTAATGCAGTGAGAACGCAAGATAAGAGAATGTTTTGAAGTATAATTAAAAACGCAATGAGATTGCATAATCCTGTCCCAGTGGGGCTGAATGGTAGCTCGAACTCCACTGGTCCATATAATAACGAGCCCCTTTTAATGGAAGACAACAATGGCAGATAAAATACTTATTCAACCGAGTAAATGAATACAAGTCTTTTTATATTCGAAAGTAAAATAACCACAGTGTTTTTGTTTGACTGAAAATTCATTTATATATAGTACTTTTTTACTGATGTGATTATTTGGATACTTTGCTATTATTAGATTAGGTCTTCTTTACACGTTAATTCGTATTTTTTATAGTGCGCACAGCCAAGAGGTGGAATGCCCTGCCTGCGTCTGTTTTTACTGACTTTTAACCTGAAACTCTTTAAGGTGGATGTTAACAGGCTTCTCCTGGGCAAACTCGCTATATCGTAGACCTTACCTATGCCTTCGAGCTAAGGTGAAGGTCAAAAGTAAGCCCATTTGTAATTAAAAAATATATATTCAGGATGTCAAAATTAAATTGTTGATCCTATTAGCATAACTAGGTAGCCTACAATTACAAGTTAGGTCTCAAACATGAGAACAACACTGTTTAGGTAAAACGTATGCGTGTTTTATTTGTGGACAATGTTGTAGCTGGTAGGTGCGCTCATGGGAGTGGGGTGACCCATATAAAGGACACGCATGATTGGAAGCTTGTTGCACAGCTTGTCGCTCCACCTCCAGCTGTACACAACCATATTTCGTATTAACATATAAATACAAAGTATCAATACGGAGGCATGCAGGTTGCAATTTGAAAATCATGAAATTAGATATACATACATATATGAAGAAACGATGTGTTAAATATTATTGTATGATTAATTTTACAGTTGGATGATGTCATATCGGTATGAAACACAATCAAGAAGCTTGAAATTATGTGTGCCTTTTTAAATTATTCAAATCAACTTTATATTAAAGTTATGTATGTACGTCAAGTTAGGTACCTACTACTTAGGGTCGCACTCGAGCGAGGCGGGTATAATCAGTCAATCATACATTAGTCTATCTTTATATATATAATTCTTCTGTGAGTGTGTATGTCACTGAACTTCTCTCAAACGACTGGACCGATTTTGATGAAATTTTTTGTGTGTGTTCAAGGGGATCTGGGAATGGTTTAGATTCACAATTTGAATAATAATTTTCATCAAAAAATTATTAAAAAAAGTTTGAAATTTTCAAATTAAAGACGTGTAGACAGGACAACGTCTGTCGGCTCCGCTAGTAGTTATATAGATAAAAAACTAGTTATCATTTTTTACAATATAAACTACCTATTTGGTAAAGTTTTTTATAATTATATTATCAATGCAGCAGCGTCGAAGGTTGAGCCAAGAGATAGGAGCACAAAAAACCCAAACTCACACTAATCACAAATAACAATTTAATCAGTTAAACTTTATGAGCAAGTTACAATGACAATTACGTAATAAATAACGATGTGAATATAATCTAGAGAATTTTCGGTATATGTATATGGTATCATCTGACATTTTTATGATAATGATATCAACTTATAGTAAAGTACTTGCCGAAGAATATTCTCTAACGTAAAAATTCTTTCTGAGGAAAATGACATTACCTACTCATTAACTGTTAATGTTGACTTTGTTTAGTTATCAAAAACCTTGTATTGATTACAATAGTGAGAAAAAAATAAAAGTGTGTTTGCAAAACCAATTATACAGTTGGTTTGGGTAAACACGGTGATAGCGACACGGGTATTTCCGTTTCATTCATGATAAAACATCAACACAAATAGAAATGTAGATCATTATCAATCCATCTCTTTTATATTCAATTGCCGTATAGAAACAAGATATACTTTTAGAATTTAAAAGGATTCAAATAATTTTGAAGTTATTCCACTCCCAAAGGTAGAATTTAGTTTTTTTACTATACATATACAAATATAAGCTATTTCGTAGGAAAAGAATTATGAAAATTCTTTCAGAAAATAAAAATAACCCATACACCAACAAAACCATAGATCCTATATTTGAGTATCTTCTCCGATTTTAAATCTGTGAAAATGAAAACAAATCTTTGTCACTCTAGACCTAGAGGATGACATTGAAGATTTTTGGACTTATTTCATACTGACAATATGTTATAGTTACGTTAGAAAATTAATTAAAAACGAAAATTTATCTCGTCCAGTGTCCATTGCCATTTTTAACCGACTTCCAAAATCGAGGAGGTTCTCAATTCGTCGGAATCTTTTTTTTATGTATGTTCACCGATTACTCGAAGAGGCCTGAACCGATTTGGAAAATGTTTGCTTTGTTTGAAAGGGTATACTTCCCAGGTGGTCCCATATAAATTTTATCGAAATCGGTCGAGCGGTTTTAAAAAAATCAACAATATTTTTTTTAAACAAATTGTTTAAAAAAAATCAACAATATTTTTTTTAAACAAATTGTTTAATCGAATATATCATTAAAAACTTTCTTCCTACAAATTGACTGCTTATTACGTCTACACTAAAATATAAAAATATTTAAAAAAAAAACCGACTTCCAGGCACTAAAATGTAAAAAATAACTAAACAGGGGTTTTCATTTAGAATAGATACCTTATCAGATATTTTCGAAGTCGGTGCCAGCCTACAATATTTTAAGATATGAGTAGGTAAATATGTACATATTTACGTATCAAAATATATTAGATTTCCTATGCGTCGGCTGGCACCGACTTCGAAAATATCTGATTAGGTATCTATTCTAAATGAAAATGTTTAGTTATTTTTTTCATTTTAGTGCCTGGAAGTCGTTTTTTTTTAATTTTGTTACAAAATCATGTGCCACTACAACTAATCGGAAACATTAAAACTAAATGTGGTATGCATTATGATATTCAACGTTTCATGATAAGACATTTGACCTTATTAAACCACGAAAGCTGTCTATCAGTATCTACTGAATATGTACTATACATATAATATGTAAAAACGGCGCGTGCACTGCAAAACAGATCGACGCGACGTCATAGCCGCAGCCCGCGGGCATTAACTCCCCTTCTAATTCAATTCACACTGCTTATAGTGTATAGGTAACATCGACTGTTGTAGTTAAAATTCAAACCTTTTATGTACATTTTGACTTAAATAAGTTTGTCTATGAAAAAATAGGAAAATCTTTCGTTTTATATCCCTTACTCGAGAAATAATTGGTTCTCCATACAAACTTTCATCTTCCTTTTCACCCACTCAAGGGACGATTTCCGGGATAAAAACTATCCTATGACCCTGGGAAGGGTCTCAAATTATCTTCACATCAAATTTTATCTCAATCGGTTCAGCGGATTTTTAGGTTATCCATTACAAACTTACTTCTTTATAATATTAGTGTAGATACTAGATAGAGATTGCCTGGAATAGCTAATTGTGTGACACCTTTACAACATGAAGAATTTTATATCATTTACATTCTTGCTAATAATTATTTATTTTTAAAACAAACGGGTAGTAGTCTGAGCTTTTACTTGATAAGCTCATTAATTAAGTAAGTATATTTCCGAATTCCACTCTATACGTTTAATGTTTTAACAAGTACGGCCAAGAGATAAGATATATTATTGTAGATAAGTATTTTGTTATTGTAACACTTGTTCATTATTCCTCTAATAATGAAATCATAATATCGAGAAATATTACGCCTAGGAATGATTTATTCTATAAGAGCTGGTGTCTGGAGTTTGCACTCTTGTACATGTCAGTTGGCATAGCAGCAGTTGAACTCTACCCCTGCATTATATAAGAGCGTATGGAACGGAAATCACTTGCTGTTTTGAATAATATTTAAGTATCTTCTAAAAATTAAAAAAATAGAGTTTTCTAGTGGTCCTTATTAGTATAAAAGAAAATTCCGTTGTAATAAAATATGGAAAATTTAAAAATTTCATAGAGACTGCAGTGTGTTGGTGCACAGTTTATTTTCGCTGACGATCCATTCCCAATAGTCGCAAATGCAATTGATTCGACCTCCGGCGCGCTCCCCTCGCCCACGTCGCCACGCAAATAAACGGCCCTGGCGATACGTACAGACAATTGAGCCTATTGCTCTCACTACGTTTATTTACTCCGGTTTCGCAACATGAAGCAGATTAAACTAACTTTAGCAGATACTACATTAATTCTGAGTAAATGTGTACGAATACAATAAATGCTTAAGTATTTTCGTTAATTTACCTTCAAATAGCAATGAACCAACTGAGCGACTATATTTTTCTCAGCTTAGTGTTAGAGTGTAAGCAACTTTTATTTCGGCAATTTCGTGGTTCCCTCCCTGTTGTTGTTTGTCTTTGATAAATAATAATTAATAAACATCCATCCAGTTAGAGTTCCAAATACTGGGCGTGTGCCTTCAATTTAAATAGGATCAACCCTATCCTGATGATGATGATGATGTTCTCCTGGCCGATTCCGGCCACGGCGGCCAATCTTATTAAGACTAGCCAACTGCGCAGGAGATATTGTAGTGCACAAGTGTACGCGCAGACACAGATGCACTCTCTATTCCTGTCACTCTCATATTCCGGTGGGACGACTGTTCGACACGACCAGTGAGAGTTAAGGCGCAGGACCAACGGCTTTACGTGTTCTCCGAGGCACGGGGGTGAAGCACCGCCAACTTCCCAACTCCAGGCTGTTACTGAGACTTAATAGAGACTTAATATACAGAAAGACTCAATAACTAAACTTGGCCCGACCCGGGACTGGACCCAGGACCTCCGAGTGTGCAGCCGTACATGCTAGCCACTACACCACCGAGGCAGTTAACCCTATCCTATCTACCCATTGACCAAAATTGCGGGTTTGTTTCCCATGTCTTTTGAAAATGTAATGTTAAATTCATTCAGACAAGTAATATTGCTAACGATGTTTTTCTTCCATCAATTTGAAAATGAGATTCGATGAGAGCCGTTTATGAAAATGTCAGAGATGCAAGACTCGGAATTGAAACAGCTTCACTCCGTTTCCAAACGAGAGTGCCCCTAATGATCTATTACAAAAAGTAAAATTAATAATAGGTACGGCACATAATAATAAATGATAAGGTAAGGGGAACAAAAAAATGAAATGATCCATTGTAGGTATGAAAGGAAAAACTCCCATAAGGCATAAACACATAATTATGTGTTTCGTTAGCTGTTCTAGTTTATTTAGAAAATGAGCTGATTAAGAAGTCCATGCGAATTTCTCACACATGTAGAACACATTTAGGTCAGTTTAAAACCGAGTCAAGTGCATTCAAATCGTCGTAGAAGTCTCGCGGCGACGCACTGCAGATCCGACCTAATTCACTGGCGACATTTGCACGACTAGAAAGGGCAAGTCTTGAACCGAACCTACGATCGACGCAGTGCAGGTACGACCCAGATCGTCGGCCCGACCCGACCCGGTGTTTTCTATTTTTGGCAAGTTTCTGCAATACTACTTTAATGCGGATATTTCATATGAATAATTCTGTGCACGTGGGGCAATTGGAGCTTCCAAACATACTTAATTCAAATATACAGAACTAAAAACAAATTCACATAAGATAAATGGCATTTATTTGAAATAAGTAGAATTATATTAGGAAAATTTTGTATGACGAATGTACACGCGTAATACTAAATATATTCAGCCCTTTCTAACGTCCCATTGCTGAGCACGGGCCTCTCTTCTGTACGAGGAGGATCAGGCCATAGTCCACCACGCTGGCCAAGTGCGAGTTGGCGGGTTTCACATGTCTTTGAAAAAACTTGCTAGGTTCTCTCAGGCAGGTCACGGTGATTTTCTTCACCGTTAAGACAAGTGGTAATCATGTTAGAAATGATTGGCACATGAAAATATCAAAGGTGCGAGACCCAGGATTTGAACTCGCTTCACTCGGATACTTATAGATACCTATAGGTAATAGGTAGTACGTACCTACTATTTTTCTCGTAGCGATAACTGTTGTGAAGCCTTACAACCGGCTTGTCGTACAATTAGTTCAGTAATCAGTGACACGCGCTCATGTTACATTAAGGTGTTTTTAGAGAGAATTATGCGCCCTCGTGACACGTGTTACCAATAACTTTCTTTACTAGCGCAAGTCAACCGGATTTCTCCACGATATCACCTGATAAATAAACATGACCGCTTCAACTGCGTAGCGATCATGTCTATCTATCAAGCACACACTTATATTTGTAGATTAAATTTAAAACTAACTTTAGTTATGGTAACGTAGTACTATGACTCCCAATGGCTATTGCGCGTGGGTAAAACATAGCGAATCATCATTTACATCATCGGCTTAAATATTGCGGAAAAAGAAAAATAAACTATTTTCCTATACTTATAGTAAGCGAAATATACTTAAATGTAATGTAGTACAAAATAAATATACGCAATGTATAAAATGTGTATGAAACCTGAATGATAGCACTATCCTTCACTTGACTGATTACCGGATGTAAAGTTTTCATTTACATTTTTATCAAACATGCGACAGAAATAAATACGTCGCAGACAAGTATGAATAATTTTCTTTATACATATAAGTATGTATATACCTATACATGTAATAAAATTCTAACTAAGTCAAATCTGTACATTAAATATTTTTTATTTTAGAAAATCTTATTGAAATAGAAATTATTATCGATACAGAGACCGAATCTATAGTTTTTAGAATTTTTGTCTGTCTGTCTGTCTGTTACCGCATCACAGAAAATCTACTGGACGGAATTTGATGAAATTTGGTATGGTCATAGCTAATTATCTCAGTTAAAATATCTCATTTCTGAGAAAAAATACAAAAACTGGTTAGAATAAAAAAACGATGATACTATATAGATTTTAGCAAGTTAACTTACTAAAAATGTCAAAAACTATTAAAAATAGCTAATCTTGAAAAAGTATATCAATAGCACTATTTTATTCATTAAAAAAATATTTTAATGAAATTACTTTTTTATTATTTAGATATTTGTCAATAGATGTCGCCATGTGTCTTTAAAATTCGTAGTTTTAATTCCAAAAAATTGAATGTACAAATTCGACCTTTCTATGATTTTATTAGAATTACTACTAAATTCCCCGCGGACTCGCCCGTGTTAAATTATCAAAAAACTATCTTTTTGGCTTTATAAATTAGTTACATCTATAGATACATTAAAATTTAATGAAGCAGTATCTGTGCTTTAAATATTTTTTTAAAAATCTTATTGTAATACACATTATTATCGCTAACAGAGGCCGAACCTATAGTTTTAAGAATTTTTGTGTGTCTGTCTGTCTGTGACCACATCACAGAAAAATCACTGGAGGGATTTTGAAGAAATTTGGTATGGTAATAGCTGGTTATCCGGGTCAACTAATATACTAATACGAGTATACTAATATATAAAGCCTAAGAATTTGGCTTTGGTCATATTAACGCGGGCGGAGCCGCGGGCAATGCTAGTATATAATATATATATTATAGTCTATCTACTACATACCAACCGTTAAAATTTACCTAGGAATGAACACGAGCAAGACAATGGGGAGTGGCCAGTCCCAATATAAATTGAAAGTAGAACGGCAAGGGAAAAGTATAGTAGTTAAGTTGGTTGCGAAAAATGGGGCAAAGCTCATCACGGCTGCCAGGCTTTGAAATTTAGAAATTGGAGCAGAGCACGATCCGTGACAAAGTAGCATCAGCAAGGCGACTTGGTGAGCTAGTAAAAGAAATAAACACTGTATAATTTTCAGGACCTGTTGAAGAAATGTTATCTTGCAACCCACCTACGATATATGTTTATATTATGTTAACTACAGAATATTATTAAATAAAACTATCTTATCTTCAGAATATTATTAAATAAATCTAAGAAAGTATTACAGAATATTATTTATCCGACAAGCAGATCCGGATGACAGCAGGTGACCTTTCTTTGATCGTAGACTACTTTGGGTCCTTCACATTTATATTGGGGTGTACATTAAATGTTATGTAAAAGGGAAGAAAATCAAAAATGAAGAGTCAATAATTTTGAAACATCATCGCAACGTCTAGACGGATTTAAATGGGACATAACAACCTCTATTCGAATCGCAGTTAATCATATCCTCATGCTCCCTCTTTTATCTCTCGTTTAATGGCCGTAAATCAATGCGAGCGATGTCGCAGGCATTAGCTAGCTAGTAATCGATTTTATAATATATTCGTGAAAGGTATTCGTAATAAAAATAAGGAATCTTTACGAGTATTTTTATGTTCAAGCAAAGCTAAGTGTCGGCGACGGAAAACCTATCTTCGAGTAACGTATGTATTAATATAGGGACAATGTCATTTTAGCGTATTATGAATAATTGCTGTAAATATGAAATCTCATTCTTATTAGATTTATTATGTTAAAATAAGTTCTAATTAGTGTAATAAGGTTAGTTTAAAGTATTTTTTGCTTATTTGAATCATATAAGACTATTTAACATTAATTTGAAAGGAATAGGTACGTAAGTAAAATGTTAGCATATAATTACGTAACTTGAAAATGAGATTTTTTGTTTCTTGCAATAGCATAATAGTTTATGTTTTAAATAATAGATTTTATTATAAAACTTATAATAAAACAAGAATTAGGTCGATAGGACTATCCGTTCAAAAGTTATAAGGGAAAATGTATAGTAAAAATGTAGCAACCTAGAAATTTAGATATTTTTGTTTTAAGACTTTTTTAATTAATTATTATATATTGAATATTATGTTTTAATATTGTATAATAGTATGTAAGGCATGTAAATAAATAAATATGTGTAAGGTGTTTTACTGAAAACATAAAATAAAAGGACTCTCAAGGTTTCGGTTTAGGGAAATTTTACTCGAAAAATGAGCTCAAAGTACGCGGCTCTCTGTAAGGTATTAACGGGCCAAATAAAAGGCGAGCCATTTCTCGATTCGAGTCAGTCGCAAGACAGCCACCGAAGAGGCAACAACTAAAAGGAAAAGGAAGAACCGAAACCAAGAGAGAAAAAAGGAAAAAATTGTGTTTTTATTTCATCGCCTCTAAGTATAGTCTCCTGTCAACGAAGAAACCCTAGTGGATCGGGACCCAAGCTACGCATTCAGGGGTGCGTGGTGGCGTACATTACCAGCGAACGGACATACTGCCGTGTACGCCAAGAACGTCTGGGAGATTGTCCCAGGTCGACCTCCGGGTACTAGACATACCCTGGTTCTGGTCGTCCGAAACAGCTGGTCCTTCGAGCCGGATCCCTGCTAGAAGAAGTTCAGAAGAAACAGAAGATTGCGTTCAAGATGCCGGTAACCAGGTCGCAGAAGGATGCCCCCTCACGTCCCGGGTCCCGTCCTTCAGATAGGGACGCGACAGATGGAACGTCGGGATCAGAAGGGGTCACGTCAGCGTCGGCGTCATCGGGAACTGCAACTACATCGAACACTTCTTCGGGTACCACGACCACGGAGGGCACCACAGTGACGGAGACTACGGTTACGACTGCAACTACGGCGGCGTCTATGGAAGGCAACAAAGAAGATGCTGCACAGAGGATGACCAGGAAGAGCCAAGAAGATGTACCTGGAAAGGATGTTCAAGGCTCCTCCAAGACCCTGAAACCGATGGGGGTCAGTCGTCGCGCCAGGTCCACGAAGACCACGAGTTCCTCGGCCAGAAGACGCGAGCTAGAAGCAAAGGAAGAGTTGGCACGCCTGGAGTTGAAGCAAGCACAGGCTGAAACTAAGCTAGCCCGTGTCAGATTGGAGATGGCACAGTGTGAAGAAGAGGACTCCGTGGATGAAGACCTGGAAGACAGAACAGCACAGGTGCAGAACTGGATCGAGACGTCTGTGCTGGAGGATGGCAACAAAGTTCAACCAGAGATGCGAGGTCCACACCCCTTGGAAGAGCCACAGAAGATGAAGCCTGAAGAGAACTCCTCAACTAGAGGAGCTACGATTGAAATTCAAGCACTGACGGCAGCATTGAAGGAAGCTCTTACCACGCGAGGACCAGCAGGACAGCCAACCTACATTCACGAGTTACCCTACTTCGACGGCAACAGCAGCGAGTGGATGGCCTTCAAGGTTGTCTATGAAGATACAGCACCGATGTTCAACAACGTCCAGAATATGGCTCGGTTAAGAAGAGCACTGAAGGGCAACGCAAGAGAAGCTATCAAGAGTCTGCTGTACTCCGAAGCCTCTCCGATGGAAGTGATTCAAGCCCTCAGAAGAAGATATGGAAGACCAGATGCACTGGTGCTGGCAGAGTTGGACAAGGTCAAAACGTTGCCGAAGATTTCTGAAAACCCAAGGGACATATGCCTCTTCGCGAGCCAGATCAGCAACAGCGTAGCGGCAATAAAAGGATTGAAGAAACCACAGTACCTGCATTCACCTGAGATGGTGAAACAAATTATTGAGAAGATGCCTACGATCCTCAAGTTCCGATGGTACGACTTCATTGAAACAACAGAAGGCGAGTTCTCCGACCTAACACTGGTGTCCAAGTTCCTGAACAGAGAAGCAGACAAGTGTGGAGCCTATGCATCAACAGAAGAGAAGAGCGGGTTCAGACGGACTCATCGACAAGCAACGCATTCAACTAAGGAAAAGGACTTCAAAGAAAAGGTTTCAAGATCAGAGAAGACTTGCCCCATGTGTGAGAGTGAACACTTCCTCGTCGGGTGTCAGAAGTTCCTGAAGGCGTCTGTGCAAGATCGATGGGCAATAGTGAAGAAAAGCCGCGTTTGCTTCAAGTGTTTACAAGGGACACATCGGAAGGAGAGCTGCAAGAAGCCGTCGTGCAAGGAATGCAAGAGGTGGCATCATCATCTGCTGCACGTCGAGACAGAGAAAAGTTCCTCGGAAGAACAGAAGAACAAACCACAAGAAGTGGCGAGCATCATGGCATCGGTGAATGCGGTCAACAACGCAAGGGCATACCTGAAGATAATTCCGATAGAAATCTTCGGGTCAAAAGGATCAAAGAAGATATTGGCCCTCATGGATGAAGGGTCAACAGTGTCGCTGCTAGACCAGAAGGTAGCAGAAGAAATCGGCGCTCAAGGAAGAAAGGAGGAACTGGTCATCGAGACTGTTGGAGGCAGGCTGATAAGGAAGGAAGACTCTCAGATGCTGGACCTTACGGTGAAGGGGATTCATCAGAAGACCAAGAAGACCTTGAGAAGAGTCCGGACCATCGACGAGTTGAAGCTTGCACCGCAGTTCCTAGAAAAGAAAAGGATAGAAGAGTGTCAACACTTGAAGAAGATTGCTGACTCTCTATATTATAAGGGGGAGTCACCACAGCTGCTCATCGGTCAAGACAACTGGGAGCTAATCGTGACTCAAGAAGTAAGAAGAGGGAAACCAGGACAACCAGTCGCTTCAAGAACAGGACTTGGATGGGTGCTCCACGGGTCAGACACTGGAGGCGCGAAAGTGGTGCACTTCTTAAACACGTGTCTACATGTCAGCACGCCAGAAGAAGAGATGCATCAAGCCATCAAGGATCACTTCGCAATCGAAGCACTTGGAGTACTACCAAGAAGACCCACTACGGATTCAGAAGGAAGAGCACTCACCATCCTAGAGAAGACCTGCAGAAGACTAGAAGATGGTCGATTTGAAGCTGGACTTCTATGGAAAAATGAAGATGAACAGATGCCTGAAAGCTACACGTCTGCCAAGAACCGATTGTTCAACATTGAAAAGAAGATAGACAAAGACCCTCAGCTGAAGGCAGAATACAATAAGCAGATCCAGCATCTAATCGACAGCAAGTATGCAGAAGAAGCACCTGGTGGACAAGAAGATTCAAAGAAGACATGGTACCTCCCTCATTTCTCCGTGGTACATCCATTGAAGAAGAAAATAAGGATCGTCTTCGACGCTGCAGCCAAGTCTAAAGGGAGAAGCCTCAACGACGCTTTACTACCGGGACCAGACCTACTGCAATCGCTCTTCGGGGTATTACTGAGGTTCCGGCAAGGCCCGTTTGCAGTGGCAGCCGACATAAAGGAAATGTTCCTGCAAGTTCGCATCCGGCCAGAAGATAGAAACAGCTTGAAGTTCCTGTGGCGAGGGGATCGTCGTGACGTAGCACCGAAGGAGTACAGAATGACATCAGTCATCTTCGGCGCGACATCATCTCCTAGCACAGCGATCTACGTGAAGAACCGGAACGCGGCGGACTACAAGAAGCAGTACCCAGAGGCAGCAAAGGCAATCGAGCTGAACCATTACATGGATGACTACCTGCACAGCTTCCATTCAGAAGAGGACTTCAAGAGAATTACAGCGCAGGTGGACTTCATTCACAAAAAGGCGGGCTTCGAACTCCGAGGATGGGCGTCAAACCACTCCGACCTGCTGCAAGACGTGAAGACTGAGTCAGTTGAGAAGACAGAGGTGGACCTTGGTGAGAAGGAAGAGAAGACACTGGGACTACGCTGGTTTACAGAAAGGGACTCCATAGGCTTTAGGGCGAACCTTCGGAACACGCCAGATGAAGTGGCACAAGGACTCAAGGTACCTACGAAGAGAGAAGTCACCAGCGCCGTGATGTCGACCTTCGATCCACTAGGGCTAGCATCACCAATTCTCATCCAAGGCAAAAGGCTGCTCCAGAACATATGGCGAAGTGGCGTCGGTTGGGATGAAGAGATAGAAGAAAAGGAGTACGAGTCATGGAAGACTTACCTGGAGAAGATGAAGCTGCTCCAAGACCTTCAGATCCCGAGATGTCTGGCACCACGTCGCACCGAGGGGGAGCTGCACACGTTCACGGATGCAAGCGAAATGGCGTATGCAGCTACGGTATATTGGAGAACTGAAAATCAAAATGGGACTTATGACGTCAGCTTAGTAGCAGCAAAAGTAAGAGTCGCTCCGTTGAAGCCGGTGTCAATCCCGAGACTCGAGCTGCAAGCGGCCCTCCTAGGAAGCAGATTGGCACACTCGGTCGAGGAAGAAATGGATCTGAAAATAGAAAAGAAGACGTTTTGGACAGACTCCAGTATCGTGCTATCATGGATCAAGACGGACCCGAGAACCTTCAAGACATTCGTGGCTCATCGCTTGGCGGAGATAGAAGATCTCACAAAACCACAGGACTGGAGATGGGTACCGACGGCGCAGAACCCTGCAGATGATGCAACACGTGACGTACCAGAACACTTCGACTGCCAACACCGATGGTACACCGGACCAGGGTTTCTAAGAAGAGATGAAGTTCACTGGCCTGCGGCAAGAACATTCAAGAAAGAAACCACTGGCGAAGAAAAGGCAGCGGACATCGTAGCGACTGCAGGCAGCTCCTATCCATCACCAGATCCCGAAAAGTTTTCGTCGTGGAAAAGACTTTGGCGAGCTACAGCAAGAGTACTGCAGTTCATACAACTCTGCAGAAGAAAGGAAAAGGTCCACGCCAGCAAAGAAGATCCTACCTGGAAAACTACAAAAAGGAATAAGAAAATTGTTGAGAAGCGACATCTGTCTTCAAAAACGTCAGAAAGGAAATACATACCATTGGAAACAAGTCTACTAGAGCAAGCTGAAACGCTGTTGTTAAGAAGAAGTCAAGAGAAATGCTTCAAAGAGGACATCAGGTGCTACAGCAAGGAAAACAATTAGAGGGCAGCAGCAAGTTGGAAAGGCTCGACGTAGTGCTAGAAGAAGGTCTCCTGCGACTGAAAGGAAGAATCGACGCGATACGAGGGGTTACCAGAGACTACAAACGACCCATCGTACTCGACAGCAAGGACAAGACAACACTTCTCATCATAGAAGAATTTCACTGCCGCTTCAATCACGGGAATCACGCGACCGTAATGAACGAAGTAAGACAACGCTTCTGGGTGCTAGGACTGAGGTCAGCGATCAAGACCATTCAACATCAATGCCAGTGGTGCAAAACAAGAAAGGCAAGACCTCAAGAACTACCAGTGGGCAACTTACCTGCTGAGAGGCTGATGCACGGAAACCCTCCATTTACGTGCACGGGAATAGATTACTTCGGCCCTATGACGATCACCGTAGCAAGACGCCATGAGAAGAGATGGGGTGCTCTATTCACATGCTTAACAACACGAGCTGTACACATTGAGCTCACTCCTTCACTCTCCACTGACAGCATGATCATGGCACTACGACGATTCGCCGCGAGAAGGGGAATGCCAAAGATAATCTACACCGACAATGGCACTAACTTCGTTGGCGCCAACAAAGAACTCAAAGAAGCACTAGACACCATGAAGCAAGAAGACCTTATCTCGGAAGCGGAGAAGATCGGTGTGCAGTGGAAGTTCATACCTCCTGGTGCACCAAACATGGGAGGTGCATGGGAGCGTCTGGTGCGATCCATTAAAACCGCACTGGACGCCACGCTCAACGAAAGGCAACCACGAGAGGAGGTACTTCATACCCTCCTGTTAGAGGCCGAGCACATAGTCAACTCTCGGCCCCTCACCCACCTCTCCGAGAACCCTGAAGAAGAAGCACTTACACCGAACCACTTTCTCATCGGGCGATAATGTGGCGCAGCAAGAATCGGCAGCTTCGAGGACAACGAGCTTGTGGGCAGACACACCTGGAAGGCTACGCAGCGACTTGCCGATCACTTCTGGCAACGTTGGCTGAGAGAGTATTTGCCCACTCTACTACCAAGGAAGACCAAAGGAAGAGTCAGCGCCACAGATTTGCAAGTCGGAGACATCGTACTGATCGTCGATCACAGCCTACCAAGATGCATCTGGCCACGCGGAAGAATCCTGCATGTGTATCCAGGACCAGACGGGCGGACCAGAGTCGTCGACGTCGAGACCAGAGGAGGTGTTCTACGGAGGCCCAGTTCGAGAGTGGTGCTGTTGGTGCCGGGAGCGTCGCCGAGTCCAGGAGTTGGTGCAAAGCACGAGGGGGAGAATGTCGGCGACGGAAAACCTATCTTCGAGTAACGTATGTATTAATATAGGGACAATGTCATTTTAGCGTATTATGAATAATTGCTGTAAATATGAAATCTCATTCTTATTAGATTTATTATGTTAAAATAAGTTCTAATTAGTGTAATAAGGTTAGTTTAAAGTATTTTTTGCTTATTTGAATCATATAAGACTATTTAACATTAATTTGAAAGGAATAGGTACGTAAGTAAAATGTTAGCATATAATTACGTAACTTGAAAATGAGATTTTTTGTTTCTTGCAATAGCATAATAGTTTATGTTTTAAATAATAGATTTTATTATAAAACTTATAATAAAACAAGAATTAGGTCGATAGGACTATCCGTTCAAAAGTTATAAGGGAAAATGTATAGTAAAAATGTAGCAACCTAGAAATTTAGATATTTTTGTTTTAAGACTTTTTTAATTAATTATTATATATTGAATATTATGTTTTAATATTGTATAATAGTATGTAAGGCATGTAAATAAATAAATATGTGTAAGGTGTTTTACTGAAAACATAAAATAAAAGGACTCTCAAGGTTTCGGTTTAGGGAAATTTTACTCGAAAAATGAGCTCAAAGTACGCGGCTCTCTGTAAGGTATTAACGGGCCAAATAAAAGGCGAGCCATTTCTCGATTCGAGTCAGTCGCAAGACAGCCACCGAAGAGGCAACAACTAAAAGGAAAAGGAAGAACCGAAACCAAGAGAGAAAAAAGGAAAAATTGTGTTTTTATTTCATCGCCTCTAAGTATAGTCTCCTGTCAACGAAGAAACCCTAGTGGATCGGGACCCAAGCTACGCATTCAGGGGTGCGTGGTGGCGTACATTACCAGCGAACGGACATACTGCCGTGTACGCCAAGAACGTCTGGGAGATTGTCCCAGGTCGACCTCCGGGTACTAGACATACCCTGGTTCTGGTCGTCCGAAACACTAAGTCACTAGTAATAACATCAATTTACGTATTTGTGACGTCGCAATGGAAAACGTTTTTCACGTCGCGCCTACTGAAAATGTACCAGGCGAACATGAGCTAACAGCAGTCATTGTTATCGGGCGAGTGCGGGCGGCGGCAGCGCCGCGGGGAGGTCCTGACGTCGAGGCCATCTGTTCAACCGCGGCTAAACGCTGATAGCTTATCGGAGCTCATGCTGCAAGTCTACCATGCTTTCCTGGTAGAAATTTTGATATCTTCGTTTGAACAAATATTTGTACTAAGTAAATAATAAATAGAGTTTCTACTTATAAATAAAGAACTAATAGAGCTTAGTCATTATTAAGCCAATTTTTTTAGACAACATTATCAATAGAAAATATTCGTTTAGTAACGTCGATAAACCCATTAAACGTATCGCTCGCGGTCACACACGCACTCTGTTCCATTGAAACCGACAATAAGTAATTAACAGCCGCGGCCGCGTATTGTGTCTTTCCTAGAATAGAACAACATGGCTGGCTCCCTCTCAATTATTATTATTTATTTGGTATCTTATTACCATTTCTCGTCCTAAATATTATCGGGATAAAAGTGGTCTAAAAAGTGTTTTACAATTTTATTGCAAAATCTAGCGACTCACCCTCGCTCCGCCGGGGTTGTCCCTAGTTACGTTTTGTTTAGTACCTATAGATTTCTCAGATATTTTTCCGCAGTAAAAAGTATCCTACATGTTGACCCGGATACCCAGCTATCATCATGCCATATTTCATCAAAATCTGTCCAGTGGTTTTTTTTCACCGCTTCTATATCGATAATAATGATTATTTCAAAGATATTTTCCAAAAAATATTTAATGTACGAATTCAGTTAGAATTTTATTATATGTAGGTATAGATAATTGTGAATTGATGACAAACAAATCTTAGTTGTAGAAATTAATGAAGGTTTTCTGTCCTAGGATATAGAATATAGATAGAAATTATCTTTTAACAAATCGATTTTATAACAATTATTAATATACCTATATTATAACTTAATTCAATACAACTTTCAAAGGTTAGTCAAAAATCATTTTTGTTACAACATATTTTATCAATATTTGATAAGACACGAGCGCAGCACAAAGGGCACACATACATCTGAGATAGTCGGCAGCCGCGGGCAACGACCTTAGGCTTTATGGCACATGCTCGTCAGTGTATATTCGAGCAAACGACGAAAAACTAACATTCTATGCAAGCGAGCTATTTTCCGAGTCATCGTACAGCAACCGTGTCGTGGTGATCGACGGACGATGACACAGTGTCAGGTGTCGTGACCTATCGCATTACTTACTGCCTTCGAGCTTTATCCGCATTACTTGTTCGATAGGGTTTATCGAACATCCATTTTAGTACTCTTTAAATGAAATATATGGGATATTTTAATAATATTTTATATACTTATAATATACACACGTGTAAAAATAGGGTATCTGGCGCGACAGTATATGCAATTCAAGAAAAGTGTAAAGAACAGTTAGCGCTCGTTTAGCACCTTCCTGTCCCGCGTCAAAGAGAGGTTGCGCCAGTTGCCAGCTGTCCAAACAAACCGTTAGCCCGTAATTGACGAGTGCGCTTTGCTTACTAGACGGTGTTGATACTTGACTGTACCTGTACCTGATGCTACATTGTACTTGTTAGATACAATTCTAATACTGTGTAATTGTGATTAAACTGTACAGATTATACAGAAAAAAAGCCTTAATATTTATACTATGCCAAACAAAAGTTAAGTGTAAAAATACATTCACCAATGTCATAAATGGAATATGAAAAATATACGGGTAATTAATTAATCATATCTGTCTTATTAATAAAAAAGGCTTATTCATAGCTTACTACGAGGTTGCACTTGGACTAGCTAATTCCGGAGTATCCAAGTATTAGTTTCGTTTCAAGATTGTTATTAATAAACATGGAGTAACCTCGGACTAACTATACATTCCTTATGCCTGGATTAGCGCATCCGCTATGGCAACCCAGTTGATTTTAAAAGTAAAAAGATCGAACCATTGAATGAACATAAGCAAATTGATGACACAAATGACAGTGACAGGCAATGTTTTGAGTTTGACAATTTATCTGCTGTGTAGCGCGCAAACCAGACACCAGTTTCTTTGAATGTTGTTTTGATTTGATAACATTTTAATTTATAAAATAATAACATGAACCCAAAACGCATTCGCTCAATTAACTGGGATGAAGAGAAAAAGGTAAGTTATTTACATTCGTCATTCTCTATCAATGTGTGAATTTGAATGTCGTGGTATTTTTAATTATTGGTATTTTTTTGGTTGTATGTGACCACCTCTCGCATCACCAGCTAAATCACTTTTTAACATGTCAATTATATAAACGGCAGTAGGTCGGGAAAATCTATATTTAGATTTAAATTCGGCATCCTCAAGTTCTTCCAGTGGATTGGTACGATATTTGTACAATTTAACACACCTCGTCCATATAGGAATACTGTCAAGCTGGTTTGTATCGTCATTTATTTCTTCCATTAGCCTCAAATCATCAGTAAAATAGTCTCTATCCATTTTATTTTTATAATTTCTTATGAACCCTCGAACAAAACAAATCACACGCAGCAGTAACACTAAACCAACACCAACAAAATGTCAATTTGTCAAGTGAAGAAGTACCTCATACTTTTTGGTATGCCGTAGATACACTAGTCACCGCTCAATGAGTAAGTAAACTGCTTAATCGGTCCTTAAACTAGGTAACAGTGAGGTTTAATATTTACGCCGAGAATAGACTCGGATTAATTTACTCCATCCTTACTCCATGTTTATTAATACTGAAATTTGTTAGAACGGATTTAATACTTGGAGTAAAGTTAATCTTAAGTTAGTCTTCGTTTATTAATAAGACAGATATAGATTACCCTAATTGTAATGGGTCTATGATTGTAGTTCGTCTTTTTTGAAACTTAGATTTAAAAATTATTATCGAATGTAAAGAGAAATTCATACTTTATCTATACATATAATAAAATTGTAACTAAGCCGAATCAGTACATCAAATATTTTTTGGCAAATCTTATTAACATAGTCATTATTTTCGATTTTCGATACAGAGGCCGAATCAATAGTTTTTAGAATTTTTGTCTGTCTGTTACCGCATCACAGAAAAACCACTGGAGGGATTTTGATGAAATTTGGTATGGTGATAGCTGGTTATCCCGGTCAACATATCGGATACTTTTTACCGCGGCAAAATATCTAATTTCTGGGAAAAAATACAAAAACTGCAATGTAAGGGTATACTAATATATAAAACTTAAGAATTTGGTTTTTTGTCATCTGAACGCGGGCGAAGCCGCGGGCAATGCTAGTAAAAAATAAGTCCAAGACCTATTCCAAAGTAAATATATCGAATAAATTGGCTTTCTTTTTATAGAGAGAGCATTCACTAGCAGTTCGGCTGCAACATAAACACTGTGGTGTCTAAACAGATGGAGCAAAGCGTGCTCGGCGGCGCGTGAACAGCTCCCACAGCTCCTGCCCGCTACTAAACAAAATAAACGACTTGCTACACAATCGCCGCAGTGACGTGCACCAACAATTTTTTGTTAGTAACCTCATATGCATTGCATAAAAGATATAAATCAGAACCAGTTATAGTAAGAATACTGAGCACAATTGACCCCCTTTCTTTGTTTTTCCTTTTGGAAAGGAACACATACATATTTAACAAATGAAAACTGTCTATGTCTTCATTTTTGATAGTTTGATATGAAGCCTGTATTGTAATTTTTAGGCACTAAGTACGAGTAATATGAATATATGGGCAGATTTCATAAGCAATGCAGATGCAAAGAGCTCAGCGCGACCCTGACATCGTTTAAATCGAAATCTTTCTGATTGCTTTCATGGCATATTATTATTTTGCAGTGGAATAGCAGTGGCACAATGAAACGTGACTTTTGACAATATTATGAACAATTTATTATTTATCATTTAAAGCTTTTACGGTGATTATTTTATACGCTTTATAATACCTAGTGTACTTCTTACGAGGAACCAATTGTTCAAATACCTAATTGTTCAAAAGTGTATATCGAAAATCTGAAATTATATTTGATTAATGTGAAAAACCTTCAACTCTCATAACTTAAGCTTTACAAACTACATCAAAGCGTAAGTAAAGTAGGACACAACTGAAATTCCCGTAAGCCTGAAGCTATAAAAACTCATAACCAGTTTAATTCCTCCAACTAATCAAGCCTTTCGCGTAATTAAAAATGGCTTTAATGGTTTTCCGCCGCAGCGTCCTGGATACCTAGTGACCTATTTGAAGGAAAACGAGCTTTTGGGTTAACTGCCTCTTTTGTACTTTTGCCAGCTACGCTACGGCCTCAAACTAGTCGAAACTTAAACTTAGCAGTACTGCTCAAACAACTCATGTTTAGACCATTAACCTTGACATTCTCTCAGTAACGGACTCGTGTTACTAAATAATTAAGGATTTACTGATTACATTTTATATTAAAAACAATGTTTAAACGTGAGAATTTACATATCAACCAAAGCCACTCGCCAGGAGAAGTAGAATCATAACTTGTATTCTTCCACAAGTAATTCTGAACCGTTACCTGCCTCAATTATTGAATTGTTTGCACCGCGTACTGTTATGGTCAGTGGTTGCTAACTTTACTGAAACCATATTTGAGAACTCAGTGTCGGAATTACTAACTGCCTTTATGTTATCATCGGAACTAAAAGTAACTTAGATGATTTACAACTTTCATAGTTGTAGACAAAAAAATATTAAATAATATTATAAGTATTAAATATAAAGAATCAGCGTTAAAATAATGAAACAGTATATTTTAACCGCTTCAAACCCGGAAGACATTCGACCTTGTGCGAATAAATCGCCTTAAGGAAGTGCTTCTTATGCCTAAGTATTTAATATTTATTAGGCTTCACGCATTCATGAGTATTATGCAAACTACGCCAGTATGTAGAAATATGTAATTCGATTTGGGAACAGATTATCTTACCAGAAATCTGATTAGTCAGCTGCCTGGTGACTGGTTTTACTCAGATTAATTTGAATAAATTTAAAAATTGTCATAGCACAAATTTCACTATGTGTAGGTATTCTATGTAACATTCAACATTATCAGATTGGTTGTTCCATAAGACTGTTAACATTTAATAATAATCTATCTATATAATTATACATAAAAAAATACATTGCTGTTCGTTAAACATGATAAAACTAAAAAATGGCTAGACCAATTTGAATAAGTTTTTTTGTTTTGACTTAGAGGTGTGTCAGGGGTGGTTTAAGTATACAAAATAGGGGAAACCCATAAGAACAGCTGGAAAATCGAAAAATTCAGAATTGTTTATGTTGTAAAAGAATATGTACCTCGGTACTTCTCTGATAGCAGAGCGGCAGACCTGCCGTCGGGGCGTCGTAGTTGAATGCGTAAGCGATCCTGCGACGCCCCATTAAGACGGGGGAAGGTTTCGTTGGGTTTTAGTGGGTAAGTACTGGCTGTATTACGCCGGTGAGTCCCACACGTCGTGCGTAAATGCATTTCCCTACGTTAAAATATATATATATATATATATATATATATATATATATATAGTCTATCTATTCCATACTAACCATTAAGACGTACCTAGGGACGAACCCGAGCAAAGTGAGGGCGAGTGACTAGTTAATAATATAAGACAAAATGGAAAGTCGGATTTGAGGTCTACGTATTGAGTGGACTTCAGTTAGTGAAAATCAACTTCACCTAGTTCAAAGTTTGTAGCAATCAAACAACACATTGCGTTACCAGGCTTAAATGCCTTACATTTGTTAATTGTTGGTATGCAAATATTATAAAATTTGACTTTCATTAATTGCATAATGTTACAAAACGCAAACAAAATATGGAAATAAAGAGGAGGGGTGTTGTGTGATACTGCAGAAAGTATAAAGTTAACACAAAACACCATCTAGTTCCATGGTAAGCTACGAGGCCTGTGTTATTATGGATACGGTGGATACCAGATAGTTGATACACTACACATATATATAATAATTTTAAATACACACATATAAATATAAACACCCATGGGTGGAGTACAAACATTCGTCCTCATCACTCAAATTACTTGATACATTTGTGTGATGAGTCTCCAGCGGGATTCGAACCCGCGTCCGCTGGCACAGCAAGTAGGGTCACTACAAATTGAGCCAAACGTGTCCTCGTATCCTTTTAACTACCTGACATTTATACGTATCTCGACACACGAGAGCAGCCTCGAGAAAGTGCATTACCAATGACGGCGACAGAACTTGAGTCACGCGCTGACGCAAGCGAGCCTTCGTTACCTAAATACCCCGTCAATCTATTAAAGTTAATATACTTATAACGTTTTATGTATTCAATAAATACATTTGTTCTATTCTAGGTGTTCAAAGCTTAATAAAATAAAGCAAAGTAATAAAAATACAAGTGAAATGATGGATAGATAAAGATAGGAATTTTCAATTTAATATAAACCATTAAGCTTTAAGCTTTTGAAAAGATACAATTACAGTATTTATGTAAATACGAGTACAAACGAGTGAGCCGCTCATAGCATAGGGCTTCGGTCTAGATTCTGTTACAATATCATCATAAATTAAACAATTTAGTATATTATTTTCAATACTTTAATGAAGGTTATTTCCTTCTTCAGTGAAAGAGTACATAGTTAATTATAAAACAAGATATTTTTATTGTCTGCTCGAGCTTTCTCATACTTCTATAGTACAAATCATTTCAACCCCACTGGCCTTGACACTACTAATTTTTAATTTGCACTTAAAGCGGTTAACACCTTGGGAAAACAATGCTCAGAGGTTATGGCATCGTTATATAATAGTGCTCAATGTTCGTGATGCAGTCAGCGCGCGGTTCGCGGCGCGCAGTGCGCTGTGCGATCCACGCCAGTGATTCGGAAGCTCCCATTCACCGTACACACTTAAATAATATTAATAATTCTACTTCTTAATAAACATTCATTATTATGAAAATATTAAATAACACAATAATTAATTAGAGTAGCTGTTGCCTGTTGCCCAGTCTACCTAAATAACAATTTATTATGTACTAGCAGCTCACCCTCGCTCAGGTTCGTCGCTAGGTACGTTTTAAATAGATATAAATAGTTATTTGTCAGCGTTAGTTATATAAATTTACTTGATGGTTGGATGTCATGTAGAATGCAGAAGACAAGACTAGGAGATTGGTATTTTCGTATTTATAAGTAAATTGTCCGCTAACCATAGTACCGCCATTAGGATATACAGATAAAAAAAATCAATAGTGTAGCTTTATGGCCGACGAGGATATACATAATATGTAACATAACATAGCATACTATACGCAACAACAAAGAAAAATACAACAATGAATCAAGAACGACCTCTTTTTTTGAATGTGGTCGAACTTATGAAATGTAATTGGCTGCAGTCTCACGCACGCACTGGAAATATAGCCGCAGCAGTAACGGAAGGAGTGACTCAGTAGTGTAATGATTGCAAACTTATTTTCGCCGTAACAAAGCCGCGTCGACGCACAAATGCCGTTTGTTTTGTTTGAATTAAACAGCTTCTTATTGCTAATAAGGACGAGCAACGAGCGCTGGGGGCCATTGTTTCCGCTCGGAACAACGCAAAGTGCTCAGCTTTTTGAATTTTCGCTTTTGACAAAAAACATAAAGCATTCATTTGTTCTCACATGAAAGTATGAAACGTTGAATATTATAACGAAAACGCTCCCTCGCGTTACTGCGCCTAGAGCGCTGTTGTTCAGACTGCTAAGCTTATTGAAAAATTAAGATACGTCTGGTTTAACCGACAACTGGTGGAACTTTAATATTCACGATAAAACTATATATGTACGTATATTTTTATTAATATACAACTAATAAAGATATTATAATAGTAATTGAGCCAATCGATCGACAATAAGGACGTTGCGACCTGAGAGTTATATAAAAATTGTAATGCAGTAGTTTTACAAATAGACTGAACGGCAGTTTTCGTCTGCAGCCGCCGACCTGCCAGCGTAGCATTCAACGAGACAGGAATAATGCGCGCGTCTCCGCGGGAGCGGGCAAGCGCGGGCGAGTGCAGCCAACGTACGCCCGTTCAAGCAGATACACCAGCTTTTCACTCGACGCTACGATTTTGCCCTTTTTACTCTTATACCTTTTTCTTGTTTTACTCTTATAAATGGGGGAATCCGTAATGATGAAAATGTATATCTTTTTGCCAATTCAATTCTCATGTTAATGGCTTCAAAGCATGCCAGTTGAGTACAAATTACTTCGCCAATATAATGTACAATAGAGATTAGATTCATATTTTTTTAATATTTATTACTTTAATGAAAGCGTGCCGATAGTCATATTCTTCATAAAGTTATGGATGCGAAAGTTTTTGTTGGTGTATCCTTTCTTTATGCAACAACAGAGCAAAGGTTATGATGGAAAGTATTTTTTGCATAGAAATAACTTTCAAAAGAGACAGAGCCAAATAGTACTTAAATATCCATAAAACAATAATTTCCCTGGAATATTACTGTACATTAAAACGGTACTAAACATTCGTGTGGGGTGAGAGTCTAAGCGAAGTGTGGGCACTCCGCACGGGGCGCTCCTATAAAAGTGTATTATGTTGACAATTTGTAACACGTGTACAATTGTCTCGTGTCAACATGTCTAACGGTAACGGTAGGAGTATCTCCAAATTCATTAGGAGATGTTTAGTACCGACAAGAGTGCAAGGTCGACGGCCGCGCCCGCGCAACGCCGCGCGCGCCGCACTGCCGATGCACTGCACTGCGAGGACAGCGCGCGCACTTACACACAATATGCTGGTCATAAACTTAGCCTTAAGTCATACATAAGTACGTAATAGCAAGTGTTGTAAAATGATGGATGACTTTAAAATCATTACAAAACAATCTAATTGGTAAATATTTTTCTATTGAAACATAACCGATGCTAACTACATAGGTCTGCTCATTTAAGAAAAACCGAATGAGTAAATAAACAAATTCAATATTATATTTGTGAATATGTCTCTATAATCTCATAATAAATGTGATTATGTGTAATAAAAAAACATTTATTTCATACAAGCAATGTAGTAAAAGTATAAAAGCTAATTTTCGTATTAATGAGTCATTTCCTACTAAGAAATAAACAAAGTGCAATATAAGATGGACCTGAAGCTAGCGGCCGACTAGCAGCCGGCCACCTGACGATTTAAACAAAGGGCCGCAACGGTATCGCGGCGTCAAAAACACATGTTATTAAAAATAAATACGCAACAGATGCAATTAAATATTACTTTTTAAATATGTTAAATACAATAATAGGAATGTATAGTGTTTTATATAATTTAATACCAAATTTTTAAATTCAGTAATGTTCGTGTTCGTTCTTAGCGTAAAAGGTCATTTAAGCCATGAAAAACTAGAAAGCATGCTTGAATCTTGCTGATTTTTTTACTGAAGCTTTCTATAATATGTATTTAATTAAAAATTATACAAATTTTGCAGAATTAACCACTAAAAGTGTCATAAAAAAAATTATTGTTGCTATTGAGAGCGCATAATTGTAAAAACAACATTCAATTCCATAAAAACGATAGAAAGCAAAGTAGGAGCTAGTTGATTTTTTTATATATTATTGTACTTATGTACACTAATAGAAAACCGTTTGAATTAGACAGGATCAAGCCGTAGTTTATTTGTAAAAAAAATTTTAATATTGCTTCCTGGCGCGTACTCATACTAATATTCAAACGTATGAAAATACGAGAAAGCAAACTCAGATCATGTTGATATTTTTACTATATATTCTTATAATATCAAGCAACTCAAAAATATTTGAATCTCGTAGGATCAAGGCATAAAATAGTTGTAAATTTTTTTTTAATATTCTCATACTCGCCTATACTAGTTTCTATGAAAAATTTAAAGTCTATGAAAACGATAGAAAGCAAACTGGGAGCTCGTTGATTTTTTTATATATTATTGTACTTATATATACTAACAGAAAACCGTTTGAATTAGACAGGATCAAGCCGTAGTTTATTTGTAAAAAAAATTTTAATATTGCCTCCTGGCGCGTACTCATACTAATATTCAAACGTATCAAAATACAAGAAAGCAAACTCGGATCATGTTCATATTTTTACTATATATTCTTATAATATCAAGCAACTCAAAACTATTTGAATCTCGTAGAATCAAAGCATAGAATAATTGTGAAATTTTTTTATTATACTCATACTAGCCCATACTAGTTTCTATGAAAATTTTTAAGTCCATAAAAACTATAGAAAGCAAACTAGGAGCTCGTTGATTTTTTTATATATTATTGTACTTATATACACTAATAGAAAACCGTTTGAATTAGACAGGATCAAGCCGTAGTTTATTTGTAAAAAAATTTTTAATATTGCTTCCTGGCGCGTACTCATACTAATATTCAAACGTATGAAAATACGAGAAAGCAAACTCAGATCATGTTGATATTTTTACTATATATTCTTTTCATATCAAGCAACTCAAAAATATTTGAATCTCGTAGGATCAAGGCATAGAATAGTTGTAAAAATTTTTTTAATATTCTCATACTCGCCTATACTAGTTTCTATTAAAAATTTAAAGTCTATGAAAACGATAGAAAGCAAACTGGGAGCTCGTTGATTTTTTTATATATTATTGTACTTATATATACTAACAGAAAACCGTTTGAATTAGACAGGATCAAAGCCGTAGTTTATTTGTAAAAAAAATTTTAATATTGCCTCCTGGCGCGTACTCATACTAATATTCAAACGTATCAAAATACAAGAAAGCAAACTCGGATCATGTTCATATTTTTACTATATATTCTTATAATATCAAGCAACTCAAAACTATTTGAATCTCGTAGAATCAAAGCATAGAATAATTGTAAAAAATTTTTTATTATACTCATACTAGCCCATACTAGTTTCTATGAAAATTTTTAAGTCCATAAAAAACTATAGAAAGCAAACTAGGAGCTCGTTGATTTTTTTATATATTATTGTACTTATATACACTAATAGAAAACCGTTTGAATTAGACAGGATCAAGCCGTAGTTTATTTGTAAAAAAATTTTTAATATTGCTTCCTGGCGCGTACTCATACTAATATTCAAACGTATGAAAATACGAGAAAGCAAACTCAGATCATGTTGATATTTTTACTATATATTCTTTTCATATCAAGCAACTCAAAAATATTTGAATCTCGTAGGATCAAGGCATAGAATAGTTGTAAAAATTTTTTTAATATTCTCATACTCGCCTATACTAGTTTCTATTAAAAATTTAAAGTCTATGAAAACGATAGAAAGCAAACTGGGAGCTCGTTGATTTTTTTATATATTATCGTACTTATATATACTAAGCGAAAACCGTTTGAATTAGACAGGATCAAGCCTTAGTTTATTTGTAAAAAAATTTTTAATATTGCCTCCTGGCGCGTACTCATACTAACATTCAAACGTATGAAAATACAAGAAAGCAAACTCAGATCATGTTGATATTTTTACTATATATTCTTTTCATATCAAGCAACTCAAAAATATTTGAATCTCGTAGGATCAAGGCATAGAATAGTTGTAAAAAATTTTTTTATATTCTCATACTCGCCTATACTAGTTTCTATCAAAAATTTAAAGTCTATGAAAACGATAGAAAGCAAACTGGGAGCTTGTTGATTTTTTTATATATTATTGTACTTATATATACTAACAGAAAACCGTTTGAATTAGACAGGATCAAGCCGTAGTTTATTTGTAAAAAAAAATTTAATATTGCCTCCTGGCGCGTACTCATACTAATATTCAAACGTATCAAAATACAAGAAAGCAAACTCGGATCATGTTCATATTTTTACTATATATTCTTATAATATCAAGCAACTCAAAACTATTTGAATCTCGTAGAATCAAAGCATAGAATAATTGTAAAAATTTTTTTATTATACTCATACTAGCCCATACTAGTTTCTATGAAAATTTTTAAGTCCATAAAAACTATAGAAAGCAAACTAGGAGCTCGTTGATTTTTTTATATATTATTGTACTTATATACATTAATAGAAAACCGTTTGAATTAGACAGGATCAAGCCGTAGTTTATTTGTAAAAAAATTTTTAATATTGCTTCCTGGCGCGTACTCATACTAATATTCAAACGTATGAAAATACGAGAAAGCAAACTCAGATCATGTTGATATTTTTACTATATATTCTTTTCATATCAAGCAACTCAAAAATATTTGAATCTCGTAGGATCAAGGCATAGAATAGTTGTAAAAATTTTTTTAATATTCTCATACTCGCCTATACTAGTTTCTATCAAAAATTTAAAGTCTATGAAAACGATAGAAAGCAAACTGGGAGCTCGTTGATTTTTTTATATATTATCGTACTTATATATACTAAGCGAAAACCGTTTGAATTAGACAGGATCAAGCCTTAGTTTATTTGTAAAAAAATTTTTAATATTGCCTCCTGGCGCGTACTCATACTAACATTCAAACGTATGAAAAATACAAGAAAGCAAACTCAGATCATGTTGATATTTTTACTATATATTCTTTTCATATCAAGTAACTCAAAAATATTTGAATCTCGTAGGATCAAGGCATAGAATAGTTGTAAAAAATTTTTTAATATTCTCATACTCGCCTATACTAGTTTCTATCAAAAATTTAAAGTCTATGAAAACGATAGAAAGCAAACTGGGAGCTCGTTGTTTTTTTTATATATTATCGTACTTATATATACTAAGCGAAAACCGTTTGAATTAGACAGGATCAAGCCTTAGTTTATTTGTAAAAAATTTTTAATATTGCCTCCTGGCGCGTACTCATACTAACATTCAAACGTATGAAAATACAAGAAAGCAAACTCAGATCATGTTGATATTTTTACTATATATTCTTATAATATCAAGCAACTCAAAAATATTTGAATCTCGTAGGATCAAGGCATAAAATAGTTGTAAATTTTTTTTTAATATTCTCATACTCGCCATACTAGTTTCTATGAAAAATTTAAAGTCTATGAAAACGATAGAAAGCAAACTGGGAGCTCGTTGATTTTTTTATATATTATCGTACTTATATACACTAATAGAAAACCGTTTGAATTAGACAGGATCAAGTCTTAGTTTATTTGTAAAAAAATTTTTAATATTGCTTCCTGGCGCGTACTCATACTAATATTCAAACGTATGAAAATACGAGAAAGCAAACTCAGATCATGTTGATATTTTTACTATATATTCTTTTCATATCAAGCAACTCAAAAATATTTGAATCTCGTAGGATCAAGGCATAGAATAGTTGTAAAAATTTTTTTAATATTCTCATACTCGCCTATACTAGTTTCTATCAAAAATTTAAAGTCTATGAAAACGATAGAAAGCAAACTGGGAGCTCGTTGATTTTTTTATATATTATCGTACTTATATATACTAAGCGAAAACCGTTTGAATTAGACAGGATCAAGCCTTAGTTTATTTGTAAAAAAAATTTTTAATATTGCCTCCTGGCGCGTACTCATACTAACATTCAAACGTATGAAAATACAAGAAAGCAAACTCAGATCATGTTGATATTTTTACTATATATTCTTTTAATATCAAGCAACTCAAAAATATTTGAATCTCGTAGGATCAAGGCATAGAATAGTTGTAAAATTTTTTTTATATTCTCATACTCGCCTATACTAGTTTCTATCAAAAATTTAAAGTCTATGAAAACGATAGAAAGCAAACTGGGAGCTCGTTGATTTTTTTATATATTATTGTACTTATATATACTAACAGAAAACCGTTTGAATTAGACAGGATCAAGCCGTAGTTTATTTGTAAAAAAATTTTTAATATTGCCTGCTGGCGCGTACTCATACTAATATTCAAACGTATCAAAATACAAGAAAGCAAACTCGGATCATGTTCATATTTTTACTATATATTCTTATAATATCAAGCAACTCAAAACTATTTGAATCTCGTAGAATCAAAGCATAGAATAATTGTAAATTTTTTTTTAATATACTCATACTAGCCCATACTAGTTTCTATCAAAAATTTAAAGTCTATGAAAACGATAGAAAGCAAACTGGGAGCTCGTTGTTTTTTTTATATATTATTGTACTTATATATACTAACAAAAAACCGTTTGAATTAGACAGGATCAAGCCGTAGTTTATTTGTAAAAAAATTTTTAATATTGCCTCCTGGCGCGTTTTCATACTAACATTCAAACGTATCAAAATACGAGAAAGCAAACTCAGATCACGCTGATATTTTTATTAAATATTCTAATAGTAGACATTTTTATTAAATATTGTAATAAGTCGGTGTGCTTTGGCTAAGTAATTAAAGCCTACCTATTAAATACTTACGTAATCAAATATTTTCGAAATCGGTGCCAGCCCATACAAAGCAAAGCACACCGACTTCGAAAATATTTGATTAGGTATGTATAGTAAATGAAAACTACCAATCAGTTATTTTTTACTTTTTAGTGCTTTTGTTTGAAGTCGGTTTTTATTTTTTTGTTAAAAAGTTTTTATTGTTTAGTTTTGTGGACCAGGTATTTTATGGTACCCTATAATCCGTCGTCTATTGTTTAAAATTAACTTTTAATATTGCCGCAAAGTCGATTGTTAAACAGATAATATATTTTTACCACACCCTGTTACCACATCCCAGTTTGCTTGTATCAGTTTTTGGAGTTGTTCAATGATCGTAGTCGACTAACGGTGGCTTTATCCTGTCTAATTCGTATACTTTCTTAGATCTTTTCGGTTCTTTTCACGGATTTATTTCCATTTTTGGTTCCCGACGTTTCGAATGCTGTACAGCAATTACTGTTATGAGATAGACGGTGTTTGGTTAGTATATACATATATGTATGTATGAGAACAACTATTCTATGTCTTGACTATATAGTACTATATAGTAAAAATATGAACATGATCTGAGTTTGCTTTTTTGTATTTTGATACGTTTGAATATTAGTATGAGTACGCGCCAGGAGGCAATATTAAAATTTTTTTTACAAATAAACTACGGCTTGATCCTGTCTAATTCAAACGGTTTTCTGTTAGTATATATAAGTACAATAATATATAAAAAAATCAACGAGCTCGAAGTTTGCTTTCTATCGTTTTCATAGACTTTAAATTTTTGATAGAAACTAGTATAGGCGAGTATGAGAATATAAAAAAAATTTTACAACTATTCTATGCCTTGATCCTACGAGATTCAAATATTTTTGAGTTGCTTGATATTAAAAGAATATATAGTAAAAATATCAACATGATCTGAGTTTGCTTTCTTGTATTTTCATACGTTTGAATGTTAGTATGAGTACGCGCCAGGAGGCAATATTAAAAATTTTTTTACAAATAAACTAAGGCTTGATCCTGTCTAATTCAAACGGTTTTCGCTTAGTATATATAAGTACGATAATATATAAAAAAATCAACGAGCTCCCAGTTTGCTTTCTATCGTTTTCATAGACTTTAAATTTTTGATAGAAACTAGTATAGGCGAGTATGAGAATATTAAAAAAATTTTTACAACTATTCTATGCCTTGATCCTACGAGATTCAAATATTTTTGAGTTGCTTGATATGAAAAGAATATATAGTAAAAATATCAACATGATCTGAGTTTGCTTTCTCGTATTTTCATACGTTTGAATATTAGTATGAGTACGCGCCAGGAAGCAATATTAAAAATTTTTTTACAAATAAACTAAGACTTGATCCTGTCTAATTCAAACGGTTTTCTATTAGTGTATATAAGTACGATAATATATAAAAAAATCAACGAGCTCCCAGTTTGCTTTCTATCGTTTTCATAGACTTTAAATTTTTCATAGAAACTAGTATGGCGAGTATGAGAATATTAAAAAAAAATTTACAACTATTTTATGCCTTGATCCTACGAGATTCAAATATTTTTGAGTTGCTTGATATTATAAGAATATATAGTAAAAATATCAACATGATCTGAGTTTGCTTTCTTGTATTTTCATACGTTTGAATGTTAGTATGAGTACGCGCCAGGAGGCAATATTAAAAAATTTTTTACAAATAAACTAAGGCTTGATCCTGTCTAATTCAAACGGTTTTCGCTTAGTATATATAAGTACGATAATATATAAAAAAAACAACGAGCTCCCAGTTTGCTTTCTATCGTTTTCATAGACTTTAAATTTTTGATAGAAACTAGTATAGGCGAGTATGAGAATATTAAAAAATTTTTTACAACTATTCTATGCCTTGATCCTACGAGATTCAAATATTTTTGAGTTACTTGATATGAAAAGAATATATAGTAAAAATATCAACATGATCTGAGTTTGCTTTCTTGTATTTTCATACGTTTGAATGTTAGTATGAGTACGCGCCAGGAGGCAATATTAAAAATTTTTTTACAAATAAACTAAGGCTTGATCCTGTCTAATTCAAACGGTTTTCGCTTAGTATATATAAGTACGATAATATATAAAAAAATCAACGAGCTCCCAGTTTGCTTTCTATCGTTTTCATAGACTTTAAATTTTTGATAGAAACTAGTATAGGCGAGTATGAGAATATTAAAAAAATTTTTACAACTATTCTATGCCTTGATCCTACGAGATTCAAATATTTTTGAGTTGCTTGATATGAAAAGAATATATAGTAAAAATATCAACATGATCTGAGTTTGCTTTCTCGTATTTTCATACGTTTGAATATTAGTATGAGTACGCGCCAGGAAGCAATATTAAAAATTTTTTTTACAAATAAACTACGGCTTGATCCTGTCTAATTCAAACGGTTTTCTATTAATGTATATAAGTACAATAATATATAAAAAAATCAACGAGCTCCTAGTTTGCTTTCTATAGTTTTTATGGACTTAAAAATTTTCATAGAAACTAGTATGGGCTAGTATGAGTATAATAAAAAAATTTTTACAATTATTCTATGCTTTGATTCTACGAGATTCAAATAGTTTTGAGTTGCTTGATATTATAAGAATATATAGTAAAAATATGAACATGATCCGAGTTTGCTTTCTTGTATTTTGATACGTTTGAATATTAGTATGAGTACGCGCCAGGAGGCAATATTAAAATTTTTTTTACAAATAAACTACGGCTTGATCCTGTCTAATTCAAACGGTTTTCTGTTAGTATATATAAGTACAATAATATATAAAAAAATCAACGAGCTCCCAGTTTGCTTTCTATCGTTTTCATAGACTTTAAATTTTTGATAGAAACTAGTATAGGCGAGTATGAGAATATTAAAAAAAATTTTACAACTGTTCTATGCCTTGATCCTACGAGATTCAAATATTTTTGAGTTGGTTGATATTAAAAGAATATATAGTAAAAATATCAACATGATCTGAGTTTGCTTTCTTGTATTTTCATACGTTTGAATGTTAGTATGAGTACGCGCCAGGAGGCAATATTAAAAATTTTTTTACAAATAAACTAAGGCTTGATCCTGTCTAATTCAAACGGTTTTCGCTTAGTATATATAAGTACGATAATATATAAAAAAATCAACGAGCTCCCAGTTTGCTTTCTATCGTTTTCATAGACTTTAAATTTTTAATAGAAACTAGTATAGGCGAGTATGAGAATATTAAAAAAATTTTTACAACTATTCTATGCCTTGATCCTACGAGATTCAAATATTTTTGAGTTGCTTGATATGAAAAGAATATATAGTAAAAATATCAACATGATCTGAGTTTGCTTTCTTGTATTTTCATACGTTTGAATGTTAGTATGAGTACGCGCCAGGAGGCAATATTAAAAAATTTTTTACAAATAAACTAAGGCTTGATCCTGTCTAATTCAAACGGTTTTCTATTAGTGTATATAAGTACAATAATATATAAAAAAATCAACGAGCTCCTAGTTTGCTTTCTATAGTTTTTATGGACTTAAAAATTTTCATAGAAACTAGTATGGGCTAGTATGAGTATAATAAAAAATTTTTTAAAATTATTCTATGCTTTGATTCTACGAGATTCAAATAGTTTTGAGTTGCTTGATATTATAATAATATATAGAAAAAAATATGAACATGATCCGAGTTTGCTTTCTTGTATTTTGATACGTTTGAATATTAGTATGAGTACGCGCCAGGAGGCAATATTAAAATTTTTTTTACAAATAAACTACGGCTTGATCCTGTCTAATTCAAACGGTTTTCTGTTAGTATATATAAGTACAATAATATATAAAAAAATCAACGAGCTCCCAGTTTGCTTTCTATCGTTTTCATAGACTTTAAATTTTTCATAGAAACTAGTATAGGCGAGTATGAGAATATTAAAATTTTTTTTACAACTATTCTATGCCTTGATCCTACGAGATTCAAATATTTTTGAGTTACTTGATATGAAAAGAATATATAGTAAAAATATCAACATGATCTGAGTTTGCTTTCTTGTATTTTCATACGTTTGAATGTTAGTATGAGTACGCGCCAGGAGGCAATATTAAAAGTTTTTTTACAAATAAACTAAGGCTTGATCCTGTCTAATTCAAACGGTTTTCGCTTAGTATATATAAGTACGATAATATATAAAAAAAATCAACGAGCTCCCAGTTTGCTTTCTATCGTTTTCATAGACTTTAAATTTTTAATAGAAACTAGTATAGGCGAGTATGAGAATATTAAAAAAATTTTTACAACTATTCTATGCCTTGATCCTACGAGATTCAAATATTTTTGAGTTGCTTGATATGAAAAGAATATATAGTAAAAATATCAACATGATCTGAGTTGGCTTTCTTGTATTTTCATACGTTTGAATGTTAGTATGAGTACGCGCCAGGAGGCAATATTAAAAATTTTTTTACAAATAAACTAAGGCTTGATCCTGTCTAATTCAAACGGTTTTCGCTTAGTATATATAAGTACAATAATATATAAAAAAATCAACGAGCTCCCAGTTTGCTTTCTATCGTTTTCATAGACTTTAAATTTTTAATAGAAACTAGTATAGGCGAGTATGAGAATATTAAAAAAATTTTTACAACTATTCTATGCCTTGATCCTACGAGATTCAAATATTTTTGAGTTGCTTGATATGAAAAGAATATATAGTAAAAATATCAACATGATCTGAGTTTGCTTTCTCGTATTTTCATACGTTTGAATATTAGTATGAGTACGCGCCAGGAAGCAATATTAAAAAATTTTTTACAAATAAACTACGGCTTGATCCTGTCTAATTCAAACGGTTTTCTATTAGTGTATATAAGTACAATAATATATAAAAAAATCAACGAGCTCCTAGTTTGCTTTCTATAGTTTTTATGGACTTAAAAATTTTCATAGAAACTAGTATGGGCTAGTATGAGTATAATAAAAAATTTTTTAAAATTATTCTATGCTTTGATTCTACGAGATTCAAATAGTTTTGAGTTGCTTGATATTATAATAATATATAGAAAAAAATATGAACATGATCCGAGTTTGCTTTCTTGTATTTTGATACGTTTGAATATTAGTATGAGTACGCGCCAGGAGGCAATATTAAAATTTTTTTTACAAATAAACTACGGCTTGATCCTGTCTAATTCAAACGGTTTTCTGTTAGTATATATAAGTACGATAATATATAAAAAAATCAATGAGCTCCCAGTTTGCTTTCTATCGTTTTCATAGACTTTAAATTTTTGATAGAAACTAGTATAGGCGAGTATGAGAATATTAAAAAAATTTTTACAACTATTCTATGCCTTGATCCTACGAGATTCAAATATTTTTGAGTTGCTTGATATGAAAAGAATATATAGTAAAAATATCAACATGATCTGAGTTTGCTTTCTCGTATTTTCATACGTTTGAATATTAGTATGAGTACGCGCCAGGAAGCAATATTAAAAATTTTTTTACAAATAAACTACGGCTTGATCCTGTCTAATTCAAACGGTTTTCTATTAGTGTATATAAGTACAATAATATATAAAAAAATCAACGAGCTCCTAGTTTGCTTTCTATAGTTTTTATGGACTTAAAAATTTTCATAGAAACTAGTATGGGCTAGTATGAGTATAATAAAAAAAATTTTACAATTATTCTATGCTTTGATTCTACGAGATTCAAATAGTTTTGAGTTGCTTGATATTATAATAATATATAGAAAAAAATATGAACATGATCCGAGTTTGCTTTCTTGTATTTTGATACGTTTGAATATTAGTATGAGTACGCGCCAGGAGGCAATATTAAAATTTTTTTTACAAATAAACTACGGCTTGATCCTGTCTAATTCAAACGGTTTTCTGTTAGTATATATAAGTACGATAATATATAAAAAAATCAACGAGCTCCCAGTTTGCTTTCTATCGTTTTCATAGACTTTAAATTTTTGATAGAAACTAGTATAGGCGAGTATGAGAATATTAAAAAAATTTTTACAACTATTCTATGCCTTGATCCTACGAGATTCAAATATTTTTGAGTTGCTTGATATTAAAAGAATATATAGTAAAAATATCAACATGATCTGAGTTTGCTTTCTTGTATTTTCATACGTTTGAATGTTAGTATGAGTACGCGCCAGGAGGCAATATTAAAATTTTTTTTACAAATAAACTACGGCTTGATCCTGTCTAATTCAAACGGTTTTCTGTTAGTATATATAAGTACAATAATATATAAAAAAATCAACGAGCTCCCAGTTTGCTTTCTATCGTTTTCATAGACTTTAAATTTTTCATAGAAACTAGTATAGGCGAGTATGAGAATATTAAAAAAAAATTTACAACTATTTTATGCCTTGATCCTACGAGATTCAAATATTTTTGAGTTGCTTGATATTATAAGAATATATAGTAAAAATATCAACATGATCTGAGTTTGCTTTCTCGTATTTTCATACGTTTGAATATTAGTATGAGTACGCGCCAGGAAGCAATATTAAAAATTTTTTTACAAATAAACTACGGCTTGATCCTGTCTAATTCAAACGGTTTTCTATTAGTGTATATAAGTACAATAATATATAAAAAAATCAACGAGCTCCTAGTTTGCTTTCTATAGTTTTTATGGACTTAAAAATTTTCATAGAAACTAGTATGGGCTAGTATGAGTATAATAAAAAAATTTTTACAATTATTCTATGCTTTGATTCTACGAGATTCAAATAGTTTTGAGTTGCTTGATATTATAAGAATATATAGTAAAAATATGAACATGATCCGAGTTTGCTTTCTTGTATTTTGATACGTTTGAATATTAGTATGAGTACGCGCCAGGAGGCAATATTAAAATTTTTTTTACAAATAAACTACGGCTTGATCCTGTCTAATTCAAACGGTTTTCTGTTAGTATATATAAGTACAATAATATATAAAAAAATCAACGAGCTCCCAGTTTGCTTTCTATCGTTTTCATAGACTTTAAATTTTTGATAGAAACTAGTATAGGCGAGTATGAGAATATTAAAAAAATTTTTACAACTATTCTATGCCTTGATCCTACGAGATTCAAATATTTTTGAGTTGCTTGATATTAAAAGAATATATAGTAAAAATATCAACATGATCTGAGTTTGCTTTCTTGTATTTTCATACGTTTGAATGTTAGTATGAGTACGCGCCAGGAGGCAATATTAAAAAATTTTTTACAAATAAACTAAGGCTTGATCCTGTCTAATTCAAACGGTTTTCGCTTAGTATATATAAGTACGATAATATATAAAAAAATCAACGAGCTCCCAGTTTGCTTTCTATCGTTTTCATAGACTTTAAATTTTTAATAGAAACTAGTATAGGCGAGTATGAGAATATTAAAAAAATTTTTACAACTATTCTATGCCTTGATCCTACGAGATTCAAATATTTTTGAGTTGCTTGATATGAAAAGAATATATAGTAAAAATATCAACATGATCTGAGTTGGCTTTCTTGTATTTTCATACGTTTGAATGTTAGTATGAGTACGCGCCAGGAGGCAATATTAAAAATTTTTTTACAAATAAACTAAGGCTTGATCCTGTCTAATTCAAACGGTTTTCGCTTAGTATATATAAGTACAATAATATATAAAAAAATCAACGAGCTCCCAGTTTGCTTTCTATCGTTTTCATAGACTTTAAATTTTTAATAGAAACTAGTATAGGCGAGTATGAGAATATTAAAAAAATTTTTACAACTATTCTATGCCTTGATCCTACGAGATTCAAATATTTTTGAGTTGCTTGATATGAAAAGAATATATAGTAAAAATATCAACATGATCTGAGTTTGCTTTCTCGTATTTTCATACGTTTGAATATTAGTATGAGTACGCGCCAGGAAGCAATATTAAAAAATTTTTTACAAATAAACTACGGCTTGATCCTGTCTAATTCAAACGGTTTTCTATTAGTGTATATAAGTACAATAATATATAAAAAAATCAACGAGCTCCTAGTTTGCTTTCTATAGTTTTTATGGACTTAAAAATTTTCATAGAAACTAGTATGGGCTAGTATGAGTATAATAAAAAAAATTTTAAAATTATTCTATGCTTTGATTCTACGAGATTCAAATAGTTTTGAGTTGCTTGATATTATAATAATATATAGAAAAAAATATGAACATGATCCGAGTTTGCTTTCTTGTATTTTGATACGTTTGAATATTAGTATGAGTACGCGCCAGGAGGCAATATTAAAATTTTTTTTACAAATAAACTACGGCTTGATCCTGTCTAATTCAAACGGTTTTCTGTTAGTATATAAGTACGATAATATATAAAAAAATCAACGAGCTCCCAGTTTGCTTTCTATCGTTTTCATAGACTTTAAATTTTTGATAGAAACTAGTATAGGCGAGTATGAGAATATTAAAAAAATTTTTACAACTATTCTATGCCTTGATCCTACGAGATTCAAATATTTTTGAGTTGCTTGATATTAAAAGAATATATAGTAAAAATATCAACATGATCTGAGTTTGCTTTCTTGTATTTTCATACGTTTGAATGTTAGTATGAGTACGCGCCAGGAGGCAATATTAAAATTTTTTTTACAAATAAACTACGGCTTGATCCTGTCTAATTCAAACGGTTTTCTGTTAGTATATATAAGTACAATAATATATAAAAAAATCAACGAGCTCCCAGTTTGCTTTCTATCGTTTTCATAGACTTTAAATTTTTCATAGAAACTAGTATAGGCGAGTATGAGAATATTAAAAAAAAAAATTTACAACTATTTTATGCCTTGATCCTACGAGATTCAAATATTTTTGAGTTGCTTGATATTATAAGAATATATAGTAAAAATATCAACATGATCTGAGTTTGCTTTCTCGTATTTTCATACGTTTGAATATTAGTATGAGTACGCGCCAGGAAGCAATATTAAAAATTTTTTTACAAATAAACTACGGCTTGATCCTGTCTAATTCAAACGGTTTTCTATTAGTGTATATAAGTACAATAATATATAAAAAATCAACGAGCTCCTAGTTTGCTTTCTATAGTTTTTATGGACTTAAAAATTTTCATAGAAACTAGTATGGGCTAGTATGAGTATAATAAAAAAAATTTTTACAATTATTCTATGCTTTGATTCTACGAGATTCAAATAGTTTTGAGTTGCTTGATATTATAAGAATATATAGTAAAAATATGAACATGATCCGAGTTTGCTTTCTTGTATTTTGATACGTTTGAATATTAGTATGAGTACGCGCCAGGAGGCAATATTAAAATTTTTTTTACAAATAAACTACGGCTTGATCCTGTCTAATTCAAACGGTTTTCTGTTAGTATATATAAGTACAATAATATATAAAAAAATCAACGAGCTCCCAGTTTGCTTTCTATCGTTTTCATAGACTTTAAATTTTTCATAGAAACTAGTATAGGCGAGTATGAGAATATTAAAAAAAAATTTACAACTATTTTATGCCTTGATCCTACGAGATTCAAATATTTTTGAGTTGCTTGATATTATAAGAATATATAGTAAAAATATCAACATGATCTGAGTTTGCTTTCTCGTATTTTCATACGTTTGAATATTAGTATGAGTACGCGCCAGGAAGCAATATTAAAATTTTTTTTACAAATAAACTACGGCTTGATCCTGTCTAATTCAAACGGTTTTCTATTAGTGTACATAAGTACAATAATATATAAAAAAATCAACTAGCTCCTACTTTGCTTTCTATCGTTTTTATGGAATTGAATGTTGTTTTTACAATTATGCGCTCTCAATAGCAACAATAATTTTTTTTATGACACTTTTAGTGGTTAATTCTGCAAAATTTGTATAATTTTGAATAAATACATATTATAGAAAGCTTCAGTAAAAAAATCAGCAAGATTCAAGCATGCTTTCTAGTTTTTCATGGCTTAAATGACCTTTTACGCTAAGAACGAACACGAACATTACTGAATTTAAAAATTTGGTATTAAATTATATAAAACACTATACATTCCTATTATTGTATTTAACATATTTAAAAAGTAATATTTAATTGCATCTGTAGCGTATTTATTTTTAATAACATGTGTTTTTGACGCCGCGATACCGTTGCGGCCCTTTGTTTAATTCGTCAGGTGGCCGGCTGCTAGTCGGCCGCTAGCTTCAGGTCCATCAATATAAGTATATAAGTGGTTTGTTATCATAATGTGAAGATCACTTAATGGTATAAATGGAGTGATGTGTGCTTGTTTCCGTAAATTCACCTACTTTGATTAAAGGCAATCATCACATACTTATGTAGTTTAATATAATTCTATATAGTATATACATGTATAAAAATCTAAAAGAAAGGCATGACTTAAACAAGAGCTAAGAAGTTAGAATGGTCTTACTAGTACATATGTATATATGTACATATGCATAATTAGGGTCTAACCCTCTCTTTGTTTGTCTTAGGTGCGCTTTAACAACCCGAGGTAAATTTCTAAGAAATTAATTAAATTTCTAAGAAATCTATTGTTTACTGTAATGCTGGCGACTAGCGTGTCCGCGGTCGTGGAGGGACTAATGGTTAGTATAACCATTATATTATATGATATATACATTATATTATATTATATGACATATTATAGCCTATATAGCCTTCCTCAATCAACGGGCTATCTAATGCAAAAATAATTTTTCAAACTCTCCATGCCTCCAACCACACAAAAATTCAAACCAATATGTTATTCCGTTTCCACGTAAAAGAAGGACAAACAAAAACACACTTTCACATTTATAATATTAGTATGGATATTATGAAGCAATCAATTGATAGATAGCCTATCAGCTGATTCATAATATATAAAGTAATGGAAATTACCGATATTATTTCTTGCAAGGAATTTCTATTTAATAATACTAGCAGAACCCACAGCTTTGTTTCTTTCAAAGTGCAAAAAAACAACTCTTCTTTCCCTACCCTTTACAATACTGTATAGAAATCTGCCCAATTTGTTGACATTTATGATTACTGCTCGCTCCCTTGGGTAGTAGCATGATGATATAATATAGCCTTCCTCAATAAATGGGCTATTTAATTTAAAAAGAATTTTTCAAATCGGATTATTACTGAGACAAACTCTGCCTCTTTACAATATTAGGTATAGAATATTTTAATATGTATACATGTATATTTAGTGACAGGTTTTCCATATGTACAAATATTGTTCCCTGAAGTAAGTATACAATATGTCTATTAAAATTTAATTTAACTAGTCATTTCTTTAAAGCAGTTAGATTCATAATATTGTAAATGCCACAAGACCAATTTATTCTCTAAGAGGAAAACTTTTAATATTTCCAATAAATTATAGGAAGCAGTATAAGTTTAGAAAAAATATTTTGTAGGTTTGCAAGTCTTGATAAACAATGGATTTCTTATCAGTCATCATTAAGTAATTGAAATGCAAAAGAGTAGAAAAAAATTGTATTTGACAATATAACAAAGTCTGACATTGAAAATAAACTTCTATTTACTAAAATCAAGAGACAATTACTCTTTGTATTCACAGTTAAGGAAATTAAGATTCAAACTCATGTCATTTAAATAATGTACACAAGAACTATGAGATATTTTTTCCCCAAGAGACTACAACAAACTGTTAAACATAAATGATTAATCAATAATAACTCATACACTCAGTGTACAAAAATAACGACGCAGAAATACCATCTTAGTAATGTAAGGTGAATATAGTTAAAGCAATGGCTATTGATCAAACTGCAGACCATTGTTATAACTTTGTATGAAAAACCATTGTGTGGTAATTTTTTTAATGCCGGACACCTCTTTCTAAATCTGAACATTACACAGACCCACACACATCACATCAACGACTTCTTAAAATTGTATCATATATATTCAAATAGTGTAATAATTTGTAGTGATTATTAAAGGCCCTAATATTAAAACCAATGAACCTTTACAGTGTTTCACATATTCTGCAAACTATTGCTTGTTTACTAGTTCACCTTGCAACTCACTTTCTAGTCATAATTTTGCTTTGGCCTATTATTCAAATGGTAACTTTAAAAGAATTTTGAGTAGAGTATATGTGCATATTGATCCATGGACTTTATCGAATATTTTTATAAATCTCAAAAAAAAAAAGTTATTGAATTTTCTTATAAATACTAAACTTACCCTCCGGATACGCCTGTTTGTTCGCAATGAAGTCGATGATTACAGGAGTGGCATTGTACAGGTGGCCCATGGCCCGCATGTCGAACTCGAACTTGGACACATATGTCGCGTTAATCACGGGCTGGGAGTAGTTCACCTCGGGCATGAACAGCACGCTCGTGTTCCGCAAATTGTCCGTGAGGTCGGGCAGCCAGTCCTGGCCGGCCGCGAGGCCTCCGCCCAGTGCGCACAACACTAGCACCTTCCACATCATATCGTCGCTTCGATCACAGCAGCAACCACATTACGATTCTGCCTTCCACACTACACGCTTTTGTGCGAACACAAGATTTTACCTATTGGTAGGGTATGCTATCTGTTTGCAAAACAAACACACAAAGATACCCACTCACAGAACATAAATAAACACGATTGACATCAAAAACATACGGGAAAAGAACGGACGTGTTCTTATTTACGTTGCAAAGATTATTATACACTGCACTTTATAAATTTTTATTTACATTTTCTGTTATAAATTACATGTTTTACAAAAAAAATGTCTGTAGTTTAGCGAAATTCTGCCGCCGAGCGAGCGACTCGGTCGATGTGCAGCGGTGAATGATTGGCGAATGGCGATTGCAATTTGATTTTGCGGTGAATAATTTGAGAGCGGAAGAAAGAGATCGCAAGAGGGTACGATAACTTAACATCGTTCTCAGTCTATCACAGAAACTTCTCACTAGCGCTACCTCCACCAATTCATTCGGTCTTTCCGGTATTACCAGTCTTAAAGTAAAAGTTTACTTGAAAAATAAGACAATAGGTGGTGAGACGATTCCCTATTGTTTTTTTTAGGTCTTAAAGTACAAGTTAAAAAAAACTTTAGTGCCATTTTACAATTTTTGAATTCATTTTGTTAATTGTGGGTAGGCTGTCTTAACAACTATATAATACCTTAGAGACATCTAACACCTCAGTCTCTCCCGTGACCATGATTGCTGTAAAGCATTCGAAACGTCGGGAACCAAAAATCAAAATAAATTCGCAAAAAAATCCGAAAAGATAGTTTTATTTAAAATGTCAAGTATTCGCGTAAATCTAAGAAAGTATTACTCAGTTATAGTTTGTTATTGTTTCCGAAAATTTCTATGCAAGACTTATCATAGCCATTGTAATATTTCTATTCACCTGTTTGACAAAAACTACTTAACAATTTTTAAAAAAGGTGCACCGACATTTTTTAAAATTATTTACTAGCAATTATTCTATAGGGGTGGAATTATTTTGTGATTTTATACGAGTTAAATAAGAGTTATGAAATTTGATTCACAATTATTGGTGAAACTATTGCGCGTTTATGTTACACACAAAGAAATCATAAATCGACTTCAGCACAAAGCTTCAGCTTGAAATCAGTCAAAAATTAATATAGATTTCTTATTCTATAAAGTTAAAATAGAAATATGCTTCTTTTTTGACGTATGGTAAATGTCAAGCCAATCTAGCTAGCACATTACGTTAAGAAAAATAGGAAACATTTAATTATATATGGAAACTGAGAATTGATGAGTAACAAGCTAATTTTATAAGATTTATTTATACGATGAAATAATATGTAAGTGTACGAGTTAGTTTTAGATATTATTATATATTAACTAGACAATGCTGATTGTGATCACCAATTATTATTTATTATATTTTTATATTCATATAATTTCAATCAAAATAAGACCTCAATAAAATAATGTCAATAACTGAATAAATGAATTTTAAATTTTGTTTTCCCTGAATTTAATGTATAGCTCTTTTACTGGCAGCACTGAACTATCATTCTCATCTACTTTACTGCCATCTAGTTTAACTAAATGGCATTACTTAGTCTAGTCTTATTTCAAAGATCTCGCTACTGGTGCATAGTTTAATATTGTAAGGGACCATTTTTAACCGACTTCCAAAAAGGAGGAGGTTCTCAATTCGTACCTTTTTTTATGGATATTCAGTGATTACTCCAAGACGCCTGAACCGATTTGGATTTTTTTTTTGTTTCAAACGGTATACTTCCCAGGTGGTCTCATATAAATTTTATCGAAATCGGTCGAGGTTTTTTAAAAAAATCAATCAAAAATCAATGTTATTAAAAAACTTGACAAGCACAGGTGTTTGGGTTCGTCTCCCGGTCGGATACAGAATTTTTACTTTTGTTTCTTTTGTATATACTCAAATTTTTAGTTTGTTTATTTTAATGTTTTTTTGGCCAAAATCTCCGAGCGAAGCTCGGTCGCCCAGGTACTAAGTATTGGGTGTTGGAAAATAACGATACTGTTAAATGTAACAATTTTTTATTATCGTAAAATTATTTGAGAATTAAATCAACTACATAACAAAAATTTGTCGCTACAATACGGATTTTACATAATATTTATTCAATATTACAAACAAACAAAATATATAAATATTAATAAATTTATAACCTTAAATTAATCGAGAAAGGTACATCCATGGTTCATAATACTATTAGGTACCCCATCGTTTACTATATCTTACAGAGTTTTATATACATATAAGTACAATTAAATGATTATTTATTTGCCTTATGGTTATACAGCATTCAATATATTATAGTATTTACACGACTTAAACTAATGGAATCAATAATGACTTAAGATACAGCGGTAGAAACTAGTCTCTAAAAATCTGCATGTTTTGCCTGTTTTACCAATATTCTTCACTTCAACGACTACTTAGATCATAGATGGCTGTTTATACTTTATGAGACACGGTTACACCGCCACCGGTAGCGGTGACGGTGACTGTCACGGAAATTTGTTTTGTATCTAATGTTAATTTGTAACAGAATGTATCTGTTATATTGTACACATTTTAAAGTCTACATTTTTACTAATTAAAATAGGTTAGTATTATTCTACACGTAAGCACCATCTATCGTCTGAAAAAAATCCTTAATTAAGGCCGTCCGACTTCTTCATATGAGAAGGGTGTGGGTGTGAAAATGGAGCAATAAACAGTATTTTGTGTCAGACGAAAGTAACGTAGTTCGTTTCTATATTTTTAACTTCATTTATAGTCCACAAGTTGCTCCTGTTCATCTGTATATTTCTACTTTCGCTTATAAGTCTTATTATTTTTGAAATAAGTTTCGTTATAATTTATCCAGTCATTATCGTATCGTGTGATTAAACTCAAAATAAATAATATATTAAAAAAAAAGCTTCATAAGACTTAATATCTAAAAAAAAACTTGAAAAATATGGGTCATATAATTTGACCTGCTTATTACTTTGATAACGTAAATAAAGTGCATAGATTATCGTAACAACTACGACCCGTATTCCTGTGAGTCCCGACCCTGTTGTGGCGTCACACGTCGTCGCGCGCGGCGGTGAGCAGCGCGGCCGCGGCGCCCTCCCCCTTCGAGCGCCGCGGGGCGACTGCGGCCGCCGCCGCCAGCGCGTCGGCCGCGCGGCGCGCCGCCAGCGCGTGCGGCACCAGGCCGGCCACCGCGCGCAGCCGCGTCGCCGCCGCCTCGCCCGCGCGGTAGAACACCACCTGCCGCTCCGAGCTCTCCACCTCTTTGATCACACGCGCCAGCACCTGTAATAATATTAACATACAAAAAGTAACATTGAATTTAGAATTCCAGATATAGTTAAATACCTGTCCTGTAGGGTAAATAATGAATAGGTTTCTGTAGGAGTACCTGCATGGCGGTGTAGTCGATGTACGCGAGCGCGGCGCAGTCCACGAGCACGGCGGGCGCGGCGGGCGCGGCGGCGGCGGCGCGCTGCACGGCGGCCGCGACGCGCTCCGCGTTGACGTACGCCAGCACGCGGCCAACGCGCACCACGGCCGCGCCCGCCGCGCCCGGCGCCGCGTGCAGCGTGGGCGCGCGCAGCAGCGCCGCCAGCAGCGCGGCCAGCGACGCCAGCACGCCGCCCAACACGGCCGCCTCCACGCCCACAGCCACGCCCGCCGCCCACGTGGCGCCCGCCAGCAGCGCCTCGCGCCGCGACTCGCGCCACAGCCGCGCGATCGTGCCGAAGTCGATCTGCGGGGTGAAAACAATACTAATGTTCCAGGCCAGTCGTGACTTGTAGGTATATTGGATATATGTAGGTGGTATGCTTAAATGCATTTCCCGACAAAAAAAAAGGCTAGTCGTAACTTTTTTGAGTGAGAGATTTGTTTCATATCAAGTGATCCCATTTAATAGTGGACATGCTGAGGTCAATCAGCAAGCAATTTCGCAGAACGTCGCCATATTAGGAAAAAGTAGAAATCAAAACAGTCTTTGAGATAAACAGATAATAGGTATATTTATATCTATGAAAAGAAACAAGCCCCACCATAAATATGACAGCACAGACGAGCACGGAGGACAGACACGCCTTCGGGATGAAGTAGAAGTACTGCGTGAGGTAGTTCAGCGCCAACAGTGTGATGATGCCTGAAATTGTTCAATAAAGCTTACATTTTAATTTGAATGATTTATAAAAGAAAAAAACTGAAGTCAGTAATCTATCTAATATATAAAATTTTCGTCTCAAAGCGTTTGTAACAAAACTCCGCCGAAACGGCTTGACCGATTCTTATGAAATTATGTGTGTATATTTAGTAGGTCTGAGAATAGGACGTAAATTATCTTCATATCCTTAAGTGATAAGGATGTGAATCCATATAATATTATCAAATTTTATGGTAAAAATATAAATCGAAATTATGATTTTCGTGCTGGGATTGCAATCTCTAGATAAATATGATTATCAAACTAAAGCGATGTGTAGGTCTGTGGGACGTGTGGGGCGTGTGGGACGTGTGGGGTGTGTGGGACGTGTGGGACGTGTGGGGTGTGTGGGGTGTGTGGGACGTGTGGGGTGTGTGGGGCGTGTGGGGTGTGTGGGACGTGTGGGACGTGTGGGGTGTGTGGGGCGTGTGGGGCGTGGGCGCGCACCGGAGTAGAGGCCGGCGGCGGGCGTGCGCACGCCGGACGCGTGCGAGACGGCGGAGCGCGTGAAGGCGCCGCAGGTGGGCATGGCGCGCACAAGCGCCGCCGCCGCGTTGCACACGCCCAGCGTCACCATCTCCTGCGTGGCGTCCACGCGCCCGCCGTGGCCTGCGCACAGCGACACACACTCGTATACATTACACTCCATACGGACAATTCTGTTTAAATATTTTTAAATTAGTCGGCGAGAATAATGAGCACGAACTATGTATTTTTGACAAAACGAGGAGATTAGATTGTGTTTAGTTGATGCTTGTTAAAGTACTTTCTTTAGTTTAAATGTAACGTTTAATGTGAGGGTTCTTGCTCTTTGATAATAGATGGCGATGGTAGTCAATTAAATCGCGCTACCGTTTGGTTATTATAAATATCATTATATGGAAGATTATTTTAATTAATTATATCTGTTAGACTTTTTTGAACGTTTTTGAACTTTTTTAATTTATATATCATTAGATTAGACTACTATAGCTATAGTTTTTAGCATAGACAAAAATGTATTAAGTACGTCGTGTGCTCGCTATTTGTGCCAATCGCTATAAAGATAATAAATTATTCACAAAGTCATAAGAACACAAAATAATATATGGAATGTTCAAAAATAATAGAGGAAAATTGAAGGGGGACTAGTGTCTCACTGAAGGCCTTGGCGATGGCGATGTTGGCGAGCACCATGACGAGCGGCAGCAGCGCCAGGCCCGGCCCGAGGCGCGCCACCATGTCCGTGAAGCCCAGCGTCTGGTTGTTCATCACCACGCTGAAGGGCGGCAGCCCGAACTTGGGCAGGCCCGGCTCCACCTTGCCTGCACACCATGGGGAATGAGTTTGTTTATTAAAATAACCATGGACTTACAGTTCGATTCTGCGATCATCATATATTATTTTAAAAATAGATATCGAAAAAAAGGATGGCTAAAAAAGTATATTAGTTATAAATCGAAGTACACATTTGCCTATTCGCAATATTTAATAAAGAATTTGAATACCTCAATAAAAAATATGAAATATATATAATGAAAGTAATTTCCTCCTGACCGAATACTGCCTCAACAGCCAATGTTACTGACACTAGCGATCTGCGCAGGAGATATTACAGTGCGAGCACATGCTCTCTGACACACAAATGACGAAGGTGTTACACGCATACTTTCTAACTTCGAGGTGTTACTGAGGATTTATTGTCAGTTTATATTCACCCAGTTTATATACCAAATGATTATATTCACTTGGCCCGACTGGAGACTCGAACCCAAAACCCTTGGATTTGTAATCATAATATTAGTGAATGAAGCAAAATAATAACCAATGAAGCAGTGAAAATCTATCCATAAACTATATATGTTACCAGAAAGTTTGAACAATGGCTGTGCGGGGTCGTGCACGCAGTAGGCGACGGCCGACGCGCCGAACACCACGAGCGCGTTGCGCGCGATCGAGATCAGCCACAGCGTCTTCTTCAACCTGTAGCGCTTCGGGTTCACTTTCACATCTTTTAATTTCTGTAAGAACATTAAATAGTAGATACATTTAAAATGTTATCAATATGTCAATGATAAGAATCACAACAAATTGAATTACTTGCGACTTGCCCTCGATTCGCTGCATCTTTAGGTAGCTACCTATAGTTTAAGTGTTGCACTATTTAATAGTCTGTCTGTGTATTTAATTTCATCTAAATGGTTTCAGTCGTTTCAGCGTAAAGGACACACACACACATACACACACACACACACACACATACAAATTTTCGCATTTATAATAAGCACATACAAACATTTTGAAACAATAGCAATGAGACATCTAAAATATTGTATATTGTTGGTTTCAAGTTTCAACGTGATGAGGGCATGAATGAATCGAATGAAGAGCTGACCCTCAAGAGCAAGAGCAGGGTGCAGCAGACGGCGGCGAGCGCGCAGTCGGCGGGCCGCACGAGGCGCCAGCGCTGCGCGATCAGCCACAGGTTCTCCGCCGGAGACTCCGCCACGAAGCTCAGCCCCAGCAGCCCCTTCAGCTGCGCGATCACGATGATCATCGCCGTCGCCGACGTGAACCCGCTCGTCACCGACGGCGAGATCAGGTCCACCAGGAAACCTATCCGGTACGATTACAAATAAAAGTTATGCTTCGATGTAACTTTAAAAAAAAATATTAATTAAATCACGCTAATTTAAAATGTATGTAAGGATTAAATTTAATAATTCTAATATGTTCGGAATATTTACGACTTTAGATAATAATTAATGACCCCACCTGACTTGTTAGCGAACGTTAATCACGACGTAACGCTATCCAAGCATAACTTCCCTGTAAACCATCTATAACCTATCGCTGATACTATTAGGCAGGTTTCGTCTATATTGAATGCACGGCGTCTAAGCTACCTACATATGAAGTTGTCAAAAAAACCAGTCATTTCATAATTTTATTACAGTTTCAAAGTTAATAGCATGGAAGTTGGCCGACGATATCGGCACAAGGCCGCTGTCATCTTCAATTTAGACAATCTGAATAAGGTAAATATTTAGAGAGCTTTTGTTAAAAATCTTGAGCAATTATGTGTTGAAATAAAATGATACGTTATCTGTTTGTTTATATTATAAATCTTATGAATGGCAGGGCGGGCGTGTTTGCGTTGGGAAACCAGTCTCAGATTTGTTATGTACATGTTATTTCATTGAGAAAAGTAAACGAGCGACACTCATGTCACATACTGACCAAGTCTAAGCAGTCCCATGAGCAGCACGATGCAGCCGGAGAGGAAGGTGAGCAGCACGACGAAGTCTATGGGCAAGTCGCGGCACGTGTGCAGCGTCAACAGGGCCATCAGGCTCGTGGGCCCGATCGATACCTCCTTCACCGTGCCCAGCACCACATACAGCATGGTGCCTGGCGACCACGAGTTGGGATATAATTTGTTCTCTTAATGTACAATTCTACTTAGTAATAGATATTAATAATAAAATTATTGATCCTCGAGAAGAATTCTTTTTAAAAATCACGGAGATTTTTTTGAATAATAAAGTGATAAGGTTTCTGCAACATAGTACATAGTATAAATGTGTGTGTGCCTTTATTATTACTCGCCTGGTATCCTTTGCGAGTGTTGAATTAATAAAAGGAAAGTAAGCCTTGGTTGATATTACGTATTATTTTTAACTTAACTAAAAGTGATATAAATAAATATTTATATTGTTCACACATATAATACCTATCTATGTATGTATAAATTATCATAAAATGTGGTGTGTATAAATTATCATAAAATTGTACAGAAGACATGTCTTTAAATATATATTTTTTTATTATTCATTACTGAAACAACGTTTCTTAGATACGAATAGGTATATATGTTTGCGCGCAAGTCGTGGATTATTTTGACTTCTTATAATCTTCTGAACTATGTAATTAAATAACACACCGTAAGAGCAATTTTTATCTCTATTAAGTACTTGTGATGATGAAATAATTAATTTACACAGAATTAATATTCTGTTGTTCAAATAAACAGCTATGCATTGCTTAGTCCAAAATTTAAAAAATATAAATTAAAAAATATATCTGCTAAAATAAAAAAAGTTAGATAACATTGGTATTGCAGAATTTTTCGGTAACATTTAAAGGCCGAAATATTTTTTTTAAAAGGTTTTATTTAGCTTGCCCTGTTTGTTCGATCGAATTTAGTAATTGAAATTTTACGCCTTTCCTGTTTACAGATTGATTTGATATTTGGTACGCACCTATAGTTCTGATGACAATAAAGTTCAATATTAAAAAAAAATCAAAACCCATATGGCCGCCAACAAAATGGCCCAACGAAAATCTTTTCATATCCCCCACAATATGTAAGGTGGGTTTAAAGAGTTAAGAATTTTTTTGTGTTTAAAATAGAAAAAAAAAACTTAAAAATAAACTAAGTTAAACGGTTTTTATTGAAAAGAAATATAATAATGATGTAGACAAAGTACTAAAAACTAAAAAATTTTTTGATAGGTATATATATAGGACTAGATATTATATAGGACTTATCTAATTATTTTCAGTTGTTAGGACTTAATCACACTTGGTACCAAATCACAGGTCATCACACCACTCCCCTCATCAATCTAGGGCATTGATCAGAGTCAGAAATAAAATCGTGGGGCGGGTGAAATTTCTATCAACCGCTCATATTATTAATATATTTTTTATCATATCATACCTGCAAATAATTTACATATTTACTTAGGTGTTTTGTTGTTGTGAGACTTCTGTTTCTAAAGGGGCTAGCTCTTAATTTTTTGGAGATTTATATATACATATTTATTTTATTTATATTTTTTATGTAGGATTTGTATTTTTATCCTGAAAATTGATAGCGTTTTGCCCGTGAAAGTGGAAGATCATTTTATAAACATTGTTATCTATATACCTACTATTGCGTCAAGTTTGATCAAAAGTTACAAGATTATTTACTTACCACTATTACTAATGACAATACATTATTTAGTATAAACATTATCCTGAAAATCGAAAGAGATTTCTTCTGGGAAAATGGTAAATATTTTTTCAAAACTTTAAACAAAATAGCATTATTACATTTAATCACTTCACATTCGAAAAACAGTTTATAATATCTATTATTTTAAAAAATCCGCGGCATATTCCTATACTAGTAGCATTAAGACTAAAGACGCACCTTCGGTATGTATGGGGTTGCGTCCGTAGGGGTGAATGGTTTAGGAACACATAAACGATAACATGCAAAGAAAAAATCATTTTGATTCATAGACTAGGCTACTCGACGCCCTTGTTTGGTCTATATAAACAAACAGAAGCTAATAAAACATATACTTTTTCAGGTCTAAGAAGCTGCACATCGTCGTTCTACAGTTAATGTAGCACACGCTAACAAGCGATTCACTCAGCCGATGTGCTAGAAAATGCTTTCGCACCACTCTCTGATGAAGACTACGAGCTGACCATAAAGTGTGTCAGGTCCTTACTGGGTCTAGACTTCGAAGCCGAAGCAATGAGACCCGATGCCAGTGTTCGCTGCGTTCACTAAATAGCATCAGATCACCGTCTAGGCCACTCGCGACGGATACACAGGTAACTTAGGTGGCTGGTAGTGAATGTAAACGATTTACAACATATTATAGTTATTGGTAGACTTGTACAGATTGACTATTTGAGTGAAACTTCTTTAGAATTGTTGTGACTTAAAACTCGATTAAACGGTAATGCAACACTCAAAATAGATAAACACATAAATATATAGGATTAAGCCGGCGAAAGAATGAGATAGAATACATTGCCATGTTGCCATAGTAACCGTTGTTATTGTCTCACAAATAATATTATATTGTATTATTATTTCCGCAGATATAAATGTATGATTGTAATATGCCTAATATGTCTTATTTAATTATTTGAGATAGAATACTGTACGCATGAAGTGAAAAATAATAAAATTAATTACTGAATAATAAAGGAATGTATATTTATGTCAAATAAAATATAAATTAACTTTAAAATTTTGTAAAAAAATATAAAAAAAAATTAAACTTATAATTATCCTACTCCTGATACTCTATATTCATCTCATTCTCTCTTAGGTTACTTTTCTTCTGAAGTTTAACTTCTACCGTGTGTGAATTGCAAACATACGCATTTTTTTAGTTTTATTTAACAATTACTTATCCTAAATTCCTTTAAAACATATAATTTGTGTAAATTACAAATATTTATATAATCGCCTTTTATAGATCTGTATTTTGATACTCCACTCGATTCATTCGAATGATTTTTTTAAGACACAAATTGGCGCCTAGGATCCGCCATTTTAATTTTAAATTATATCTTTATACTCTACGACACTTGCGATATTAAGACGAATCGAATAACGTCTGAATCATCAAAATCGGTTAAGTCGTTTAGTAATTACGAGGGAACATAGGATTGGACATACATACATACAGGTCAAACACACAACCCTCCTTTGGACTTCGCTGCAGTCGCGTAATAATATTCAAATTACTATTACCATCCCAGAAATATCATAAGTTATTTCTATAAGATGAATTAATATAGTTAGTAAGATCATTCAAATGAATATTTTAGACTCTATCGGTTTAAAATCATCTAAGAGTGTTATTAAAATATATCAAATTATTTATTACACTGCCTTGAGAGACTTACTTAAAATTACAAATGCAAAAAGACAGGTCTTTAATGAAAATACTTAGCCATTGAATGCCTTGACATGTCTGTACGATTTTAAATTCATCATATTCGCCTTATCTTATTCGACCGTCAGTTTGGTAAGTATCTCGGCGACGGAGGTCGTGGGTTGGAATCCAATTCAGCACAAATGTTTATAATTTATATTATACAAGTATTTAGCATACTATAATAAATACCTAGTTATTGGAGAGTTATTTCTACAACGACTTCAAAAAGGATAAGGTACTTCCTTAATTCATCTGTATGTTTATGTGACTTCTTTTTAGAAATAAATAATGAAAATTATTATTATATGTACGTGTTGTGTGCGTGTGTATAAATCTATTTTTATATTTTTACAATTGTTTTTCAATGAATAGGTCTCACACCGCATGGTTGGTCTCATATAAATTAAAAAAAAAACCATTCTTAAGGTTGTAATAATTGTTTTTCTCTGATTTTAAGTCAGTGTATCTTTTTTTGTTAAAAATAATGTTCTTTATTAACTTATATAATTACATATTATTAAAGAGACGTAACATACGCGACGCGACGGTAAGTTTGTGCGGCGTTCTATTTAGTGGTTACGTCCGCCAACGTTATATACTATATCGCCTTCGACAATCGGCACAAAGTTATTTTTTAATAAATAGATTTAATTTAATTTTTCATTCACCGTTTTGTTGTACTTTGCTTATATTATTTTTATTCCCTATATATAATTATATTAAGTAAATGTATTTAAACTGTGAATTATAATAGTAGATAATTGCATATTTTTACTATAAAATAACTAGTCAGTTAGCTAGTTAGTTGCCAGCCGGGATCTCACTTCGCTCAGGTGTGTTCTTAGGTCATAGTCATCTGACAGTAGCCTATGTGTTACTTTGTGTGTTTTTACCCAAATCCGTCCAGCACTTTTAGCGTGAACACACACACACACACACAATCTCTAAGAAAATACTTGTAATTTCCAGGACAAAAGTATTCTATCACTTTGTCAATAGATACTGACCGAACATGCTATCAGTTGAAAGTAATATGTCGATAAAATCGTTTTGGACATTAGCAGAAAACAACTACAATAGACGGGCATATGTGTACCTCCGTGCAAATAAATATCATATTACCTACAGTTCAAATGTCTGGTGAAATTACATTAAACAATTAAAAGTGAAAACGTAAAACTTCAAAACGATATCGAGTTAAACGGATTTTCGAACAGCGATTACGTCGGTATTATATTGAAAGTAATTAATGTATACAGTAACATAAATTGTTGTTTGTGTCAATGTAATGTTGTTTATAAAACAATACTCACCGACGAAGGCGGAGTAGAGGCCGTACTGCACGGGCAGGTTGGCGAGCGAGGCGTAGGCGATGCTCTGCGGCACCAGCGTGAGGCCCAGCGTGACGCCCGCCACGGCGTCGGCGGCGGCGGCGGCGCGCGAGTAGCGCGGCGCCCAGCGCAGCACCGGCAGCCGCGCGCGCAGCCGCCGCCGCCACGCGCCGCGCCGCGGCGCCAGCGGCTGCAGCCGCTCCGGCTCCTCGGCTCCGGCGGACATGCCCGCGCGTGTGTCGGTCGGTGCGAGGCGCATGCGTACGCGCGCCGAGCGGAGTGTCGCAGGACTACCGCGATGGCACTCTCTCCGCCGCTCTCGGTACTAACGCTGCTTAAACACTCGCTGATAAAACGCGACCTTTAGTCCTTGAGCTTCATGTTTGCCCACTGATAAGCACCGCATTCAGATGCTGGATCACTCGGTGTCGTCACTCTGCACCGGCGAGTACTGTGTGCGAGACGGCGCAGTGTACGATATTATTCTACTTCATTATGTGTTTGTATAATCCGATGACTCTCAATATCGTTAGCTTAGAACGCTACCGCCGAACACCTATTATGTTGTAGATATTGTGCCATCTTCATTAAACATAATGAGTTCCAATAAGTATATCTATAAATTAGGACTGTTGCAAAATTTTATATTTATAACATATTTAAATTTTATTTGATATTTCACAAGCACGTTCAAATTTGCTCCATAGTCAATTGGTTAAAATTGAATCTCTATAATTTCGTCATGCCCACGACTAAGTATATAGGTATAGGTGGGTATGGAACAGTCTGCGATTCTGTTTCTCCTCTCAACATGCCTTTTAATTAATTACAAGTAACTTTTAAAATCCCTCAAGATTTTTATATTTATAGCGACTTACTCTCATTTCTGTCAAACGTGCCCCTTGGTACTTAAAATTAGCCTATATACATATGTACGTATAACTCAGGTTAAAGTCTATCCGTGTACAATATTTTATCCAAATCGGTCCAGCCGTTTCAGCAAGAACGTATAACAAACATACACAGTTACACACATACAAACTTTCACATATTTTATAATAGTACACGATTAAAATAATATTACGTATCTAAATACCTTATTATTTAGGTCATTATATATCAACACCATTTAGGGCCTATTTAATTGTTAAATATAAATCACGACAATATCAAGTGATCCAGATCTCACGGCGCGCGTCGATTAAGTCACTCGGCTGATTTAATTGTTACAATAATATGAAAAATCGTAAACATTCACTTTCAAAGAAAAAAACAGGTTAAATATAAAAGGGCGACCTACGTCCTGCGGTAACAGAAAATATAAGTACATGGTTTTTACTTTTTATTTTCTCGTTAATTTGTTGATCATGAGTACATCGCGCAGGTTGCAGCCACAACGGGAATCAGATATTTTGGTCGAATGAATGTGAACGAGTAGGTCCCTAACAGGTTCAGAGTTACGGCAAATAGCGATGTTTCCAGTAAACCTTCATAAATTTTGAAAAGTTGTCTTTCTTCTAAGAAATTTTAAGTTCAAATTTTTTAATTGTATTTGTAATAAAGCTTATCTAGTGCAGATTTTTCTGTAAGCCTTTTTAAGACCCAAAATTTTCGGGTAAATTGTTTTGATGTATCTCTTTATGTTTAGCCAGCGTTAGCCATGTAAATTTCTAAGGACGACTCGAAAGAACCCGTTATTTCCCTATCTTTATTCCCGAGGGAAAAAAGATGTTTCTGCTGTAAAAGGCATCCTTAATATTAATCCGAGTAATAAGTACACAAAAGGTTGAAATCGGTTCAGTACTTTTTGCGTGAAACCGCATACACAAATAGACTTACTGACCAAATTTTTGTGTACACTATACGTTACAGTCATTGTTTGAAAGAAGTATTTCATGTACAGAGCTCGCTAAGTTCCTGTTTTATTATATGTACATTTCAGCCTCTGAACCCCCAAAAATTTAACTTTAGATCCGCGGCTGCGTAAGCGATTCTGCGACGTTTGGGTTTTTGTGGGTAGTAATGGTTTTTATAGCCTGTATGTATGTGTCTGTGTGTGGAGGGTAAATGTATTACACAATGTTAAAATAAGGTAATTCTACGTCCCCATCGCTCCTGGTGTATGTAACATAATACTGGTGTAGCAGTGGTACCAGTGAGTCACCGTATAACCTATTTATTACCTGCAGGTATTTCTGGTATGCGATATGCATTTCCCAAAGATAAAAATAAACAAAAAGACTATAATGTTATAATAACCGCCGAGGAAGTAAATAAAAACAACAATCTTGCAATAGAACACCATAGATTTATTACAACCAATAACCAAAATAGCCTACAAACAGTAGTACGCTGCGTACAGCTATATCACACGTAAATGCGCCATGTGTGGTCCATCGTAACAAATATATATTATAAAATTTCCAGTATATCATAAGCTCAGGTACTTACAATTAGACTTTCATGTGATACATGTACATTGTACGTCGGACAAGTGTCCTCGAAGTGGGAGACATTGTCGAACAGTGCCGAAACTGACGAGAGTTATTAAAATAGTCAACAAAAACTTACAAGAATCTATACAATAAAAGATAACTAGGTTCCTCGACCGCCGTCCGCCGCCGCCTAGCTGGCCACGCTCGCCACCTTCTGCATGATGATGTCGATCTGCTCGTCCACGCGCGGGCTCGTGCCGCTGGACAAATACACAAATACATTCAACTTGCTTAGATTTACGCGAATATTTGGCATTTTAAATAAAACTCTTTTCAGATTTTTTGTGGATTTATTTAGATTTTTGGTTCCCGATGTTTTGAATGCTTTACAGCAATTATGGTCACGGGTAAAATTATTCTCTACATCTTCTACAATTAATCTATGGTCTTTCCGGTGACCATGATCGCTGTAAAGCATTCGAAACGGTGGAGAACCAAAAATCAAAATAAATCCGCAAAAAATCCGAAAAGATAGTTTTACTTAAAATACAAAAATACAAACAATTTGTACATTAAAGTTATAAATATAAAAATTAATATGAATTACAAGTTGTACGAATACATTAAGTAATATATTTTAAAATATTTTTTTAATAATTATAATAATTTGTTTGGGAGATATGATGTAAACTTTAACAATGAATAATTTAAAGCGCGGTCTCGATGAAGGTAGACATTGCTCTACTTATTGGCGAAATTATAACCAAATTCGATGCAATTACGTCATATCATTAAACCACTGCATTTTTAATCACACTTTAAATATGGAAGTGACCCAATTTCGCTGTGAAAAAAAAACATAAAGACCGCAACTATAGTATTAATGAAGGCAAAAGTAGTATGTGTGATGTAACACGTTTTACGATAGTTGGTCAATTAACACCTCCAGGTAAATTTCTAAGAAATTAATGAAATTTCTAAGAAATCTATTGTTAACTGACACGCCGGCGTGTCCGCAGCCGTGGAGGGATTAAGACATACCGGAAGGCGGCGGGGTCGGGCCCCACCATGGCCACGAGCTGCGGCACCTCCTGCGAGTGGTGCACGAGGCGCGCCAGCGCCGCCAGCGCGCGCCACAGCGCCTCCTCGGGCGGCGCCCACGCCACCAGCTGCAGCGCCGCCATGCACAGCTCCACGCACACCTCGTCGAACATCTACCGCCGCCGACGGTCGAGCCGGTACATGCCAGGACAAATAACACCCGAGTGATTTATGACGTCTAGGGTGGGTGGCCAACCTTACTGAAATTAGTCATGTGCGCAGGATATATTGTTGAGTGCACAAGTGCTCTAACTATTTCCTTTTGTCTCGTATTTCGGTGGAACGATAATATGGCTTTTAATGTTTCTCTGTTAGTGAAAATTTCTTAACAGAAACTAAACAATTATACTCGGCCCAATCCAGGACTCGAACCTGGAACCTCCAGATCTGCAGCTGTACATGTTAGCCACTAGATATGCATATTATGTATATAGACTATGTAACGCAGCTTAACTCTGAAATGCTACACATATACGTCAGTAGTGTCATCCAAAACACAACGAACAAACATTACGATTAATCAAAATATGCTATGTGGAGGATTGAGCCCAGATTTGAGAGCAGTCCTCAATAAAAACTAAAAACCAAAAAATCTAGGATAGATACAAAGTTCCGAACGTTATTTACGAAATTTTCTAAACATACAAATTTCGTGAACCTAACATTCAAAATTCCTTGCGACAAAATGTTAGGTATATGTATTTTCAGAAAACTATGAAGCGCATACATCCTTTTGAGTGAAGGCTACGAGTATAGTATGTATATATAGCGTATATTCGAAAATTATTTTGCCTTCATTTTGTAAAAAATATATAATTTGCAAGTGACGCGGCGCGGGCGCTTTTTTACCGGCGGAACCTGTTTAGATCAATGACCGACTGAATTATATCATTAATGACTTGTATTATTTTTAATTTTATATAATCGATTTTATATTATATGATACATATTAGAAAAAAATTGTGTTTTTGTTCCGGTAGGATCACATCCTGTTGATTTATTTATATTAAATCGAAACATATCGTTAAATTTTAATGTTTAATGAATTAATCTATTTACAACCATACATTGTATTTTCATAAGGCCTATAACAATCTAATAGGTAGGTACATCTGATAAACGAATCGTAAAACCGCATAAACCTCTATTGGGGTTTTGGGCTTCGCCGCAGTAAGGTGAAAATAAACCGTCAGTTACTGTCTTAAAAACCAATACCAAAATGATCGAAATGTAACAATGTGTCATAACTTATATTTAATTATGAAATTAAGAAGTAAAAGTAGTAACAGTAACAAAACGTTTCAGTTTCGTAAATGCCTCAATCATTGCCAGCGCGGTGGCCTTTAGTTTTAAATTATCTTTGGGCAAATTGAGCTGTGTCCATACACTCAAGTATACACATATATATACCTAGTAGATTCATATTGTAAGGTCGTCTCCCGGCCACTCCACTTATACGACAAGCTAGAGGTCTTTATGAACAGTTCGCACTGTGCGTGTACTTTTACTTTTGCATGATACTTACATAAGGAAATGTTAAGCTAATAAACGTAAGCTAAAATTAAAGTATTTCTTGTAAAAAAATTGTATCAAAGATATTATTGAACTAAAGTAAATTAATACAATATATATTATGTACCTAATAACGCCTACATATCTATCATATTGACCGACTATGTATATAGATGTACGTATTCAGCCCTCGTACGTAGTCCGATAAGTGAGGGTTGGCGGACTTTACGTCATTTGAAAATTAGTCAGAGTTATGCAGGGCCAGGTTTCCTTAATATGTTTCGTCTTCTTAAGACGGCACCGATAATTATGTTGATAATTATGCGAGATGATCAGAGTTGCGTGACCCGGGGTTTAAACCCGTACGCTTGGGGTTACCGAGTTACCGAGCGCGTTACCACTGAGCTATTGCTGCATTGACTAATCTAGACTAGAAGTTTTTTTATTAGTCTCAATATTAAATATTCGTATTTTAACGAGAATTTCATACCAATGTTTGTCAAATATTCTACTCTTAATATAGGGTTAGAGGAGGAGAACAGCTTAACTGATTTTTACGATTTATTGGCGGGTGAGAAGATACAGGCTACATGCGAGCAGCGAGCGGAACCACGCGCGTGTACTCTTATTGATTTGTAAAAATATTTCTTATGAAAATCCCAACTGAAGCGTCGCCTCCATTCACAATTGCCACCCACATATATGTATTGATAATACTTTCTATTTCTTTCTATTCTACTTTAGTTTATGCAAATATTTGACATTTTAAATAAAATCCACGATAAAATCCGAAAAGATACTTAGCTGTATTTAACGCATATATTGATGAATATATTATTCAAAATACAAAATCTAAAATATTTATAAAACTGCTTTAATTTACACTTATTTGTAACATAAAACCATTATGGGATTGATATAATATACTTTTATAACGTTTTTGTCGTGGATATATATTTTCCAAGTACAACGACATGTTGTCTAAGTCCCCAGGTCAGGGATTCCACGTCACTAATAAGGCCTTGACAGATGTGCAGGAGGATAATATGAGTTTATCTTAATTCCATAGTAATAATAAGTAGATAAACTGTGACAACGAGGCGGTGTGAGGTGTCGACGTATCACGTAGCGATTGAACGGTGCCATAAAGATACGCGAACAAACATCGTTCAGATGACAATATTTGCACCTCTAACACTATCAACTCAATCAAGTATACAATAAGCAAAAATAACTGGAGCTACCTTGGATAGATATATATCTAAGTATCAAAAATAGAATTAATAGTGATATGAAAATTCCCACAACATACTCGTAGATACTAATAGGGATTACAGAATACATTGTGTCTTTCTCTATGTGATCATTTAATGTGCAGTGTGGACTACCGCTTATTTTTTTATTCCTTAGTATTTTAATATCTATACATATAATAAAATTCTAACTCAATTGAATATGTACATTAAATATATTTTGGAAAATCTTATTAAAATAGTTCTTATTATCGATACAGAAACCGAATCTAGAGTCTTTAGAATTTTTGTCTGTTTGTCTGGGAACGCATCACGATAAATCCACTGGACAGATTTTGATGACATTTGGAATGATGATAGCTGGTTATCCGGGTAAATATATAGGATACATCTTATTGCGGGAAAATATCTCGTCCCTGAGAAATCTATATTAATCGTTAAAACGTAACAAGGGACGAACCCGAGCGGAGCGAGGGCGAGTGCAGTTGAGGCTACTTTTTATCCAGGTAGGTACGTTAAATATTTCCAATACAATATCGTCAAACTCATCTACTAGTACGTATAGGTACATATATTATATACAAAATGAATAAATATGTAAATAAATAATAAAAACAATCTTAATGAAAGCATTCAGCAATTTTTTATTATTTAGATTAACCTTTTTTCGCAATATTTTATCTTCATTTTTACTGCGATTCAATAAATAATATTATTGGCCCTTCTGACTTATTACGTGGTTTATGTTTTTTTTGTACTTTATTACAAGTGGTAAGAAACATTATAATAAATGTCGTAAACTGATTTAAACACTCATGTGAAACTGCACCTCGGTCGACACGCCGGCGACAACACGAGTCTGGAAATTCCTTATTTTATTGTCATAATTACTTACTCTCTTTTAAAACTTTATCTTTGCGAATATTACAGAAGTAATTTGCGCTGTCCGTGTCATTAAATGTTTGAATTTTATTAAAACTAACCAGTTCTGGTTTGAGTAATTTATATTTTTTCTACATTTTAACTTTTGTGATAATATATTTGCATATTACGAAGCATTTCCTTTAAAGGTATTTTGACGACAATAATATACGACATTATCTGCGCGTGCGTGCACGCACACACACACACACGCATTCTCACACACACGCGCTAGAGGACAAATATTTATGTACATCATAACTAGGAAATAATTTTGCGTATTAATTATTATCAATGTCACTTCAAAGGGATTATCAATATTTACATTTCCTTTAGGTAGTATCTAGTTGTTTGTTATTAGGATGTTTTTTCTTACTATATAATACCCGGTGGACCGAGTGGACAATCAAAACACAAGCATACATACATACGGTGAGCTTCATCCATACGAACTGTCACTGTCAGTTTCCCCTCGGCCAGCTAGCGCACGTGAGGCGGCGGAAGCATGGTACGAGTATAATGATGATGACGAATCAGAGTATCCACTACCGTACAGATAGAAATAGAAATGTTCGAGTCGGTGAGAAGCGGAAGATAATATAAATGAAGGTGTCGAAGAATCGTTTGATCAAAGGAACAAAAGGCCCACGAAGGAGGTTTACATCCTACACCCGGTGAAAATAACTTTGACAGGGGTGTTGAAATGAAATGTGTTCAGTGAGGGAGAGATGAGCGGTGATGGTTAGATAAGATGGTAGGAGCGGGGGTCACCTTGCCCTTGGCGGCGGCGCGCAGCGGCCGGCGCAGCGCCGCCAGCAGCCCCAGCCGCTGCAACCACACGCACTAACACACTTTGTTGTCACCCCCTCAAATAATAAATCTTTCAAACAACCAAAAAATGAATAGAAGTTAAATTTATTCAGAGCGATTGTAAAATTGTAAAGAAAAAATGTATACTACATAAAGTAAATCTTAATAAATATCTTAAGCAACGAGAAAATATTTGTTAAGATTTTCAAAAAAAAAGCCAACTTAATAAGTAACAATATTGTTAGACATTCACAATAGATTTATTGTAAGCAAGCTCCTCACTAATCGCCGTGCAAACAAACACACCAGCTATCAGCTCATGACGGACTGCTCTAAAAACATATAAATTAAAATAGTAGATAACACAAAAGTGTGCGCCGCCGTCTTCCGCAAGTGAACAAATATTTACCACGATTTATTAATAAATGGTTTTCCCTTTTTATAACATAACTAGCGACTTACCCCCGCTTCGCTCGCGCGCGTCCCCGTCAAGGTACGCGGATTTAGTTAACAATTTTATAGGTTTTAATATCTTTTCCCAAAACTCTTATTCTTTTTCTAAGAGAAAAGTAGCCTAAGTTACTTCTATAACATCAGCTATCTGCCAGTGAAAGTTCCGTTAAATAGGTTCAACCGTTTGGAGGATTAGCCGGAACAAACAGACAGGCAGACAAAAATTTAAAAATTGTTTTTTTTTTCTTATAAATATCATATACTTCCATATGCATTTTGTAAAAAGCTCTTATTTTGAAATTACAAACAGACACTAATATATTTGCATAGATGCTCTAATGAAGACATGTTAGACAGAACATTAGTGTGACAGTAGGTATATTGCAGGCGTACTTGCTGTCAGTATAATACAGTACAGAGTCTCATTCTCTACCTGAGCAAGTAATGCAGTTATTAACATTGAAAATACATTTTGCAAATTAAATAGACATAAAAGCACTTAAACGTTTTCTAACAAAATTGATAATACATTATTTAGTTTTTTTTTCCTTTTTAGTACAAATCAGTTACAAGTTAAATTTTCCAGCACATTCCCAGGCGTATTCCCATGCACATTGCATTGTATAGAGCACACAAGTGTCATATTACCATATAATATTTTGTTTATTTCTGTCAGTACAACAGCGATGTACATATTATGTAGTGTGTTAAGTTTATGTTTAAGACTGTTTGATCTAATATAAAACTTTACAAAAACAAAAACAGAATGTTTAATATAAAGTCGCAATAAAAAATGAATTACTTCATTATCTTTTTAACAACTGACTCATCGCCGAAATCCTAGTTCGTCGTTTGTTTTTTATTTGTACATGGAATATATCTAATCCGAACTGTACACTCAAAGTCTGTATAGAAATATTTATGACACACGCTTGACGTGAAGTGCCAAACGCTGTCAACAGTTTCTTTATTCTCCATTCTACGCGACATTGGCGAAGTAAATTGTGCCCAAAGGCACTCCTAGAAGCCACAAACCTAAAGAATTGAATTGAATAAAACTATTTTTTAAGTTTATAAGTAATTTGCTTTCAAATGCGCTAATTGATTTTTCTTCCTTAATCAACGTTCAAGGAGTACACATAATAGTTGTGCGCAGCGTCTAGGCATTTCTACTTTAACTTAGCCAATGTCAAGTGTGTTTAGTTAGATGTGGACATTGATAATGTTTGTCATATCTTATAACAGCATAAATACATATTTTCCTAGACAAATATCGTAGCTTCAACCGTGTACGTGTCCGCAGGCGCGCGGCGCCGGCTGACGGACAGCTCTCACAGATAGCGCGCTGACACCGTAAAATAACATTTCATAATACCATTATGCTTGTTATAATAAAAATTATCACCGCAAATATGTTGTAATCTTGTGATAACATTGTAAAAGTAAAGCCTTGTCATGTATGAATTTGCAACTGAAATGACAAATCGGTAGTTTGTTCGTTAAAAAAATATCCGCATTTGACCAGTGCGCTAATTGTGAGTTTTCCTTATTTATTTCGAATGACTACTCGATCGCGTTAATCGAATACAGGTCATTTTCATCATACTTTGTAGATTTTATTGATTCATCGATCATATTCGTCAAACTATAAAACTTATAACGGGCTGTCAAGATTGGAAAGCGTCTCTCAATTTGGTATCAAGTAGTTAATTCTCTTAATCATTCGTAACATCCATACTAATTAATATTATAAATGTGAAAGTGTTTTTGTTTCTTTGTTTGTCCTTCTTTCACGGCGAAACGGAGTGATGGATTAGCGTGATTTTTAGTGTGGGGATAGTTGGAGGGCTGGAGAGTGACATAGGTTAGTTTTTACAGCGGGAGTTTACCCGACTCTCACGGGAAAAACACTTTATAATACAATCTAAAAAAATATCTTTAATCAGAATTACTTGAAAATAGGTATTAGTGCTCTTTAATAAAATTAAATTAAATACATGTTTTAGCATTTTTAAAAATTCATCCTATAAGCGGGTAAAATAGTGGATGAAAGTTTGTATGAAACTACTTTTACAGAGATTTTTTCGTAGTTTTAGCGCGAGCGAAGCCGCGGGTACTGCTAGTTAATCTATAAATATGTATAATAAAACAGAAATGTAGACCCCAAAACAATAATGATTAAAATATTGGTATGTTTAGCTGTATGTCTATGCGCGTTTCATGCAAAAAGTACTAAATCGATTTTAACTAAATTGTGTAATGATAACTTATTACTCCAGTTAACATTTAAGATACCTTTTATTACAGGAAAATCTTTCATTCCCTCGGGAAAACACAATAACTCTTTCTATCGAGTCGTCGTTAGAAATGTATATGGCTAACGTTGGCTAAACTTTAAGACATACATCAAAACAATGTGCCAGAAAATCGTAGTTCTTAAAAAGGCCTACAGAAAAGCCTATATATAACACATGTCTATCTTCTAAGGTACACTCGCTAAATCTATATTAATATTATAAAGAGGTAAAGTTTGTGAGTTAGTGACGTTGTGACGTTGTAGCGAGTAATCTCTGGATCTACTGAACCGATTTAGATGAAATTTGGTAAGAAGATAGTTTGAGACTCTGGAAAGGATATAGGATTTTATCCTGGAAATCATCCCTTAGGGAGGTGAAAATGGGGATGAAAATTTGTATTGGGAAGAAAGCTAGGGACGAACCCGAGCGAAGTGAGGGTGAGTCGCTAGTAAGAAATGAGACTATGCTCACGTCACGTCGTAGCTGTAGGTATATTTATAATATGGTCCTTTAAGAATATGGTTAAATATTTTAAAAGAGCTTTAGTTAGATTTTCATTATGTGATAATATTTAATATTTTAACTTTGTCGGTTATTGTGAATACTTATTATTGTTAATTACCGATTTAAAGTAATTTAATAAAATTGGTTCTTTACGTCAAGAGAGAAAGTTATAGTCTCTTTTTATTGCTATATGGCGTGGTTTACCATAATACCATATACCTAAATCGGCGTTAACGCGATCGAGTAGGTTAAAAAGCTCACACTAAAGACACAGATCTTTTAAATAAAATTATCTTTTCGGATTTTTTATCGGGGGACCATGATTGCTGTAAAGCATTCCAAACGTCGGGAACCCCAAAAATCGAAATAAACCCGCGAAAAAAAGGTTATATTGTTTTATTTGAAATGTCAAATATTCGTGTGAATCTAAGAAAGTACCACACAGATCTTTACAGATGTACCTAGGTACTATTAGTGTCTGACTCTATCTATCACGTTCTACACTAGAGTTGGCCGATTATTATCGTTATTTATATATACAAGTTAGCCGCAGGTAATGAAATTGGAGAAAAAACTGATTGAAATTCGATGTAAGAATGGTGCAGGTCAGTGTGTGTTTACAATTTATATTGGTATAATAATAATTTTAACGTTTTAAATTTAATTTTTATAAAAAAATTGTTAACTATCTACATACTTATTGTTACTATTTTGCGTTGCGTAGTTGTTTTACTGTAAAAGGTAAAAACAATATAACTGTTTTTTATAGTTTAATATTTAGCTTGTAATAAAACAAGAAAGAAAACATTAAACTTTTTTATAACTTTTTTAAGTATTACGTGATGTATGTATAGTTATCTTGGTCCGTTTCATTTTTTGTTAAATACTTTCATTTTATATTTTTTACATTTTATATAATATGTTCGATCGTAAGCTACATTATATTCAACGAAGGAGGTATGCGCGTTCTTGTGTGAGTGTGTGTGTGTGCGCGTGTGAGTAGGGAGCAGGTCGTGAGCGGATACAGACCACCGTCTTTACCTCCTTGGCGGCGATGTTGTAGAGCAGCGCGGTGCCGGCGTCGCGCAGCGCGGCGTCGGCGCTGAGCACGCAGTGCACGCACAGCTTGGTGGTGACGCGCAGGTTGCTGAGCGCGCGCCCGCCCGCCGTCCACTCGCTGATGTACAGCGGCCACTCCGACGCGGCGGCGTGCGCGAACACGTTGCACAGGAACTGCGCCGCCGCCAGCCGCTCCGCCGCCGACAGCTCCTCCACGCCGTGCGCGTACGCCAGCAGCGCGTGCGCGCGCCGGTCCTGGTGCAGCAGCAGCGCCGCGTCGTCGCGCCGCGCCGCCGCCGCCAGCGCGCGCAGCAGCGCCACGCGCGCCGCGCTGCCCACGCCCGCGTCCGTCAGCACGCGCCCTGCGTCCGCACGACGATAGCGATATTACAAAAATAATATCTAAGTATAATATATTCGAGGACCTTTTACGACCACTTTTGAATCGTCGATTTAGCATTTTAAATTAAAATTAAATGCAATTTCGTGACGAATCTATCACCGGCTCAGAAAACAAAAAGTTCATAAACGACTTTTTAAAAAAATAAAAAAAAAACAGGTATAGCTCTAAAATTTATTTAAAAACTCAAAAATATTAACTATAGCCTATTTTTATCCTGAATAAACATCAGGTTATCATGGAGTAGAACTATGTAAATAAGAAAAATATTGAGTTATATAGTACGAGGTCGCATACCGACGAAGGTAAGGAACTCGTCGCCCAGCACCCAGCTGCCCTCGCCCGCCACCAGGTACTGCTGCAGCTCGTCCAGGCTCTGGCGCTCCTCCGCCGACAGCTCCACGCCCTCCAGCGCCGCCACCAGCGCCTCGAACTCTACCGCGCCCTGGAAAAAACATTACCTGCTGCATTAGTATACAGCCAATGCTACAACTACATTTTCTTTTTATTTATGTTGAAGATTTTAATAATTTGGAATAGGAATAGATCATACTCGTAATATTTTTACGGATTTCTCATCATAATTTTTTTTATAAAAAAATAATCATCTCGTGTATCGATTAAAAGAGTATTTCTGCAAATTTACGTTCGGTTAGGGAACTTGAACGCAATCAACATTAAAGTACTTAAACATCTGCAAGTAAAACATAATATGAAACCCACACATTAAATATCACATTATAGCATGATTGCAGTTTAGACTTTCATCGCATGAATACAGTACTAATAGCGACCACCCACGTCGCGTTCTGTCCAAGTAATTCACCAATTTCTGAATAAACAATGAGCGATGCCGCGCGCCGCCGCGCCGAGCCCGCGCCCACGAGACGCTGGACATTTCTGGAAAGGGCCCAACGGGCGCTCACTCTGACACTTTCCAAGCCCATTAAAATATCACTCTCAACATTGCACTTGCATCATAATTAAAAATATGAAATGAGCTCATTCTACAGTATATACGACGCTCCATAAAATCTCGAAGTTTGTTGATGTAAACATATTCTGTTCGTCATATTTATTTGTGTGTATGTTATTTTATTAAAACTACTAAATTTTCCATACAACGGAATAATTACGTTTTAGGATATGGAAAAGAACAAAAATGTTTCAAAATTAAGATTCGCTCTTATTTATAATTATTTATAAATAGAGTTCCTCTTTATGGCTTTGTATGTGAAGTGTCGTGAACTCACATCAATATCGGTATAGATGATGGGCGGGTCGCGCGCGCGGCGGCGCTCGTCCGCGTCCGCCTCCGGGGCGCGCGAGCTGGGGCCCGCCAGCGCGCCGCTGCTCACCTCCACTGCTTCCACTGCTTCAACTGCCTCGGCCATGTCTGAGGACAGCCACCGCCATGTCAAATATATATGCTTTTAATTTAGCTTTCGTGGCCTGGACTGAATATTTGCCTAATTTTTATTTGCTCAAAATATTCCAGCTGTGCAATAAGCGCCGTTATCACGATTATAAGACGTACTCGTGTCACGACGCTTGCCACTGGTGTCGATAAATATAGAGTCCGACCATAATAAGTGTAATAAACGCAGTAAATATTAGGTACGTCTCAAAACAACAACGATATAGCATAGGTATCTACTGGTGAAATAGTTCCGATAATTTACTTTATTTGATTAATATTTACTAATAGTACCTAATATGGATAATGAGTATTTTATATATTTCATCCAAAACAGTAACACCTCAGGGAACTGCCATTAATTTTATGATGTTGATAGGTAAGTACCTACATCATAAAATTATACATAAGTATAAAAAAATATACATATATTTACAAAAAGTAAAAACCAATATAATCACAGCTGACATGATTAAGTTGACAATTTTGCGCAAGTGACTGACAAGCCTTTTTTTTTTGAAAGATAAAGCCTTTTACTCATTAAAGGCATAAAACACATTATACAAATATGTAATTCGATATGGATGGATATGGAGTTGATGATGAAACAATAAACATGCAAAGACGCAATACTATATAAAAAATAAGAAAAAGTCTTAATTTAAGTTATGCAACAAATATTTTATTGCTTAAAATGCAATAAAATTTTATTAATTGATTATGCCACTTGAAGCTCGACAAATGATTTTTTTTTGTGGATTAGTTTACAGCCCGAACATACAACATCGCCATCACTACCATTTCCTAATTTCAATCATTAAAAAAATTTAAATAAAAACTTTCATTTAAGACTAAAACCAAAACATATAGGCATTTTAAACAAATATCTAGGCACATTACATGATATTGCTATGATCGAGAAAAACAACGCTGTTTGTTTACATAGTGCTGGGTAAAAGATGTTAGAACATGAAACGCGAACGCGACGAAAATGTTATTATTTAATTTTATTGTATGAAAGGAATAACCGTATATTACACATAGTTTATAAATTCTGCCGCAGCCGTAGGCTCGGTAGGTACATATGAATAGTGTACATAATTGTGCAAATTTATCGCACATTATCTTTCTAATGTATGATGAAAGTTTTATTTTTACTTTTATAAAAAAATATTTCCGGTATCGAGTTCTAGATTTTCCGCTAAATTTTGACTATCCAGTTAGCAGGGAGTTGGATCAGGATTCCATTATAAACCCCCCCAACGTGCGTTCACCTTGTCGTGGTGGGGGGGCTCAGTAGCAGTAGCGAAGCTAAGAAACGCACACGGAGGTTGCCCACTTCGGTGGGCGGGGGGAGGTGGCCCTCTTCGGAGGGCGGTGTACCATGCGGGTTGCTCCTGGTACTTCTCTGATAGCAGAGTGGACTGTGGAGCAACCCCATGGTTGTGGTGGTCTGCTTCGGCGGACCTACCGTCAGGGCGTCGTAGTTGAATGCGTAAGCGATCCTGCGACGCCCCATTAAGACGGGGGAAGGTTTTGTTGGGTTTTAGTGGGTAGTACTGGCTGTATTACGCCGGTGAGTCCCACACGTCGTGCGTAAATGCATTTCTATCCAGTTAGCAGGGAGCTGGAGCAGGATTCCATTATAAAATTGATTGCATTGTACTTGACATCGGGTATTTTTACACAGAAGTGGTCCACGCGCGCTAAACAGTTATCGGCCGACGGTGCCGGCCGCATTTATCACGAGATATTTTAAGCCAGCCAGTAGTCACCTATCGACGCACGCACTATCTTGATCTTAATTGTTGTTTTTTTTTTGTGAATAATCTGATAATGCCCGTCTACTTTATTACTACGGTTAAATGAATTTTACTTTAAAAATACAATATGCACGTGATACAAAATCCAGCACAAAACACATCTCTGTATACACACCCAACAAAATAAATATGAATGTAAGCGATCTATTTCCAGATCACTGTATATAGAAGGGTCTGGAGTCACAACGGACGATCACAAATGGGTTATTCCGGTAGTTTGCGACGCACGTGGGGAGTTGTGCGGGGAGATACGTAGGTAGGTGTGTGCGCACGAGTGGGCACGGCGGCGGGAACGCCACCTGTCGGCCGCAGCCGGCGAGCACCTACCTGCTCCTCGGGGAACACGTCGGTGGTAGCACTGCTCCGGCGCGACTGCGGACCGCCCGCCCTGCCCTGGCGCGCCGCCAGCCCGCCCGCCCCGCCGCGCGCATTCGTACCGGAACCATATTTATAATACATTCCCCAAAGCTATACCCGAACTAAACTACCCGTGAACTGAGTCAATTCTAAATGTCCTGGATATAATAATGGAAAGTTTTTCTAACATGTGAATGATTCGCGAAGGAGGCGCGTGGCTTTGGTCGACCTATTTGAGGATCGTTCAACCGCGTTGGATATAATTTAATAATAACTAGACGAGGTCAATTGCACTGTCTAGTGTTACAAGTGTTTAGCGAATGATTCCCACCTCCCTGCTGCAACAGCAGCAAATATGACCTTAAATATGATAACTACTTCAGAGACATGCCTAACGCAACATATAAATATTGAACGCTTCATAGGGTTATCCTTGAGTCAAAAGGATACCGCATCCATAATCATAAATAATATTAATGTATCTTTCTGGCCGAAGCTTTAATGTTCCTTTTTTTGCAAAAGCAAAACATGAAAAATTAAATATTAAACTAAATAAAAATTGTCTGTCAATTGTGTTTCTGTCGATTATCACGAGAGGACGAGCGTTATCAGGAGTGGGCACTACTTTAAATTCACAAAAATATAAAAATCAATTAATTGACCAAAAATATTTGAAAATTTTATCTAAAGTTACTCTACTTAAAGGAAAAGAAATTGGCACTATTATTACTTAGTGCCAAAATCAACGATTAGGACCTAATCTAGAAAAAACGATAGGTATCTGTAGCATTGCGAATGGACGTTTTCATGATATTTTAGTATTTTTTAAATATGTATGATAGGTATAAAAGAATAAAGATAATTTTTTAATGTTTATATGAGAGAGAGAGAGAGAGAGAGAAAAAGTGCCTTGATGGTCTAGTGGCTAGCCCGGCCGCAGATCCATAGATCCAGGGATCGAGTCCCCGGTCGTCGAGCACCGAGCACGTATCGCGTTGGTCCTGCGCCTTAAACCTCACCGGTCGTATCGAGTAGTCGTCCCACGGAGTATGAGAGTGACAGGATAGTGTACTTCTGTTTGCGCATACACTTGTGCACGATAATATCTACCTCGCAGATGGCTAGCCTCAGTGAGATTGGTCGCTGTGACCGAAAGCGGTCAGGAGGACATTATGTTTAGATGGCACGCAGAAAGTAGAACTGTAACAGTCTTTGGCTATTACGATCATAAACAAATTATCTCACTAGAAAATATTTCATGTTTAGAAATTCTTTATACTAATTAAAGTTAAATAACTTGACAAAACATTTATTGAAAAATACGATATTTGACCAACAAAATAGTATTGTTATTCAATACTTTAAGCTTGAGTTTCTACTTTCTTTTTTTTATTAAGATTCACCAGTGGTAATTACAATATTACAGTAATATATAACTACTAGCATTGCCCGCGGCTCCACCCGCGTTCAGATGACAAAAAACCAAATTATTAGGATTTACATATTAGTATACTCTTACATTGCAGTTTTTGTATTTTTTTTAAATGAGATATTTTTCCGCGGTAAAAAGTATCCTATATGTTGACCCGGATAACCAGCTATCACCATACCAAATTACATCAAAATCCCTCCAGTGGTTTTTCTGTGATGCGGTAACAGACAGACAGACAGACAAAAATTCTAAAAACTATAGTTTCGGCCTCTGTATCGATAATAATGTTTATTTCAATAAGATTTTCCAAAAAATATTTAATGTACAGATTCGGCTTAGTTACAATTTTATTATATGTAAGTATATATGTTACAAAGTTCTTATTGCTCAGCAATTACATTTTACGGTGTATACAGTGTACGAGAATATGTGTTAAACAATTATATATAAAAATAACAATCCTTTCTTTTTTAATTTGAAAGGATCCTTAGCCATAATGCTAATGAAACAGTTATCATGTCGTCACATACTCGTACATCGGTCTTTATATGACAACTATTTTTCTCGGTGATTGTTCAACTAATCGTTATAGAATTGAATTTATATAAGGAAGGTTTATGAAAGTTAAGTTAACTATTAATGGAGTGATGTAGATATAAGAGGTTCGTATGAAATAAGAAAAATAATGTACATTTAGTTGCAACTTGCAAGGCGTTGCGCGCTCGGCGCCGACGCTCGTCACATCTTCAAATTACTAACTTGGCACGATATAATTAAAGCAAATCGCCCGCCCGGTCACCTGTCATCGATATTTATACAAACAATGCGAGCTATTTACTACTGTATTTCTATACATTCTAAACAATAACAGATCACGAATTTCATTTTTTTTTTGAAAATGACAATCGCATCTGAGTACACGTATCGTGTGAAACCGATGGATACATTTCATCAAATTATACAGTTACCTAATAAAGTTAATATTAAGATTTATACATCAAATTAACTTTCATGGTAGTAAAAAACTTTTTAACAAAAAATAAAAACCAACTTCCAGGCACTAAAATGTAAAAAATAACTAAACGGAGGTTTTCATTTCGAATAGATACCTAATCAGATATTTTCGAAGTCAACAAAAACTGCAATGTAAGAGTATACTAATATGTAAAGCCTGAGAATTTGGTTTTTGGTCACCTGAACGCGGGCGGAGCCGCGGGCAATGCTAGTTAGTAATATTGTGGTAGTAGTTTATTAGTTATAATTTTAATTCGACAAACCTAAAATTAATCTATTTACAAAGTAGGAGTTTGTTTATGAGACATAGGTTTAAAAATTGTTTTAATAAACGTTAAGTAGCATATTTTTATGAATAGCAGTGGAGTTATAGGGTCACGCTCGCTTTACAAACGGATACAAACGCACCTCTAATATTTTCATGTTCTTGTTCGCCACTCATTTTTTCACTACCTGCTTGCGTACTACTTGCTACTTATACTTACAGCTTGCTAATAGAGCGAAGAAAAACGTCACTAAAATCAGCATACCTAAAGGATTTTATTCTTACTTCTCTGATAGCAGAGTGGAGAGTGATAGCGGCCTGGTCTACCTCGGTCGTCTGGTCGAGTGTGTGAGTGATGATGCGGGTGGGCATGTGGTATAAAATGCATTTTCCTATAGTACAACAGGCACGGCACTCACCGTCGTCGGGCTCGTCGGGCGCGCCGTCCAGCGCGCGCTGGCGGCGGCGGCGCTTGTCGCGGCGGCGTTCCTTGCGCGCCAGCTTGTCGGCCAGCGAGCTGCGGCGCGCGCCCAGCTCCTGCGACGCCACCCTGCGACAACACCTCCGTTACTAGTTGGCTTCCACATCTCTATACCTACCTCCTCCATCCCTACTAGGCTTATATTAGTCCTACACAGCTTTCGACGTTCATTCAATACCTTAATAAACCTCCGCAGTCTGTCCTTTTTATCTTTATTGAATGTATCTTTGAAACTGTGGAATTGGCAAGCCATAGAATTTTTTACAGAATATACCTACATATAATAAACAATATAAAAGTTTTCTGAATAGTTAGTATACTAAAGGATGAAAAGTATACATACAAGAAATATTTATTAAAGTTGTCTATATTGTTATCGTCGTAATTAGTAATCGGTAATTTTGAAAGGGACACTAATATAAATTAAAAAATGATTTAAATTGGCTAAATATGAATAAGATTTGTTCTATAGGAGAGTTCAATCATTATTAACTAAAAATATAAATAAATACTTGACACAGCTGTCATGGTACGGAGTCCTCCATATATTGCGATAAGTTGCACTTGATCAATTTCATTATACGCTATTGGCTGAATTACTATTAATAAATACCTTAAAAAATAAAACAGTTAACCTATAATGTACACAAACCTAAATAAACAATGCGTTTGCGAATTAAGTATATACCTATTATTAATAATAATACCTATTTTATCATACGTACCACAGTAGGTATGAGGTCATTTCCTTCGATTTTAACAGAAATTCCGTCAAATAGAAAAGTTATAAGATTAATTTTTAATGGCGAACAATTTTGAAGTTCAAACACTGATTGTGGCGAGTTACAGTTATACCGGTCAATTCTAAAGCTGCATTTACGTTCATCTTTATATATATAATTCTTCTGTGAGTGTGTATGTCACTGAACTTCTCTCAAACGACTGGACCGATTTTGATGAAATTTTTTGTGTGTGTTCAAGGGGATCTGGGAATGGTTTAGATTCACAATTTTGTCCGCTGGACAATGTTTTTTTAATTAATTTTTAATTTATTAGTAGTTGTTGATTTTGGAATGTTTTACATTGGATCCGACAGACGGCGCTACCATCGCAGTGTCAAATTTTAAATAATATTCGAATTTTAATTTTAGTCTGTCCCAACAGTTAGCGCTGCGATCAAATTAAAAAAAAGTTTTGTTATCATTGTAGACAGGACAACGTCTGTCGGGTCCGCTAGTATCTTTATAGGAACATACCGCGCCGCCCGCGCGGGCCGCGCACGCACGCTCCGCACGATTGTCCTGTCTAAATGCCTACGTATGCGGTATTGTAGGATTGGTGGACTATGAATATGTATACTGTTTCATATACTTAATTGTTTAAATGTACACCAAATCAATTTCACAGTCGCCATTTTTATATAGATAGTGTTACTCATTCTATAATTAGAAAAAATACTATCTACTATCATTTAAAGCTACACTACAAATAATAAGTAGATTTAAATTGTACTACATATGTTTATTGCGAAACGTTTGACAATTAAGCGATAGTATCAGAAGGGGCGCGAGTGCGGGCCGGGAGCGGGCGCGGGCGCGGCGCGGCGCAGGGCGCGCCACAGCGCCGCCAGCCGCGCCAGCGCCGCCAGCGCGACGCCGCCCGCGCTCGCGCCGGGCGGGCTGGCGTCGCATCTATACAATACTCTTTTTTAGATAAATATCTAGTTATATTTATCTAGGCACACTATTTCCCTCATAGAAACGAGCACTGTTTACGATAAACAGGTAATTTTTACCAACCTACAAGGGGTTAAGATTTAAGCAGTCTACGTATGTACGTTCATAAATCATAAGTTACGCCGTCAAACTATTCGTCGTATTATTGGAAACGTCATGCCGTTCGGCTGGTTATAGGCTACATAACTGCTACAGCTGCAAATCCGGAGGTCGTGGTTCTAGTCCTTAATCGGGCCAACTAAATTATATTAAGTTGGAAAGTTGATCATATTACACTACCATGTCTCAGAGAGCACATAAAGCCGTCAATCCTACGGATGATCTTTGACCTATGGCTCACCATAGATATGATAGATATATAGACTCTCAAGTGACACGAATAGAAAGTGCACTTGTGTCTGCGCGCATTCGTGTTGCACTATAATATTTCATGCGCAGTTATATAGTCTCATTGTCAGAGAGAATATGCCGTTGTAGGCGAAACCGGTCGGGAGGACTTTATCATTATTATATGACGTCACAGGAAATTTAAAATGGTGGCTTATAGCAGACATAAAAAACGTAATTAAAAAATAATAGCAAAGTAATGAGCACATTTCAGTAATATACGGTTTACCTATATACATATACAGTACATATGTATATTATGTGGATATGAACCCAAAGATTATAATATCCATGGGATCTCATCGGGAACAAAGAAAACTAGTTCAAATAAATGTCAATAGATGGCATCATGTTTATTGATTTGTTAATAGTTTAAAATTACCAAAATATAAAAAAAAAAATTAAGTGGTATTATAACGCGCTCATAAATCAAATTTACGTAATTTTTGTTATTAATGAAAAACAGCAATCAGTTAATGTGTTTGTAGTGTATTGTATAATAACGACAGAGGGCGTTTTATTCTTTATCAGATATTTATTAATTATTATAGTAAGTGATATTTGTTTACATTAGTTTACACATATTTATAAAATAAAATAGTTCAACAGTTTGTGAATTAACGACATCTATTATCTATTGAAGCAAACAAAAATATCCCAGAGAATAGCAAGTGAATTTGTTTATATGAGATGGATGGAGTATCTGTATGTTCATAACTAAATATAAAATGTAACGTATTTCACATAATTTGCACGTCTCGTTATTTATTATTACGAGCGTTGCTTAAAAAAGGCCAAGTATAACGCACTCTCGCACCGAGGTCCGTATGTGTGTCGTGTAATAAGCAATAAATGCTTAAAATTGAATATCGAGTGACCCCCGCCGGCGGCACACGAATATATCAGTTGTTGTATTATTCGACGACGCGTTTGGCTCAGTTGGTAGTGACCCTACTTGCTGTGCCAGCGGTCGCGTGTTCGAAACCTGCTCGGGGCATTCATTTATGTTACGAATACAATATACGAATATTTGTGCTCCAGTCATGGGTGTTAAATTTATAATATGTATGTATATATTTAAAGTTATATATGTGTAGTGTATCAACTATCTGGTATCCATAGCACAGGCCTCGTAGCTTACCATGGAACTAGATGGCGCTGTGTGTTAATATCTTAACATTTTTATTTATTTATTACTCCTTATAGTCATGACTTAAATAGGTCAAAATAAGAGGCATGTGGCGTTTTGATATTTTACATGTTGACTCTAAATAAATCTCATGTTTTATATCGGCATCAAAGCAGGTAAATATTTTGCTCAAGATGACATTTTTTTTAATTAGAAATGGGCTCACTCTTGACCTTCACCTTAGCTCGAAGGCACAAATAAGGTCTACGATCTAACGAGTTCATTAAAATGTAACACAAAATAAAACTAAATACTATGGACAAAAAAAATGAAATATAGTACATATATCTTTATATATATAATTCTTCTGTGAGTGTGTATGTCACTGAACTTCTCTCAAACGACTAGATTCACAATTTGAATAATAATTTTCATCAAAAAAATTATTAAAAAAAGTTTGAAATTTTCAAATTAAAGACGTGTAGACAGGACAACGTCTGTCGGGTCAGCTAGTATATATATATAAAAACAATTAAGTAAAGACTCTGTATACAATTTTTATAGCGTATTGCTTTTTATTCTGACGTTGTATACCTATTCGAATAGCTATAGTAGTATAATCATACTTAGAAGATAGTTGTGTTACATAAACGAAAATATAGCAAATACGCAGAAATGCACTTTTGTGTGTTCTTTCTTTTTTTCGTCGTAAACACAATTCATTGTTAATATTAGCATGAAGTTACAATGTGTGTTCCCGTATCCGAGGTCCAAAGTAGATGGTGCAGAAGTGTGTGTGCGTACGTACCTGGCCTCCTCCACCTGGTGGTTGAGCGTGAGGAAGTCGGGGCTGTCGCGGCGGCTGTGGCGCACGCCGCGCGCGTACACCTGCGCCCACGCAGCCACGCGTTACTATACTATATCATTTTTAACCGACTTCCAAGAAGGAGGAGCTCCTCGATTCCTCGGAGTCTTTTTTTATGTAGTTCTCCGACTAATCGAAGACGCCTGAACCGATTTGGATTTTTTTTTGTTTCAAAGGGTATACTTCCCAGGTGGTCCCATATAAATTTTATCGAAATCGGTCGAGCGGTTTTTTAAAAATCAACAATAAATATTTATATTAAAAATATTTTCGAAGTCGGCGCCAGGCGACAATGTTTTAAGATATGAAATATCTAATAGGTAAACATGTATTTTACGTATCGAAATACATTAGATTTGCTATGTATCGGCTGGCACCGACATCGAAAATATTTTTATATAAATATTTATTGTTGAATTTACAAAAATTAGGTAGTTATTTTAAATGAAAACCCCCGTTGAGTTCTTTTTTACATTTTAGTGTCTGGAAGTCGGTTTTTTTTAAGTTTTTTAAAACACTAATTAAATATAGTTTTGATACTTGTAATGTTTGACACTCGTCGAACCGAATCAAACGAGTTTAAATCACTAGTAACCATTAAAAAAATTTATTATCTATTTCGTAGCGCCATCCTCAGATCGGCTCGATAGTATCAAACTATGGGTGTCACAAACTATGTATCAAACTATGGGTGTCACATACTAAGCTATGGGTGTCACATACTTTCAGCATAATTTTGTTAAAAATACAAAAGACAGACTCAAAAGTAATCCCCCAAAAGCTTATCGGGGTAGGGGGTCAGCCACCTGGTCGCCGTCGGGCACGAGGCGCGCCAGCAGCGCGGCCAGCGCGCGGCGCAGCGGCGGCGGCAGCGCGTCCGGCTGCGCGGCCACGTGCTTGGGCACGCGCGCGCCGCACAGGAACTCCGCCACGGCGTCGCTGAAGTGGTTGCAGTTGTGCTCCAGCAGGTGGTACGCCGCGCCGCTGCCCACACAGACGCACGTTACTTGCGGTTATTGAATAGTTGACACCACCAAACAAATTACTCCGTTCCTAGTGTAATCAGATGTAGTGTTTTTTTTCTTTTTTACCGGTCGTTCTATATAAATATATGCAACGTGTCTTCTCCACTCCACGCGACACTGGCGAAGTAAATGGCACTCCTAGGTGCCACTGAACAAAAGTATTGAATTGTATTAACTTTGTATAGCAATGGCAACGTTACCTATTTGCCAACTGAATTTATTAAACATTCATTTGTTGAAAACATAATTTCACAGTTAATTGAAAATTAATCAGGTTTTTAGGGATTTTTAGAGCATTTTGGTTAGGTTTTTAGGGATTTTTAGAGCATTTTGGTTAATGATGTCAACTCCCTAACCATTTCTAAAAAAACGATCAAATGGTTAGAACATAATGACAATTAAGTATTGCCACATGTGGCTTCGCGATTTTACACTAGAACTATCTCATGTGTTTTAGCGTCCTCACAGACAGACAGATACTATGAAATTGCAAACCATCGGTAGCACCGGCATCGACTCTGTATTGAAACACAGTATCTACCAAGCACTAAAATTAAGACCCTTAAATAGAACATACATTTGTACATAATTTTCAATAATTATATTTATTACAAATATGAAAGACAATTATGTATACTGACGTGTAAGTGGATGTGGCGAGTCCTTGTATGTACTCATTGAAGACCGGGAAGGGCACGTACGTGGTGCCGAGCCGCTCCACCTGCTGCGGCGCGCCCAGCTGCGTGCCGCCCTGCAAGTTGCAACACACGCACGCGGACGTAAGGAACAATAAACAATAATAATTATATAACTAGTGACTTCCTGCGACTCATTTCAATTGTATATTAGAGATTACTATGTGTTTAAAAATGATAGCCTATGTGTTACCCTAATGTATAAACTATGTTACTGCAAAGTTTCATCAAAATCCGTTAAGTAGATTTTGCGAGAAAGGGTAACTAGCAAACATCCATACATCCATCCAACCTCACAAACTTTCGCTATTATAATATTAATAGCATTCGATCCTATCGAATGTATGCTACTATGGTAAAATAAAAAATGCCATTTTGAGATATGAAAAGCCATTAATATTCCGATATAATGATGTTTTCATCCATATAATATCGTCGCACGATAATTGCCTTGAACAATATTAATGGTCTGACAAATGAAACTCTAAAAGTGTGTACCTCTCTAATTAGAAATTAGTAGGTACTACCGTTGAATTTTCTAATATATAAGACATGTATTACATTCCGCCAATGACTCATTTCAAATGAATAAGTGAAATTTCGATTTCATATTTTTGTAGACGATATGAATAACTTGTTATTTCGAAGCATTCTGAAATAGTTTCGCGTATAAAAATACAAACACGCCCGCAAACAGTTTCTCGTGACATTTACGACGAGAAAAAGAACATGAAGTCACCTTTACAATTTGGGAGCATTCCTGTTGGAAACGACTTATGGGAACATTAACAGTGTACGAGCGGGACGGAGCAACAGCGCGACGCGGGAGTGCGACAGGGACGGCGACAGCGAGGCTGGTGTCCCGGATGCCGCAACACGGCGGCCAGCTAAGCATGTCGCGCTTCGTTCGATGCTCTTTTGCCTAATAATATTTGGTCGCGTGTACCTTGTGCGAGTGTTGAGTTCACTTGTGATTATATAAGCCATAACGCATATTTTGCACAGAAGAAATATAATTTTTAAGATTTTAACGCATGAATGTTAATGGATTTAAAAAAAAAATAACTTCTAAAATATCTGATTAGGTATCTATTCTAAATGGGGGTTATTTTTTACATTTTAGTGCCTGGAACTTGGTTTTTATTTATTTTTTTTTAAGTTTTTATTTTTTCATTTTTACTGTAGAGTAGCAGGTAATTTGTAAGAAGAAAGTTTACATATTCGATTAGACAATTAATTTGAAAAATATATTTATTGTTGATTTTTTTAAAAACCGCCCGACCAACTTTGAAACACAAAATTTTTTTTCCAAATCGATTCAGGCGTCTTCGAGTATTCGGTGTACACGCATAAAAAAAAATCCGCCGAATTGAGAACCTTTTCCTTTTTGGAAGTCGCTTAAAAATGAACGTCATACCATTGAAATCTTTTATTTATGCTGTTTCAAGTTCAAGTCAAAAAAATCCTTTTAATAACATAAACTCGAATGTTTCTGAAGATCTATGTATGTACGTTTGCTCGCTTGTAATCTTTTAAGCTAAAACTACTGAACGATTTTTGATAATACTTAAGTAGGTACTTTACAGTAATATATTATGTTTTTAGTTTATACAGAAGCGTAGCACAGAGATTATAATTTAAAAAGATATAGTAATAGATAAATAAACTATGCGGGCGGAGCCGCGGGAAATCGCTAGTTAGTTATAAATAAATCTTCATTCTACATGTTAAGTTGTCATTCCGTAAATAATAAGATCAATGTCGTGACTGGTGTTTTTATTTCGGTACCGATGTTTACAAATATCTAGTATCGGTCGCTACTTGCTACGATCCTATCATTAGATTTTCAAGAATTTTTTGGTACCTACTTTTTAATTCTTAATGAAATCTAAACGAAACCTTTAATTCTTAATGTAATCAAAACGTTCCAAATATAATGTCGAGGCGCCATTAAAAATGGGCACACGAACTTACGGAACACGAAGAGTTTGGTGGCATTTATTGCATTTATTACCTAATTGTCATTTTGGCGCGTGGCCAAGTCCTGAGGGCCTGAATAGAATGTTTACAATTCGTCGGTACAAACACTCGCCACTGTATATTGGACTGCGACATATAGACACATCATTACCGGAGAGGTCCCTATTCAGTGGCCGAGCTTCAAATAGTTCTTGTCTACGCGCAGAATGATCAAAAATAGTTAAAGCGCGTGAAACACGCGATGTTTCATTTGATCTATGATATTACTTGATAATTTTGCACCTGCCGGTATAGTCTGTTTTTGCGTTATATTATCGACTAGCTTCGCTCGGGTTCATCCCTAGGTGCCTTCGTTTTAATAATGTACGGGAACTGTACATTTTTCCGGGATAAAAGTTACCTATGTGCTATTCTATACCTGAATCTATCTCTGTGCTAAATTTTATCCAGATCCGTTAAGCCTGGTTCTGGCTTTTTTTTCTGGTATCATTGAGTTACAAACATCCATTCATCTTAACTTTCGCATTTATAACATTTATGGGATTATGGGAAAAAAGCCGTAGAGATATCTTATGGGACGCGCGGCTGTTAACTTTAGTTGATCTCAGTCCAGTTCTAGTGAACAGATACAACAAAGTAACAGGGAACTGTTGCAATTCATCATCTTATTATTGATAAAGTACTGTAGAGGTATATAAATGATAAAGAGTCTACAGTACATAAGCACTAAGTGAATGTGAGACATAATACAACAGCGACGAACTATTGGTTACGGTCACGGAATGGTCGCGGTATTAGCCCCTCCGGCACACGAGGCGACCGCGGCTGCGACTGCGAATACAGTCATCAGCTACCAAATATTTACATTTTAAGTAATATATTAAATTTCACGCGCGCAATACACGACCGATTTCCATCGCATGAATAATTTAAAAATTCATAGGTAACAAGAGATTTCAAGAGACAAACACACATTCAGCTTTACATATAATATACTGTTCATAATGTAGAGTAGACTCAATAATAACCGCCCTTAAGATGCATCGCTGCATTCATTGCGGGGTCCGTCCCTCCAATAATAGCCGGGTGAGTGCGGCGCGGCGCCAACTGCGTCTGCGCCGCCACAGACAGACACACAGACACACTTACGTGTCGTTTATATTGGACAATACTCGTTTAGCCATTACGTGACACGGAGTGCAAGGGAAATTAAATACCTTAATTTGTCGCGACAGACGTTATTTATTCTGGAACTGTTTGGCCGTTGGCGTCAACTCGTATTTATTTGACTTACACGCGCAGTAAGTTTGCGTACACGTGTGAAATTATTATTATTAGACTTAGTATAAAATATTGATAAAAATTAAAAACACTAAGAGAAGTAAGTACGTGTACTGTGTGGTACCCACCGGAGCGCAGCTGGTGACGCCGCCGCCGCCGTAGAAGTACTCGCGCTCGTACACCACTATCGACGTGTGCCACACACCCTCGACCTGTTGACCTGGAGTCATAATATCGTAATTAATCATTGTTTTGTTTTTATGAATTTGAATGATTATTTTTTTCTACTACACGCTGTAACGGCTTTAACGAATAAACAAAACGAACTCAGTTTGGGATATAATATCAAAGTTCTCCTGTCTATTTAGTAAAAATCCTAAATACATTCACTGAATCACTGATTGACAACGCACTACATTCAATGCAGGGTCGGCATGCATGTAATTTTGCACATGATAAGGTATAATTTTTGAGAATTAAGACATTAAGCCTGTGAAAAAGGGGACGAAAATTGGTATAGAAGCTCGTCATTTTTGAAGTTAGAAATATGGACATTAAAATTAAGCTAATTAAAGTGAATTGTCATCGTCTCTCATGGATTTATTATAATATTTTGATATTATTAAATGTCTAAGTTTGTATAATAAGTGATGATGATGATGTTCTCCTAGCCTCTCATCTCAATCTCAATGAAATTAGCCAACTGCGCAGGAGATATTATAGTGCTCAAGTGTACGCGCAGACACAAGTGCACTCTCTATTCCTACCACTCTCATACTCCGGTGGGACGTCCACTCGACACGACCGGTGAGAGTTAAGGCGCAGGACCGACGGCTTTACGTGCTCTCCGAGGCACGGGGGTGAAACACCGCCAACTTCCCAACTCCGGGCTGTTACTGAGACTTACTATACAGGAAGACTCAATAACTGAACTCGGCCCGACCCGGGACTCAAATCCAGGACCTCCGGGTGTGCAGCCGTACATGCTAGCCACTACACCACCGAGGCAGTTGTATAATAAGTAATAACACTTTGTTAAAAGTTTCTCGTTGACATTATTATGTGATGCTCATATTATATAATAAACACACTGATTGCCAGTAGCATGTTAAATTAAGTTGTTATGTCATTTACGATATACGAATACGAGTCCAAAAGTAGTAAGGAGATAAATACATCATGCAACAGCGTTATACTTCAATTAGTGCATCCATAAAACAATCAATTATAATCAATGAACACTACTTACCTATAAATAAGTTCTCTACAATGATTTGTTTTATTTTAAACTAGCGACTCACCCTCGCTTTTCTCGTGTTTGTCCCTAGCTTGCATCCCGATTCAAACTTTCATCCCCATTTTCACCCCCTTAAGGGATGATTTGAGCGATAAAAAGTATCCTATGTCCTTCCCAGAGTCTCAATCTATCTTCTCACCAAATTTCATCTAAATCGGTTCAGTAGATCCAGAGATTACGCCCTACAACCTCACAAAATTTACCTCTTTATAATATTAGTATAGATGATGTCAATTTGATAACTACTTTAGATAGCTTTATAGATAGAGAGCCCATTTTTAACAAATCTTAAAAATATATATTACATACTGTAACAATACCAATAAATTTGTTTAAAAAGTAGATCATGAAGGCGTCCTTGAAACATATATAGAAATGTAGGAGTGTGTCATGTCCTACTAAAGCTGAACAAGTGGGTCACCTCACCTCAACCATTATGCAGAGTAATTGTTATTGATCATGTAGCACACCTTGGCCACTTGACAACAAACAAAATCAATCCTAACTAAATAAAATAAATGGGCTTTGTAATTGTTAATTTACACACAATTAACTATATTTATAACTAAAAATAAAAACGTTTGTGTTTTTTAGACTTAGCTGAGATTATAACAGGGCCTGTGAGTGAGTGATCTTAATGATTAGTAGTAATAGAGTAACAATGATCAATACATATGCCTTTACTTCAAAGATTATTATGAATGTCATCACTCATCAGTGTTATTACACTGGCTAAATATTTTATTAAGGCTTTATATAATAGAATGTGGATATTGAAATGTTCAAATTACTTGAATAATATTTACATTGAATAAGAATTTAAAACACATTTGTATATCAAAAGCTGTGAAAATAAATTATCTATACATATATTAAAATTGTAACTAAGTGGAATCTGTACATTAAATATTTTTTGGAAAATCTTATTGAAATAGACATTTAAATATCGATACAGAGGCTGAAACTATAGTTTTTAGAATTTTTGTCTGTCTGTCTGTTACTGCATCACAGAAAAACCACTGGAGGGATTTTACTGAAATTTGGTCTGATGATAGCTGGTTAACCCGGTCAACATATAGGATACCTTTTATTGTGGGTAAATATCTCATCTCTGAGAAATATATACAAAATTTTAAAACAAAAGTAGGGACGAACCCGGGCAGAGCGAGGGTGAGTCGCTAGTAATTAATATAATTACAACATTACCTATTATAGCTGGGGATAGTATCGATGCAAGTCCATGGCTCAGGTCGTAGATATACAGTTCTACAGGAACTCCTTCCTCACTTGCCATATTGATCAGCAGCAGGTTCAAAAATATCTACACAAAATTTATCACGTTTTAAGTTCACTAAGACTAACATATAAGAATTCTGATGAGAAATTGAATTTTTCTATCTTTCCTTATCTTCTTCAACCCACTCGATGATGATTAATCATTGATTAATAATCAATGATGCAGCTCTACAAAATCTTTAAAATACACTGAACCATATATTATATTTGTTTTTAGATTTATTGACTTCTATTTCACTAATAATTAGATAGAATTATTCTATAAACTAAAATATGCGATTGTTCCAAATGCAAGACGTAAATAATTAAGATATGCGACGCGCGCAGTGGCTCACGTCGGTGCAGCGAGACGGCCACCTGTGCTTGCGCTGCGGCGCCTCAGCCCTATCGCACAGATCTATTCGCCGCCCACTGACTTCACATTAACTATTTTTAAGCTGGTAGCAACGTGAAACTTATCTCACGATGTTTTCGTTATTTAAGGATGCAATGAATACTTAACAAAGGTGTAAATGTAATAAAGTCCGATACAAAACAACTACATTTTAAAAGATATCATTTTTTACCTGATATGAATGTTTACGTCAAATATTACAAATAAAATTGCAAACACACATTACGGTATTTTCTGTATTCTGCTGATACTGTCTTTTACTTTTGTTTTTTTAGGTACATATTTTGAAAAAAAAAAAACTAATAAAAAGTGCTATTATTTAATTCAATTTTCTTGTGCTGTTATCGATAATAAACATATTAAAATTTAAAACAAGACACTAGACAGATGAAAGACATATGACAAGACATTATTCGACTTTGAGTTTTGAGTTTTGACAGCTATTTAAATTAACCAAACGTCCTTTAATTCTGTTTAGCAAAAGTAGGTATCATAAAGAAGTTGGTTAAAAATAAATCATAAATTATTATCATTATTAATATTTATTATTTATAATCATTTCATAATTTTTATTATTATAAATTTAACTATATAATATATTATATACCAAAATGCTTTTTGATTTAGATCGAAATAACTTGCAATATTTAATTATTTTTCATACACTAAGTAGAAAAAAGTACCAAAATTATTCATCATTGATGAGAGTAATGTTTATGAACGTTAGTTGTTATTTGTGTCATGTCATTGTCAATTTGTAAAATTGTCATGTCAGTGTAGTGCTGTGTATTACTTTAAATTTTTTACAAAAATATAATGTCAGGAACTAAAAAAATGGTAAATGTTTCTTTTAAACATATATTGTACCTTACAAAGGCTTCCAAAAGCTTAATATAGAACTTCATCTTTTGTAGGAAGAGAAATCCCAAAGCTTGAAATTCCTTAGTGTTATGTCAAGTTTTTGAATTTTTTAATATACCTACTAAAAGTTGTATGGTTTTATTTATTGTCGGCATAGTTTATTCACTTCATAGCTTTAACCTGTGTTCATAATACTACCCAGTGGTTAGAGTCCGATGATGACTAGGCACATTTGATTGTAAGGTTTGTTGACAGCAATGCTTTATATGAGGTTTTACGTTGTTAGATACTGCGGGTGCAGTCATCAGAAGGCACAGCTCGCGTTGAGGTGCTGGACTCCGATGTAACGTCACGATTATTCGAGCGTGTCTATGAGGCTCTACATTTGAACACTTTTGGATTTGCATTGTATAAAGATCGTGCAAGAAAAGAAGAGATTGTATCGAGTAAATCACGACAGTTACGAGATTATGGCTTGCAACATGGAGACATGTTGTATTTAAGTCCTGTCAATGGTGCGGTGCTCTTTGAACAGGCTTCCACTAGTGCTGAGGTAAGTATTTTAAATACAAAGATCATAAATATAATTTGATTCATCATATTTAATAAATATTAGATAATATGTTCACTATGATTTGTTTTATTAGATTAATAACAAGCCTTTTGGAGAGCCAGCACAGGCTGGTCCATCCTCAGTGGAACCTTTAAACTCAGGAACAAAGACCACTGGTCCTGTAGAAGATGAGGTAGACTTAGAGCTATATCGCCTCTCAGGAACTATACAAAGACAGCGAGATGAAAAATTGTAAGGAAACCTGAATTCATATTTTTTTAATAATTAGAATTTTAATTAAATGACTAACTAAAGTGAATTTGTTAATTTTCAATGTCTAATTTTTAAACATTGTACATATATTTATGATTCCTGTTTCTAGATTTTTTTGCAACATTTATAATAAAAATACTTATTTATGTATTAGTGGCTACTTTTGCTTTATACTACACGTAATATTACCCACATCATGTACCTGCAGAAAGAGTATCATTCTCTTATGTAACTGACTACAGTGACATGTTTTTGCTTTCGTTATGTTAAACATTCAATATCAAATTTTATGTATATAAAATTTGCAGATGTCGTCACAACTCTAAGGGCTGCTGTGTACACTGTTCTCCGTTAGAACCATGGGATGAGAACTATCTCAAGGAACATAACATTAAGCACATGTCCTTCCATGCTTACCTGCGTAAGATGACCTCAGGCAAATTCATCACGTTAGATGAATTGTCATGCAAAATAAAACCAGGTGATTTTTAACTTGTTTAAATTTAGTTTAAAATAAAATTTGTGGTTCATCATCATTCAAGAACTTGATTGCATATTTTATGTATGGTGTTAATTAGAAATTGACTTATTTTGTTATGCGTCGACAGGCTGCAAGGAGCACCCGCCGTGGCCGCGCGGCATCTGCTCGGCGTGCCAGCCCGGCGCCGTGACGCTGAACCGCCAGCGCTACCGGCACGTGGACAACGTGCTTTTGGAGCACGCGGCGCCCGTGGAGCGCTTCCTGGCCTACTGGCGCGCCACTGGCCACCAGCGCGTGGCCTTCCTGCTGGGCCGCTACGAGCACCACCCAGACGTACCGCTGGGCGTGCGAGCGCGCGTGGCCGCGCTGTACGAGCCGCCTCAGGAGTGCTCGCGCGACCGTGTGGCGCTGCGCCCCGACGCCGGCGCCGCGCTGGCGGCCGCGTTGGCGGCGCGCCTGGGCTTGCGCCGCGTGGGCTGGCTGTTCTCCGACCTGCTGCCGCTGGACCTGGCGCGCGGCACGGTGCGGCACCTGCGCGGCGTCGACACGCACTTCCTGTCCGCGCAGGAGTGCATCATGGCCGGCCACTTCCAGAACGAGCACCCCAACGCGTGCCGCCACGCCGCCGCCGGCCACTTCGGCTCCAAGTTCGTGACGGTGTGCGTGACGGGCGACAGCGGCCACCAGATCCACCTGGAGGGCTACCAGGTGTCGGGGCAGTGCCAGGCGCTGGTGCGCGACGGCGTGCTGCTGCCCACGCGCGACGCGCCCGATCTCGGCTACATCCGCGACTGCACGCCGCAGCAGTTCGTGCCCGACGTCTACTACAAGGTACGTCACTACTCACTCCCCATCATGAGTTTACTTTGGTTATAATTCTGCTAGCCTATGAAATTACCATGTTATTTCAAAATGTCTCCCGTTATTTGTTGTAGAGCAAATATTATAATCTTGTAGCTAATGATCTTCGGATGTTAAATTATGAAACCATAAGAAGGACATTAGTCTTTATATATTGACGAGGAACCACTTAAAGTCGTGCAAAAATTACCCTCGTTTCTTCAAAATGGAATAAATTAGAATAATTACTTTTGTAGTTCTTATAAATTCCACTTGAATCATAATTATATGTGCCTATATACAAGTCACGGATATTATACACCAAGATGAAGGATTTTTTTAATTAATGTTTTCATGTACATGCAAAAATATAACTTGCCCTTTCTTTTGGAAACTGCAGCTAATACTGCACACTTCAAACAACAATAACTGCAATAATTTAATTATGATAATTAAATATACTGTTATAAATGTTACTTAGCTTGCTGTTCTGCATAACATCAAAAATTGAATTTAACATATTAAATATTTACAAATAATACACATAAACCTTCTTTGTTTATTGCTCTTTCTATTCGCAGGGGCAGGCAGTGATTTATAGTTTGTTTTATACTATGATATAGATGAACAACTTTCGCTCGAACTCAACGTTGCATTAGCCCATGGAAATAATATATTACCGCATGTTTAATAATTGTTAATCCCTACAAGTCTTCAACCCTGCTACTAATAGTTTTGTGTAATAAATCACTATTTTTTTTGTATGAAGGACAACTCGGCTGCACCAGTTATTGTTTTTTCTTGTGGCAATGAGAAATTTCCTGTAGTAAAAGGTATGCTAAATGTTATATCACTACATAAAATTTTGTTATAAATCCGTTCAGTACTTTTTGCATGAAAGGCAAACAAACAGATAAAAATTTGAATAACTGTGATTTTGGGATCTATATATATATTCCATACACAATATGTAACAGTCATAGTTTTAAAAAAAATATTCCAAGTACAGTTCTCATTTCATTGTACATATTTCCTCGCTTCGCTCGGTTTCTTCCCTGGACACATACATATTAGATGGATATAAATAGTTATTAGTATTTTATTTCCGATGTTTATATAGTTATTCTGTTATTCGAGGTGGAGACAAATACAACAAATTAAAGATCATAACAATCAGTCCAGCCGTTCTTGAGTCATAAATGGTGTAAATAATCCGAGTGTGTTTTTTATATAAATAGATTATATTATTAAATGTATATTATGAAAATAAGGTATGGTCTATACGTGGTAATAGTGAAGTGCTATATGGTTGTGTAGTGAAGTGCTGTGTAACTATGTACAAAATGATTATTGTTAATTTGAAATGCAACTTTGATTGATTTTCTTTATTGGAACCAACACTTCCCGTAGAACGCCCACTGTGTAAGTTATGATAAAATAATGGAAAATAATAGAAAAAATTAATGCTGCTTCGAAAAATATATATTATTTGAATGTAATAGTGAGATATTAGATTGTAACCTGATGCGAACTTAGCCACGCGAATTTGTTGAAACTAGGTAGTCATTTAGGTTCAATACATTTATAGTCCATTCGGAATCCGGTTTAGGAACAAAATATTGAAAACCTGAAGTATTATGATTTTAAAATGTTAGCAGGTATATAAGGAATAGAAATTCGTAAAATGCCCCACATGCCCAGCTACCCCCGAGAAATGGGGGGACGCAAAGCGTTGAAAAATAGTTTTTTTCAATTTCCGGCTTACTGTGACCTTCTATCGAAAAATGTTTTCTATAAACGATATAGGTTTTTACTAGACCACTTTCACCAAATAACACTTTTTACAATAACCTCAAAGTTTTCGAGATATTTGCAGAAAACTCAGTTTTTAACTTTTTATTGGGTTTTTTTATTTGTAATCTCTAAAATAATGAAAATGAAATAAAAAAACAAATATGACTTAAATTTTTAAAATTACCCTTTAATCTATCTACAGTGCATCCATTAAATACTAAGATATTGATGATAAAAAAGAAAAGATCCTTTTTTATTGAAAGTCGAATATCTCAGGAAAAAATCGACGTAAAGAGTTAAATTAAAAAAAATACTTTTTTTTTTGATTTCTTAACAAAACTATGACTAAATTTTGTAATTATCAACTAATTTTTCTTTATTATATTTTTAACTAATGAATAAACAAGATTAGACTATGTATTAATTTCATTTCTTTCTGTAATTACCTTAAAGCACTATTATTTTTTTCAAAAAAAATCAATTGAAAAAAATTTAGTATACAAAGTAAAAATTATCGATTACTCAAATGTTTAAAATTTTTAAGGGTGTTTCAGCATGACGACTATACAATGTTTTTATTTTTTCAAAAAATAGAGTTCAAGACGAAAAGAATGAGCCCTATTTGAAAATTGAACGAATTTTTTTAAAAACGTAAACGTCCACTTGAAGTTGGGGGTTTGTGTTAAATAGTTTTTTAAGTTTTATAATTAATATATATGTTAGTTTTAAGGTAAATATGTTATGGGCCTCTATTTACATATTTAAGATCTTTTTGTAAATATACATCAATTAAAAAAATTAATGATTAATAAATATATATATTTAACTTTTATATATATATATATATATATATAAGTTGTAGATTTTTACTAGACTTACAACTTTTGTAGAAAACATTCGATAAAATGTTACAGTAAGCCGGAAATTGAAAAAAAATATTTTTCAATGCTTTGCGTCCCCTCATTTCACGGGAGTAGCTGGGCATAGGGGGCATTTTACGAATTTCTCTTCCTTATATAACCTGAAGTTTTATTTTAAAATGTTAGCAGACCGTGCTAACATTTTAAATTTATAAAATTTCAGGTTTTCAATTTTTTTTTCTATTAAAAATAAACGGATTCCGATTGGTCTATTTTTACATTAGTGTTTCACAATATACATTTATTATATATTATGTCAAGATAATTGCATTTTACTCTTTTACGTACATTTACGTTCAGCCGATGCATTAAAAATAGCTTCTATGTATTTTATTTGTGCCGAATTAGGTACGTATCGATTGTCATTTAGTTAATGTATATAGCTATATACAATTTACTGTGTAAGTGTACTATATACAGTGTACATATGTAGTAGGTTGTACTGCGCACGCGCTTGCATTAAAACTATGATTGTTGTTCTTTTATGTATCTTATTTGTCTATTTTAGTATATTTAAAGAAAAAGGTGGGTTAATAAAAGATTTGTTGCCGTTCCGTTTATTTATTAGTTTATATATCACGAGTTCGCATCGGACGATGACATTTAGGACATTGCATGCTGCACACAAAACAAACGGGCCTGTCTGTCGCCACTTTCGCTATCGTCACATAAACTACATTTTATTACATATACCTATGATATTTTTGTATAGTAAATATAAATTACAACACGTCAATAGAATATCGAACGACAAACTGAACTTCTATAAACACTATAGAAAAATAAACATAACTTTACTCGAGACGATCTGGCAAACGATTGAGTCGCCACGCGAATGTACAATAACACCGGGAAATAGTAAACCAATATTCAATATAATATTATACCAATAGCCAATACCAGCAGGCACTCGCCGGTGCGAGGCCAGCGCCTCTCTCACACAACTTATCTAAGATTTCATCACAGTCTTAAAACTTTCGGAAATATAATTCGTATTACAACTAACATTAAATAGAATCATCAATAAAGAGGTAACATTAGCTCGTAAATATAATATATAAATAAAATAATTTACTTTATATATACTTATAACATCAATACAACAACGACAATCAGTAGCTCGCCACTCGCAGCGTCGATACTTTCAAAATAGAGCTCTATAATTAAATCCATTTATAAGGTTTAACATTTATTGACACACATATATTAAACTGATGAAAATGTTTTTAAACACTTAAATTTCTACCACGGGACAAGGCGTGACCGGAGGAAATGGGGCTCCGGATGACGCCACAGGAACGCGTCACATTTATCACAATATCATACAATACTCTAATATTTACAAAAATATACTCATTTAAATGTCAAATATCTAACTAGAAGAGAGGTAGAAACACGTACGCTCCGCAGCACCTTCGCGGTGGCTGACACACTACGCTCGTTGACCCGCGACGCCAACGCGTTGTGCGCTGCGTGCCTATACTCACGACAACGATCATACAAACGAAACTACTAGAGAAGATCAAGCCGGCGAACTTCTCGTAAATACTTCAAGTCTTATATCTACTTACAAAAATAATTCAGCCCAAGTAAAATTTACAGACGAAATGACAGGGTTGGTCCAACGGTTGAGAATGTAAAAAAAGTACAAGAGCGGCGGCTATAAATATTTAAAAAGACGCGATGAGGATACGCTCGGACAAGAAGACACGGGCCAAACTAAGTTCAGTTTAGTTTGCCACAGTTGGCTATTAGGATAGTGCTATGAGGCTTGCCGGTGCTGTCTCCGGTGCGGCTCAGGCGTTCCACGAGCTCCAACCCCTCCACCACGTACGCGAAGATGGCGGTGAAGCCGCGTATCTCCCGCAGCATAATACGGAACTGTGAACCGACCAGGCCTTGGTTGTCGTGGCGTTTCTGCGATCGACGCATGCCCACTGCGCCTCGCACCGCTACCATCTTGGTATAATCTGGCATGAAGTAGTTCTCTTCGAAAATGGAATACCCTCCACGACCATTGTTCAGCTCGAAATCTCCAGTGATCAAGCTCTCGTTTTCCCAACACTGGAAAACGTGGCAGCCGCAGTATCCGATGCCAAGTTCACCAGTGGAGAGAGCAGAGAAATTTTGTGCCATGCGAGGTGCTACGTCGTCGCGGACCTCTATCACGATGCGCCCAAAAGGCGATCCGTTAAACTCCAAGTTAAAATAGAAAAGAGGATACACGCTGGGGTTGCGTCGCAGCAGTGAGCCCACCATTTCGTTGGAGCCACTTGTGAATGTAGAACCCCCGGGCGACGAGTGCGCTGTCTCGCAGACTCTTTCCGGCAGCGCGTCTAGTTCCAGCGTCGTAGCCACATCACCGATCGCGCCGTCAAGCCCGCGCTGTGTGAAGCAGTTCCGGGTATAGAGCTGTGCCATGCAATAGTTGGCCAGGAATAAAACGGGATCATGGCGTTCCGTCGCCGGTGACGGAGGTGACTCGCCGATGCTTAGTCCGGCTAGCGCCTGGCGCATCAGTTCAAAGTCCAGCGGCACATTCGCATTGCGGATCAGATCGTCCAAGCGGCACTGCAGCAGCGCGTCGGTGTGCCGTGCACGGAGCTTGTCGCGTTCGGCGACAGCCCCCGCTAGAGAGCCGCAGTTGTCGTCTATCTTCAGTAGTGCGCGCTCTGACGATGTCAGTAAGACGGCGGGTGCGGCCAACTCGCAATCGAGACGCACTTTAAGCGCGGTGGTAGCGTCCAGGGCGTGCAGGAGAAAATCTCGCTGGCGCACAGCGAGGCGCTGCAGGTCAGCATAGAGCAGGCGTGCGTCGCGTTGCATGTTCGCGCGCGCCTCGCGTGGCGGCCGCAGTGAGTGCGCGTGGTGGGCGTGGTCGCAGGCGCGGCAGGCGCGGGCGCCGCAGGTCGCGCACCACATGACGGGCAGTGCATGCGCAGCGCACGCGGGCTCGGGCATTAGGCGACGCGCCAGCGTCTGAACGGCGACGTGCGTGGGCAGCGCATCGGCGCCGCCCAGAGGCAGCTCGGTGCGCTGAGAGCAGTGCGCGCACCGCACCTCATGCGCGCCCCGAAGCACGCCGCGGGTACACGCCAGGCAAAAGTGGTGCTTGCAGTCGAGGAGCTTGGGCGTGCGTTCGGCGTCGTTAAAGACGCGCTGGCAACACGAGCAGATGGCCAGCTCCTCGATGTCATCGAGCTCGGTGCGCGCCATAGGGGGGTACATGGCAGCCGGCGCGGGAAGCGAGGCTCGCTAAGTTCGAAGGATCGAGGACACGATAGTACCTACTCTGTCGCTAGGCCGTCTTTCGCGCACGTAGATCACATTTTACAAACAACGGCCCACGAAGTGCCGCACATTATGACATACTACGTAAAATTTTTACTAAATTAATATGATTGATGCGGAGTGCCACGTATTTTACGTTTTGTGTACACGCGCTATGTAGTGTTTTCACATCTGCGCCGTGCTTCCCGTCGCTCGATCAACAGATTACCGTACGTCGCGTTATCCTTGTAGAGGCGTCAAATAATTAGTTTGTTTAATGCTGAATAAATGTTTATATTTTAATATTGGTTTATTATTAACTAGCGGCTCACTCTCGCTTCGCTCGGGTTCACCTCTAGAAATCACTAATAAAAATCTATTAGTTCCCACGGGAACCGTTCATTTTTCCCGGATGAAAAGTAACCGGCAATATAAGGTATCAGAATGTTAAATTTTACTAAATTAGGTGCATAAGTTGTATAAGTTATAATAGTTTTTTAACTATCCCACGGGAACCATTATATTTTCCGGGATAAAAAATATCTAAGACGTTGTCCGGGGATATAAGGTACCACCATGCAAAATTTCATTTAGATCGGTCCAATAGATTCGGAGATTAGCCCGTACAAACAGACAAACAATATCACACGGGAACGCAGTCGAACGGGATAAAAAGTGTCCTATGTCCGTCTCTGGGTTCTAAGCTACCTCCCCGCCAATTTTCAGCCAAATCGGTTCAGCCGTTCTGGAGTTATAAATAGTGTAACTAACACGACTTTCTTTTATATATATAAGATGTACAAAAATTCAATAAATACATTATCATTTTTAATTTACTGAAAATCTTTTGGGAATATACTATGTAATTCATAACAACATCTGTAACAAGAAAAAATAATATTTCTTATTTTTTTATTTTCATACAAAAATAAAAATATTTCTATTGCACCTTTTAAACGGTAAAGTTCTGGCACCTGACCAAGTTTAAATGAGTAAGCACCACCACCTCCACCCCTCCCACTCCACCGGCCATGCGCTTTCTTTTGCTAATATCGGACTATTACTGTTTAGAAGGTGCAACGAAAATATTTTTATTTTTGTAAAATTTAATAAATATTTATTTTTGCGTCGGGGGTTAAAAAGCTATTTCAGTTTTAGTTACATGTTTTATTCCATATTATATAAACTACTAAACTAATTTTAATGACACCTTTACTATTCCCTAAGTTTAAATAAATGTAAGCAAATAAAAAACAATAATCATGATCCGATTACTAGTTTCGGAGAAATTTGTGGACATCATATATATACATACTTACATACATCTATAAAATTTTGTATATTGGTTTGGAAGCCCTAATAGATTATCATATGTGAATATGTTGCAATTACAATAATATTACATGCATACCTACGTGTCGAATTGATAACCTTCTTTTTTTGAAGTACATAATTTTTTTTTATAAAGTAAATAGTAGCAGAAGTAGTTGTGTTGCTGAAGTTCTAAATTGTTTAATATACAATTTTTAATAATTAAATATGGGTTGCTATTATTTACTTATGATTTTATGAAACCCAAAAAGCTAAAAAAACTGTGAAAAAAAACGGAAAAATAGTTTCATATAAAATGTCAAATATTCATTTCTTTTCTCATTTTAAATCTAAGCGAGTATTATGATGATTTTAGTTTTTAATACGGCTTACCTTACTAAATTTCTCATACCAATTTCATAATAAATGGTATATCATTTATTCACGAAGGTTGGTATAGTGACGTCGCTACAAGGTTGTAACGTACGACTTCAGTAAGCGCCGCGAAATTCTCATGATAAAGGCGGGCGGGTCAGTGCGCGCGCCTCCCGCCCCGCGCCGCGCTATCGATCCTCCCGGTGCAACGCGCTCTTATGTAACGACGACGCGCTGCATCTACGCTTGCGTGCAATCCCATGTTAACGAATGTATAATACAATTTAATGCAACGGCCTTGTCCCGGCGACCGCCCCCGCCCTCATCACCCTTTCTGTCCTCCCCGCCGACATCCATCTCCTGTACCGAAATACAATTGACTCTTAACATTTTACATTTCGGTCGATATCTACATATGAGAATCTATGAATGCTATTTACTTGTTGAATGTAATAGTCCTGATATATGTATTTCTATGAGATTGGTACCTACTAATAAAACTTACTACTTATACAGATTAATTATGTGAATGTATTATTTAAAAGTTATATTATGTATTAATAATTATGTTTGAAGGCAGTGGTAATGTAAAAAAGTGTAATGGCCCAATGGTAACACGCTCGCTTTTGAAACCGAGTATAGGGGGTTCATATCCAGGGTGTGGCTTTCCGATATTTTCATGTGCGAATCATTTCCAACATGATTACCACGTGTCTTACGGTGAAGGAAAACATCGCGAGGAAACCTGCATGTCTGAGAGAACGTCAACAATCAACATGCACTTGGCCAGCGTGGTCGAATATGGGCTGATCCCACTGCTGGGCACAGGCCTCCCTTCAATACGAGGGACTACGTTAAAAAGGGCTGAATACATACATACATGCAATTATGTTTAATAATTACTGCATAATATAAGAAATAGACATACGAGTACATATATTCGTTAATTGATGTCTATTTCTTAAATGTAAAAATTGAAATGTAACGACAACCTAGTTAGGTATGTCTGGTGCCTTTTATCGATAAGTTTCTTTCACATTTATAATATTTACATTCTAATATAAATGTATGTTTACATGTATGTATGTCCATTGTAAGCATCCCACTGCTAAGAATGTGCCTTCAATGCAGGGAGGATAAGGCCATAGTCCAACAAGCTGGCCAAGTGCGTGTTGGTGGACTTTACGTCTTAGGAAAACTTGTTAAGTATCATGTAGGATTCCTCGCGAAGTTTTCAGCACACGTGTAGTAAGTAGCTAACGATTAGAATTATTATTAAGTTTATTGAATGATTTATGTCTGTTGCGAGTTGGCAGGATTAAGCTAGTAATATGTTGTTTCGTATGCCTGTTTTATATACATGTTTTCGGCAATAAGCAAGTAGTATGTTGAGTGTAGTATGATGAGTGGATAGACCCCATCCTCGGGATCTGTAGTCAATCCATTCCAAACTAGCCACTATACTAACCAGGAATAATGTATTTGGTATAAATGAAACAATATACTTAATATTTATAATAATATCTACTACATTGTTGATCTAGTTGCTATATAGCTTGCCTCTAGATCATGATATCCTAGATCCGAGTCCTGCGTCATGCCTAAAGAGCAGAGTAATGTTAACTTAAATTTCAATTTTGTTTTTGCTCAACAATGTAAACTATTATTATTAAGTTACTATGTTGTTGTCTTATTAGAATGCAGTGTTGCTTACAATTAGGACATCATTAAGACTAGATCTTCTTTTGTTTATTACTATGTACAATTGTAAGAATGTATGCTCTGTTAGCGACCTATGTAATAAATAAATAAAATAAATAAATAAGAGTAGTGTTCCGCAATCGGTATATTACAAATATTTCTTATTAGAAATTATAATGTTATTAATAAATAATAAGGTGTCCTGGGATACCAGGTAGGAACGAAGTTCCTTTCGCAGTCTGCCCTTGGTTTATACATAAGGTCATAAAAATTAAAAGTTATCACGAGTTCTAGGTTATCATAAACATCGAGCACATGTACACATATACATGTACATATTGAAGCTTACCGAAGAAAAGCCTACACAGAGTGCACACAATTTCTTGATCGCCCGGTACTTATGATGAGTCGTGTCGGTCGACATATATTCTTCGACACTTTTTTTCTGTCTAGCTCTCATTTGTCAAGTGTGCCGAGTAAAACGTACGTTAAGGAACTTCGTTCAAAAAACAACAATGTTCAAATTCAAAATATTTTGCTCGACATTAAATTATTACAATTTTTAACTAAACTTCATGAGTTTACCATCAGTTTGGAACGAAAAAGCTTTAAGAGCAATGGAGCTGCAAGTAGGATGCTGGGATTATTAGTGTAGGACACCAGCTTGTCGATTAATCTCCTCGTCTTCGTGTGCCCCTAGGTCTTCCTGGTGAGGGATGCTGGTATGTTTGATGTAGGATGCCAGCGTTCCGATTGCCTCTTCGTCTTTCTGTGTTATTGCCGTCTTTTGTATTTATACACTATGAAAATATATTGCCAATATCTCCCAGATACGGTTAAAGTGATCTTTATCAAACGTTCCAGGAGCGTGACGCATACGGCAATGAGGTGAACGTGTCGGCGAAGCGACTGCCGGTCGCGTACTTGCTGGTGGACGTGCCGTGCGGCGTGGCGCCCGCCTCGCAGCCGCCCACCTTCGACCCGCGCGCCACTTTCCCGCCCGCGCACCGACCGCTGCAGGCGCACGTACAATCTCTGCGCGCGCTGCACCGCCACTTGCAACAGTACGACTCCTTCCTGGAGGCGGCCTCCGACTTCCACGTGCTGCTATACATGGCCAGCAATGAGGCCCTGCCGCTGTCGCTCGAGCAGCTGGCGCCGCTTCTGGACGCAGTGCGCGAGCGCGACGCCGCCGCCGCCGACGCGTGGCGCGCCGAGCCGCACGCCGCCACGCTGCTGCGCCTGGCGCGCGCCGCGCACGACGCCGAGCCCGACGGCGGGGCGGGCGGCGCGGACGGTGCGCAGGCGGGGCGGGCGGCGCGGTCGGCGTGTGGACGTGCCCGCTCTGCACCTTCCACAACGCCGCGCCGCTCGACGCCTGCGAGATGTGCGCCATGCCCAGGTAAGGTATAGTATAAATGGACGGAATTTTTGAGATCAAATTAGAGAAAGAACACTCCTTAATTGTTTTATTTCACGTATTAAATGAAAACACCTTTTTAATTAACATTTATGTAGTATCAAAGATTGCAAAGAGAATCACCAAATACCGACTATATATTCTTCGTGGTCATTACAGTTTTCACAGAATGGTCGTGGTTATCATTTTGGTGTTGTGTCCCATTTGCCAATACGCCTCCACTCCTCTCTCGCTATTGCCTTTCTCGCACATTATACAGTGGGACGTCTCCTGCCAACTTGATCCGTCCACCTCATAGGCGATACCACGCGTCCTAGTACTCTCTACTCTTCCTTGCATCACTAAGTGCTCGATCGATGCATCGTTGTGTCTATACATGTAACCGAAGTAGGTGAGGATGCGAGCCTGTGTTGAAAAGATGTTGCTTGATGCCGACTTCTCTGAGGATGGAAATTTGAAATGTTAGCACGGAATGCTGCCCAGGGTAATCCCAGCATTCTTCACCAGAACCACATCTCGTACGTTTATACTCTTCTCACTATCTCGTAGCGTTCACGTCTCCAAAGCTTAGAGGAATATGGGGAACAAGCGTTCTAATTAGTCGGGTCTTGGTGGGCTTGGTCTTTTTGTGGTTCCATCCATAATTTTTGCGATTTGTCCATCGCCGATCTAGTTATCGACATACGTCTTATATATAATTATTCAAGATATATGTTTCGGAGCAATGATCTCGTGTGTGGTCGCCGGCGCGATATCTTATCATTATTTTGTTTTTAATATCATAATTCATACCTCTTCTACTTCTCCAAATTTTACCATTTTTGTATAAAACATTCAATATTAAAGAATCTGAGTTTCACAAAAGAAAGCACTAATTAAGCCCGCTTATTTTATATGGAATTATAAGTTTTAATTTAATTTATTTTACAGGAATGCGATGTAAATATATCCAGACACTAGCCAAGTTAACTTTTGTACCGACGCGGCCCGACGTCGGCGCGCGCCTGTCGAAGGTTACTGTAAGACATTAATAAATGCTATTTTATTGTACCGCCTTCTTGTACTATCATTTGTATTCTCGACATGATATTACACCAGTGCGAATTTCATAATAATTTATTTATTAGACAATACCTGTAAAAACACTATTCCTATGTACTTTTTTTTCGATAAATGATATTCAAATATACGACTTTTTGAATTTGTGTGGTTGTAAAGGTTATTGTGATAGTGCGAGCAACGCTCGGTGTAATTACACGGCGCGAAATGCGGGGGAGTGGGAAGGGGGGGGGGGGTGCTCTCAAACTGCTCCCAATCATTTGATACTGCATCCCATGGGAGTGGCATAAAAATTTTTATAATATCTCATATCATATAAATTCATCAAATAATTTGTATATAACATTGTAGAATGTAATAACTGTATAGCGACTATTTAGCAGGGTGAATGTGTGAATGTTTACTCGGTTAGAATTAGTTAAAATCAGTTATGAGTAATACCTTTGTAAATCATTGCTGATAGTGAAATGATTTTGATTAAGTTATATATAAGAAATCGTTAGGAGCCCATGGTTTATGTCCGGCGTACTCGTAACAAACAAGTGCAGCCGTCCGCCGCGCCCGCGGCTTGACACGCTGTTTATTTTAAAAAGGTTTTTTCACATTGAGAGATAAATAGTTCTCCTTTTTTATTTTTACTTATTTGGATATGTCATACATTATAATTTAGTCACAGTCAGTACTTTAGTTTTGTAGGCTTGAAGATTTCACGTGTAATATTTTTTATCTATTACCAACTACTATATATTTTTTTATGGACACTCATATCACGTTCACCTTTATATTAGGAACAGAGTGTAATCTTTACTAACATTGTAAATGCTAATGTGTGTTTGTTGGTTTATTTCTTTCACGCTATAACCGAAACAGATACAGCTCCATGTGTCCCGGTGCTTTACATGGTTCCCGGGGTATGTCAGCCGGGAACAAAATTAAATTTGAGTACTGATCACGAGTGACTGAAACACACATCACAATCAAATATGGGACTGATAGACATGCAAGCGGCAAGCCGGCCAGCGCCCCCGCCCCCGCCCCCGGGCCCCGCCCGCCGCCGCGCTCTCGGTGATGATCGATGGCTCCATATTGTGTAATGTTATTTAAGTTTTTAATTTTAGGGCAATTTGTTTTCTTTGTGTACTGTACCCGACGGCCGCAGCCCGCCGCCGCCGCCGTGTCAGCCGCCCGCAGCGGCCGGGCCGCTGTTGTTTTTATAAATAAAACTTTAAAATATACATATCGCGTATATTAATTTTAACACAATTCTCAATAATTTTAACAGTCCTCTCATTCATCGTGTGCTGATGTAATGCGCTCTCATCGAACACTGCCGCAAAATATTGGTGTTAGTTTTTATCTTCAAATTTAAAATATATCTATTTTAGAGGCAGAGCTTGGAACAGTTATCATGAAGTCGTACATAAATCATAGAGAAAAACTAAGAGTACGGACGGCAACTAAATAATGAATTGTAGCTTCTTACAAACACTTGGTAGGTACTACCTACCCGAGAACTATTAGGTATCTTAAGGCAATCTAACACAATACACACGTAATTAGTAGATTTTTAAATTTACCATTGTCCACATACGCATTTACCTCCAAATATTTCGGTAATGTGAATTTTGGAATATCTTATTACTTATTTTTATTTATTTGTGAAAAGCACACTTACAACATACATATGAAACATTTTCAATTTAATTAATGTAATAATAATATACCTTATATGCATGTGCCTCGGTGGTGTAGTGGCTAGCATGTACGGCTGCACACCCGGAGGTCCTGGGTTCGAGTCCCGGGTCGGGCCAAGTTTAGCTATTGTGTCTTTCTGTATAGTAAGCCTCAGTAACAGCCCGGAGTTGGGAAGTTGGCGGTGTTTCACCCCCGTGCCTCGGAGAGCACGTAAAGCCGTCGGTCCTGCGCCTTAACTCTCACCGGTCGTGTCGAGTGGTCGTCCCACCGGAGTATGAGAGTGACAGGAATAGAGAGTGCACGTTGTGTCTGCGCGTACACTTGAGCACTATAATATCTCCTGCGCAGTTGGCTAGTCTCAATGAGATTGGCCGCCGTGGCCGGAATCGGCTAGGAGAACATCATCATCATGCATGTCAATTATAAGTGTACATAGCATTTCCATATTTATGAATTAAAAGTATAAAGATTTAAAAATAATAATAATTATTATTATAGATAAATGTCATATTACAAAAGAATAATACTTGACCATGACCTTTAAATATTAAAAGTGTCATTCGCAAACAATACCTATCTATCTATACTAATATTATAAAGAGGCAGAATGTGTTTATTTGTTTGAACGCGCTAATCTCAGGAAATACTAATCAGATTTGAAAAATTCTTTTTGCATTAGACAGCCTGTTTATTGAGATAGGCTATATATTATCTCGTAAAAATGTACGGTACCCGTGGAATAGATTTGTTTTTGCCCAGAGACGAATCCGAAGCGAAGTCAGGGTAGGTTGCTAGTATTTCATAAATGTTTAAATAAAAAAAAGGGAAAAATATTTAAAATTTCGTCCGAATCCAGTGGGGTATCAAAATATAGGTTTTTAAGAAACGATTACAAAAATATATACAACTTATATGTTTAAAAATAATTTAGAATAAGAAATTATTAAATAAAACTAATAAAATTGTCTGACCAAAACTACAAAGCTGTAAATCGCTCTGCAGATGTGGTTTTTGTACTTTTAAGATGGAATACAAAGATACGGTGTCAAAAAAATCTTCACTAATTACAAAAACTTTTGATTAATAAAAGAATCAAGTCAGGTTACGAATGCAGGGATTTTAAAATAGCAAAAAAAAAGTCAAAATTAGGGACTTAAAGACTAATGGGCATTGCGTGAAATTAACATGTCTTCTGGCTGCTTCAAATGACCCAGTTTCTACGGTGAATAGAGTAAATAGTTACTTTGATAACATCGGTACAGTACACGAGTGTGTGCGCAACTTTAACTTTCATGTTCCTATGCGATGATAATGAGGGCTGTCGTTTCTGGTGGCACCAGTTGGCGCCACTCGCGAATAAAGCCCTATCGCTCTCGTTGAAACGGTATTTTCTAGTGCGGCAGACCAATAAAATAATAATAAAACTAAGTAATTATTTAAAATCCTGATAGAACAGGATTTTAAATAATTATTCATACCCAAAAAAAATATATTGTATTTTTCATAACTCTTCTTTTAAAGGAATATGATTTATGCACCATGTCTGTCATAATTAATCAGGAATGCTACAATGTTTACACTATTAGTGAAGATCCGCGATGAAATCTCGCTCACAAATAGTGCACGTTCAGTGTCATTTGACATTTGGATCTTACTCTACACTAACGCCCTCTCGCGGCGAATTCGAACGCAGTAGCCCTCACTACAAGCCGCTAATTGTACAGATTTTTGTGACTGTGATATTGATAACTTACAGGTTAGCCTATTTATTCTTTTCCTATAATAAATAATAATGGATGTCTATTATTATATTCTTTATTGCATATTAACATGTAACATAGATAATAATACAGAGACCAATGTACGCAAAGGTGGATTATCTCTAGAAGAGATCTCTTCCAGCCAACCAATGGAAGTGAGAAATAGTGTTATATAACGGGTCTAAAAGAGTGCAATTAATATAAGGTAAAATTATAAATAATCATAAACTTGAATTAGATAAAAATAAATAAATCAAAAATACATATAATGATAATGTACAATAACTTATATATTATACTATATATAAATACATATAACATTACATATATATTTAATATACAATAATATATTATACAAAAATAATAAAATTAAGGAGTAATTTGTGTCAGAAAATACAATTTTATATATTTTTTAAAAGCAGGAAGTGGGTATTTCTAGTTATTCCATGTTCGGTCATTTTATGTAATGGCCGAGTCAGAATGGCGCACTGTAGTCCCTACAGTACTAGTACACTATAGTGCCTAGTATAAATATATACAAACTAACGTATGGCAAATATTGTAAAAATTAATTCTGCATTCTGATAAAAACTATAATTTTAACCATTTTTAACTGTGTTAAACAATTACACAGTTACGGAATAAAAAATAAAAGCGCCATCTTTGAATATACATTACAAACCTATAATAGGTAGGTATGATAGGCCTGATTGCAGATATTTCAATAATCAAGAAAATTATACAAATTTGATTTATGAGCGTATTATTTCGTTTTCCTTCACTTAGCATATTTTTTAAAACAATAATAATACACAATTTGTTGATGATGAGACTCCATGGTTGAGGAAACATTCTAGTGCAATGCTCGATGCGGCTCGAAGGACCAGAGGAGTTTCGATGAATAATAAATCATGAGGTTTTGTAGAAATTTATTTAATATTTACAATTTTATTTTTAAGCAGCTGACGAGACAATCACAGCGACACAACTCTGAGCGACGGAGTTAAAATAGCTATAAAATAGTCTCAATATGAATATAATATACTATTACACATTTATGTGGTAGATTGTACTTCAGAGCTTACTGTCATCGAAATAAAAGATAAGAGAACACATCTTTACAAGTTGATATGTAAAGCCGCGTGTGCGCGCTGTGCTCGCCGCGCCGCAGCGCCACTCGACACGTTACATTACAGGTTTATATTACAAGTGCCTACACTATGTACAAGTCCCAGCGCGCGCCTCCCCCACCTCCCCCCTCTCCTTGACACACCATAACAATATTTTATTTATGTTAAAAGATAAAGATACATATATTTAATTTTAATATAATTTAATATATTGAGATTGCAAATAACAAGGCGAGGCGTGCGCGGTGCGGCGGGACGTGAAGTATTCAAGGGACAGGTCCGAACAGTCCTGCCAAAGCTTTATTTTGGTTTATGCATTATTTCCCTTTTTCTGTTACTCGCGATTCAATTGAGCTAATTTTCAAATCGATCTCACATCGATTCAATAGAAACTTATTGTATTGCATTTTAAAGAAGATTTAAGATTCGACCGTAACGTCGAACGGATCTCTGTAATTGAAATATCTATTAAGGCTGTTAAAGTTATAATTTTAATCCAATAATTAAAAAAAATCTTTAATGGCAGCTTACGTGGCTTCTTTTGAATAAAATTCTCGTGTAATAAAAAATACATGTCAATTTTTTACTCGGTGACGAGCTGAAATAGAACAATCGTCAATAAAAAATAGGATAATTAGTCGATAAAATCGAACAACGTCCGGGGGTCTATTTCAGCTCGGCACGTAACACTTTCCTCCAAAAGTCCTTTTGCGTCATTAAACATAGAGGTGTCCACTCGGCCGCGGTGCCTACTGGTCGGGCGCGGCGGCGGCGGCGGCGGGGGGCCCGGCGACGGGGGCCCCGGGGGCGGGGGCGGCGCGCATAGGCGGGAAGTGCTTGGGGTCGCGCAGATCGAATGCGCCGCGCGGCGGCGAGCCCGCCAGCGCCGCGCCCAGCTCCAGCGCGCGCTCCGCGTCTGCGCACACACACCGCTCGTCAGCGCGCGCTCGGCCACCAAATATTTTCAAAATAGATAGATACTACTAATAATAATTCATAGAGTCCCCTCGCCTTACCCGCGAGGGAATCCGTTCATTTGAACTAATGTGATTTTTTGAAGCATTTGAACGATATAATACGATAACAAAATAAATATTAAACACTATTTCAACTTGTTTAGTTTTACAAATTGCATGCAGGCGATGAGGTGAGGGAATCTGACATATAAAGGAAAACGACCATATCAAATATACTTTTAAGATATTTACAATAATAAAATATAAGAAAACGGTAAAAAATATTACACGAAAATAAAAATATGAAAATAATTAAAACCATCACCGGTTATTATATACATACATACGTACATGACATGGAATGCCTCACTAAAGGGCACCGGCGCACAACGAACATGCTGCAGAACTCGATCAAATGTGGTTTGCAAATGTACTCTATTACATTTGTTTAAAGCACCAACCAAAAAAATTGCCTCTATTTAAAATAATTTAAAGTCTAAGATTCACAACAGACCATATATTATTATGATGTATACGATAGGTGGAGTGTAACGTGAAAATGTGACGTGTGAATGGAGGCGACGTGGCAGACTGCGCCGGCCGGCGGCTGGCGGCGACGGGTACTCACGCTTCTGCTAAGTTTTAATAAGAAAAAGCAAGCGGTATGGCCTCGGCGAGACCGCACGCACGGCGCAAGCGGGACGTGGGGCGTCATGGCGCGGGAGGGGAGGGATGGGGTAGCGAGCAAGTAACATTGAAACGAGCAAACGGAGAGATCGAGGCCGGTGGGGCGGTAGGGCGGCGGCGCAGAGCGTCGGTGGGCGGGCGTCGGGGCGGGGCGGGGCGGTCGGCTAGCTACCTGTCATGTGGTCCGGGTGGCGGCCGCGCAGCGCGCCCGCGTAACTGCAGCCCGGCGCGGCTGCGGGGAACAACTCGTGAGCGCGGCGTCGCTCGCCGCCGCGTCGCCGTCGCGCCGCCGCCGCGCCGTCGCCGCGCACAACGGCGGCGTGACGGCGACGCGGCGGCGGCGCGACGGGCGAACGAGCGAGCGGACGCATAGCCACGCCGTTGTGGATCGTTTTAATATATTATAAATGAATACATAAATTATACTTATACATTATTTATGAGATACCTAATGAATGACAACTGATATGAAGGAGCACCGACCCGTGTCTCGAGGTCGACATATAGATATATAAAATAAATAGTTTTAAGTAATGCATATACATTACTTATAAATAATACATATAATAAATATTAATATAAAATAAACGTAAAGGGAACACAATTAGGTCGGTACCGCGAAGGTTGGAGCCTGTCTTGAGGAGGGAAGGGAGGGGCACTGTGAGGGGGGAGGGAGGGGGTCAGTGGTATTGCGCGCACTCACTGCTGGTCAGTATGTTGCTTTTACAGATAATTTTTCAATTTTTGTGTAAAATAAAGTACCAGCACTGAGCGTTAATACACGAGCGGTAAGTACTCGATAGCGTTAAAAAGAACTTAAATAGAAAGAGAGCTAACGAATGAGAGGTCTACGCGTGTGGTGTGTGTGTGTGTGCGTGCGTACCGTCGGCGGGCGGCGCGGGCGCGTCCAGCAGGCGGTGCGTGCGCAGCAGCGCGCACTCGCCGCCGTCGGCCGCGTCCAGCGCGTACACGTGCACGACGCCGTCCGACGTGGCCGCCACCAGCCGCGCCGCGCGCGACACGCTGCGGACGCGCACAAACTTTTGTTAATACTTACTTCAAAAACGATGTTACCCCAAAATCAAAATAACTTTTGCCCACACTATTTCCGATTTTGCCACACTATCTCAGAATGCGTACGTAACATATATATTTTTACACAATGTAATTGACATTTACGACGGTAAAAGATAACTTAAATCATAATCATTGTCAAACCATAGCAAATTATCCCATATGTGGACCGCCATAAAGATGTTACATATGTAAATGTAATTTAATTCTTATTTCATACAATATGTAAAAAAAAACCCTAGAGGTATATTTTACGTACATACATCTATCGTAGCGATAGCAAGTTAAAATAATTTCACCACAGTTTATTAGTAAATCCATACCATCGCCTAACGAAAGCACTTAGACAGGGCTATGGTGAGCGCGCGCGAGCGAGGCCGGAGGGGCGCTTCCGACTGTTATTACCTTTATATGAGAGTCTAGAAACAGCTTGAGGGTAGAGGGATATTACTATGACTTACTACGATATAGTACTACAAAGTTTTAATTTCGAAAATTGGTATTTTTAATGATCCCTGGATTTGATAGCATTATTATGTCAATCAATGGACGAGAAACCTACTACTGTACATTTATATACTTTAGTTTTATTAAAAACTTATATCAGAAACTTATATCAGAAAACAAGGACAGATAGTGTGTTTGATCATTGATGACACCCCTGTGTTACACGCACGCGCGGTCGTGAGTGCCACATGACGGTGTTGCCTAGTGTCTAATTCAAATGAGGAGCATTTTAATATGTTGATGTTTTTGGGGAAATGTGGCTATATTATGCAGAAGTACGAGGATATTGCGAGAAGGAGCCGCTATTCACACACTTTTCCTCTCACACTTTTTGTGCTTACAAATTTGCATTGCTAACGAAGGCAAAAAAAACTGGAACTGTGAAATAAGATATCGGTGGCTCACTCACTTGGGAAACCGAGTGAAGTCAGTACAAATGTCGGGTCTCGCACCCCTGATACTCTCAAGAGTGAATCATTTCCAACATGATTACTACTCGTCTTACGGCGAAGGATATCATCGTGAGGAACTCACTTGGTGACGGCGGCGACGACGCGGCGCGCGGGGCGCGGCAGGCGCGCGGCGGCGAAGGCGCGGCCCTGCGTGAGCACGTCGGCCACCTGCGCCGGCAGGTAGCCCGCGCCCGCCGACACCGCCTGCGACAGCCAGTCGATCCAGCCCGCCTCGCCCGCCGCCGTCGCCTCGCCCGCCGCCGCCGCGCCCGCCGTGCCGCCCTCCGCGCCCGCGCCGTTCTCCGCCAGCCGGAACACGTGCACTGTCTCCGTGTTGGAGGTGGCCGCCAGGTAGGCGCCGCACGCGCTGAAGGCCAGGCACGCGATGCTCACGCAGCGCTTGACGCCGCGCCGGAACTCGTACAGGCGCGTGCGCTCGGGCACGGCGAACACGCGGATGACGGTGCCGCGCTCGGACGCCGTGGCCAGCCGCCGCCCGCACATGGACCACGCCAGCGCCGCCAGCGGGCTGTCGTGCGCGCTGATCACGCACTTCGCGTTCTGAAACGGACGTCACGAGTCGTAGCTGCGCCGTGTACGAGGGGCGAGGGACGGGGGACGGGGGGCGGGGGCGGGACAACTCACAAGGTGCACCGCGTCGAAGATCTGCACCTCGCCCACGGCGCTGGAGCCGGGGTAGGCCACGTAGCAGTGGTCCACGCAGGGCGACAGCGCGCACAGGCCGCGCGGGTTGGGCGGCGTGTCGCGGATCGTGTGCAGGATCTTCATGTCGCGGATGTTGTGAATGTGCAGCGACTCCTCCAAGCATACTATCAGCCTCTGCGAACATTCAGACATCACATCTATATTTATTATATAACCAAATTTGTACCTACTGGACACGTCGGTCGTCGGTTTAGATTCAACATGACGTGGATAATTAATTTTTACTTAAAAGACATTATAAAGACGAATTAAACTAAGACTACAAAATAAAACAAGAAACGCTCGATAGACTTACTGATCGATTGAGCTTCACCGCGAGGATGGTGTTGCTGTAACTGTAATTACATATCTCGGTGCCTTTTTTGTAATGGCACACTATTAACTTTCTGAAAAAAATGAGAACACATTTAATATATTTAAAATGCCCAATAATTAATTAAATAACTAATATTCCTGAGTATAAAATAAAAAAAGCTACAGTTCAGAGTTTTGAAGGTGTACCATCAAAAACGCCACCTCCGGCGCTGGAGGCAACTACGAGTGTATGGTATTTTTTTATCCATAAAAGAATTATTAAAAGGTACAAATTCTTAACATATTATTATGAACTATCGCATAGGCATGTCTATACATATACATATGTATGTATATTATAGTACATACATAGCATTCACTACAATACTCGGATAAAAAAAATTTACAAAACAGAAGAATAATTCCGTATAAATATATTGAATCATGTTATAATAAATGTAAATAGTAACTAATAGTAATTAATGAATTTTTCTTTGGTCGAGTAGTTGAGAAGATTACGTGCGTCAAGAAAATGTCGCGCGATGCTCGTCGTCGCGATGACGTCACTCAGTCGCTGTGACCGACGACGGAGCGGTTTACGACGCAACGCGCGTAAACAATATTTATCAGATTTTAAAAATAGTTATCGCTTACGATTAAGAATATACGCGTATTATTTAAAAGAAACTTGTGTATTTGTCACTACTCATCCTTCCCTTTACATATTGGATGTGAACACTACGTGTTCGCAGACTATATAACGTTCCACATTCGCTCTTGCTTCGTTGAAATAAGTAATGTTTGAAGAACGCAAACATTAAATCTGTGTAGGGATAGATCCTTTAATTTTTTTGTAAACCGCGGTATCGGCTTCGTTCGCGAAGTGTTGAAAGAAGAAATAAAAAATTAATTTGATTTAGATAAGGAATAAAAATATTGTAATATGCTCTATATAGAAATAAGTTTTAAACGCTATTTAGCAGAAACCTTTTTATTTCCTTGGATTCTTACGTGAAGATAATAAACACTAGGTAGCAAAATATTTATCTTATAAATAAATAAATAAAATAAATAAATTATCTTTTTCTGAGATAAAAAGTGTGTTGCACATGGAAGGTACCTATACAATATACATAGGTATATGTGCTAATTCAAAACGCTCTTTACTTTCGAAGCCTATAATTGATAGTAATTTCGCTAAATGCGATAAGAGTAGACGGCAGGACGCCACCGCGACGCGCCAGTCGCCACCCGTAACGCGCAATAACAATGCAAATGTTGATAAACACTTGCCGTACGTAGTAGGTGCGTGGATGTGGCGTCACAGTTCGCTCGAGTGAATTGTGATTAATTCAATAGGAAAATGATAACATTTTCTGTTGTCGGTTACGATCGTTCTATCGTAGGCAAAAACGTAATAATACATATTGCAGTAAGCGCTCGTGCGTCGTATTTCTGGTCTAATCTGCGCTCGAGTAATCCTTACATCTATACTATAATAAAACAGTAGAGGTCGAATGTCTGTACATAGCAAAAAAATGCTAAAAACCGAGTCAGGGGTTTTTTGTCTCTCTGTCTGTTTGTCTGTTTGTACGGAGTAATCTACGAATCTATTGGACCGATTTAAATGAAATTTTGCATGGTGGTACCTTATATCCCCGGGCAACATCTTAGATACTTTTTATCCCGGAAAATTAATAGCTTCCGTGGGATAGTTAAAAAAACTATAGTATTTATACAGCTTAGTACACAACAACTTATGCACCTAATTTAGTACAATTTAACATTCTAGCTTATATTGCCGGTCAAACAACAGGTTACTTTTCATCCCGGAAAAAAACCAGTTCCCGTGGGAACTAATAGATCGCTATTAGTGTTTTTCGTTAGTAATATAATAAAATAACAACAAAGCGTTTGTACATAATTTTTTTTTTTTTTAATAATAATATGTGTTAATACAAAACAATATTTTTTGGATTTTTTTTTCTTTGTCTGCATGTCTGCATGCGTTGTGCATATCATGCAAAAGTACTGAACGGATTTCAACTATGTACATTTTGTAAAGTGATAACTTATTACTCGGGTCAAAATTTAGGATACCTTTTACTACAGGAAAATCTCTCATACTCACGGGAAAACGCAATAATTGGTTCAGCCGAGTTGTCTTTAATTCATAAATTTTAATTATTTTTTACACAAAAAGTATATCGCATATCGCAGGGTATAGCAGGGTTCCCTCCCAACGTGCGTTCACCAGCCGTCATACAGCCGGGCGCGAAGCCAAGAAACGCACAGGGAAGTGGCCCGCTTCGGTGGGCGGTGGGAGGCGGCCCTCTTCGGAGAGCGGTGTATCATGCGGGTTGCTCCTGGTACTTCTCTGATAGCAGAGTGGACCTTGGAGCAACCCCGTGGTTGTTGTGGTCTGCTTCGGCCGTCGGGGCGTCGTAGTTGAATGCGTAAGCGATCCTGCGACGCCCCATTAAGACGGGGGAAGGCTTTGTTGGGTTTTAGTGGGTAGTACTGGCTTTGCCGGTGAGTCCCACACCTCGTGCGTAAATGCATTTCCCAACGTTAAAAAAAAGGGTATAGCAGGGTTGAAAATTAACATAGGTAATATATTTGGCAATTTAGTGGGGTACAATCCCTCATTTGTATGGGAAAATATAAAATTTAGTTTGGCCGCGAGTCACTATGTACTCGTACATCTTTTATACACTAGCGAGTGCGACTCGCTTGGGTTCGTCCCTATCGGTGATTCTTTAAATTAACATAACTTTTTTATTTATAAACTGATTGAAATAAAACGAATACCAAATGTTAAGTAAAGCTTTCCATAATACATTAGTGAAAACCGCGCCGTTTCTACGATTGGCACGCACAAACGCACAGACAAAGAGACTTAAATTCTAAAAATCATTGTTTTGGGTTCTATTGCATTAATAAATACTCTCAATAATAGTTTTTCTCAAATATCATCCATGTACAGACAGCGATCACATATACTTATTATATGTACAGATAATATAAACTAAGTTGCTGTCTACACCTGTCTGTTTCTCAGCTTACTTCTTCTAAATTACGCAACGGATTTTCAAACGGTTTTCTCATGAACGAAGTCTCTAATTCGTTCATGGGTTTTCTATACATATAATAAAATTGTAACTAAGCCGAATCTGTACATTAAATATTTTTTGGAAAATCTTATTGACGTAGATATTATAATCAATACAGAGGCCGAATCTATAGTTTTTAGAATTTTTGTCTGTCTGTTTGTCTGTTACCGCATCACAGAAAAACCGCTGGAGGGATTTTGATGAAATTTGGTATGGTGATAGCTGGTTATCCGGGTCAACATATAGGATACTTTTTACCGCGGGAAAATATCTCATTTTTGAGAAAAAATACAAAAACTGCAATGTAAGATAAACTTATATGTAAAACCTAAGAATTTGGTTTTTGGTCATCTTAACGCGGGCGGAGCCGCGGGCAATGCTAGTCACTAATAAAATAAGAAAGGTTTGAGTATAATATATTTTTTAAATATTTTGTAGGTACTTATGGCTGAACTGTGAATGTGTTTGTATTTTAAATCCTTCATAGTTCTAAAAAACACAACAGAGTTTAAAAAAAGCTGTTTTATATGCTTATATACATAGGTAACGCTGACTAAACATTAAAAGGTGGTACAAAACAAGATCTTGAAAAAGTAGAAAATTGTTAGTTTTTAAAAGGCCTACAGAAAAATTCACAGTACCATGCATGTATCTATCTCCTAAGGTACACTCACTATAACTTTTTTAGATATTTAAAACGTATTTAAAGGACACACCTAGAACTTGGGACGCACCCAAGGGAAGCGAGTGTAACTCGGTAGTATAAAATAATACTAGCGACTCACCCTCGCTTCGCTCGGGTTTGTCCCTAGCTTGCTTCCTAACACAGACTTTCATCCCCATTTTCACTCCCTTCCGGGTTGATTTCCGGGATAAATAGTACCCTATGTCCTTCCCAGGCTTCCAAACTATTTTCTTACCAAATTTCATCTAAATCTATTCAGTAGATCCAGAGATTACCCCCCTACAACGTCACAAACGTACAAACTCACAAAGTTTACTTGTTTATAATATTAGTATAGATACCTAAGTTGTATAACAGCGTTAAAATAAAAAAATAAAAACAATTAGCTATACTTGTTAATTTAAATATAAGAGGAACCGAATTTCAAAAACGTGACGAAATGAAGAGATTGAGCTAGTTAGTTCAAAATGAAAACCTAAACCTGAAAATCTTATTTCTTGTGCATAGGAGATTACCCTAACGATGAACGTCTGACGGTCGGACCGCAGCACGGCGCGTGCCAACAACATAAGGTCACCTGTAGTTGTGGAGCATTTGCCTAGTCTAGACTCTGTCCACACTGATACAGACTCGTGCTATCACGACCTCAGCGCAGGTTCATTGACCTTCTCTCTTTTTATCACAATAATGTTGTGATTATAACTTTTAATTATTAAAAGAAACTCCTTTTTATAGTAACCTTTTCGCGTCAGTTACATACTCGTATACTGCAAGTGCTAAGTACTAAAAGTAAACTAAAGCATATGATTTACATATAAAGCATACGATGCATTTATATGAAATATAATGTATGAACATAAAATAAAAATAAGAAGCTTAGCTTTGCATTACTTTCACTTAATATAATTTTACAAAAGAAATAAATAAATGTATATATTTAACATTTTAAATAATACTATCTTTTCGGATTATTTCGCGGATTTATTTTGATGTAAAGCATTCGAAACGTCGGGAACCAAAAATCTAAATAAATCCGCGAAATAATCCGAAAAGATAGTTTTATTTAAAATGTCAAATATTCGCGTAAATCTAAGAAAGTATTAAGTATATATTTAATTTATTTATAAGAATGAAACAGAAGAATTTTATAAGGTGGCCGAGATGCGGCTCGAGACCAGCTGACCCGCTGCGCCGCCGCGTTCGTGACTCACGGTCAAGACCACGCACGCCCGCCTATTATTAAATTTTTGCATAATATGAAATAATAAACTGCTAAATAAAACTTTCACAGCTGTTTGTTTTTAAAAGTTATATATGTATGAAATGAAGTATTTCCCTAGGCTATTCTAACTTACACATACAGATTTCGTAAGCGCACCACTAAGAAATTATATTTTGTAGAAATGTACCTATTACTTTATTATAGTCGGACACTTGCGCTCATGGCTAATAAATATTGCATAACAATAAAAGTACGAACATATTTCAGTAACCGCTTGAAAAAATGAGTCTTTTACTGAACTCCATTAACTTTGAGCTACATAATATATACATTCATAGTACATACATATGTATGTAAGTGCGACCAAAATAGAGACCTTACGACGCGACGTGACTCGTTAGGTTCGCTACACATGACAATTGACACGGTACAGACTGCACGCACACGCCCATGCCGTATGTGTATATTTTAATTGTAACAACATTCACGCAGAGGTCGCAGTTGGTGCCACTTGTTCACTTCACATACTGTGTATAACTAGTGGACCAATAGTTGCACTCAATGTGGTAGTCCACTTGAATTGTCCATAAAAATCATGTGAAGACTCAAACTACACCATTATATCTAATCATCTAATCACTATCAGTCTATCACTAATTAAACTTAACTATTTTTATCCGAAATTATTAACTGTATAATAGAAAATTCCATAGTATTGTAGTATATATTCAGCCCTTTTTACCATCCCTCTGCTGGGCGTGGGCCTCCCTTCAATACGAGGCAGATCAGGCCACTATGTTGGCCAAATGCAGGTTGACGGACTTCACATGTCTTTCGAGAACTTGCTGGTTCTCTCAGACATGCAGGTTTCCTCCCGATGTTTACCTTCGCCGTCAGACAAGTGGTAAACAATTCATACATGAAAATATAAGAGGTGCGAGAACCGGGATTTGAACCCGCTTCACTTGGTGTCCCAAGTGAGCGCGTTATCACTGGGCTACCACTGCCTTCGATGCCTAAATTCCATAGTGTTTGAAATATTATTATTCAAAACAGACATATAAACTCAATTTTTAAAATAGATATTAGCTTCTTTTTGCCAAACATTACCTATGCATAAATTGTTTACAAAATATTCAACTTTGTGCCACTTATACTTGTTTAGCATAGCACTGGTGAATTTTCACTTTTATATTTATCAAGTAATTGTTATTGGAATATTCATAGAGTTCATTTATTTTGTAATGACTTACAGCGATTATTCAAAACAAAAGATAGGTAGAAAATAATATTTTAAAAAAAACTTTTACTAATTGTAAAACACTAATTTAAAAAAAATCTATAATCATAAATCTTTGCAGAGTTATATGTTTTAATATGATGGATGGATGTTCAAAGTCAAAATAAATTAAATTTAATAAGCATGAACATTGAAGTTGGTATTATAGAAAGTTGTTCAAGAACAATGAGCAATAGTGCATATGACTATTGCTCTTACATTGAATTTCTATCATTCCTTACCACATTAGGAGCTTGTCTATTAAGAATTTATATGAATGAATATTTGTATATTTTCCTTACCTGGGTGCTGATACTGTGACAATAGCAACCAAGGAGCTGCTAAACAGGCGATCCACAAGGCAAGTATCTTGCCCCGAGCGGCTGGCATAGATTTCTTCAATTCCATCATCAGGAGTTAGAGCGAATAAATGATAGCCACTGCTGCTACCTGCTACCAAGGACCTATAAAATTATTCATGTACATATAAAAATGAAACAATCCTTAAAACCAAGGTGTTCCATTGTTATGTTATTGTTGTTTAGGCTAAGATTTTACACTAGATAAATGAATATTATTTATTGCTTAAAAATATATATATATATAGCAATATTTTTTTTTTCTTTTGATGAACACAATGATTTTTTTTAAATACAGTATTGCAAGCACCAATAAAAATAAAGTGATGTTTCAGTGTTTACTAAAATATTTTTATACATACTTTTAGAAGAAATATTGCATGTATAAAGTAGTTCAAAATAATATTCAGCTGTTTATATATGAGTATCATACAAAGATATAGGCCTTTTTTTTAGTTTGCTGTAATGCATCGTCAGGTATCTATTGGTCGGTGTAATGTTTATTTACAACATCTGATTTTTGCTTGTTGTTACGAAAACGCTGGCATTGACATATTGCATCATCGCGCAATAACTAACGCAAGTTGTTTTTGTTTCTCAAGGTGCTGCTTGACGTGACCCCGCGTTTGAAAAGCCATCGATGTAGCCAAGCCCACGACTAACGATAGCAGGCTATCAGCAACCTTGAAGGCTGTAGCGTACTTACAGTTGGGCTCAATCGCGTCTTGAAGGACGATATGTTCCGTAGAGTCTAGCGCTTGAGCCAGCTCTTTCACTTTTTAGCTTTGAAGTCATCACAATAATCACTTACGTGCAATCTTGATTAAACTGAACGAATATTCCTCCTGCATTTGTTCCCTCTGCGCCATGACCTCCTCCCAAACTCATTGGACCGTTCGAAATTGCGAGTTTCTTCAAATATTAATTATTATTAACGACATACGCGCACTGCGACCTTTGTTACCGAGCACAAACAGTCACTGACTTCTTGTAAATAACAAAAACTGTGTAATCGTCACAAGTAGGTTTTTTTGACACAAAGAACGACCTTGCTTGCTGCTAAAAACATACCCCCTCCCGCACAACTCAAATCATCCATTCGCTAATCGTAGAAAGAATATCTATTCACTATTGCAGTTGCACAGTACTACTGTCACTCGTTTATTATTATTTGATACCAAATTCGCTATGTTAAATTTTTTTATACATGATTATAATATTAAAATATTATTATCATTCGCAACTTAATTAAATATTTCCTCATTATGTTATTAATGAAATGGGGAAGATTACTCGAAAGGAGGGCGCCACACGTATGACCTATTTACATTCTGAGGATAAACAATTTATAGTGATATCTCTTTTTTTGTTTATATGGTGTTCACCGTTGCAATGTATTGTACCTGGAAGTTATACCAGCTGTCGGAGGAATAGAGAAAGAGAGGTGCATTCTGCGGTGGTCCTGACTGACTAATGGATCAACACACAACCTAAACCGCTGGTCGTAGAAACGTGAAATATAAGAAATTAGAGGACATATATCCCTATGATGACGATGATGTTCTCCTGGCCGATTCTGGCTACGTTGGCCAATCTCATTGAGACTAGCCAACTGCGCAGGAGATACTATAGTGTTGTGCACGTGTACGTGCAGACACAAGTGCACTCTTTATTCCTGTCACTCTCATACTCCGGTGGGACGACTACTCGACACGAACAGTGAGAGTTAAGGCGCAGGACCAACGGCTTTACATGCTCTCCGAAGTACGGGGGTGAAAAACCGCCAACTTCCCAACTCCGGGCTGTTACTGAGACTTACTATACAGAAAGACTCAATAACTAAACTTGGCCCGACCCGGGACTCGAATCCGGGATCTCCGAGTGTGCAGCCGTACACTACACCGCCGAGGCATATATGAGATAGATATGAGAAAAGATTTTTTTGAAATTCATCCCCTAAGTGGGTAAAATAGGAGATTGAAGATTGTATTAAACTTTTATTCTTAATGTATTGTACACAAAAAGTGGTGTTTAGCTTTAAGATAAAAAATAAAATATATATTTATTAATTTTTTTCGAAATTCATCCCTTAAAGTAGTAAAAAGGAATAATAAAATTTACATGGGTAGTTAATTATTTATGATCAGAATAACTTGAAACTTGATGTTTATAATGCTCTTCGAAACAATGAAATAAATATTTGTTTTAGTATTTTTCGAAATTCAATCCAATAAAGTTTGTAAGAAAATCTGTAATTAATATGTAAGAAACTACGAAAAATAAAAAACAATATTCGCCTGTGGACGATTTAAGTTTCAAAATCACTTTCCTTAAAATGATGTCCACATAGCCTTAAATATAAAGATTATGATTTCGCCAATTTTAGTCGTCTTATCGCTTTAACCCACAATTTCTTAAGTTTTTTCTTTTGGGAACAAATGATAAACATTTTCTTAGCATACTGGCTCTGCATGATTTGTCATTTTATTTGAATTTTAAATAAAATAAAAAAAAATCTATCCACGCTTTAAAGCTTTACAATATACTGAGGGCTATAGTGATCGCGATATATTGCGGGAGAAAAAGGCAAAGTTCTTCCCCATTTAGGAATGCTGTTTTTCTTTTTATATGGCAATAAATAATTTTGACAATTATCAGCTGACTCAATGTCAGTGCAATCTCACTGAAAAGTGAAAAAGGGTTACATAATCTATGCTCACTGACAAATACTATCAAAGTCAATTGTCAAACAAATTGCAAGTTGTTCCAAAATATTTGAATGCACGTGTTTGAACTTTGGTGTTAACTGTTAAGTGTTAACTTTTATTTGTTCCATGGTGTTAACTTTAACTTATGCAGTGACAGTTGTGAAAAAACATGTGTTTATTTAGTAATTTCTATAAATTGAAATAATAATACTAATTTTATCAATAATTGTAGTACAATATATGTTTGTATTGTTTCACTAAATCTAGAAAATGGGTCGCAAAATTCCAGCTAAGAAACATCGAGGAGTTAAAGATCCCGCTGTGCAACAAGCCAGGAGGTTACAGAGGTATTTATTTATTCATTTATTTTTGACTATAATACAAGAGCCAAGTTGTGATTTATATGTAACCTTAAAGTTACATATCTATCAATGTAAATTCATTTATTTTTGTTTAGTTTGAAGGGAAAAATAAATGCTCCGCCAAAAGATCCAGATGAGCAACCAGTTCCACGTTCTCTTACACAACTGTTTGCATTTGAAAATAAAGACCAAAAGACGAAAAAGAAAAAAATAAACAAAAATAGTTCTTATAAAGGTAAAATTCTTTTGAAAACTTTCTTGGAAATTAATCAGAGGATTATAAAGATCATAAATATATATGTTTTTTGTTAATTCTCAAATAATTATGTTGTAGATGGTATAAAAGATACAAGTGCAACACACAATCCTATTGCTCGCTTAAAGAAATTACCTGGAGAGTCAGGTCGTGGCTTCTCATTGCGTATTAATAGTGCTATAAGAGCTTTAAATGATCCTATGGAACAATTGGACTATCCTGTAAGTGAAATTTTATATTATTATATTCTAATAACTTGTTAATTTGTCTGAGACAAGTGATCAATATAAAACAATTTGTGCTGTGGTATGGTATTTTATGTTCGGGCCGGTTTCTGCAACTCGCCGACTTTGCAGTTGTGGGAATGTTATCCTGCCACCCCAATTCCTCCAGTAAGTTCAGCAGCCTCTTCGCGCTACTGAAGACTTCCGGGATTTGGAGTAATAAGTACATAATTGCACTAAATCAGTGACAAAACATTGGTCTATGGGGTGTGACTGATGATAAACACAATACTACTTTTGTGATCCTATAAAGTTCATATAAAATGTATGTATCTAAATATAAATAAAAACAGAAATTTAAATGCATAAAATATAGCTTTATAGCTTTATCCCTTTAAATATAATAGCATAATTGATGTTTTTAGGAAGATGTAGATGTTGATGATGTAAAGGGTGAGCGTATCGCAGCACAGCGGGAACGACGCCAGCGGAAACACAAGAAGGCAAATAAACATGCACCACCAGGAGAACCTAAAATTGGCCGTGCAAAGAAACTGGCCTTAAAGAAACAAGAGAAGAAAAATAAAGCTGCTGAGGTATGTGATGATTATTGAGTCATTTATATTTAATCGTTAAAGTAATATATGATTTGATTAAGCAGGCTATCAACAATATCTTAAAATTATTATGTTTTTGGATTTCCTTTTAATTTATAATTTATTTTATTATCTATATTTTTAAGCTGAATTGGTACAACATTTGTTATGAGTACAACATTATATAAGTAGTAAATAGTAAGCAGTAGCGTGGTTTCGCGTGTCCGCAGGAGGCGTCGCGCGCGGAGGTGGTGTACGAGCGCGTGGGTTTCGGCGAGGTGACGCACGCGCCGCCCGCGCTGCCCGTGCGCCCGCGCCGCGCCGCCGCCGCTGACGGTGCGCCTCGGGTGCGTACACGTTTGGAATACCTAGAGTATATACTTAAAGTACGAGATAGCATGAGCGTAGAGAGGTGCATTGATATATTATTGCCACATTGAAAAAAAATCGGCCTTTAATATTTTCAAACAATGAATTTTAATGTTATTAACAAAAGTAATAATAGTTTAAACAAAATTTGCGTTTGTATACAATAATATGTCTATGATTCAATCATGTCACTCATCTGAAGAAACCATATCACCTTAATATTTTATTTTTTCTTAAGAATGTGCTAAATGGTGCATTCACTAAAACTGCCGAGTGGACATACAGAACAAATGGTGTTCATGTCTATTTGGCCATTATGAAAAACAAACAACGCCATCTATGAATAAAGTGTACAAAACTATTGAGTGGAGTTGGTTTTTTAATGACTAGTAACATTTTAAAATCTTCTATAATATATGTATTTATATTAAAACTTGGCCCAGGTGGATAAAATTACCTTTCATCGAGAAATATTAGGATTTTTTTGATAAACTAAATCCATCCATTTTGTTAGGGTTTATTTTAGTAGTTTATAGATTTAGGGTTTCTGTGGTTAATTTTACTTAAACCTGATAATTGGTTTAACATACTTTATAGAGAGTTATTGAACAACTATTTTCTAATAAAATGAGGGTTCCTTCTATTCATGGTATTGGCACAGTTTACTAATTCATACAGTTGTCTAACAAAGGCCTTTTGAGGGCAATCGTTCGTAGTGAGATTCCGGTGAGGCGCACTCGAATGTCATATTTTCTATTATAGTTACAAAACGGCTTTAGAGTCGACATACTTGGCGCGGGAAGGCACTACAATGCTTTAACTTCGAAATTCGTCAAGAAGATTAGTATTTTTACAATCTTTGTAAGCATTTTCGTTAAAATCAATGGGCGATTGCCTACTGACGCATGAGTGTTGATGTGGTGTATTGGTACCTCAGCCGGGGCGGCGCGATCTGCTGCTGACGGCGATGCTGCGCGCGGGCGGCGCGGGGGCGGGGGCGGCGGCGGGCGCGGGCGTGGGTGCGGCCGAGCGCATGCGGCGCGAGCGCGCGCGCCTCGACGTGGTGGCCGCCTACCGCGCGCTCAAGAAGGAGCGCCGCGCCGCCCGCCGCTAGTAGCCGCCGGCGCCCGGCACACTTCTACGAGAGCATCGTAAACGTTATTGTGTAACGAGGGATTCATTTTACAACAACACTATATTTTGCGACTGATTTTAGTAATGTTAAAATAGTTAACTTGTCTATACTTATAATAAAATTCTGAGTCAAATCTGTACATTAAATACTTTTTGGATAATCTTATTTAAATAGACATTATTATCAATACAGAGGCCGAATCTATAGTTTTTAGAATTTTTGTCTGTCTGTCTGTCTGTCTGTCTGTCTGTCTGTCTGTCTGTCTGTCTGTCTGTTACCACATCACAGAAAAACTACTGGACGGATTTTGATGAAATTTGATGGTCTATGGTCATAGCTGATTATCCGGGTTAACATATAGGATACTTTTTACCGCGGAAAAATATCGCATTTCTGAGAAAAAATACAAAAACTGTAAGAGTATACTTATATGTAAAACCTAAGAATTTGGTTTTTGGTCATCTGAACGCGGGCGGAGCCGCGGGCAATGCTAGTTATGTATAAAATTAAATGTTTTCTTCTGTCTAGAAAGCTCTTTTGAAATCCACTCATTCTTGTTAGATGAATTTTTCTAACTTGATAAACAGTTTGTGAATATTAGTAAATAACTGGTCGCTTTTCCTCAGACAAGCTCAGTGCTGTACAAACACTGCACAATGCACATGTACGTCTCTGAAAATCAGTATCAATTGTTTCACTTTCGAGAAACAAATATTGTTAAGGAACAAAATAATATTATTTATATGTCTATTAACTACAAACGAGGGTTATATGAGAATATCACTTGAAGTACAATAATTGTTGATTTAATACTTAACAAATACATAATAGTCCAATTGGAATCCAGTTTGGGAACAAAATATTGAAAACCTGAAGTTTTTTGATTTTAAAATGTTAGCAGGTATATAAGGAATAGAAATTCGTAAAATGCCTCACATGCCCAGCTACTCCCGAGAAGTGGGGGGAACGCGTTGAAAAATAGTTTTTTTAAATTTCCGGCTTACTGTGACCTGCATAGGGGCCTTTTGGCATTGATCTATAAACATGTATATATTACTACAAATAGCAAATTGTTATGTAATCTATTTATTACCTGTGCGTAGTATGTACTGCAAATGTAATGCATTGTATTATAAATAATAAATATATTTTGTTAAATATACCTGAAGTTTTCTCGAAATTATTTTATATTTCTCTACAGACAAAACGGCCTCGCTATTGGAGGACTTTATAATTAATTTAACATAAATATATTACATCGTGTTTTGAATCATCTTTGTTATAATTTGTAGATTTTAGAATATATTTTGCAACATTTATTGTTTTTTAGATCTCATTGTCTGTTTAGTTCAATTATTTGTTGTAACATATTATGTCACTAATATACACACAATTTTGACATTTAAAAACATTGCTATAAATGCTCGTCAGGCGCTTTCGTAACAAAAATACAATATACTCGTAATTTACTTATCTATAAAATATGTATATAAATATAAATATGCTTGTAAGCTTGTTGTACACCAGTAGAGCGCGCACGACACGACACTAAACAGGCAGCCCACTAATTACAAAACGTTTAATTACATTATATGAACCAATTATATTACAATATAACATGATCGCGCGCAGGTTTCCTCGTTGTGACCAGGCCGTAACAACAACTGTTTAAAACATATTGTCAGAATTTATATACAGGTTAACACTGGTTCAATTATACAAGGCACGCGTACGCTTACTGCGGTAAGCGTAAGGACTTTGATGAATTTACGGCGGTTCTGTAGCGCATCTGATATGCCTATTTAAAAACTCCAATAGGATCCTATCAAAAGCGACAAAAGCCACATAGAACCCAATAAATATTGCTTTCTATGTGGCTTTTGTCGCTTTTGATGGGATTCTATTGGAGTTTTTCAAATATATTGCTGCAGCCAGGATACCAGATTTTTTTGCGGTGGTCCGTTCTAGAATTGCTGCATTGTGGGATCGACTACGTAATTCTAATAATGAGATTCTTCGAGTAATGGGCGAGTACTTAAGTGTTGACTTTTTTCGTTATTGGTTGAAACAACAGTGCGGTAGAAATAAAAAGTATGTACAATTCGAATATAATGTTTATATATACATATATATTTTACCATAATTTTATTGTAAACTATGTTAGTGACATTTTATTTTGGTGAATAAGCTTTGAAATAAAAAACATTTATTATTATTATTAAACGAATGAGTAAATGTGTTAGGCATCGCATTAGAAGCAATCTAACGCTTTTTTTTAGCTTTTGTACTTCCTACAGTTACTGGAACACTTAGAAACTTTTTTGTCTCTTTCCAAATTACGAAAGCCTACTGTTTTAAAAGTACCTACCTAAATGTAAACACATTAATATAAAGATGTTAATGTAAAATGTATTGATAAGATTTTTTAATGGAAAATAAGTTTAGGGTTATCTTGATTATCCTGAATATTATACGCAAAATCGACCGGTGTTAGGCTCAGACTAATAAAAAAGTATTTTATTGGTCTGAGGTGTTAGGTATAAGTTTGACGTGTCTGTGTGTGGCATCGCAGCTCCCGAACGGATGTATCGATTTTGATTTTGTTTTTTTTTCTTTGAAAGGTGAATTAGTCGGGAGTGTTCTTAGCTATGTTTGATGAAAATCGGTCCAAGATAACCGCCGCCACAAAATGATGAATTACATATTTTTTTCACAACTTCCTCAATATGGGTATCAGCTACTTATCAAATGAAATGGCTTGGCTAGTAGAATAAATTTCAAATTTAAGATGGTCGCTACCACAAAATGGCGAATTACATGTCGAGGTTTTTTGAATTTTAAATTTAATTTTGTTATATTTTAAACACATAGCCTACTTATCCGCTTCTTACCAACTTATTATTTTAGTAATTGCAACTATTTTTTCTATTACATTATTGAATGTTTGTTTATTTTTAATGAAAATATTATAATCTTAATTGTCACCGTAACCTCCAGAGTGCAGGTATCTACTTAAATAATAATAATAATGTCCTGAACGATTTCGGCCGCGGGGGCCAATCTCATTGATACTAGCCATTTATGCAGAAGATATTTTAGTGCTTAAGTTTGCGTGCAAACACAAGTACTTGTTACGCTCCGCTAGTTTATTCGAAGACATCAAGTACGCCTTCATACAACCTCTGTGGTGTTCGTCTACGCAGGTGCCAGGCAGGCAGGAAAAGTATGAAGACGAAGACATATTGATTGACGTTTGGACGGACGTATGATTTTCTGTTGTGTATATAAATTTTATTAAATACTGTCAATATAACGATTATATCAGGAAAAGTGTTTCATTGTTTTTACAGGTACTCTTTCTAATAATTCCTGTTGCTCAATTGACTCTCATACTCCGGTGGGATGACTACTCTCTACTCCACACGACTAGTGAGGGTCAAGACGCAGGACCGACGGCTTTACGTGCTCACCGAGGTTTGGGTGTGAAACACCGTTAACTCCCAAACTCCATGCCGATACTGAGAACTTCTTGGCAGAAAAACTCGACAACTAAACTTGACCCGACCCGGGACTCGAATCCAAGACCTCCGGATCTGCGGCTGTACCTACATGTTAGCCACTAAACTACTAAGGCAGTTATCTACTTAAATAAGATGACATCCACGATATAATTAAAGGAATAATGTACCATGAGTCACGGTTAAGGTATAGGCTAACTAAATATATGAACACTCGCTTGTATCTGCCGCGTTCACTGGTTTCTACTCTTTATCTTGTTAATTAAATACCGACCAATTTGCACTAACACCGGCATTCCGAGAGTTTTATAACTGGAAAAAAACAAAGGTTTTTTTTGCGGATTTCTATAGATCTGTGCTAGTCGGAGACATCGTTTCACTTTTCCTCTATAAACTTGATTTACAAATTGTTTTGGGTTATTCACTTAGTGGAACTGTTTGTATTGGAATAACTCGACTTGCAAGTTGTATCCACACCATTTGTAGGTATATTTTTAAATCTGTTAACAACGAATGATTTTCTTTACAAACACTTGCCTGCACGTTTGATAGATAGATACACTTAAAGATAGAGATAGATAGAGATAAACGTGTCGGTAAATTCCTACATTATCTAAATCTGCAACATTTTTCTAAGTGTTTAGTAGCTCACCTTTAAAGGCAGCATGTGCCAGTACTTAGAATTGTTATCAGTAGGTATCTGTATGTATTTAAGTATCCACTTTCTATGTATACCGCAACGTAGGGACTACTGAGTAGGTACAGAGTGTTGAGTGTAGTGTGTACGAGGTAAGTGAGATTGCTGTCACTCCTCGTCCGACGTCGGCGTATACATTGTAGCTAGTTGTGGGTACACACGAACTCAACAAATATAAACTTACATTGGTTTATTATTTGAGGAAAATAGGAAAATTACATATCATATTACAACAAAGCAGTTTTCTTTGTTTCCTCCTAGCGATCTACAATGCATGTTATTGATATGGATGATTGATGCGACGCCACGCGACGGTTCCGAGCACTTGCAGATCGGTGAACTCAGGCCAAATCATCATCATAACTTCCCTTACATTGAGTACATAATATTTGATATTGCGGCTGACGGCAGCGTTCTTAGGGTTCCGAATCAAAAAGGAATCTTTTTCGTCTGTCCGTATGTCACAGCCATTTTACTCATACTATTAGAGCAATAGGTACTAATAAAATTTGGTAAGTAGATGTCTTATGTCAACCGCTAGATAATTTTGTGTACATGTAATAGGTTTAGATGCATATGAATATTAGATAATAATAGGTACTGGATAGGTTTTCAACATTAAGATGTTTCAAAGTGATATTACTAGTCATATCTAAGCCTGTCCCGAGTTGTCGAGTTATGTACCTATATGCTTTTAAAATTGTAAATAGGTAACAATATAACTATAAATATCGTGGATATGTTAATATTTTATATTACTTTTAATGTAACTTTTGCTGGTTAAAACAATATAATGAGACGCGGGTATGCTAGGTAAAGTTGGCCAATTATGACATTACTTACTTTTGCTCGTTTCGCATCTATAAACCATGTAAGACGATATGTTAATACATATATTATGACGACAGTCATGCCAAGTATCAGTTTGTACTTATTGAACCAACGGTCGCGGGTTCGAGTCCCGCTGGGGGCATTCATTTGTATAATTAGCACGAATGTTTGTTTTCCAGTCATGGGTGTTTATATTTATAATATGTATGTTTTTAAAGTTAGGTATATATGTGTAGTATATCAACCATCTGGTATCCATAACACAAGCCTCATAGCTTACCATGGAACTAGAAGGTGCTGTGTATGAATGCCCTAACATATTTATTTATTTTTGAAAGCAGTTGAGATTACCTAAGACGTATGGTGTTGAACAAAGATTAGGATTTAAAGGTTAAACCTATAGAGTCGGTTCGTGTGCCATGTAGCGAGCAGACCATAAAAAATAGGTACTGGATTTCCATATCAGTTTCGCCGATGATCACAGACTTATTACACCTAAACGTCGAATACGTGTAAGCACTTAAATATCAATCTACTAGGACCTATGTAGATGCTCATAGCTACAATGAACTAACAAAGGTAGGTACAGTTCGTTTATTATTCATTTTCTTACACATTTAACGATCTTTTTACTGTCACGTGTAAACTTACAATAGTAAATAGCCACTCAATTTACTTTAAATTAAGATAATAATTTTATAAACAATGAGTACTCAAGATATGTTTATTAAGCAGGCAATTAGGTAGTATGGTTAATGGGTAGTTCATAGTAGGTAAGTGGGGTAACAATACAATAACGTACCACGGATGATATAATACTATACGGCACAGTACCGGTACAGATACTTCAACAAGTACAATAAAATTTTGTTTAGTCTAATATATAGTAGCCAGGTGTAATAAGTGCTTACTTACAATAGATAGCGCATGCCATCAATATATTAAATAACGTCATCTCTGAAAAAAAATGGAATAAATTATTCCTTATCCAATATTTGATGAGACCCCATGAAGGAGAGTACCTACTACTGCGATTCCACCGAATACCGATGCATTACTAGGTATAGGTATATATAATTCAAACTATCATTGTTCACGGAATCTATAGATAAAATAAGTACTTAAATGCATTTCTCTTAACTTTAATTAACTTGTAAGTATCTATTGTTGTTTAGCAATATACATTTTTCTACATCTATACTAATATTATAAAGAGGTAAAATTTGTGAGTTTGTGAGGTTGTTTGTGGGGTAATCTCTGGATCTCAAGCGCGGATCCAGGGGGGGGGAGGGGTCATGGGGGTCATGAGCCCTATCTGAAAGTTGAACGACAATTATTTAAATTTTAAAATGTAAACATCCACTTGAAATTGGGGTGATTTTAAGCCTCCCGAGACCATACAATATAATTTTTTCGGAAACGGCTAAACATTTCAATTTAAAAAAAAAATATTATATGTATTTCAAAGATTATATTCCCCTAGTTTCATGAATATCAAAAAGTTTTTGCAGAAATTAAAAATAAAAAAAAAAATCAAAAAAAAATTAAAAATCGTTTTTGTTTTGGAAATAGTCGAAAACTGTGGGGTTATTGTAAAAGTCGTAGATTTTTTACTAGACCTACAACTTTTGTACAGAATATTTTTCGATAAGATGTCACAACAAGCCAGAAATTAAAAAAAACTATTTTTCAACGTTTTACATCCCCTCATTTCTCGGGGGTAGCTGGGCAGCGGGGGCGTTTTACGGGTTTTTGTTCCTTATATACGTGCTAAAGTTTTAAAGCCATAACACTTATGGTCTTGATTTTTTGAACCCCAGACACCCCAACCAACTGAAATCTAGATCCGCGCCTGGTCTCAATTGTTTTAAAAAAATATTTGATATACAGATTTTGCTAAGTTACTGTTTTATTATATGTATATTTCAGCCTATGACCCCCCCCCCCCCCCCCCCTACCCCCAAAATTTAACTCTGGATCTGCGCCTGCTGGATCTACTGATCCGATTCAGATCAAATTTGGTAAGAAGATAGTTTGAGACCCTGGGAAGGACATAGGATACTTTTATCCCGGTAATCACCCCTTAAAGGGTTGAAAATGGACATGAAAGTTTGTATAGGGAAGCAACCTAGGGACGAACCTGAGCGAAGCGAGGGTGAGTCGCTACTAATATTATATAACTAAAAGGTTTTTATTTTACATTCTTTTTTATTCTCTCAAATTATTGTAATGTAAAAATAAATATAGGTCTGGTATAAATGAAACAATTTAAAATAACATCGGCTAATTTAGCGTTTATCAATTCACGTTTAAGGAAAACCACATGAATTTTTACGCTTATTCTAAGGTGCGATTTTGTGCTCGTATTTGCGGTGTTTGAATAAATTGGGAATGTTGTTTACTTTGAATTTTAGCTCTAAGTAAATTAAGTGCTGTAAAAATAAGAGAATAAACAAATACATCCAATTAATACGTTACGCAATCATACATAATATAATAAATTTGTCTCGCTGTCTGTACATTAAAGATATTTGAGAAAAACTATTATGAGGGGTCTTTATGAACGCTATTGCGCGTACATGATACTTTGCGTGCACATAGATTTGTTAGAGAGAGACGGACATATGCTACTATCGCCGTCGGGGGCGGTCGTGGTTCGTCGGGCCCGTCGTCACTCGTTGCTCGTCGTCCGTAACAGTTCTCCCCCCGGCGTAGCGCTGCGAGCCTCCTCTTTCACGAGCACGACGAGCTTCGTGACGGGACGCTTGAAGACTCCGGTCTTCGTCTGGATATCCGCTACTCGCACGCCGCCATCAGGTCCCCTGTAGATTTGCTTTACGATTCCCATAGGCCACACGTTGCGTGGCAGGATGTGGTCGACTATGACCACGATGTCTCCTTGCTGTAGCTGCTTGGTGTTGTTTGTCGGCTCGCCGCGAGGAACGAGAGTTGGTAGGTACTCTCGCACCCATCGCTGCCAGAAGTGGTCGGCGAGCGCCTGGCTGGCCCGCCAGGTGCGTCGATCGTCGTCGGTGCATGGCCCAGTGATGGGTAGGCCAGCAGATGATCCCAACAAGAAGTGGTTGGGTGTCAGCGCCTCCGGGTCGTCTGGACTCACGCTAACGTGAGTCAGGGGGCGGGCGTTGATAGAGTACTCCGCTTCGACCAGCAGAGTCCATAGTACTTCCTCCGTCGGCTCCTTTTCCTTTAAGGTGGAGGCTAGTGCGACTTTCACTGACCGCACTAGTCGTTCCCATGCGCCCCCTTGGTTCGGGGCACCTGGAGGTATGTAGCGCCACTCCATACGATGAAGTAGGCCCTCTTCTTTCAGTGCTGGCGCCCACTCGGCGTAGGCGGCCCGTAGCTCGTTGTCGGCGCCTCGGAAATTCGTGGCGTTGTCTGAGTACATAGTGCTCGGCCATCCTCTTCTTGCTGCCATTCTTCGCAATGCCATGATCGCCGAACTCGTAGATAATGATGAAACGATCTCTAGGTGTACGGCGCGCGACGTGAGGCACGTAAACAACGCACCCCATCTCTTCTCTCGACGTCGTCCTATTTTGACCATCATAGGTCCGAAGTAATCCACCCCACAGTGAGTGAAAGGGCGGCGAAATGGTTCGAGGCGAGCGCGGGGCAGGTCTCCCATCGACGGGACCTGGGGCTTCGCTCTTCTTACTCTGCAGAGGGCGCACTCCCTTTCTATGGTGCGCACAGTAGGCCGTAGGTGTATAATCCAATATCGCTGCCTCAGATCGTTGGTCACACGCTCACGGTTAGCGTGACCCGCAGCGCAATGCTCTCGTAGCACTAGAAGCTTAGTAACGCGGTGGCGTCCGTCGAGGATGATGGGTCGCTTCACCTCGAGCGGTGCAGTGGCGGCTCCTATACGGCCTCGCACCCGCAATATTCCCTCCTCTAGCACTGGATCCAGCCGGAACAGTCGGCTCGCCTTGGGAAGTGGATGTGAGGCCTTCATCCGTAGCAGCTCTTCTTGAAAGCTGTCTTTTTGAGCGCGGCGTATGAGTGCGGTCTCGGCCTTTTCGATGTGTCGATGCTCCAGTCCCGTAGCCCGACGCCGACACTTGTCCACGAACACTAACACCCTCGCGGCTGCTCTGACCAGTGTCTCGAACTCGGAGAAGCGCGCAGGATCCGGCAACCACTCGTCACCCTGCTGGTCCTCTGTGGTCACGTGCAGTAGGACCTCCTCCTCCTCTGTCGATCGTTCGTCGACCGGCCATAGTTCCTCTGGCTGACGTAGGAATTCTGGTCCCCGGAACCATCGGTCGTCACTGGTGATGCGAGTGTGCGCAAATCGTGTAGCGTCGTCAGCTACATTATCGCTGGTCGGGACCCATCGCCACTCTTCTGGTTGTGTCAGCTCGGCCAACTCTCCGAGCCGGTGCGCGACGAACGGTGTGTACCTCCGCGCGTCGTGCCGTATCCAATGAATGACAGTTGTGGAGTCGGTCCAATACATTGTCCTCTGGACCTCCACACGATGCTCTTTCTTTATAGTTTCCGCCAGTCTGGCGCCGATGACTGCTGCTTGTAGCTCCAGGCGAGGTATCGTTTGTGTGCGCCTTGGAGCCACCTTCGCCTTGGCGGTCACGAGGCTTATGGCAATTGCTCCATTGGGTCGTGTGACACGCCAATAAGCCACGGCTGAGTAGGCTTGCTCGCTGGCGTCACAAAATACATGTAGCTCCAGGCCCTGGTAGCCCTCCAGGGCGTAGCAGCGTTCCAGTCGCAGACAGGTGAGGTCGGGTAACTGCCGCAGCCACGCTTCAAACATTTCGTTTTCTTCTGCAGGAATTGGTTCATCCCACTCCATCTTCTGTTCTATCTTCGTAAGACGGCGAAGTGCTGCGTCGAAACTAGGCGGCATCTTAATGTCGTCTTGTTTCCAGGGCAATCCCACCTGGTATCCACCTTCGACCTTCTTTAAGGTTTGCTCGACGATCTTTGTTGCCCGGGAGTTCACCTCGCTCACCCGTGACTTGTGAGCGATGCCGAGCGCGTCGATCCGAAAATGTTCCTCCACCAGGTCATGAAGGCGTTGATCTTGCTGCTTCTTCAAGCCTCCACCAGGTTCGACAGTGAAGACATGAAGAACGCCATCCTGGTTATGGATTACGCTGCGTGGTGCTGTTCCATGTACCACCCAGCCGAGTTGTGTTCTAGAGGCGGCTGGTTGATTCGGGCCTCCAACTCGTAGTTCCCGGGGTACAATATACTCCCAGTGGTCTGTCCCCACCAGGATGCCAGGGTGTGCCTGGTCGTAGCACACTTCCTCTCTTGGCAGATCTCGTAGGTGCTCTTGCTTCAGTAACGCGCTGGGAATGGACTGCTGGTGAAGCTTCATGTTCTTGATCGTTCGTGCTCGAAGCTTGTGTCTCTTTCCATCCTTCCCCTCCAGGTGTACCGTAACCAGCTGACTATCTTCCTCGTGCTGAGTCATGTTGACCCCGTGCATGTGAAGTGGTGTGAGAGGTCCCTTGGCGCCGATTTTCTTTGCCAGCTCCTCGTCGATGAGGGTGATGGTAGCCCCTTCGTCCAGTAGAGCATAGGTCTTCTCCTCCCCCCGTGGCCCGACGACGGTGACTGGGCACATCTTCAGAAGAACCGCTTGAGTTGACACAGTGGCTTTGGTTGCCACCGACAGCACGGCTTCGGTTTCATTTATCAAGGGTTTGGGTGTCTTCTCCTCTCGGTGCAGGGTCGGATGGTGTGGACTGCGACACTCGTTCACACCGCATAGCTTCGCTTTACAATTGCTGCGTCTGTGCTTCTTAGTTATGCACTTGAAGCATAACTTCTTTTCCTTCACCAGTTCCCATCGTTCATCTAGCGAGAGCCCTTTGTACTTGGGGCACTGTGGCAGTGCGTGAGTCTGCTCACAGCTAGGACATTGGCTGACTTGTTCCTCTTCAGCTTCAGTCACGTTATACACGGCGCTCATCTTCTTCCTCTGGTTCCCGGTGTTCATCGAGGGTCTGGTCTCCCTCCGGGTTGCAGCAGGTGTTGAGACGCTCATAGGTGGGGCATTTGCATGCTTCAATGCCCGGTCTGCCTCGCGCATGAGAAAGCGAGACAGCACTACAATCTCTGGTTGTAGTGTAACTTCATGTTCCTCGGCGTAGTCACACCAGCGTGCTCTGATGTGTGGACTCAGTTTGTCCAAGACCTCTCTCGCAAGCATTGGGTTGTAGAGGTAGCCCTGGCGTCCGATGCTGTTCAGGATGCTGACTACGCTTTGAACCTTCACTGCAAAACTGTTCAGGTCTACTGCTGATGATCCGGGTCTCGGAAGCTTCTTTAATTCCAGGAAGGCTTGATCTATGATGACCTCAGGCCTTCCGAAGCACTGTTCGAGGGTCTTCATCACGACGTCAGGATCTGTAGCGGCATGTAACAGGCCGGCTACGACGTTTCTTGCTTCTCCCCGCAGGCAGCTCCTCAGTCTCTGCAGGTTCTCGTTCGCTGATATCTGGTATATCCTCGTAGAGTCTTGATAGGCTGCTCTGAACGACAGCCACTCGTTGGCTATTCCAGAAAAGATCGGTAGGTCAGCGCATCTTATTCTGGGTCTAGCCATCTTCTCTAGGGCTTCAGCCAAATGCTCAATCCCTGGTTTCCTTCTGGTCGGAGTGGGTGATCTTCCTCTAACGTTGAACCGGAGGTGTTGTTCCCCTCCCCTCCTTCTCTGCTCCTCCTCCTCCCCCCGTGCACTGACGGGGTTGGTGCGGAGCCATGTGTCCACCTTCTGTTGGTGGTCGAGGTTCTCTTCATGCAGGCTCTCCTGCTCCTCTTGGATATTGGTGATGTCTGCAGCCAGTCGCTTTCTGACGAGTTCAGCTTCGATCTCCAATTCCTTCTTCCTCAGGGCTGCAAGCTTCTCTGCAGCTTCAAGTTCTGCCAGCCGTACTCTAGCAGCCACGCTTGCCGTCGATCGCACTGAATGCCCTGGTGACCTGGTTCGGGGTCGGTCTCCAGTCTTCAAGGGTCTGTAGGCAGCAGAGGTTGTGGGGGCAGAGGCGTCGTTCGTAGCCCCTAGCCCAACCTCCGTATCCATGGGCGTGGTTGGTGATGCTGGTGGATTCAGAGACAGTCTTCGTCTTCGCTCCAGTTCAATTTGTTCAGCTCCCTGGCTCCAATCTTCCACACGGGGTTGACCTTCCAGGTGTTGCTGTTCTTCCATGTGCTGCTGATCTTCCAAGCGTTGCTGTTCCCCTGGGCGGCGCAGATCCTCTGGGCGACGTAGATCCTCTGGGCGGCGCAGGTCCTCTGGGCGGCGCAGGTCTGGACGACGCTGATCTAGGCGGCGGGGGGTGCCAGGGCGGCGCAGCTCCTCTGAGCGGTGCGGCTCCTCTGGGCGGCGCTGGGCGTCCATCTCGGCAGCGTCTCCTTGGCTCCTGGTGATGACCATTCTTCAATACTGGATTAATCTTCTATCCGGCTCGAAGGACCAGCTTGTAGTGGACTGTATTTATTTTTCTTCCTTCGATGTAATAAAACACTTCTTGAGTATAACTGGCTTTTATTTTCCTTTACAATATTTGAACTGAAGAGAACACTTTATTCAACGGTAGTCAACTGAATACTGAATTCTGAACTGAACTGAACTGAATGATTTACATACAAAATGCCCTAATACTTATTCTAGCATTAACACTGGCAATAGGCATACTACTAAACGAGATAAGATAATTTCCTTAATTCTAATTGGTTGCTTTATACAATGCAAGAGGGGGGCATCTATTGCGCGTACATGATACTTTGCGTGTACATAGATTTGTTAGAGAGAGACGGACATATGCTACTATCGCCGTCGGGGGCGGTCGTGGTTCGTCGGGCCCGTCGTCACTCGTTGCTCGTCGTCCGTAACAAACGCAATAGAACTTAAAACAATGATTTTTAGAATTTTTGTGTGTTTGTCTGTGTGTGTTTGTGCGCGATAATCACAGTAACGGCCTTACCAATTTGGGTGCGGTTTTCTCTAATGTATAATGATATTATGATAAGCTTAATTAACTTAACACTTAGGTAGTGTATATTTTATTTCAATCGGTTTATAAATAAAAAAGTTGTTAATATAAAGAATCGCCCAGGAACGAGCCTGAGCGAAGCGATGAAGCGCAGTGAAGATGAGCGTTAAAGCTTTAGGATGTAGCCAATCTTATCAGTGACTCCTCTATATACGGCAGGACTGTAGGGACGCGCTCGACTGTGGCTGGTTTCACTCGGTCACTGTGACGCAGGCGCGGCACTTGCAGCTTGTTGTCTCGCAGAACTGTGATGAGCAACACCTTTTTTTAACAGCATTAGACTTCCCAGCATTTACGCATACCACCTGTAGACATACAGGTGGTTATGTGGGGCGATTGTGGGTAGGTGTGGGGAAATTGTGGGTAGGCACTGTCTGTAACAAGTATATAACGCCTTTGAGACGTCTAAAATCTTAGTCTCTTCCGTGACCATAATTGCTGTAAAGCATTCGAAACGTCGGGAACCAAAAATCAAAATATATCCCCGAAATAATCCGAAAAGATAGTTTTATTTAAAATATATTTTTTTTCTTAGAATTACTTATGGTAAGATCAAGTTAGTTACATGTTGTATTCTTGTTTATCTATACAGGTAAATCTCGGAACAAGCTTTTGTATTAAACAAAAGTTTCCAATGTAATAAATTGATGCAAGTTCTTCTCAGCAAACCCTTTTATTTGATATCCATATTATTGGGGTGCATAAAAAATATAGTCCACCATCTTTGGGAATCCGCCATATTGGATTTAGAATGACGTTACATAAGTAACCATGCATTGTCACCCAAACAAAACGTGTATGCAAAATCTCAATCGATATACACATCGAATGATATAGATATTTATCGATGGATAACTGCTTTAAAATTCAGTTGCAAGATTTAACCCGAACAAAAGAACATTGCAAGTTAAATAAAAGCTTGTAATAAAAACAAAAGTATGTTCGAAAAAAGGAGGTATGTACTTACTTTTACCATGTTCATTGTATTGAAGTGAACTTATAATAAATATGTAGGTATTACATATATTTGAGTTATAAGGTCCTGGTCTATCAAACAACGAATAACATCGAATTTTTACTTTTTCTTATAATATTAGCATTAATTACTTTTCATTTTCATGTTAAGTATTCGTACAATATATTTGTTGCGTGCGGATCTCTATACAATGTGTCCACTGGGCGAACACTTGGGTGCATCTATAATTACTTGAGCTATTTCTTTTAATTAAGACTCCTCCACCATCCTAATTTGGTGTGATTAAGTGAAATTTGGTCAGACACCCTCTTCCCCGTGGGGTGACCACGTAAGATTTACACTACAGTCGTTAATGGACTATTTATTTTCATATTGTGTAATAAATAATACAAAGCTCAGGTATTTTTTCAGCGGGCACTTAAAAAAAAAGAAAAATTATTATAGTTATCTGTGTACACAGACAATATAACCAAATGTTTGTGTTGTGTATCATAAGTATATTTTCTTTTCAATTTAAATCAGTTTAAATGAGTTTTAATGAATTTTTTCTCGACTCTCTAAGTATTACTCTCTACATACATATATTATGTACCTATGTATATTGTATAACTTCGCAGATAAGTTAACGGAGGCCTTACAGCATGTGTTACATTTTATCACTCTTTGTCATGATTCTTCGTACAGATTGCATTTTGTTGTTGTTTCCGATGAATAGAAGCTGTTTAAAGAATTACTAAGACGTCACAATAAGTGCTAAATATAAACAATAGCGATATGTGTCTTAAAGTAAGACGATATGACACATCAGGACGTAGCGACGAGCCACGCAATGGGGCGCTATAAAATAAAATCATCATTTTTAGAACTAATATTATGTATGTATACCTATAACGTCAAAATTAATTATTTGAAATCGTCAAAGCGCGAGTCCAATATGAACCTTGATTTCGAACTTCCATATAAGGTATTAGAGCAAAAACATATTTAAGGACATAAAATTAAATTTTTTATATGCGTAGGCACTCTTTTTACTTTCTTTTACTTAATTCTTCCAATTGATGTTAGAAAATTCGTCGCAATAAACCATGAACATGGAGGAAGCATAAACGGCAACAAATGAATTGTTAAAGTATTTTAAAAAAACGATGAAAAGATGAACAATACTAATGTAAAGTAAGTCATTGTTACGGAGATAGTGCGCTCGTTGAGATACGAAGCTAAGATAACGGGCAAGAGCTCGGACACCTGCCGTCGCCCCCGCCCGGTCGCCGCGCCGTACTTAGGGTTCTTCCCTACAAGCCACTCTCCAATATAACATTACAAGTAAGTACACCGCCAATAAACAGTAATCCTTCTTTTCTTTACCAACGAATTTAGAATACTATCGAGTTTGAAATATTTGAGTGGGCCGTGAAAGCATGCATCCCTTGGATAGTTGTGGACGGAGGGGGAAGTAGCCATATTGAAAAATTACCTTTAATCTCAAGGATTAATTTTTTATGAAAGCTAGCGGCTGAATTCGAAAGCGATACGATAGAACCTAACAATTTAAATGGTTCTAATAATACAAAAAATCATTATCCTATTGAGTGAAATACTGAAGACTTATAAATTCAATTCCGTGTTTATCTCGGCATAATAAGTTATAAGGCCATATTATTTTGCATACATATACCTATAGATATGTACTAGATAGTACCAGAGTGATATGTCACTATGTTCCTCTGAGCGTCCAGTGAAAAAAATATCGTATAGTCAAAAAAAGGAGACTTTTAGCAGTAAAATGTAGAGGTGAACAAAAGAGGCAAATCATAATCATTCATTCTAACTTTTCTTCTTCACAGTTGCTCAGTACAACTATACAAGCTACATTTCTTCTCCGATCTTCAGCCCTAGCCGCGCCCGCGTGTAGGAGGCTGGCACACGTATAGCATGGAACATCCTCACGACAAGATCATAACGTGCCCATTGTTGGGGATTGACATAAATGTGAACAATAGGACTTATCTATTATTTTGCCACTGACGGTACTGTACTTAAGTAAACCTATTAACTTTAAGCACACACTGCTAAATGACATTGACGTCACAATATGTCGTATGCATGGAATAAAAAGATAAAATCTACGACATTTGTAATAGGTACCTACTTACATACTTTTCATACCTATTGCAGCGTGCAGGTTATATTGAGATAGGCAGATTATTTTACAAGTACCTGGACGCTCGCTCGACCTTCACTCGGTGTTCTTTTTTGTTATATCGTGTTTTTCGTTGATAATAATTAATAATCTATATAACTTAAAACTAAAAATTTGAATAAATACAAAAAAAAACAAAAGTAAAAACTTTTTATCCGACCGGGATTCGAACCCGGACACCTATGATTGTTAATCTTGTGCCTTAGCCGCTTGACTACGATGCTTATAATGTATCTATGTGAATTATAGTTTTTTAAACGGTTAAACACCCGCAGGACAACGTAATAGATACATATGTTATGTTCGTATATATGTTCCTGCATGCAAATTATTTCTGACCATACTGAGGTTGGTGTTGTTTAAATAAAATTAAATTAAAAAAAAACATAACAAATACCTACCATTTTCAATAATAAATATAATTTTATGTATAAATAAAAAACATAAAAACATTTTTATTTTGCTAGAAGTTAGTGTTACTGCAAATAAAATTTTTGTATTAAAATTAAATATTATTTACTTTAATAAAACAATATAAATATATCACTTAAGTATTTAACTATAAATAAATAAAATATTATTAATAATAATAATATGTTGGGACATTAACACACAGCACCATCTAGTTCCATGGTAAGCTACGAGGCTTGTGTGGTAATACCAGATAGTTGATACCTACACTACACATATAGGTATATATAACTTTAAATACATACATACATATTATAAATATAAACACCCATGACTGGAGTACAGATATTCGTGCTCATCACAGAAATGAATGCCCCCAGCGGGACCCGAACCCGAAACCGCTGGCATATCAAGTAGCGTCACTATAAACTGAGCCAAACGCGTCGTCAAATTAAGTATGTTATAGAAAAGGTCAGTTGTTTTATCTAACGTTCTGCATTAACATGTATGTATATTGCAACAAGTAGCGCAAGCGCGCGAGATAAGAAACGAAGCTAATCAGCATGCAGAATTCTCGCAGCGCGTGTCGCGCGCCCGGACATGTCGGGCTGTTTGTTTTTATGGAAGGTGACAAATAACAAATTATAAAAACATACCAGGATTTTTTTCTTAATAATTTATAATAACCGTATTAGATATGGTAGTCATATCTTTGGCGATCGGTAATGTATCTAACAAAGTATGATTATTTATTCATTTCTATTTAAAAAATAAGAGCCTATTCCTTTACTCTGAATACTAAATAAAAAAAAAATAGAATTATTTTTAGACTACAAAATGTTTTAATTCTCAACGTATCAACGCGATAAAAGCGTAGGTAATACGTAATCAATAAATATTATTAAATGGAACAATTTTAATATTTTTAACGCTATTTACACATTCTTATAAATTATATTGAGCATAAAATGTTACGTAAAAAGATATCATTGATTTTTCTGATAACACTTAAAAATAACGAAGTTCAAGTTGTAGTTAATTCTTTTATAAATGACGCAAACAAAGTAGATACCTGAATACCACGGAAAGTTTTTTATTGTTGAAAACTCGCTTAACTTGATTTTCTGGTGTTTTACAAAGTTAGTGAGCCGTTTCCGGTAAATTTAAATTTGAGTAAAACCCCCCTGAATTAGCATTACATTATACCAGTAAATAAGACATTTCCTGATCACTTGACGGCTTTTTGATTCATTCTCCTACGTCGGAGCGCCACAGCAATGACTGAATATTACTACCGTACCTACTAATCGATTAACGCAATTTTGTAATCGAGCTTAATTTGAGCACGAATATGGAAATTTTTAACTATTTTTTAAGCCGTATTACACATGCCGTTGTATTTTAGTCTAATGCCCAAAGTGGCTAAATTATGAAATGTGTTGTATAAAACGAATAGATATTTGCCACGTGGGCGTTTGTTTTGGTCGAAGCCGGTTGTCGGCAGGCGCTGCCGCTAAATCTTGCAAAATTGACCATAAGCCAATCGATGACCTCATATGTTTACCATAGATTCGCTGTAATCAATGGAAATGTTATATTTACATTCAAAGTTCATTACGAAATGAGGAAAAAAGTAATTTATTCCATTTTAACGTTTAGGTTTGTTGTTGACCGCATACCGTTGCCTGCGACTGGCACTACACTTGCTGGGAAAGTACCGCGGGCGTGAATTTTGTAGATGTATTCAGCATATGCTATATACTCATAAATATGGTTTTAGCCCTCCTATTCAGCCTTTTGAACGTCCCACTACTGGGCATGGGCCTTCAATAGGAGGAAGATCAGAATAAAGCCAAACCAAAAATAAAAAATAAGAAACAAAAATGACGATAAATACTAGAAAATTGTCTAGCGGTTCTCACGATACACCTATGTAGGTACCTACTAAATTTCAGCAATGCAACTTCAATAGTCTCCGAGTAAAGTGGCTGTGACATATGGACAGACTGACAGTATATTTATACATAAATCCGTTTAAGCCTTTTATCTACGGAAACCTGAAAAAACAATGAAATGTTGAGTCAGCCATACATTGGGTATAATATGAATTATGAGATAATAGATGCTAATTAAAATTTTCATCTTCTGCAGCGTAACATAACAATACGTCATTAAACTTATTATTTATATCCCTGACTAGCGACTCATCCTCGCTTCGCCCGGGTTCGTCGCTAGGTTGCTTTCCCATACAAACTTAACTTTCTTTCACATTTTCACGCCTTAAGAAATGATTTCCGGATAAAACCTATCCTATGTCCTTCCCAGGGTCTCAGGGCCTTTCGAAGCCTGTTCGATACAAACAAACAAAAAACCATTTTTTTATTTTTATAATCTTAGATAGATATAAATAAGTTTTAGTTCAACCATTTATTTCATTGTGATATATAGGTACTTTACTTAGTATATGTGCCTATATGTATCTAGTACATCTTTTTTTCTCAGTTTTTAACTTGTGGCAAAAATATATTGTAGATGACGTGACTAATGATTTCATAGTAAAATCTCCATCTGTTTCTAGCGATTGCTATTTGCTCGAAAGAGTAGCTTATAATAAACAATTTCTGGGTGACGGTCAACAAAACACATAAAAACAAAAACAAGGAAAACCCCCACATTCATTATAACTACAATAAAATGAAGTTTAAAGAATGAAATTTAAAACTTTATTTATCCATCCATTTCAATATTGTTGTACAAGTAAATGTTTGTATTTAAAACAAGTAAATAAAAATAATTTTGAAAATTATAATTGAATCCATCAATTTATTACATATACAATTTATATGATATAAAAGCTCGTCGCGAGATTTGCCTGTGTAGATAAACAATAAAAAAAATGTTAAAAAATAATGTGTTTTTTTATAAAATGGGTTTGATTTAATATAAAGTTTATTTTCTTCTTTTAAGAATATTTAAATAAGAGCTTGTTTTTAAAAATGTTTTTTTTTAATTATTATTTTTTAGTTATTCGTATTCTTCTCAGCAAACCCATTCATTTGATATCCATATTATCATGGGGGTGCATAAAAAAACATAGTCCATCGTTAGGAGTCCGCCATATTGTATATAAAATGATGTATCTTAGCTAATCATGCATTGTCATCCAAGCTAAACGTGTATGCAAAATTTCAGGTCAATCGGCTGAAGATAACTGCTTTGAAATTCAGTTTCATTTGTTCCGAACAAATAAACATAGCAACTTAAATAAAAGCTTATGTAAAAAATTGAGCTTTTCCAACGCTGTCTGCCTTCACCGCTCTCACAAGCCGGTGACCTCTGCAGCGGGTCGAGTCTCGATGCCACTTCCGACACCGCCCAATGCTACTATATTTTAGGAAAGAGGAAGTCGGTGGTCGCGTCGATTATATATTAGCTGATAGATAAATCGAGTGTAAATTCCGTAAATAAGATGTAATATTTTGCTGCGCCTTGAATTTTCGCATTAGTAGAACATTAACATTGCCCATTTTCGGATTGTTAGGAAACGTATTTACATTTTACACATACCACCTCACTTCCTCTATCTGATACAAATAGAAACATGAGCGTTGGAATTGGGCGTCTATATCTAATTATACCTATCGGTACTCGCAGAGAACACTAGGCGTTGTATAAAATACACGATGAACCTTAGAAGTTATTACTGTACGTGCTATCACTGTTACAGTTATTTCGGCGTAACCGGTTTTGCGCACCGGATCACTGGCAATTATGGTGAGACGCCTCAACAGCAAAAAATAATACTATTTTATGATAAGTTCCCGTTGCCGGACCCCGTGCTGTTCTTTTTTGACTGAATTCGGTTGTATGTATTGTGTATGTTACACGATATCTATAATGAATACATTATAATTCTAGGATGGTATCATATACATTTCAAAAAAAGACTCCAACCCCTGATAATAATATTTTAATTTATTAATAATTAGTATTAATTTGGTTTGAAGTCAGTGTCAGTCAGACAGGCTTTTCTTAGTTATATTTCTTGATTAATGATTAGTGACTGATGGTTTTTGTATATCATTGTTTTGTGGAGCTCTGTGTACGTACGATATTATGCGCAGAAATAATGTATTTAAAAATATAATATCTATACATGATGTTCTCCTAGCCGATTCCGTCTACAGCGGCCAATCTCATTGAGATTAGCGAACTGCCCAGGAGATATTATAGTGCTCAAGTGTACGCGCAGACACAGGTGCACTCTCTATTCCTATCACTCTCATACTCCGGTGGGACGACCACTCGACACGACCGGTGAGAGTTAAGGCGCAGGACCGACGGCTTTACGTGCTCTCCGAGGCACGGGGGTGAAACACCGCCAACTTCCCAACTCCGGGCTGTTACTGAGACTTACTATACAGAAAGACTCAATAACTAAACTTGGCCCGACCCGGGACTCGAACCCAGGACCTCCGGGTGTGCAGCCGTACATGCTAGCCACTACACCACCGAGGCAGTTAATATATATAATAAGGAGTATCTATACATATAATCTCTACTTACATATCTATTGCATCGAGATCCCACTGCAAGATTGCTACGTTCATGGCGTATTTAATCGAAATCAATTTTTTATATACAATAATAAAAGGGACAATATGTTTTGACCGGGGTGCCTATCCAAATGTGCCCGCTAGTATGTTTAATTAACTAAATAGTAGTTGACTTTTTTGGATAAAGACGATGCATTTGCTATTACAATGAATTATACTCCACTTTACAGAACTATACGTAGAGATCTTGAGAAATGATAGCTGCCGTTGCGCATTTGGCCGCAACCTCTTCGCAGCCAGGTGTAAGCGGGTCATATTTTGGGACGTTTATACGTTCATCGCGTATGTTCATCATTTTTATATCAAATTAAAGCTAATTTTTTTCTATACCTGATAAACTACGTCTGCCTATGTAAAAGTGGCCGCAAAAGTGGTTGAGAGTCATTAAAAATGTTTTTCTTACATTTATACGGTCATGGCGTATATTCATCATTTATATATCAAATTTAAGCTATTTTTTCTGTGCATGGTAAAAGACCTCGATCGATCGACAAAAATGATTTAGATTAAATACGCCATGAGCGTAGCAATCTTGCAGTGGGATCTTAGTCCATATACATATTATAATAAAACTGTAGAGGTTGAATGTCTGTACATAGAAAAACAATGCTAAAAACCGAGTCAGGGGGATGTAAGAAGAGAAATAGAACAAATCCAGAATTTTTCAAATTTTTGTTCTCTGTCTGTTTGTCTGTTTGTACGGGCTAATCTTCGAAACTGTTAGACCAATTTAAATGAAATTTGCATGGTGGTACCTTATATCCCCGGTAAATATTTAAGATACTTTTCATTCTGGAAAATTAAAGAGTTCCCATGGGATAGTTAAAAAACTGTAGTCACTTATACAGCTCAGTACACAACAACTTTGCACCTAATTTAGTTAAATTTGGCATACTGATGATACCTTATATTGCCGGTCAAACAACAGGTTACTTTTTATCTCGGAAAAATGAAAGGTTCCCGTGGGATAGATCTGTTTCTGCTTTTCTAAAGGCGAACCCGAGCGAAGCGAGGGTGAGCCGTAAATAGAGAATAAAACCGTAAGCATGCACTGTTCTTTCGCTAGATTCCTACTATCAAATTTTAATAAAATGTTTCACGTAGGTATTGTTCCGAAGAGATGTTGTCTCGGAATGCTTTTAATTAACATTAGATAACTATGCAGCTATTAGGTACTAAAGAGAGGTGGGAGGAAGGGGTAGTATGGGGTTTAGTGGGAGGGAGAGAATGTGTGCGATTGTTTATGTTAGAGAGAATAAGCATTGTGGGCATCGATGCGAAAGCCTACCTACCTAAAGGCTAAACTATTAAAGTACTAGTAACTTACCTTAGCTTCGCTCTAGCGCGTCCCTACTCCAAAGGTGCATAAACAGTAGTCTAAGTGTTACTTCAGGTCATGGTCTATTCCTCCGATCGATTTAAATCGCTCCTAATTGTTGTATCGATTTGAAACCTTGAAGTGTATGAAGTTCGAATAACAAAACAATAATTTGACGCTCTCGACCTGATACAAAAATAAATGAATTAGATTTAGTGATGGAGCCAATAAAACTTTTCAGTAAATAGCCTATACTATTTGATTCGAATCTCGTAATTTGAAATTGCTAAATTCGTGTTTATCCATTTTTTAAATTATATTTTACAAAGCTATATCATGTAGTACCTAATTAATTAATTATTAAATGAACTATACATACGGCGTCCCGGACGGTGGACCGCACATTGACTTCACAAGTTATAGCGTACATTATGACAATAAAATGTATGAGATAGAATATAATTTATACGAATTATTTATGTTTATTGTATGTGTAGACTACTTGACTTTACTGTAAAGAAAAATCTAACTTCCCCGCGTTCCATAAAAATGAAAATAAAGTAAAATCATGAACATTTTTATTTATTTAAAATGTTGAAAAAATTATTGTTACTAAATGTAGCGTTTCAGGTGTACGAGTGTAGCTACCAGAGACCACCTCCTTTACGCCGTGTGAGGGACAATTGACAGGCACGTTTAAGCTATTTAAGTTGTGACAGCCATTAAGTGATAAACGTTTTATAACTGGCGGCGCTCAAATGAGCTGCGCGACGTTTCATAATATTCGCGTTCGTGGCGAACAAGGATAACTGAAACTTATCCGTAACGTGCATAATTAAAATTAGAATGTAAATCGACTTTTATTTGCCGCGTGACCTTGCCGTGTTATTGTTTCTCGGAAACATCAAACGCTACCTATTTATTTAATCCACCCCAACCTCCCGTGCGCCGCACCGCCGCGGGAGTTGTCGCCGTTTTAGTAGCAGCCGCCTGCCACAGGTCGCGCTTAGACGTTGTAGAGCTTCTATTAGTCTATACCATTAGCGAAAATAATAATAAAATTAAAATTATGTTTATTAACTCTGTATTTACTACTTATGGTAACTGTATTCTACAATTCATTCATATATGTAACTCCTATAAGGTACTAACCTATGAAAGCAAAGATTCGCTGCTATACTCGTACGTACATCCGGTCCTCCGTTAGTTTTTTAATTATTTTTTAGGAAAAAGTTATTAAATAATAAAGGCTGAGTTTATTAATTTACAGCAACTCAAAGCTATTTCGTTTTTATGACATATTAAAGCAAAAGTATACTTCGTTATAATTTTAATTAATAAGAATCAATACTATAATTAAATTAATAATTAAGTATTTTTTAATTATTAAAGTGAACCAATATTTATATAATGTTTATTTTTGCTCTTCGCTTTCCCTCCGGTCTTACTTGTTGGACGTTATTTGGAATGTTATTCGATATAATAAAAATAAATATTTTACATTAAAAGATCAAAATGTCTGAACTTAAAGAGTTTCTTCATTTTTTAGAATAATTCCTGTGTGTCAATCAAAAGCTGCGAAATATACTGCTAGTAGATAAAAACTACGCATGTTGTTAAAGGAGCTAAGCCAACTGACGTCACAGACGCTGACATCTGAAGAGATTAAGAGCTCAAGAGCTGAGAGCCGATATCTATCGGCCGATCCTTTTCTCTAAATATAAACGTATCGACGCGTCGGATAAAAAATCATTCATATATAATTTAGTTACCTTTATAGATTACAGATAAAACATTTATTGCGTATACAAAATTGAATAATACAGAGAAGTGGAGTATGCTTATCATATTAACGACCTTAACAACAACATTCCAAGTTATGGGTTTTTTTGGTAAACAAACTTTTGAAAATTTTGAATGATCCATAATATATCTTTTTTCATTATCATAGATAATGAAAAAAAAATAACTCTAACTCCGGCGCTTCCTTCTCTCCACACATTAGGTATATTTGCGTCAGGTGTTGTAATATGTACATGTAAATAACGTCGTAAAAGGAATAATCCCCTTTTCCTTTCCTCATATGATGATTCATGCCCTACCACAAGCTAAACGAGATATTTTTAATTTTTGTCCGTTTGTCTGTTCGTTTTATGTTCCAGCTTATTTCTTTTTTTCTTAATATATATTATTCTTATTTAATTCAATTGATCTTTAAAGGTAAGTACATCTGCGAGTTCATACAACCACAAATATAGCCTATTACCTTAACCTAATCTAAAAGATGAATAAAATAAAATTAAAATGAAATGTCTCATACACCGTATTAATTTTACTGACGGCATCGATGAGTTATAATAAGAGTATTTAATAGTATTACTATGAACAACAAAGTTAATAGTTTAAGTGGCCGAACACGTGAAACGGAGAATATATCTTAAAAACTGTCCACGGTAGCTTATGCAAAATAATTTTCGTTAAAATAATTTTGTAAGCTATTATCTCTTGTTTTTAGAACTTTTGAACACATTTTTTAAAAGTTAAAAGTCGCATAGCACTTTAATAACAAGCAACTTTAGAAGCACATAACTCTGTGATTATTGACTTCAACAAAAAAGTCACTTGGAAACATTTATCTTAATTTTAAAGATATTTTATGTACATATAAGTATTTAGTAGTCTTCGAGTGAAAGGGCTGTGACTTACAGACATATGGACAGACGGACAAATGGACAATGAAATTATAAAGGTTCCTTATAAAGGTATAGCCTATGGAACCCTTAAAACATACAGCTGGAGTTGCGGCTAAATGTTATTTTATTCATAACTATTATACCGACTCACCCTCGCTTCGCTGGGTTCGTCCTCGTCCCTAGGTACGTTTTAACGTTAAGTATAGAATAGACTATATTAACATATACATATGTACAATGTACATACATAGGTATAGAAAAGTAGGTATTATAAAAAAATATACATCCCTTGCTTCAGAAATGATTGATTTTTCTATTCAATTTTTCAAAACGACGACACGTTTGGCTCAGTTGGTAGTGATCTATTGATGGGCCAGCGGTTGCGGGTTCGAGTCCCGCTGGGGGCATTCATTTGTGTGATGAGCACGAATATTTGTACTCCAGTGGGTGTTTATATTTATAACTGTATTTAAACTTATATATGTGTAATGTATCAACTATCTGGTATCCATAACACAAGCCTCGTAGCTTACCATGGAACTAGATGGCGCTGTGTGTTAATGTCCCAACATTAAAAAAAATCCATACCAAATTTCATCTAAATCGGTTCAGCGGATTAAGCGTGAAAAAGTGACAGATAGACAGACAAACAGACGGAGTTACTTTCGCATTTAATATAAGTATGAATATATAAATCTGCTTTTTTAGCGCTGCTGGTCTATCATCATCGGCTTAGGCTGAACGTTGATAAGTCACTTAGAGAGTCGCGACATTGCCTTTCTATATTATAAAGAGAACCGATTTAGATGAAATTTAGTAATGACTTTTTATCCCGGAAATCATTCCTTAAGGGGGTGAAAATGGGAATGAAAGTTTGTATGGGGAATTAAGCTAGGGACAAACCCGAGAGAAGCAAGGGTGAGTCGCTAGTAATATAATAATCTAAACTAATATTACAGAGGTAAAGTCTGTGAGTTTGTGAGGTTGTAGGGGATAATCTCTGGATCTACTGAACCGATTTCTATCTGGTATAAATTTCAACTTGCTAGGTCCACCCGTTCCTGAGAAAATCGGTGGTGACACACGGACAGACAGACGGACAAACGGACAAGAGAGTGATCTTATAGGGGTTCCTTTTCTTAGTTTTTGAGGTACGGAACATCATACATAAATGTACATGTGCATGCGTCCAATTTACTGTAACTATAATTAATCCCTAAAATAAAACAAAAAAATCAGCGCTAATTTTTCTCAATTTATTTTAATTGCGACGCAAATCCACTGTTTGTAGATTTACTTTTTTATTAAGTAGACACTTCTGTTTGTCCATTCCTGTATCTTTAATACCTGTAGTTATGCAGTTCAAAAAATTAATCAATAATTTTAATAGTCTTTGTTACACTAACCTAACGTTGTTAAAATTGTTCAAACACAACCTATCTAAAAATTGCATTTTTTATGCTTAGACTAGCATTGCCTGTGGCTCCGCCCGTGTTCAGATGACCAAAAACCAAATTTCAAGGTTTTACATATTAGTATATATCTTACATTGCAGTTTTTGTATTTTTTCTCACAAATGAGACATTTTTCCGCGGTAAAAAGTATCCTATATGTTGACCTGGATAACCAGCTATAACCATACCAAATTTCATCAAAATCCCTCCAGTGGTTTTTCTGTGATGCGGTAACGGACAGACAGACAGACAAAAATCCTAAAAATTATAGATTCGGCCTCTGTATCGGTAAAAATGTTAATTTCAAAAAGATTTTCCAAAAAATGTTAAATTTACAGATTCGGCTTACTTACAATTTTTTTATAATATGTATAGATTATGTAGGTGAGAATCCAGGTGGAATTGTTAAAAAACATGATGGAGTTAATTAGTAAGTGAGGCTAACCGCAAAATCGGAGTGGGTTTTTTTTTGGGAAAACTACTATAATATGTGTAATATAATATGCGATTATTGTGTGATTCGACTGGTCGTTTTATTTTAATACCAGTTTTACACTCACGCTAATATCCCTTGAAATGCAGCAAGTCTCCGAGTATCTTAGTGAGGGCGTTCGTGCTATAATATTATATTATAGCACGCGCTTCGTCTCGGTATGTTTCGAGTCAAATTTTACGCCCTAGTAACCACAAAAACGAGAGTGTAAAAAGTCGCACTTTTAAGCATATTTTTCTAGTAGCTTCGGCGAGATATATCGAAAGCACTCGGGCGGGAGTGTACAGTCTTCCTAATACTACACTAAGTTGGGCTTCCATTTTAAACGGGTGCGGTTGGATTAATTTCTACTTAAAGGTTAATTAATACTTTGGGTTTCTTTGGCAGCAGTGAAATTTAATATTATTTTTGACTCTTTAAGGTTTTCTTTTTCTAATTATAATGTTAGTGTTGATTATGTGTAGGGGTGCTTTAAATTTATGGTTTATGAGATATTTTAAGCTTGTTAAGTTTATGACAATTAACCGTCAACCGTATATACTGTATATCTCCTCTACAGCCTAGTATATTGTGCTGGGGTGCGCAAAGGAGTCTTAGGACCTTCTCATGAATTTATTTTTCCTGCTTCATCACTGATGACGAAGCAAGAAACGACTTGAACTCTTGATAAAGTTACGTTTTAAAGAAAAGAAACTTAAAATCTGTTCGTCCGTTTGCAAAATACAATGTTAAAGAAAACTCTCAGATTCACAAAATCAACTAATAACACACATCTGTTCGAATCAGGTTTTAAAAAGTATAATATGTTACCTGGACGTGGTCATAGTTTTATGGAGTGTCAGCCCTGTATGTAGATATGTTTAACGGTTTAGTGAGAGTTGAGACCTTTAATTTCAGTAGATCCAGAAGATCTATTGTTTATTTAGTGTTTCGATAAAATATCGGACTACCATATATTTTACTGTAGTGTATATTTATCTTTACTATATATATACATTTCATCACACTTGAAGTGATCACGCTGATTACACTTTGATATGTCATGCTCGATTATCGGAGTAGCTCACAACAAGCCGCCGCAGTCCGCACCGACGACGGCGCGTCACAGGATTATCTTGAAAGGAGGCTGCCGGTTTCTCACTCTCCTCGAGATATGACGACTCGATCGATCGTTACGATCTACTTCTTTAAAAGTTTACAAGATATCTACTGTTACTAACTGCAAATGTTACAGAAAGTTCACAGAAAAAAGGTCTTTCATTTTTGTTTGAGTGTTGTGTGTCGTGTCTCTTATAGGATTGATTCATAGTTTCATTTTGGTGTTCCTTGAAGAGAGTGTAAAATGTAAAAACTTAAAGTTGACCTTTCGAGACTGACAACTTATTTTAACGTCCAAATACGAGTTCAACTTTCATTGTATTTTATTGCATGGCTACCTTGAACGCACGGTCCTTGAACTGTGTAAAACATTTTACCCAAATAAATTTAAAAATAATTCTTGACCACCAGTTTTTTACTCAGGTCTTGCATTACACAGTATTTTGACAATAATAATAAATCATACCGTTCGCAAGATTTTTATTTCTTATAATATTTTTTTTTATAATACATATATATATTTATGCTATTATATACAAACTACTTTTTGTTATAGTGAGAGACCTTTTGACTAGTTTTCACACAGGTCTTGGCTGAATAAACTACTTACTTTGTCTACTGCAAACTATACTATACTATACTAATATGGTTCCATGATTCTCTAAGTATCCGTAATAATTTCTTAAAACTGAACCACATAATTTGCGTTTAGCTACTGAACCAGCTTGCTTTCCACTACTTGTAACCAGTCCTTTTTTCAATTGTTGGTCACGTAACCAACAAGGTGAGAGGTTTAGGTGAACTCACTATTATTCATAAAATTACAAACAATCTTTGGGGGATCCCCGATAGTGAACTATCTTAGTTCTATTGTGTTGCCAACACAACAAAAAATATACACTTATTTCAATTGTCGTTTCTAACTAGAGTATTCATATAAATCGTACTAATGGAAAATCATACCTTACCACTAATTGAAACATTATAAGCCACTAAAAAAATCCATTGGCCACTAAAACCAATATTTATCCGCTAAAAGGAAAGCTTAAACCCCCAGATCTAGTGGGAAATCCACTGTAGGTATGTATATTATGACAAACTCAGTGTCTATTTTGATCCGATCCAGGTCTTTAACTTAGGCTCATCAATTTTTAAATCGTACAATATACATGTTAGTCACTAGACCAACTGGAAAAAATAAAAATACAGCCACTTCCACACGATGTATGCCACCGTAGCCGTGCAGCCCACATTATTGATCCATTACAGATTTGTATTCGCTGCTTAAGAAGTATAAAGAGGGCGTAAGTCTTCTTCAAGTAGGCATATTCACCTACGATATAATTAATAGCATAAACTAAAAATGTTAGATTACAATACGTTTTATATAACTTTCCGAACGTGGAACCATTTTTACCTTAACATTTTCCTCCAAGTGGCGTGCGCTGCGCCGTGCCGGTGTGTACTCTATTGGAATAATTGAGCAACAATTACGTGTACCTATTGAATCATTGTTAAAATACATCGATTATTTTTTTCAAAGATAGTTTAATGGCAATGGATTATAGTAATTAAAAATTGTATTATCTATATTTATAAATTATAATATACTTATCGCTATGCGCGCTCGCCTGGCGGCTACCCACTCCGACTGCAGGCTGCAGCTACTCGCTGGATGTGGAGTATTTTACCTTACCACGTTATGTCTAGTAAACTCGTGTTTGATAATTCCCGAAAACTGCAACTAAACTTTATAAATGCTTACTTTGAAAAATATTTTCTATCTGCATTTTATTTTATAATAAGCGGTATTACATCACTTTACTCTGTGATCTTACGTATTACAATAGGATTACTCTGTCAAAGATTCAGTAGATTGATCTGGACGTTGAAACATAATATATGTACATATCTATGGGTAAAATGTATCTACTGCTACTTAATATTGGTTTTTTCGATGTAAATGAAATACCAAAATAGATTTGCTATGCTGAAAAGTAAAAACAGCTAAATAATTTTAGACGAAAGTTGTCAAATAAAAATGTAGGCAGTCTCGGCGCCACAACACTTGGGGGTACCTATAGATTGAGTATTTACCTATCAATTGAAGTGAGCAGTGAATAGACTGTAAGTGTACAGTACACTCGCAACAAAAAGTGCTACTGATTCTTTATTTTACATATACCTAATTTTATTGGTAACTTTTGGTGTTTGTTTTCTTATAAATTAAAAAAAATATGGTTATTGAACATTGAAGAGGACTTAAGTAAAAGACTTTATATATAAGTGCAACTCTCCAAAACAACTCGAAAAAGACAATGACTTGTTAAAATAAAATATATAAATGAGGGGTCTATGGTCTCCGGTCGGAACGAAGTTCCTTGCGCTTTTTGGTAAACGTTAGCTATACAGTTATAATAATTTATTTTATAAGATATCAAGTTGATAGAGTTCAATTAAAAAATTTACTATAAAATATATTTATTATGTACTAGCAGAACCCGCGGCTTCGCTTGCGTTACATATTTTGTATTTAAAATAATCTCTGTTCTCTATTCTATATAGTAAGTGTGCACTTTCGGAGAACTTGAGCTATTCTGTTTATATATTTCGTAAGGGGAATTGTTTTATTACTTTAAAGTGACTTCAGATATTACTATTGGATATCCCTAGGGATTTTTGGGACGCGGTTGCACCTATAGCAAGAAGTGTCGGAAAAAAGTCTTACAACACTTTTTCCGGTCTCGCTCCCATCCGCTCTGAGCGTGTAGCGATAAGGAACTTCGTTGCAATAAATGTATATTAATTAGCTCCAACGCACGACTGGAGTTTACTCCTTAAGTACCTACGATTGTCTTTGAATATGCAATAGGCAAAATAAACGCATCTCATATAATACTGAAAGCATGTACATTATACCTATGTATTTGTATTCTATTCACATTTTTCATGTTACATAAATGTATATAACACTAGCGGCTCACCCTCGCTTCGCTCGGGTTCACCTCTAGAAAAGCACAAACAGATCTATCCCACGGGAAACGTTCATTTTTACGGGATAAAAATAAGTAACCTGTTGTTTGACCTGCAATATAAGGTATCAGCATGCCAAATTTTATTAAATTAGGTGCATAAGTTGTTGTGTACTGAGCTGTATAAGTTACTATAATTTTTTAACTATCCCACGGGAACTCTTTAATTTTCCGGAATGAAAACAGACAAATAGACATACAGGCAAACAGACAAACAGACATTTTTTTTAATAACTATTGTTTTGGGGTCTATGTTGTGTACTTAATACATTACAATAAAAACAAAAACATCTATACCACGGGAAAAGTACATTTTTCCGGGATAAAAAGTTACCTATTTGTTATTCTGATGTATGAACTATATTATTGTAAAGTTTCATCAAAATCCAATCAGTGGTTGTTGTGTACTAAGCTGTATAAGTTACTATAGTTTTTTGACTATCCCACGGAAACTCTTTAATTTTCCGGGATGAAAAGTAGCTGATTTATTTTTGTCATGTATGAACTATATTATTGTAAAGTTTCATTAAAATCCAATCAGTAGTTTTTGTGTACTAAGATGTATAAGTTGTTATAGTTTTTTAACTATCCCACGGTAACCCTTTAATTTTCCAGAATGAAAAGTATCTAAGATGTTGCCCGGGGATATAAGGTACCACCATGCAAAATTTCATTTAAATAGGTCCAATAGATCCGGAGATTAGCCCGTACAAAGAGAAAAACAGATAAACAGCTCGCTCGGGTTCGTCCATACATACGAATATGTTGTATTATCTCTTTAACCATTTGTCCAAATTATATGCAGTAAAAAGGAAAAGTATTTTATTTTAAACATTTTAGACGATAAATTTACTTATTTTGATAAGAATTCATAACTGTTGATAATATGACCAATAAACATGACCTACCGATTTAAATTATTTTTTTAATATAAAAAACTACTTTTTATGACTTAAATTATAAAAGTTAGACATATGCTGTCGCTGACTTTTTTGTAGGCATTATTAAGCTCTACAACTTTTCTCTAGAAAATAATCATATATCTCTCATCGTTAAGGCAGCGTTCGTAAGAAACGTTTTCATTCGACCGTTTTTTCTCCGACTTACTTTGCAAATGCGACTACCACGAAAAAGCCTTTCCATTTTCGGGTTAATATATAGCCTATGACACTCAGAAAGAACGTGGCTTTCTATTGGTAAAAGAATTTTGAAAATCGGTTCTGTAGATCCAGAGATTACCCCCTACAACGTCACAAACTCACAAACTCACAAACTCACAAGATCACAAACTTTACCTCTTTATAATATTAGTATAGATATAGATATAGTACATGAATACATCAATACTCTCGTCATTATTAATTTCATTCCTTATAAAATTTCCATTTTCCATACCGGGGTCTTATATGAAAATCGATTCTTACGGAGTAAACTCCAATAAAAATAAACTTCACATAATATATATTACAATATTAAATATAACTACGTAAAATATTAGGTATAAGATTACATAAGTACAGTATTAGACTATGTTGTTGATTTCTTGTTATGCATATAAAGTATAATTCATATAATGTAGTTACGAACATATATTATTTATTATATTACCATATTACTAAGTTACTACTCTTGGATTTTTATGTTGAAATGTGTGACATAAAATATGAACATCTTTGAGCCGATAGCGTCCTCTTACTGGTATATAGGCAGGTATCACTTTAGCTCCGAGAAGTCATATGAAAACTACGATATCAACACAATAGGCCGCCTCAATGCCTTCCTGTGTGCTCTACAGTCTACGCTATCGATACCCAGCCGACGCTCAGACAAACAGACCTAGCGTGCAATATAGGATGTATTTCACTAATAGCTTTTAGTTCTTACAGCCAGAATTGGAAAAAATTGGAAAACCACAATTGGAAAAAAATTCCCACACGCACAAAATAGGCGCGCAGACGTCGAGTTGCGGAAACAAGCCCGTTTATACCATACCATACCATATTACAGCCAGAAATGGTAAAAATGGTACGAAATAGAAAATTTAAGTAAAACAATATCAAAGTAAACATGGCAAACAGATAGTAAAACTTCTATATTTCCAAGATTTTTGACGACATGCATATTATGATGTACATTGTACACTCTTGAGCGATTTCGGTCACAGCGACTGGTTCAATTTTGGAGAGATAATAATTACAGCAATAACGAGTGTAGTGTAATAGGTACTTAGTTTATTACTAATATAATATAGCGGGCGTCGACGCGAAATTGTGGGTTTTAATTATATCTGTACATTTAAAAAAAACTTGCCGAATTTCAATGACGAAGTTATTCACAAAACAAAATTATTTGTTTTGTGAATAACTTCTGTAATAATGGTTTGTGTATATATAGCTACTTGTAAAAATAAATTATTATAATTCTAGATTTTCCACGTGGCTCCACTCGTGTGCCACGTCACAGGTCCGTCGAGCTCAAATTAGCTTATGTTAGTAATTAAACAGAATATGAACCTCCTTTCTGAATTTCAATTGCATCTGTCGAGCTCTTACAGCGTGACGAAGTGGATAATGAACATACAACCTCGCTGAGTCACAACCTTTCGCATTTATTAAGACTATTGTGATAAAAAATTCTCGAATCATCATAATTTCTCAAATTAAAAAATAATTTTAGATCTTTTTCTAGATACCTGTCCTACGTCGTACCTGCCACAGAGTAGCGATTAGAAGTTAATTGTGTCTCTTTATAAAACTTGTAATAACATAATCGCGAGTGTGGCTCCGCGCCGGCGCTCGCCCGAGCGTGCCACTAATTATCACATTTTAGCTAAATAGTTAATGTTTGAGTAATTATATCCACGCGTCGCGGGGGGCGAGGTGGACGCCCCCGCGGGCCGCCACGCCGCCTGCCGCTGGAATATTCATGTGTAATATTAATATAGCGTCTGACCTAGACCTTTTGACCTTCCCACCGCTTAATAAAGTATTTACGTTACGTCCAGAGATGGCGTTGTACTGCCACTGATGTAACAATTTCGAGCTTTAACCCACTTTTAAGCAAACGGATTACTAAAAAGCAACATTTACCCTAGTGTTGTTTTATGAAAACGTACGGACAGATTTATTTAAATTTTTGAGTCGATTGATGTTATATATGATATGTAGATACTGCGTTTAGTTCATGTATTTTGTAAACATCATTTACTCTAAATTTAATATGATCATATGCTGGCGCTTTAGAATTTTTAAGATCAAAAATATACCTAGTTTTTACTTATCTATTTGGCAGTGCCTTCAGCGCATTCAGTCTGTGGATTACGTTTCATTCGTCTCAATCCTTTGTTTTGGCTACACCTGATACTATCTAATGTCTATAAAAATACCTACAGATGGTAAAGTAATTATACTTACCTACTTATACCAGGAAAATCCAATCAGCGTCAAAATATATGAACTAATTATTATTAATTCTATTTAATACCTAAATCAAGTTTTATCAAAATTTCATAAACAAGTAATTTATTATTATAATCACAATCACAATGTTCCGAGCATGCGGTCACCAGATGCCGGACGTGTTCGATAACATCCTCGTATACACAAAAATTCGCGCCACGCAAATCGTACTCATTTTATCAAGGGACTTCACATTAACAGCACACCAGTAATTGATATCTGTAAATACGAACTTGCTTATCCCGACTGAATCATCAACCGAACTGAGTCGCTGGAACGAAAGTTCTGAGCATTTTGAAAGGCTATTCTTGTAACACGGGCTCTACTCTGCTCTACACCTAGCACGGCCAGGGACTTTACTTATGTAGATTGTAATATTTTGATTTGTGATAATAAGGTCAGAAATTTTATGAAATATCGCACTTAAAGAAATATAAAGAAGTGGAGAAGTTTGTAGTTTGTAAACGAAACAACATTATTTATCTTAAAACAAAAAAGGAATGTTTACCAGTAGTTTATTTTAAATATCTATCTGTGTAATACAATCTAGTCTACTCGAAGGAAATAAAACGCTCCTGGTAACTTATTCCATAGATGTTCCGCTTTTTGTGCAAGTTTTATTGAAACTGCTGGACACGATCGCCGCAAACGCCGAAATACTGATAGGCACCAGATGAATACTAACAACGTCTAATAACAAGTGTCTCGTTGAATTTTATCGAATTGAAATTATATGCAGGTACGTGCGGACTAACACTGTTGTCCTTCGTCCTACCAGGTGCTTGTTTTCTTTCGATTATGAGTTAAATATATAATAAATTGCATATTCAGAATATAGAGCGCTATTGATTGTTGTTGCCGTGAGTCATACATATAGTATGTTGACGTGAAGTTAGTGTGAAATAAAATAATATTCTGTGTCTATTTCTCTCATAAAAAATGCTCTGAATTAAATTTTATAGCAAAAATAATGGCGTCTCTACATAATAATAAAGATTGACTTCTTACACATTATGAGAATAATAATTTTATTGTTAAACGTACTCGTCCCGCACCAAATAAACGGTATTTTTACAGCTGATGTTTAGTCGCTAAGTGAGACGACGATTGATTATCAAGTATAAGATATTATTTGTACATTTTGTTAGTGTCAGGTACTTAAATAACTATACGCAGCCCTTAAAATTATTGTGTGTATTTAAAACATTTTTTTGTTATTGTGTATTTAAATAAGATAATAAAATCGTAAAACAGAAAGTAAAATGCACTCTATTTCAGAAACCATATAATAGGTTTTTATATATTTAGAGAATAGCCCCATAAGTCGGCTCGTAGTCGTATTATAGCGGCTAACACCGCCATTGTCGCGTAATCCTCTTAAGATTATAATCTCTGCTGTAACTGCGGTTACGATAACTAGCAACAAAAACATCGGCGTGTTTAACGCACAGCGCCCGCGGCCGCGTCGAGACGAGCGCTACGTAGTACGTACGATTTGAATGATAAAACTTTGGTATCCATCAGCATACGGTAGGTATCTACACACAAGTGTAATATATTTTAATTATAAAAGAACATAGAAATATTATTCATAAGGTTTTTTTTTATTTTTTGTTTTATATTATTCGTAGACAAAAGTAAAAAATAATTGCTTTAAATAATTTTCGACCATTTAATTAACACATGGGGGAAACCTAAGTACTTACCCAACTTTAAAAAAGGCTGACTCAGCCGAATGAAGAGCGCCTGCTCTTAATTTGTAGAGTTGCTTGTAATATGTTTTTATTTCCTTTCTTTAATGAATACGTTTGTAATAAAATCAATAAAGGTTAAAAGATTTTTTTTTCAAAACCTCTTAAAGATACTCTACTACTACGATACTAGATATGAATATTATATTTTTGCTAAGTAAATTTTTTTTTTCAATACAATTAATATGGAGGAAAAGATAAACTAATAAGTTTAAAACCTTTTGTGCTGTTCACTTATACCTATCCGGCCGGACTGGTTTTCTCCTGAAGGGATCTTTTTTCTAAAATACTTAGGTACTAAACTTAATCTGCTGATTTAAAGTAGATCCAATGATGTACTTCATGTTCCCTCAAGCTCCTACTTGAATGTAGTTTTCATATAATCGTAATAAAAGCCCGCGCAAAGCCGCTGGCAAACTTTAGTTAATTTATTTAATAAACAGTGATACACATTTAATACATTTGAGAAAAGATGAAAACATGACTATGTTTGACGACGGACCTGACATCGACAGAGACAGACAGACTATTGTTATCTCTGTTGTATTTTACTATGATAATATCTACATTCACAGATTAGTAATTCCATAAAAATAAATTTATGATGATAACATAACAATAGCCGCGTCGTTTGTGGCCGTGGATTGCGTCATCGGAGCGTGAAGTATGCGCGCCGCGCGGGCTCGCGAGTGTGTCCGCCGCGCGTGAGCCAGTCCACCCCGGCCACCCCCGCCGCCGCGACCGCGGTGTCCGACCACCCTGAATCTCTTTAATCCCTCCACGACCGCGGACACGCTGACGTTACAGTTAACAATATATTTCTTAGAAATTTAATTAATTTCTTAGAAATTTACCTGGAGGTGTTAATTTGGTATCGGAACTCCTTGAGCGAAATAAGCTTAATCTATTAAAGAAAACAGTATTCGTGTCGCGCGCAGCAGTAGGTAAATGCCGCTCACATATTATGTATATACATACATATGTATGTAGCTCCATGCACCATGATTCGTCACAGTACTGAGCTCAATTTGACCATCATTCTGGGGATAGAGGAAGAAAGCAATAACTTTTTTTCTTATCGGTAATAAACAGCTGATCGTTAAGGCATTACAAAATTTGTTTCGCATCAAAATAACTAACATTCAGAGATTAATCATTCAATTACTTGTTTGAAAGATAAGGAAAGATAATATTTTTTAAGAATCCACTATTATAATACACTGATCGATCTTAAAATGAGTATAGTGAAGACGTCACAGTCACCCTCAGAGCGTCGCGACGAGATCAGCTCTTTCCTCATTCAACATTCAAACTATATCTGTTTAATCTCGAAAACGGCTTCAGCGATTTTCATGAAATTTAGGATGCAGGGGGTTTCGGGGGCGATAAATCGATGTAGATTAGTCTTATGTCTGAGAAAACGCGTATTTTCGAGTTTTCATGCAGTTTTCTTTTGTTATTCCACACAAAATATAGTCGGTAATTTGCAAGCTTCGTGGTCAAGCGGCCAAGGTGCAAGATCAACAATCACAGGTGTCCAGGTTCGAATCTAGGTCGCATACAGAGTTTTAACTTTTTTTTTTTATATTTATTCAAAGTTTTAGTTTTTTTTTAAAAAGACGCAAGATTGACAATCATAGGTGTCTGGGTTCGAATCCCGGTCGAATACAAAGGTATAATTTATTTTTGTTTTTTTTTGTATTTATTCAAGTTTTTGGTTTTTTTTTAAAGAAAATTGTAAAAAGAGTTTTTGGGTTTAACGATATGTACTTTAACGATGGAAATGTTTTTGATGTTTTCAAGTAATCCTTTTTAAAAAAAGGGTCAAGCCAGTTAAATACCTTTTTAACAAAATAAAAAACAATGCATTTTGATATAAATACCTTCAAGATATTAATTTAATGAATAGATATATCGAAATAGATTTGCTATGCCTTGCGCCGCGCCGCGCCGACTGGCACCGACCTCAGAGCTATCATAACTGTTCACTGATTAGGTATCTATTGTGTGTAAAGTAGGCTTATATTATTTTAAAAAGTTTTTGATTATATACATGCTTACAGTACATCCATTGATCTGCTCAAGTGTTTCCGTCAGTAAGTCTAGATAATATGCCACGAAAACACACGGCAGTAGTAGCTTTTATCAATCTTGGACTTACTATCTCTATGTTCTAAATTCCGTTTATCAAATGCTTTAGTGTTTACTGCTAGGAACAATAAATCGCGCTTTATTTATACCTTTTTGTACAATATATATATACATAATAGTATTCTATTCATCCAAAAAAAAATACGAAGTAACTAAAACTATGTAGTTATTAGCTATAATATTAGTATGGATTAAGGGTGACTGTATCGCCATTGAAGATACTAAATCCTTTTTAAGTTTTTGTTTTTATGTTATTGTAACATTAGGTAGATTAGATGGATTGATTTAGAATTTAGATTTATATCGACAAGACTTTAACACTTTTTCATGTCTAAGATTTTCTCTGGAGAACTGAGCGTTTCGGTGGCATAAGGGATAGGCTTGGCTAGGGAAGTTTATATCTTGTATAAATTTTAAAGGGTTCCCTATATAAAATGTCGGTAACGTTTGACCATCTGATCATCTTTCCCCATATAAAAAACTAATTTTATTTTTCTTTGTACAAATTTCTTTCGTGACTTTATAATGCGAGCTCTAAAATATTTATATCTACAAAAAAACTGGTTAAGTAGAAATCAGACCCGCGCCAAGAGTCAAGTTACAACAACTTTTCAATATGTTTTAAGTCCTAATTTAATTTTTATAGTCTTATTTTTTTAAATTTTATACTGGAAATATTTTAGTCAACGGTCAAGGTGATTACACGCTAGTAGGTAGATACTGGAAGATGGTGTTAGAGATAGGAGCCTCCAGTGCACTCTTCTGTCGTTTTAATTATACATTAACATGACACGTTTATTAGTTGCATCCCCTGGTGAGTGCGGTGACATCACGGTGCAGTCCTGACCCTCGCACCGAGGCCGGCCGTCATTGTCACGAGCCGGTCACATTTACACCATCCTTAAATATATTTGTTTACTCTCAGCAGTCAGCACGCATTACATATTTGTCGACATCAATTCTGTAATATTTCCGGTCAGAAGCTTACGGCACATATTATGTTGTCGTTGTAACAGGATTATATTACTTAACCATATGCTAAATGAAAAAAATACATAAATTATATGTTCTTCTTATTATATCTATATATATAGGTCTATTGTAAATACGCTTATTTATTTGCTTACAGTTAAATATGTATAATAAAACTCACGAATGTAGTCAAATATATTTGAATATGAGACTTCCGTGTTTATTGATTACTAAATATTTATCTTTTATTTATTGTACGACTTTCGGATACCTACATATAGTATATAATACTTATAATAGCAGGTGTCAGTTAGCAAACAATACCTAGCGGTGAGTGGCTGCAACAGTCAGATGAAAACAATTTTTTGATTTGTATATGTGAGTGTCATAATTCAGAGAGCGACACCTGGTGACCTGACTGCCAGCATCACACTAGCATTGACACAACTACTGTGCGCATATAAATCATATACACCATAGTTATAATATACAAACATTCGGTTGAGTTATTGTTTTACGATAAGTTGCGACAGATGTTTTAACGACTCATTTACTCATTTAGTTCAAATAATAAATTAACTCAACTGTTATTGTAAAGACTCAAAGAGTACTTAACTTTCTCTTCCGATTTTACGAGTACTATGAGAAGGGACCATATATTGCACACCTGTCCCCTAGATATGTACATTGTATATAGTACTTTACAACTAATGCAGCGATAGCCCAGTGGTAACGCGCTCGCTTGAGAAACCGAGTGAAACAGCTTCAAATCCCGGATCTCTCGCACCTCTTATATATTTTCATGTACCAATCATTCCCAAATTGACAGTTAATTAACAAAAAAATAAAAACCGACTTCAAACAAAAGCACTTAAAAGTAAAAAATAACTGATTGGTAGTTTTCATTTACTATACATACCTAATCAAATATTTTCGAAGTCGGTGTGCTTTGGCTGAGTAAATAAAGCCTACCTATTAAATACATACCTAATCAAATATTTTCGAAATCGGTGCCAGCCCATACAAAGCAAAGCACACCGACTTCGAAAATATTTGATTAGGTATGTATAGTAAATGAAGACTACCAATCAGTTATTTTTTACTTTTTAGTGCTTTTGTTTGAAGTCGGTTTTTATTTTTTTGTTAAAAAGTTTTTATTTTTCCCTTTTTAGTGTAGACAGTAGTAGCAAAGTAAGAATTCTAACGTATTAGGCTTGTCAAATCAAACAAAACAAGCCCAAACTCAAAGTATCTACTATTAGCCGTTGAAGAGTTCCACCTATCCACCTTCTGGCCTTACCATCAGATCAGGTCAACAATACCGAACCACTGTACTATCAACGGAAATAGAAACACTTGCAAAGTTTCAAGTTATTATGACAATTAGAAGTAGGTTAAATTCATCACTAGCTATTTTTCCACCCTTAGGGGTGTTATTTTGTTTTGAAATTTAAATGGAACCAATCTGGAAATATACCCTTTCAAACAAAGCAAAAATTGTCCAAATCGGTTAATAAATGACGAAGTTCTGAGGTAACAAACATAAAAAAAATACAGTCGAATTGAGAACCTCCTCCTTTTTGAAGTCGGTTGAAAAGTAATTGAAAAAGGATAAAATAATTTAAAAACCCTCGACTTAAAAAATAAATGTAACGCAAGATAAACTCAAGCATATCCGTCGGGGGCTGCCATTATGAACTAGTTTTGCAGTTTTATAGTAACGTGAATAATTTGAGATTTTTTAGCGCTAACTTACACCTTTGGGTAGGCCGTGCCCCTACAGTGGGGACCTTTAGAATTTGATGATGATAATTATTTTTATTTACGATGAAATTTAAAATAGTGATGGCACCTATTTAGGAACCCTCACTAATCAATTACAAGCCCATTACTGAAAACCGCATCAAAATTGGACTAGTAGTTTTGGTTTTACACAAACAAATATTTATCACACCTATCTAAGAACATTCACCAATCAAACCCGAACCCATAACTGAAAACTGCATCAAAATCGGACTAGCAGTTTTGGAGAAAAATGGCAACATGGATTTGCACAAACAAACAAACAAACAAACAAACAAACAAAGAAACATCCTCTCACTCCAAACGCATATACCTACCGTCTCCGTTCCGTCGTGGGTAATAAATGCAAAATTTTTGTGAATGAATTAAGATTTTTATCAACCTTCATAACGTGCAGGATCGTGGACAAAAACAGGTTTATTCATTTTGAAACTATAAGTACTATGTATTATATATTCTGTGCTGTAGGATCATTCTCCGAAAATTGAGGTATTCATATTTAAACTTTTATTATACCGTTCATATTCTTTTGTAATTTTAACAATAAAAACTGATGGAAAGGTTTCGTTTTTTTGTATAAATTTCAATTAACATGGATAATTTGTCTTTATCTAAATAGGTACCGCTTGACCGAGAGAACTCCACTTTGGTAATGAATCAATTATAATACATTTCACCGACATTCATTAGAAAACATTATACTAACTTAACTGTTACGCCGGCAATTATATGCTATTTAAGTAACTAAATCTTATGTATTTAAACGAGAAATTCTTGTATATATAATAAGTACCTGGGCCACCGAGCTTCGCTCGAAGCTTTTGGTCAAAAGTACAATTTTCTTTAAAAAAAATACAAAATACATACTTGGATAAATAAAAAAAAACAAAAATACCTTTGTGTCCGACCGGGATTCGATCCCGAACACTTATTCAAACTTGCGCCTTGGTCGCTTGACCATGATGTTTATATCCGAGTGTGCGAGATTATCGAACATAATATTTTGTGTGGAATAATGCAAAAGAAAACCGCATGAAAATTCGAAAAAACGCGTTTTCCGAGACATAAGACTAATCTAGGTCGATTTATCGCCCCCGAAACCCCTTGTATACTAAATTTCATGAAAATCGTTGGAGCCGTTTACGAGATTCGGATTATATACATATATTTATTCAAGTTTTTAGTTTTAAAAAAAAAGACGCAAGATTGACAATAATAGGTGTCCGGGTTTGAATCCCGGTCGAATACAAAGGTATAATTTTTTTTGTTTTTTTTTTTTTTGTATTTATTCAAGTTTTTAGTTTTTTTTTTAAAGAAAATTGTACTTTTTAACCAAAAACTCTGAGCGAAGCTCGGTGGCCCAGGTACTTATTATGATGTTGCGTTTATGTAATAGATTGACTAGCTATTAAAAAATTTCATAAATAACCATAAATAAATAACGTATCGGCTGCAGTCGCGGCGCTCGCGCACGTCACTCGCAACTCGAAGGTATTTGTTTGCGTTTCAGTATAATAAACATTTCAAGCACTGCGCGCGTTTCGTGTTCATAATGATTAGTTTTTTAAAAACCTATAAAAAGTGTTTTAATTAATTAAAGTGTTTACCTCTTAATCACATTTTCACATTATTGTCAATTCACCTTGCGCCGTTATTGGTTCTAAACAATGTCCAATCTATAAAATTACTGACTTAGTTTTTTCTGAATATGAGAAATATTTATAATAAGAAAATTTATAGTAACAAACATAAAAAAAAGCAGTCGAATTGAGAACCTCCTCCTTTTTGATGTCGGTTGAAAATATAACAATGTTTAAATACCTACAACGTAAAATGTAAGCTGTGTTGCCCAGATCGTTGCATTGGAATGTAATTTTACATTTAAATTATGTTGTATTATGTATGTAGTACGAGTATGTATGTAATTATGCAATGAATTAGTGAGTAGCGACACTTGTGTAATCGATGATCGAGAACAATTAGTCGATAGAAGTCTCCGCGATGCAATCGGCTGCCTGTTTGCGCAGAGCGTCGCCAGTCAAGTACTTATACGAGTACATTGTTCAATATTATGTATATCATATATGTATGTATTCACCCCTTCTTTAACGTCCCACTGCTGGGCAGGGGCCTCCCTTCAATATGATTCCACTATTGCAATTAATACTTTGTTGGTATGTATGTAAATATGATACAAACTGGAACAGAAAAATATGAAAAGTATTTGTTAAATCATATTTCAATTGTAAACAACTATTCAAACCTCGTGATATATAATAATACGCACGTAAAATACATAAGAGCGAACGTGCTTTCAAGTTTTTGACTGCCAGCATCGCCGGCACAAGGGCGGCGCAGGGGTGAGCGCCGAGGGAACACGTGTTCACAGCCGCATTGTAGTCTGCCCGATGCGTCTCCTTTATGCTTTCGGCCTTTGTTCGGGATGACTCATCCCTCCTTTTAATAATTTCTCAGAAGCGCTTAACCTTGAAGGTTTCTCACGTTTACCTGCGTCTATCCCTTCGCCATATCTGGAATGATTTATCGGAGCTCACGATCACACGTGAAAAATATAAACACTGAGTATAAGCAGAGCTTATTATATCACATGAATAGATCTATGCAGGGAGGAAAAAAGATTTTTTTTTATTACTAATACCTTGTATGTTGTTGTATGTATGTATTTATGTATATCTGTATTTAGGATATGCAATTGTGTGTAGTAAGTACACCGCCTACCATTTCATATAATTTCTCCTACGCCCTAAGGTGGCCTGGAAGAGATCGTTTATAGCGATAAGGCCGCCTGCTGTGCATCATCTATTGTTTATATCTTCTTTTGCATATTTATTTGTGGTGTACAATAAAGCATCTATCTATCTATCTATCTTGTTCTTGTCATAACGTATAACGGGTGTAAACTTTGTCCTATTTAGCCTCAGACCAATAAAATACTTTTTTATTGGTCTGAGTATTTAGCAGTAAAAATAATAATATTATATTTGCTTATGCCTGCGAAACAGTTGCGATGTTAGCGACCGCAGCTCAGGTGCGACGTAGGGTGCCTTATAGTCTGTATAAAGGAGGCGGCACTCGGAGCCGCGGCGACTGCTACGCTCCGGAGGGGCAGACAACCCGACGGCTGACATGAGATGAATACAGAATACTTAATTAAATAACTGTTGCATCCAGCCTCACTTCTGCCACTACTACGGATATATATGTATGATGATATTAAAATATTTAAGCATAATATTTATAAAATGGTCGTAAAACTTTTGCCAAATCTTATCAGCAGTACGGAAGATGTACTGCGCCGACCCCAAGTGATTGGGAAATGGGCAGGGAGTTGATGATGATGATTTATAATATGAAAGCGTATGAAAGAAATTATTTATGCTTAAAAAGTTTCTTATTTTTGAGAAACTTTTATGCGTAGTTATGTTGTGATGTCCGAGCCACGTGTCACGGTCACCACAATGTGGCGGCAACAAAACCTGTTTGCGTCACATTAGATAAATTAAATTTTTTAACATAATATGAATTTATTTACATAGAAATAACTTGATAAAATACTTGTTAAACGGACAACAATGTGAAATATTATATCACATTCGTAGAAATGTTTGTCGTATGGTTGTATAGACATGTGTGGCTGCGGCTCACGGCTGAGCTCGATGCCCCTACTCGGCAGCCGCACCTTTCTTATCTGATTTATCATTTAAAAATTGCCAAAATATCGTAGGCAGTAGGTACCTACTCATTTGATATCTACATGTAGGTATATGAGATGTTTACAAACACACTGGCTATTTCTATCTATACTAATATTATAAAGAGGTAAAGTTTGTGAATTTGTGACGTTGTAGGGGGTAATCTATGGATCTACTAGACGAATTTAGATGAAATTTGGTAAGAAGATAGTTTGAGACCCTGAGAAGGACATAGAATACTTTTTATCCCGGAAATCATCCCTTAAGGGGGTGAAAATGGGGATGAAAGTTTGTAGTCGCTAGTATTTCTATATGAGGCATAATATATGTTGTCCGCTCGTGTCCGGAGCAGTACGGGACTGCGACGCTATAAAAGTAATTCGGTGGAATGTATGTATTATGTGCATCAATAACATTCAATATTGGGCTTATTAATATTGTGGGCAATCGTTCCATAGTCCATACATCGTGTTATGTAATCGGACATTGTGAGCGCGCGCTGTGTAGGCAATTGTTTTCATGATACTTATACCTAATTGCACTCGACCGCATGTAGTGTACACGACACGTCACGTGTTCTTGTAATGGGATGTGAGTTCCATTTTGCTACCGGAAAACAAATCAAACAATTCATTTTGTTTTTGCATTGACATCGACACTTTTTAAAATTAAGCTCGTAATGACTTGTAATGACGGTGTACATTTTGAATGGCGTATTTAGATTGTATTATCATTTGATTGGCCGGGACCGGAGCTGATCAATACTTGACGACACGTTTGGCTCAATTTGTAGTCACCCTACTTGCTGTGCCAGCGGTCGTGAGTTCGAGTCCCGCTGGGGGCATTTATTTGCGTGATGAGCACGAATGTTGTCGAATGTCAAAATCAGTCCGGCCATTTCAGAGATTATCCGGAACAAACAGACAGACAGACAAAATTGTAAAAAAATGTGTTTTTCTTATAAGTAGGTACCGTATATAATTTCATATCCATTTAGTAAAACGCTGTTATTTTGACATTACAAACATACATTTCAATTTTATTTATCCGTATATGTATGTATTTAAAGTAATATATGTGTAGTGTATCAACTATCTGGTATCCATAACACAAGCCTCGTAGCACGGTAATGTATGCATTACATTACCGTGCTCGTAGCTTACCATGGAATTAGATGGTAATGTGTGTTAATGTCCCAACATATTTATTATTATTTATTTAATACTGACGACAAGATATAATTACGTCTTTAAATGCGATTTTGGTTGAGGTGAACAAGTCCTACACCAACTACTCAGCTATCCAACCGCGTGGTCACGCGCTCTGCGGAAAAACGCTACCTAAGCTCTACAGCTCACGTGATGAATAACACAACGAGGATGTAAATAACTAAGTGCTTATCTAAAAGATCGGTTAAGTGGAACATGAAGAGCATGATAAGAGACTTGTACCTACTTGTTTAAAGTTTCATATTATCTTCCTATAGGTATGTTCCTTCGTAATTACTAAACTGCTGAACCGATTTTAATGATTGATATGTCATTCGATTCGTCTTTATAACGCGAGTGTGTGTATATATAAATATCATGACAATCAAATTTTCAAGCCAAATTGTGTGTCTCGAAAAATTTTTTTTCGTCGGAGTCAATCGAGTGGGGTATCAAAATACAGGCTTTTAAGAGACAATTACAAAAATATATGCAACTTATATGTTTGAAAGTATTTAAGGCAAAAAAATAATTAAATAAAACTAAAAATGTCTAACAGACCAAAACTAAAAAGCTATAAATAATTTTAAATAAAACTATCTTTTCGGATTTTGTCGCGGATTAATTTGCATTTTTGTTTCCCGACGTTTCGAATGTTTTACAGCATCCATGGTCACGTTGACCATGGATGCTGTAAAGCATTCAAGGTCATAAATCCGCGACAAAATCCGAAAAGATAGTTTTATTTAAAATGTCAAATATTCGCGTAAATCTAAGAAAGCTATAAATAAAGAAATAATGAACCCGACTGCGTAAAAAGCAGATTAACTGGTTCTAATTTTTTTAGTTTGGTTTTTAATTTTTACACAGTTGGGGTTTTTAATTTTTAATTATTATTAATCAACGTACTACCACGCGCGAAGCCTCGGACGAAAGTCAAATATGTATAAAAACTAAAAAACAAAATTAGTAAAAGTAGAAATCATATTAGAATTGTTTACCGCGTTTTCAAGCATGAAAATTGGGTCTTGATTTGAGATGATTTTATATGTAAATTAAATTTTTTTATGTAATTAAAATAAAATTAACTAAATTATAATTTAGCGCTGTATTGGTCTATTATTTTATATAGGTACAGTCTACAGATATTAAAATGTATTGAAATATTTATTCGTCTTTTTCGCTGTAAAAACAAGCAGAGATCAACAGGTGATATAAAAAAAAATATTGAGAATAATAAGATTTCTGGGGAATACCTTGACTTTTGGTTTTATATTTTCCTTATGCAGGAAATACGAGGGTAAAACTAATAAAATGTCTGAAATTTTATAGCAGATAGCGATCTTAAAAAAGATACGAATAATTTGTTTTATAAAACTTAAAAGAGCTCCGCCAAATATGTAGGTAGGTAAGTACATAACAAAACAAGAGGTAAAAGACAAACGTTTTCGCAGCTAGATATAAAAACACATGACAATAAAAATATTCTTAAAACTATACATTTAATTCTTATTTCTTTATTATTATTCTCATGAAGTAGATAAATTTTATTAGATGGCTTAATTAATAATTAATTAGTGAGTCGTAATGAACGTCGGTCGCCGCCCGCCGCCGGACCGCGTGCGGCGTGACTCACAAAAATGTAAACATAAGAATATAATTTGAATTAACAAGCACTGATCTATTTATCAGAATATTGATAACGAAGAATTGAAATATTATGTCGTAGCACGGTAATCTATACTAATATTAAAAAGAGGTTTGTGAATTGTGAGTTCGTGATGTTGTTGGGGGTAATCTGTCGGATCTACTGAATCGATTTAGATGAATGTAAATGTAAGAAGATAGTTTGAAACCCTGGTAAGGACATAGGATACCTTTTATCTCGGAAATCATCCCTTAAGGGGTTGAAAATGGGGATAACAGTTTGTATGGGGGGTGAGTCGCGAGTGTTATATATAACACTAGCGGCTCACCCTCGCTTCGCTTGAGTTCGCCTCTAGAAAAACACTAATAGAGATCTATTAGTTACCACGGGAACCATTCATTTATCCGGGATGAAAAGTATCCAATTTGTTATTGTCATATATGAATTATATTATTGTAAAGTTTCATTAAAATCCAATCAGTAGTTTTTGCGTACTAAGCTGTATAAGTTATTATAGTTTTTTAACTATCCTACGGGAACTATTCAATTTTCCGGGATAAAAAGTATCTTAGTTGTTGCCCGGGGACATAAGGTACCACCATGCAAAATTTCATTTAAATCGGTCCAATAGATTCGGAGCTTAGCCCGTACAAACAGACAAACAGACGACAAACAGAGAAACAAAAAAATTGAAAAAATCTGGATTTGTTCTATTTGTCTTCTTACATCCCCCTGACTCGGTTTTTACCATTTTTTGCTATGTACAGAAATTCGACCTCTAATGTTTTATTATATGTAGTATAGATTACCGTGGTCGTAGTCTGGTCGCATTTTGCGAGATGTGAAAGATAGTGAATTTATCAAATAATAACAACCCAAGAATACATACCTATTGCACATGTTACCTCTTAAATTGCATGTTGGACTTTCCAATCTCAATAACTCCCTGTTTCAAAGTTTTTTAATCTTAAGTGGAAACTGGAAACGAAACACTCTCAAACAACATAAATTAGACGTATATATAGTACATTTCACACTTCGCGCTGACCATATCTGAGTTATGGCGCTTGTTAACAAACAGCAGCGTCGTTTATATTATCGTAGTAGTGGATCCACTTACGTCAGAGCGCGGGGCCTGAAGACTTTGATAGCATGAGGAATCATTTAGCATGCTGCAAACATATCTAACGTATAATAAAGTAGACTGTTTTATTCACCGCATGATGAATATTTTAAGCCATTTTTATACGCGATTTCCCGTTGGCTGTCTATCTAAAGGAATAATTGAACTGATGTGAGAGGCCAGTTTTGTGTTTGTCGTATATTCTCCTGCGGTATAATTTTAGTAACCTTAATAAATAATTTATAAAAAGCGCGAAAGACAATTCGAATACTTGCACAATCTGCAGTGTAAATAATAATATAATCTAAAAAACGTGTGTGTGTACTTATACTTCTTTGGCGTAATAGAACAAAAATAGCTAAAGATTTCATACCATATGTCACAACTATGTTTGTAAAAGGAATGCAGCTAGCTAACTTCATCATGTCGCTTTTTAGCTGTCGGTGTGCGCACGCGTCGTAATAATTTTACTCTCATATTTTTTTCCAAACGTGCCAAAAGGAGTATAACTTCAATAAAGTGAGTTCTATTTCCGAGGAGAAATATATATTTGATGACATATAATGGTTGACCCTTATCCGAGCGTCGTTGAGCCTCCTCTGCAGACTTTGTGAGTGACGCCCGCGGTCGCACCTCTCATCTCCGCGCCGCAAGTACCTCGCCTCTCTCACTGCCGCGACCGTAACATTTAAAACACACCACAATCATTTAGCAAAGAGACTGACATTCACCTCAATTTGATTCGAATTGTGTACGTAAGCGGTATCTGAATTATGTATTGACATGGAAATCGTAAGAGGGTACGAAAACGACTCGTAATGCATTTGTTGAAATATATTTATTTTTGTACAGTGTTTATTTCTTGGAGGTGAATTTCTTTATTGGATGTCTTTTCCATTTTTCTATGTGGGTAGTTGACTGTTATGACCTAGTTCTACGGTCTTTTATGGTTTAAAAGATCCTTCTATACTTCTTCAGTCAGTGCTAATGGTTCCACACCGATATTTTTTTTAAATTTTTTTAACACTATGCATTTTACAGAAGTAAGAATACTAATTTAAAATGAAGTAGATATAAATTTATATTAATCTCAACTTTATAACAGTTTTCCAATAATATTATTCGTAAAAATTGTATGAATAATGTGGTCGTTAGTTACGTGGCCCGGATGCGCACGCGCACCACACACCGCGCATTGCGGGCACGAGCTGTTTATATATTGTATAATTTGGATGAATGGCAAGGTGAGGGTTTCAGTCGGTGCATGAGGAGCGAGGTAATGGCGAGGTAGCGAGGTGCGCTCGTTGCATCTTTCCTGCTTCCTACGCTGTTCGTGACGATCTCGGACGATAGGATCAAACTATGGTGATTCAATTGTTCTTATTAAACGTTAGTTTGAATCACTAGTACCTTGCGAAATGGCCACGGTTATACTTTATTACGAGTTCAAGTTTACTGTGAGATTTAACATACAGTGAAAATGTTTTTTTACGTAAGATTTTGAAACTTGCTGAACTAAACTACTACAATTATAAACGTGCGCTAATACTACCATAAATACAAGATACAGAGCTAATCCAGCAGTAGACACTAGAATATTTAATATCTAGAATATATATTAACTTTTATGTCGTTCGATAATTTTTTATTCAGCATGCTTTAATTTATTTGAATAAATAATTCATTTGTTTTTTTGAGTACATATTTTACCCGCGAATAATATTGCTGTTATTCAAATTTTATTACATGAATATAAATTAATATATGTATTTTAAATTGTTTATATTTTAAAAATAAGTATATTTTTATATCATGACGTTTGTTTGGAATTTTTATCCTCTAAGACAGAACACCGATACTTACAGATGAAAAATTGACGTTTTACGCAGTTAAAGATTATCGAACCCTTATCATTGTCAGATCTGGAATTACGAGTATATCAATTTTAAATGAAAGATTAAATATCTTTCATATATTTCAGATAACCATCAGGTAGGTAACGACGTGGTACCTGCAAGTTATATACACCTATGTATGTATGTCTGAACATACAAACTTCTCACCCGTATTCTGAATTAACTATTCGTTAATCGGTAAACTTCCCAAGTGGATGCATACCTATTTTTTATGATCGTGAAGACTATATCTTTAACTATTAACCATTATAATTATTATTCGATTTTAGTGATTTTTTATACTTATTGTGTAATAATTATTAAGTAGTCATTCACACTTACACTTTGCTTATAATCCTTAAGTAATGTGTATAACTAATAATTACCTACTACTCTTTAAGCCTTGATTCAATATACGAGTACTATTGGTGATCGGCTAAGGGTGTCGACAGATGTGGGCCAGTTTCATCATCGCGAGAAAGCTCGAGAGCGGGTTTCCTTGTTATTGCGCAGATCGAGCACTTCCTCCCTTAAGTGTAATTAGATCTTCTAATCCACTGTGGACGACCAATAAACGTGTTAAAATGTTATTTGTATAGCTTTATCTACTAAAATCGTTTTCTCTAATCTGAGTTTCACCCAAATCCTTTGTCCCGTTATAGTGGGATGAAGTCATTAATAAAGCTATACCTAATATATAATATGAGGCTCTTTTTCACTTTAACATTTATAATAATATTTATTTTTATGATTGCATTTGTATGAACATTAGATCGAAAAAGATCATCAATTACGCTGCACGCTCAAATTTCAACACCTCCATGCTAAAATTCTGATTAGAAGTTATAAATAATAAAATAAATAAATATGTTAGTACATTAACACACAGCACCATCTAGTTCCATGGTATACTACGAGGCCTGTGTTATGGATACTAGATAGTTGATACACTACGCATATAACTTTAAACACATACATATTATAAATAGGATAAACACCAATGACTGGAGTACCAACATTCGTGTTCATCACACAAATGAACGCCTCCAGTGGGACTCGAATCCGCAACCGCTGGCACAGCAAGCAGGGTCACTACAAACTGAGCCAAACGGAAGTTCGAAAGATAAACATAAACATGGACGCACATTATAGGCACGTATCAAAAAAAATACATACATATATAGTATATATCTAAACGGTTTTACTTTTATCAGCAATACCTTAAAATATTCTCAAAATAGTTCACCAAGTGTACTACATATAATTTAAGTAATATACCTTCTCGTTTTATATCGTGTGTAACAAACACGTTACGTGACTGATGGATCAAAGCTCTCAGGGGCGTCAAAGACCTAATGCCTATCGATTTAGCCCCCACGTATGTATGTTCAGCGATTTTTAGTGGTTTTTTTAGTGGTTCCTAATTTATTTAAATTTAAAAAAATAATTAGCGAAAACTAAATTTTAGACTTCGCAACTAGGTATAGTTAAAGTATCAAATATAGAGTAGACTGTAGATTTTTATAATGTAGTTTAATAATAGGGTTGTTATACTTTGTATAACTTAAAATAAAGTTTAATTTTTTTAATAATGTTGACTGCCGACAATGAAGTTTTGTGCAAGTGTAATTAGTTGGTACTTAGTGCAGAAGTATACACAAGGCAGTTGTGAAATTCCTATAACTTAAAAATAATTAGTATGATAATATTATTAGAATATACTACAATAACTTGAAACAGTTAATAAAATAGTTTAATTAGGTGAATACTCTCGTTACATATGTAATATGTCCTGCTCTCTTACCGGAACTCCTTCACCTGCCACTTGCCAGGTCTGTCTCGTGACTGCGTACGTACGGACTGTTGAGTTTTTGTCTGATTAACATAGTAAGTAGCGCTTGTACAGCTTACAAATCATGTCCTTAGAGGCACGTGATTTATGCAAATCAAGTGAATAATCGCTGCAGGTACTTAGTAAGCGGTATATTTTAAGAACGGAATATTGTTATTTGAACCCGCTTCACTCGGTTTCCCAAGCAAACGCGTTACCACTGGGCTACCACTGCCTAAATATATAGTTACATGTGCCTACGAGATGTAGTTGTACACAATAAATTCAATTCGGCCACTCCACTTGCCGCTTGCCGCCCCGCGACGTGGTGTCCGTCGATATCATAACAACACCCACCCTCGCTCATTTTATTATAGTTTGTATGTATATGCATATATTGCTACTCCGCTAGACCACGAGGTGTCACGTACTATCACTGCGGATTGCAAGCGAGTGAGACGAGCAATAAAACTAATCTAGCACAATATGTAACTTTCCTAAGCTCTTAACAAACGCGGCAATCCGAAACAATTCAATGTTTTTGTCATAACGATATAGGGCTCGTACACACTAATATAATATTAAAAATATTTTAATTCGTTGGTTTCCTGCTAAGTAGTGCAGTGTCCAAGCCCTGCACGTGGTTAATGCGAACATTACAGAACTGATAAACATTTGCTGTAATTGTTTTATCTTTAACACATTTTTATTCTAAGTCACGTATTTAATAACTTAGTAAGTATCTAATTACCTACACACCGTTGCCCGCAACGTCAACGGTCAATCCGCTATTAAAGAATAACTATTTTAAAAATTTGCTCGCAGTCGCGAAGTAGACAGATGCACGCTTTATTTCTAGATAGACGGGTTTTTTCAATTTAAAATCTCATAATAATATTACAAATAAGTTATACCTACTTCGGTTAGAAAGTTACGTAAGTCCATCAAGTTAGAGGTAAATCTAAAATAGCGTCTTTTTTATTTTAGAATTTCTTTCTTTGCTTTTAAAGTCGTGTATGAAAGTCATTCGAGAGATCATCAGAGGGTAGAACAACGAAACCCTCATTCACAACATTAGAGCCAAACCTATCCTGTTTTTAACAGTCGCTGTGGTCGAAATCGGCCGAGACATCATCAGAATTTCTTTTCAATATAAAGTCTTCGTCTAAAAGAATCCTAACAATTAATCTGTAACACACTCATCAATACTATTTTCCGCAAATCCTATTTGTAATAATATATATACATGTATTACATATTACAGCCGTGAGCTACAAGTGTTACGTCAACAGCCGGTGATTATGTGATATACTTAATTAATTAATAAGCATTGAGACTGAGAACACTGTTTGTTTTCCGCTTAGAGCGACTCCTCGCGCGGCTCTACTCTGCCACTTGCCGCTGCCAACACTTGTGCTAGTACGAGTGTACAAACAGTACGTGTACAGTGTACAATATACATTACATACATATGTAAGGTCGATTCTTACTATTCAGTCAGTCAGGCCACTTTTTTAATCATTGGTATCATGACTGATAAGTTGTCGAAGTCTTTTTGTTATGATGTTTACATGTAGGTATCTTAAAACTTGTTATCTTATCATTGAATATATAAATAATTCAATTTAAATTTATTAATGAAGATTAGGAGAATGATTGATGATCTCCCATTGCTTGTTGGAGACAAACTTAATATCGCTTCTCAAGTCGTATTTGCACAGTACTTATAGTAGGGTCTATATTAATATCTGCTATAGTATTATGTCATCTGTGTAAATTTATGAGTTTTTTATGTACCGTCGTAATCTTCGAAACGAACGGTCCGATTCTACTAAATAAATTATTACAATAGCGACCGACTGTGTCTCTGGGTATCGTAGTAGCCAATGTTTACTCCAGAAACTCACACAAACTGTTGCATTTAGTTTGATGTATTATGTGTTTTCATCATGAGGAAACCTGCATGTCTGAGAGAAGCTAACAAGTTTTCGAAAGACATGCTCAGTCCGCCCGCACTTGGCCAGCGTGGTGGACTATAGTCTGATCCCCCTCGTATTGAAGGGAAGCCCGTGCCCAGCAGTGGGTTGGGTGATCTTAGGTGCATATACTTGTAATGAGATCTTTTAAATAAATCATTATGTAACGCAGTACCTACCTACATTTTTATGTAATTAATTTGTGTCCCTATTATACATTACATTTTATCTGCAATAACACAAATATATTTAATAATGCACATTCAGTACGTAGTACTCGTACATACACGTAGGTACTATCTTTATATATATAATTCTTCTGTGAGTGTGTATGTCACTGAACTTCTCTCAAACGACTGGACCGATTTTGATGAAATTTTTTGTGTGTGTTCGAGGGGATCTGGGAATGGTTTAGATTCACAATTTGAATAATAATTTTCATCAAAAAAAATATTAAAAAAAGTTTGAAATTTTCAAATTAAAGACGTGTAGACAGGACAACGTCTGTCGGGTCCGCTAGTATATACATAAAGCAACAATTTTAGCTTAGATAAAATGTAACATAGGACGACTCGTCTAAGTTTACAGAAAGTTTAGATTTTCAAGAAGAATGATTTTTATCCGACTAACCCAGAAGGAGGGTACCAATTACTAGTATTTATGTGCTTAAATATCACCATTTTATAATGATGAAAGAAGACAACTACGTATAATTCATAGTGGATTATAAATATTTAAATTGTTGCAAAAGCGAATGTTGTTATTGGTCAGATCGCTAAAAATATTACATGTAGGTATGTAGGTATATATTTTGTAAATATTTCTATTGACTATGTAATTCAAAAGATACGGCATTGAAAGTAGGGTAGATGGTGTGGGCTCAGTAATAGTTATGGTCTTTGAGTTGCGTGACCGAAAAAGTAATCAAGTTTTTAATAAAACTTAATGTTAAACAATAAATATAAAGTAAAGAAAATCAACAGCGGAATTATTTTGCACGCTTCTGGTTTGCGCATGTTTAAATGCTAAAAATATTAAGTCAAAGATTAAAAATATTATTATACTTGCGAGATCAGTTTTATTGGTGTCTATTTGATCTACATTCTACAGCCGTTGTTGTTGTCGCGGCTCACGTGACTGCGCGCCGCACTAATCACTACTCGCCGAGGCACAGCCGGGGACGTCTTGCAGTCTTATCGTATGCGATATATTAAACGTACCTATATAAATACATAGCTAATACTTGTGGTAGATTAAAGCACAAATCGTGATTACGTGCAGGTGATTATTGAATTGATTTATTAAATTAATTAATAGTTTGTGGGAAATTAACATTGAATGACATTATTGTAATTTTTTTAAATTGAAATTTGTCATTACATTTAAAATTATTTTTATAATATACTAGCATTGCCCGCGGCTCCGCCCGCGTTCAGATGACCAAAATCCAAATTATTAGGTTTTACATATTAGTATATTCTTACGTTGCAGTTTTTGTATTTTTTCTCAGAAATGAGACATTTTCCCGCAGTAAAAAGGATTCTATATGTTGACCTGGATAACCAGCTATCACCATACCAAATTTCATCAAAATCCCTCCAGTAGTTTTTCTGTGATGCGGTAACAGACAGACAGACAAAAATTCTAAAAACTATAGATTCGGCCTCTGTATTGATAATAATGTTTATTTCAATAAGATTTTCCAAAAAATATTTATTTATTATATGTACAGATTTGGTTTAGTTACAATTTTATTATATGTATATATACAATAAAATCATTTTCTGCTCAATAGTCGCATGCGGTCCCGAACTGTGGAGTATTAGGGCCTGCTACTTGTTTATTTATAGAACTAGCAACCTGCGTCGCCATCGCTCGGCTTGTTTTTATAGTTTTACACTTCCCAACACACTGTCCATTTAAAGGCTGAAATTAGAAAAGACGTTGGTATACTTCGTACGTCGTTAATCGTTCTTCTCTCTCTCTCTTCGTTATCATTAATTTTCGCAAAGAGTATAAATATTAGCATTTAAGAATCAAAACATCTATTTTCACTCCATTAGAGTAGACAAAAACATCTACACGCCCGCTATCGACGCCATGTATCAAAATAAATCACTGTAAGAGCAAAGGTAACAAACATACCTGCTGTAACAATCGGCCGCCGAGTGCAGCAAAGGCGCTTTTACATATACCTAGACTACCATAGGATACTTTTACGTTCTAGTATACCTACTACATGCACGGTAATGTATGTGACATTACCGTGTTACACGTTTGCGAAATAAAATATAGATGGACAATAACATATAAAAAATAACAATATTATCTTTATATAAAGTACGTGTTTTTTTTCTTAGTATCTAATGAATATTTATTGATTTGCGACGCGCGTTACCACAACCTTAGTATAAAAGGGGCAACAAACCTTAAAAGATCGTCGTAAATTTCTTTCTTTTAACTTATGTTGTAATGTAGTGCAGGTTGTTGAAAAATTTAATAGTGTAATCCCTACTTCCAAACTAATATTATAAATATGAAAGTGTGTTTGTTTATTTGTTTGTTTGTTTGTTCGTTCGTTTGTTTATTTGTTTGTCCTTCTTTCACGTCGAAACGGAGTGACGGATTGGCGTGATTTTTTGTGTAAACACATAGGCTAAGTACGTATTTTAGCATTTTTCGAAATTCACCCCATAAGGGAGGAAGGGATGTTTGTACGAAACCTATCTAATATACGAAACCTACCTTAGCTTTAAAATATAAAATAGAACAATAACGTTTATCAGATTTTTCCGAAATTTATCTCTTAAAAGGGTACAAGGTTGTAATATTTGGGGGTAAAATTTATTTTATGACCAGAATTACTTGAAACTTGGTATTAATTAATCAATTCAATGAAATTTTTGTAATTAATTTTAACATTTATGTAATTCACCCCGTAAGGGTGATAAAGTTGGTAAAAATCCACCATGTTTACTGATAAAATTAAGTATTCAAAATAAAAAAAATTGCAATAAGTGGTATCATCAGATTATTATCAGATTATTTGAAATTCGTCCCCTGAGAGGGTAAAAATATAAAAAAAGTGTGTTTTTTAAGAAACACTAGCTTATTTTTGCAAGTAGGTAATAAAGTTGTAAATATTGTGAAACTGTTAAAAAAATATTTTAGTGCGTAAAGAATAAAAATATTAGTAAAACAACGCAATATTCTGCAGTACGGAACCTTCGATGCTCGAGACAAAATCATACTCACACATTTGAAAATCATTACAGCCATCAAATTATTATTAGTTATAACATTAAGCCAAAGAGTTTGTTCTTTTAGTGGTTTGAACGCGGTCGAAGCCGCGGGCACTGCTGCTAGTAATTTAATATTTATAACGTACATTAAAATAAACAAATATTCAGAAAACAAAACGTCCATATATATGCTTATTTTAATGTAAGTTATAAATATTATTACCTACGTACGATCAATATCGAATTGATTATTCTTTTTCCATGCAATTATTGGTATTTGCTTGCAACTGATGTTATGTAACCGTGTGGTATTTTAATCGTCACTCTAGAAAGTACTAAACAAAATCTTAATCAAAACACTCAAGTGCGAACTCGTGACTCGTCCTAGCTGTTCTCTTGCCTACATCGGGCGGGCTCCCCCTACTTCTCACCGGCGCAGCGTGGCGTAGGGAAATCCTAAGAGAAACGAGTGACTTTCTAAAGCGAACTGGTCTGAGAGGGGAGAGGAGGGAGGAGGGTATTCACGTGCTTCATCGTCACCTGGCTTCCGCCGCATCAATGGACACGTTCCTCCTCCCTCGTGGTCAGATGACGACCCGCCCTCGAGTCGCCCCACTCGTCGGACCGGTCCCGCGGCCGGCCGGCGCCGGCGCACTCACCGCTACGCCGCGCATGCACGGGACATTGGTGTATGCATCTCTCACGCTGGAGCGATAAATTGAATTCGTGCCCAGTGCGTCACAACTCACAAGTAACCAGCACAATGTACGAGTATGTGTATTAAATCTTCTAAGGTCATTGTAATTTAATGTCACTGACGAGGCTTTTTGCTTTAAACAGCGAATCATTTGTTGAATGAATATGAAATGTTTAGAAAGAACATAACTTTGTCAAGTCCTTCACATGAAATATGTCTTCATATATACAGACAAAACAGAATAACTTAGAAGACAAAGATGGCAGAATGCCAAAAACTATCCTCAGATATTTTTTTATAATTATACGTATTTTCTTTATAAATGAGCTATATTTATGTACTCTTACCACGCATTTGGCAACAAAAAATATTTAAAATTTTACATAGTTATTATATATTTGGCAAATCACGAAAAATTTTATAACTAATGAGAGTTAGATTACCGTTATGAATTTTTATGTACCTATATCTATTTTCTATATTTTAATTTAAAAGTATTTATTAACTAGCGACTCACCCTCGCTTCGCCCGGTTTCGTCCCGAGTTTGATTCCCCATGCAAACTTTCATCCTGATTTTCACACCCTAAGAGGGGTGATTATCGGTATTAAAAAGTATCCTATGTCCTTCCCAGGGTCTTAAAGTATCTTCTTACCAAATTTCATCTAAATCGGTTCAGTAGATCCAGAGATTACCCCCTACAGCGTCACAAACTCACAAACTTTACCTCTTTATAATATTAGTATAGATTAGCGACTTACCCTTGCTTTGCTCGGGTTCGTCCCTTTCTATAAATAGGTATATTTAATCTTAATTTTATGTAGTTACGAGTACCTATATATCATAAGGAGCCATTCAAGTTGTACAACAAATGAATCTAATCTAAATATTTAATTACAATTTCTTTTTTTTTAAATAAACTTGTACTTGGTTGTCAGTGCAGTCCGTACAACAACGAAGATCATATTTTTAAAGATATTTGTCGTAGGTCGATATGTACGTTGGCTAGTACACGAAAGTAATCGTGTGAGGAGATGAGATCTCACCAGTCATCAGCACGTCGGAGCAAGCCAAAAATTATTTCTCTAATTTCTAAAAAATAAAATCTAAATGCTAGCGTTGATTGTAATTACGGTACATTCTATTGTTTTGTTTTCTTTATTTAATATGGACAAAACTGCTAGTTTTGTATGCGATGCGATATAATATGTAGTATAGCACGTACAAAGGCACGCTTGTACTTTACTTTTAGATATATAATCTTTATACTTATAATTGTATACATACATATAATTATTGTACATACTACGTGAAATGGAAACAACACTTCACACGGAGTCAATTACTGGATTTGTTTTCTACTTGTTACTTGTGCTCTTTGTTTGTTTATTGGTTACAATTTAATAAGTCAATTTGAAATTGTTTATACACCATTATTAGGGGCAGAAGTTTTTCTTGATTTTATTTAAAACCATCGTCGACCAAAATCTCCTAGTATTTTAAGTCGTTCAATATAGGTACATATGTACTATATGCGCGCGTCTTCTTGCTATGGCAGACTCGTTGATCTACCTACTATGTATGAAATTCTCTAGTTTTCTGTGGTTTGATCCAGTGTCAGTTACACTTACGTATTAACAGTACATAAGTGATGGTAACATTAGTGATGGAGATATATTATATTTACATATATGAATTTAATTCATGTTTTATTTACTATTTATTTGAACTAAATTTACCAGCTATCGTCTAATATTTTGCTATTTTATACAACATCGAATTTTATAATCATTAGGAAATAAATTATACAATTAAGTGTAATACTTTGAAAGCAAAATAGTGCTTAATGAGTTCAGTGAACGCATTAAAATAAGCATTACCCGTTGACTGAAAAGAAACGTACCGGCCTTCTGTTCTCGACTCCTCGGAGCCGCGCGGGCCGACGGCCGAGGCGCGGGCGACTCCTACGACGCAACACAATATTCCATATTGATTCATTAAATTGTATCGGATCTGTTATCGGCATCTAGTACTAAAATAGAACGTTCCAATGAATCAGTGATTGTTTCGCATCATGTGACCGCTAATATTCCCCGCCGCCTGCTCCGCGCCTGCCCCGTGCCTGCCCCGGCCCCCGAGCGCTGTCCTCCTCGTATATGTAACTGTAGTGTCGTCAACTTAATTTGTACTAAAAATTTAAAATGTTGTAATAAACGATGCATTTCTATTACCATAATATTTGTTTTATTCGCACGGCGCGTTGGCTCTGCGATCCGCGTCCGGATTTCACTGAAATTCGTAATAATGTCGTACGGAAAGCCGTTACAGCGTGGAAAATTAACAAACACACACACACACACCTCAAATCCTCGCGAAAGAAAACCGATATCGCCCTAGAATGATTCGAGAAGCCATAGAAATTAAAAAACATCCAAATTTCAATAGGGAAGATGGCTGGGTACTACCATCGTCATGGGATCCTGTTATTAATATAATAAACTCAAATAATAAATCTAAACATAACAGACAGGTAGCTGTAGTAAGTTCTTACTGTGTGGATCAAAATGATAGCATTTCAGATAAATATTTTTCGTTTTTCATTTGTAGAAGTATATAGTGTTGCTTAGTAAATTGTCTTTTTAAATAATAGCAAACTAAATTAAAATTATTATTCTTATTAAATTTTAACTTTTTAATTTACACATAGAACAATTACGTGGCTTAAATAATAATTAATATTATATTTTAAATTTTTTCTTTATGGTTATAAATATAATAATGGCAACATATAGATTACTAATTAATATTTTTAAAATTGTAATAATTATTAATGATAACAGCAAAAATTAAATAAATAGTATTCCATATTTAATTATAAAACTAATTAAAATTATAAAAATGTTTAAAGTTATAAAATATTGTATGGTACTTGGTACAATTTTTCATTTTGTTAATTGTGGGTAGGCTGTCTGTAACAACTATACCTTCAAGACATGTAACACCTCAGTCTCTCCCGTGACCATGGATGCTGTAAAGCATTCGAAACGTTAGGAACCAAAAATCAAAATAAATCCGCGAAATAATCCGAAAAGTTAGTTTTATTTTATTTAAACTGTTCAACTTATTTTCTGAGTTTAATAACAGGTATATTCTTTCTGTATTTTTATTTAAATATAGCATAATACTACAGTAGGTATGTAGATAGTGTATTAATTACTCAATACGCAGTCGGCAGCCGCGTAAAACCGCCGGCGAATACTAGTGTTTAATAAGATAATTTAATATTGAACTTTCTTACATAAGGAAAAATCTTTTAATCTATAGGTACTTATATTATAAAGGGGCAGAGTTTGTTTGTCTGTCTGTTTGTTTTTTTGTTTGTTTGTTTGTTTGTTTGTTTGTTTGTTTGTTTGTTTGTTTGTTTGTTTGTTTGTTTGTTTGTTTGAACGCGTTAATCTCAGGAACTACTAATCCGATTTGAAAATTTCTTTTTGCATTAGATACTAGCCCTTTTATTGAGGAAGACTAAATATCATGATGCTACTACCCAAGGGAACGGGGCAGTAATCAAAAGTGTCAACAAATCGGGCAGACTTCCATACATTATTGTAAAACTGATATTTATTATAATCAAACAAATTTGACGCGGGTGAAACCGCGAGGCACAGCTATTTATTAATAAAACTTCTTAGAAAAGAAAATTCACAATGAGATTTTCATTTACAAAAATATCTTTTAAAAAGTTCTCATCACGCCATATATTGTTTTGATGAATAATTCGCCATTAATGTAATGATGACTCCACTTGTTCGCCTTGAGGACTTGCGTATCGGTGTGTTTTATTACCTAATATATTTTATAATTAACGCTAATGATATATTATTTTCTTTTTTGGGTAATTAGTTTAAAAATATTCCTTATCATTGCTAATTATGTGAACAGAACAGGCTATTAGGAGATTGAACATAATCATTAGCTAAATTACGAAGGAGACAGCTTACAAATGTGCTAATAATCCATACTAATACATATATAAATGCGAAAGTAACTCTGTCTGTCTATCTATCCGTTACCTTTTCACGCTTAATCCGCTGAACTTATTTAGAGGAAATTTGTTATGGAGATAGTTTGAGACCCTGGGAAGGACATAGGATAGTTTTTAACCCGGAAATCATCCCTTAAGGCGGTGAAAAAGGGGAGTAGAACTTTGTATGGGGAATCAATCATTTCTCAAGTAAGGGATATAAAACTCATCATACTATATAGTCTATGTATTCCATACTAACCGATATAAGGTATGCAGGGACGAACCCGAGCGAAGCGAGGGTGAGTCGCTAGTATTATATAAAAATATAATTTCCTTGAAACAAGGACAACATTGAAGACATTTATTATTTAATCTAGAAATCTAGTCGATGTCCGAACGAAAGAGTTCAACGCATAGGTCGGCGCGTGCGCTCTGGGTCACGTGTCTCCCGGCGGCTGGTCTTCATGACTCGCAATGGCATGTCCGGGGGTGCGCTACTTGGTGGTTTGCAAATACATATGTATATCTAAGCACAGTTTAATCCTTTGTGTTTTTAGAACTGTTTGAGAATTAGGAGAATTGAACTGTTATCTTCAACTGTTGTTCGCGCACAGGCAATGACTTATCAGAAAGGTGCATGATACTGATAGTGAGCAGTAGGTCGTTGCGGCTGCGACGCGGTCAGCGAACTCCGCACGCTGCGTGCTTCTCGCGACCTCAATGCGTCCGCAAAAATGTTATTAAGAGGCTTACTATTCTTATCATTGCATGTTAATTACCTGTTAAAGAAAATATGTAAATAGTGTAAATTATCAGAATAATCGTTTATAGATAATATTACTTAATGTATTTATGCTATACACATAATATTTTGAGGAGGTGATGGAGACTAAACAACTAATAGTTAATCTGTTGTTTTCGACCTTTCCATCGAGACACCTCTGGATAAGCTCTTTTGTAAAAGTTTTTAAGTTATATAGTTAGTTATAAACATAACATAAAATGTTTGTTTAACAAGTTACTAATATCCTAAAACATCGTCAATTCAATTAATAACTTCATTATATTATTTGGAATACCAAGGCTTCCTGTGCTCTTTACATCCCACGACCCGTCGTACCTAACGCCGAACGGCAACACAGTGAGTGACATTTCAAAAATAAATAAAGTAGTATCGGTCGGGCGCATGCACGTAGCGGGGCAGAGCGTGCGATGACGTCACAGCTAGGTCCGCGCGTCACGTGAGTGCACCCGCTCTCACCGCGCGGCCCGGGACCGGTCCTCGCAGACTAAACACCCTTATTGTAATACTTGATGACAGCATAAAGGAATTTTATGGTTTAATACCAACGGCTTCTTATGATGACTCTGATTCCCAGAATACTATATATAAAGGTGCCCTCTATAAATCAAATTGAAGGATACATTGCATACTGCTTAATTATGAGTTTAAGACATAAACCTGGCAGGCGACAACAACATGGGGATAATATAATAGTAAACCAAGTTAATTTAAATAAGAGAAAGTAGTTTGAAATGACAGCGACTAAATGGATCTAGTCGAACTAAATACGCGTAATGTGGATTATGCTACAAGTAATCGATATTATACTAGCATTGCCCGCGGCTCCGCCCGCGTTCAGATGACCAGAAACCAAATTCTTAGATTTTACAGATTAGTATAGTCTTACATTGCAGTTTTTCATGTTTTTTTTTGAAATGAGATATTTTCCCGCGGTAAAATGTATCCTATATGTTGACCCGGAGAACCAGCTATCACCATACCAAATTTCATCAAAATCCCTCCAGTGGTTTTTCTGTTATGCGGTAACAGACAGACAGACAAAAACTGTAATAACTAAAGATTCGGCCTCTATATCGATAATAATGTCTATTTCAATAAGATTTTCCAAAAAATATTTTAATGTACAGATTTGGCTTAGTTACAATTTTATTATATGTATAAATTTGAATTTTGCTATCAGCCTCAGTGCGGCTCGCACTCGGCACAGAGTCTGATTGAATTGAAAGATTTTATTAAATTGCTAAATTCTTTTCACCTTTACCTACTTAGTGTTACGAGCGTTAAGTGTAAAGTAGGAATTCATTTATATTTTAAATTTACCGCTTATTATAGTTGCTTGAAAATTACCATGTTCTTGACTTGTCATTTTATGTTTGATTTACAATATTGTAATTTTATTGTATTGTAATTTCAACCTATAATATTGATTTAGTATTATACGGTTGATGTTTTCGGACGAAATCTAAATTTACATTGATAACTGTTTTGGTATCCATATATGTATTTATACTAAATGTAGATACTCCTACGGAAGCCCTGCATTCTGTTAAGATACGAGTACGTCATACGACGAATTCTAAAAAAAGTTACAAATTCCTAATTCAGTCGTGCTAGATGTATTTTCAACCGACTTCCTTAAAAAGGAGGAAGTTCTCAATTCGGCTGTATTTTTTTTATGTTTGTTACCTCAGAACTCCGTCATTTATTAACCGATTTGGTCAATTTTTGTTTTTTTTGAAAGTGTATACTTCCAGATTGGTTCCATTTAAATTTCAAAAAAAATAAATACCACCCCTAAGGGTGGAAAAATAGCTAATGATGAATTTAACCTACTTCTAATTGTCATATTGACTTAAAACTTTGCAAGTGTTTCTATTTCCGTTGATAGTACAGTGGTTCGGTATTGTTGACCTGATCTGATGGCAAGGCCAGAAGGTGTAACTCTTCAACGGCTAATAGTACATACTTTGAGTTTGGGCTTATTTTGTTTGATTTGACAAGCCTAATACGTTAGAATTCTTACTTTTCTACTACTGTGTACACTAAAAAGGGAAAAATAAAAACTTTTTAACAAAAAAATAAAAACCGACTTCAAACAAAAGCACTAAAAAGTAAAAAATAACTGATTGGTAGTTTTCAATCACTATACATAGGTACCTAATCAAATAATTTCGAAGTCGGTGCTAGCCGATAGAAAGCAAAGCACACCGATGTATATTTCAAATATTTTTATATCTATAGAAATGAATTATTTCTTACGGGCGGGAGTTGTAAAATATAATATGTATTAATGTTAATTAAATATTATTTTTTACATATAATTTGAATTTTGCTTTACTGGCAGCCTCGAGCTTACTTACCCATGGATGTTTCCAACACTTCACAAATTTAGTTTTGTAACCTCGTGAAACACCCACCAATATTTGGTTAGTTCTCTTATGTAGGTATATTCGATACGTTGCATTTTCAATATGAATCATATTATTTGAACTATGTAAATATCTGAATCTATTTAATGATACAAAAAATGAGTACGTTTACTTTGTGTGGAATTGAGTAATATTGACTCATATGCGGGTTATCTATATAAGTAGGTATATTCTTATGTTAATAAAATAAATGTAACTACGATATTTTAAAGAGGAATTGTTTAGTTTCTTACCGGCCCTTCTCAGCAAAACTGCTCTTCGAGCCGGTGGTAGCTTCCTCACGGACTGACTACATTGACGCTTACAATTCAAAAGCACTTGTAATAAGTCTAATTGAATAACGTTTATTTCAATTATTTGTTTTACTTTACTCTGTGTTGCTTGCAAATACTTGAATCATAATTTTATGGTGCAATAATAAAAAAATAATAATATTTAAATAGAAACAATCCCTAAAAAAGGTGGATGCGTCCTTATCATAGGCATAGGCCGAATCCTGTCACATCTTGGGAACTTGACGAGTGTTGTGATTTAGCTGCCGTGTCGGGGCGCTTTGCACTTTGCGAAGCGCTGCCGGGCCCGGGGGCGCGCGGTGCGGCGCGGAGAGCGCGGGGGGAGGGGCCGGCGCGCAGCCTCCGCGGCGCATCTCCCTGCACGCTCGCCGCCGGCCGTCGGCCCGCCGTACCGCCGCGCCGTCAGTCGCGCTCAGCCCGCGGTACTGTTAGCACGCGCCCACGCCCCGCGCTCCCGCCACGCCGCAGCACGCGCAGCCTCAACACGCCGCCGCCGTCGCCGCAGTGTCCCTCGTCGCCCCGCGGCATGTGCACCTGACACCGGCCCCAATATCGTCTGCATCACGATCCACGCATCAAGAACAAGTGAGTGCTTCTGGAGTGGGAAACTGCAACCCTAGTAGTTTGAGTGCGACCGTCCTGTTGCGAGCACCTGTAGCAAGCAACATTTGCCTTGGAGTTCTATGATAAGAGCAGTGTTTATCGTTTGTATAAATTTATACTACAATTTGAATTCCATATTAACTGCGATTCGCGTTGCCAATATTTCCTTGATTTGATAAGTCCTCAAGTACAAAATATTAGAGAATTCGAAATTGTCTAATATGTTCAATACGTAATTTTAAGAATGAATGTTGTGATATGAATTGGCAATTTTACATTAATTAAAAGTCTAGTTTATAATGTCCAATATAATTATAATGTCCACGGTAGAAACTTGTTGAGGGAGACCTAAGTCCTTTAAATAATTTGGATCTTAAATTACACTTATGTAATTACAGCTGCCAAAAGCAGGTAAATTAAATTTACATTGGGGGAAAAATAATAATGTCATCTTCTTAAAATGTTCACGAGCTTGTTGCTTCAAACTAGGTACTGAAAGAAACCTGTCGACAGACATAATAAACTTTTTATTTGAAATCGTATTTTATAATTATTTTTTTATATCTCCTTTACTGTTATTTTAATTCCTTTGCGAGGTAGACCGATTATTTCTAAAAATGGTAATGAAACAATAAAGTTTGAGCTTAAAAGAAAGGTCGATAATAAATATCAGTGTGTTGCAAATTAAGTGGATTTTATATCGGACAATTCGTTTATCAAAATTACCTATCAATAAAAATTTTATAATATTCGTTACACTTTGAGTTATTAATATTCTATCTCCATACGGGAAATTTCTCGACTTCATTATTCCACCTACTCTACAGAACTTTGTACACAGCCACTGTAGTCCAATTGTACCCATGACTCGATTAATTTTACCCAATTGTTTCGATGCGGTTGTGTGGTGTGTTACAATTTGGGATAAGCAATTGTTGTTGATGCCAACTAAATACTTATAACATCCATGGCCCCATTATTAGATTTCGCCAATATTTAAGCTCTATGCGAACGTAACTAAATACGATATACCTACCTACGCCTATCGGGAATTACTCATGTGACGTATCGTAATTATATTATCGGCCTTTAAATTGTCTCTTTCCCTTTAATCGATTGTACATCTGCGCCGTTAGCCGATACTAACGACGATACGAGCGATAACCGACACCCGCATACTTACCATGAACTTGTCCAAGCATCGTATTTATTGTACTATGTAATAATATAATATATAAATATACATACATACCTAATTAGCACTTAAACGCATGAAAGAGTCACTAATCAATTTTGTCAAACTGCTCTCGGCATGCTTCCTGCGCGTGAACAGGACATTATAAAATTTCATTACCATAACACTACCATGAAAAGTTAAGGAAAAACCTCTAAAAGCTCTAAGCGTGCAACCGCAACAGTTGCCACGATATCTTAGCCCGGTTCACGGCTATAGGTACTCGCTGCACTTCGGTACATATGTATGTATTGCAAGTGCTTCACATGGTTGTTTTAATTAGGTTGTTAGATTACTCACAAATATTTTGAACAAAAAATAGTAGTCAGTACTCTAATAATACTATATTATCTACTAGCATTGCCCGCGGCTCCGCCTCGTTCAGGTGACCAAAAACCAAGTTCTTAAGTTTTACATATTAGTATACTCTTAAAAAACATTAATTAATTAATTAATGAATACTAGGAGCAAACACAAACTTGTCATGCCTGTGACTCATCTACACAGATTCAGTAATTCTTTTTATGGACAATGTATACGCTTGTACAACAGGATCCCAGAAAATGGTCAAAAAGCTTCCATAGCCAAATTAAAAAAAAAAAGTTAAAGAACGTTTGTGTGCTAAAGGTTATTATACAATAAATGATTTTATAGAAGATGGCACACCTTGGGAATGAAATGATCGCCTCCAGGCTACTTCAACTTGATAAAAATATTGTAAATTATAATTTAACTTAAAAAAAAGATAACGGGTTAATATTAGTCCCGCTGAGTTTCTTTCGCCAGTTCTTCTCAGGTCTGGGGCTTCTTCTTTCTGAACTGGTAGTAGACTCGTGACGTTCAGTAAAAAATTGTAATAATTTAAAGCTGAATAAAATATTTTGAATATGAATTTGTTCGGTATTCGGCTGAGTAGTATCTAGATATTGGGTATCCGGTCGGAATAGGAAAAAAGTAGCCGAATAGGCCGAATATCGAATAATTCGTTGCAAGTCTAATTATTAACTAAAACATATTTTTAGAAGCCTTAAAGGCTTATAAAAAAATGGAAGTGTTATGAATAATAGTATATTATAACTTTTGCTTTACTATTTTAGAATGATCCCAAGACGTAAACACAACGCGTCGTCCGGCTCCCTGCCGCCGCCGGACGACAAACACGCCAGCAATGACTACATCCGTAAGTTTGTCAACTCTTAAATACTACATCTGACTGCTATAATTAAAAAAAAAAGATTGTGTGCAAGTGTTTCTGTGCTCAGTCTATTGCTAACTAACCTCACGCTGAAATGGTTGGACGAGACAGATTTGAATGAGTACACAGATATACTATGATGTAAAGTACCACATTGGCTACTATTAGGCACTTGGGGACGCATTTGATTGAAGCGAGGGTTAGTTGCACTATTATTACCTATTATTATTTACTAACTAGCGACTCACCCTCGCTTCGCTCGGGTTTGTCCTTAGGTTAATTCCCCATACAAATTATCATCCACATTTTCACCCCCTTAAAGGAAGATTTCCAGTATAATAGGTACTATATGTCCTTCCCAGGGTCTCAAACTATCTTCTTACCTAATTTCATCTATATCGGTTCAGTAGATCCAGAGATTACCCCCTAAAATGTCACAAACTGTTAATTCACAAACTCACAAACTTTACCTCTATAATATTAGTATAGACTAGCATTGCCCGCGGCTCCGCCCGCGTTCAGATGACCAAAAACTAAATTCTTAGGTTTTTATTATTAGAAAATACTCTTACATTGCAGTTTTTGTATTTTTTTTCAGAAATGAGATATTTTCTCACGGTAAAAAGTATCCTATATGTTGATCCGGATAACCAGCTATCATCATACCAAATTTCATCAAAATCCCTCCAGTGCTTTTCTGTGATGCGGTAACAGACAGACAGACATACAAAAAATCTAAAAACTATAGATTCGGCCGCTGTATCGATAATAATGTCTATTTCAATAAGATTTTCTAAAAAATATTTAATGTACAGATTCGACTTAGTTAAAATTTTATTATATAATATATAGAATATATAGAAAAATATTTATTTTATAATATGTAATGTGTTCTTTGTTAAAGAACAATTTAATCAAATTACGATTGTAGACAACTGCGCAGTTTTTGCATAAACGATACACAATGACTTGGTGTATTTACTTCAAGTGAGGTATGAAATTGATTTGAGGTTGTTACGAGTAATTCGCCTAACAAATGGTTTAAAGATAGAAGTGAGCCTTCGCCGCGCGGCCGTGATCTTGACCGAAGTTGTCGCCTCCTGCAGACCTCTCACATTGAAACTCACTTGATCTCGTTTTAATTAACAATGAAACCAATCCGCTCGCTTCGCATTATTGATTTTATTTTATATTAATGAAAATTGTACTCATGTTACCTACATAATAATTTTATTATATGTCACCTACGAATATGTTTCTGTATTGTTGGCAATTTCAATGTGACGAAAATATTATGTAGCAATTAGTAAAAGAGATAGATATCATATCAGTAAAGTTTGTTATTCGAAAAGTAACGATTGATTTGCTTCCAGTGTCAGATGGCGGCGCGCGGGACGGGTGGCGCGCGGCGTTAAAAAGACGCTTCAACCGAAAAACTCTTCACAAGCGTATCCCTATAAGCTCCTGGTTACCGCAGTAAGTTTTACTTTCTTATTTCTGCTATTTTAAATGAAAAATATTGTATTATTATTAATATATTTATTGTTGTATATTATTTAATATTTACAAAAAAGTAGTTAAAACATTTACCAATCAACAGGTACAACACAGAAAAGGCAATTGGTGACGTAATTGCTGGCGTTACAGTTGGATTGACGGTGATTCCACAGTCACTTGCATACTCTAACATAGCCGGGCTGCCTCCACAGTACGGCTTGTACGGTTCCTTCCTGGGTTGCTTCGTGTACATCGTGCTGGGCGGCTGCCGCGCCGTGCCCGCCGGCCCGACCGCCATCGCGTCCCTGCTGACGTGGCAGGTAGCGGGAGGCGTGATTGAGAAAGCTATCTTGCTCAATTTTCTCACTGGCCTCGTAGAACTGTTGATGGGCGTGCTCGGGCTCGGATTCCTAATTAACTTCGTGTCGGGTCCCGTGTCGTCCGGGTTCACGTCGGCCGTGGCGCTAATGATAGCTACGTCTCAAGTGAAGGACCTGTTCGCCATAACAGTGACTGGTACGACATTCCTACAACAATGGATTTCTGTTTTCCGCAACATACACAACGCTTCACTGTGGGATCCAGTGCTCGGATTCGTCTGTATTGCACTCCTCCTATCCATGAGAGTAAGTTAAATGTATTTACGTTTAATTTTAATATATACATATCATAAAACAAAGTTCCCCACCGCATTTGTCTGTCTGGCTGAATGGGATAAACTAAAAAACTACCGAACAGATTTTCGTACGATTTTCACCAATGGACGGAGTGATTCATGATTCAGGTTTAGGTGTATAAGGTTTTGTGTAAATTGGCTGAAATATGATGATGATTGTTGAAGATTTCGGAAAAAATCATGCCGAATAAGAAGCTTTTCTGCGTTTGGCGCGCGTACGCCGCGTAAACTATTGCAGGCAGAACCACTGTTCTAACTTCTAATAAATTATAAAACATAAAAATTATTACAAAAAGTCTGCGATAGCATCTATCTTTTAAGGTGGACCAATTTTATGGTTTTCAAATTGAGTCTAAAATAATGCTTATTTGCGAAGGTGTTTTTACTGACATTGCGGTAATACTTATCTAAATAAATACGTTAGATAACTTAAGCACTTAATTTAGATTAAAACTGACCTGTAATCTATTTAAATAAGATGAATATCTTAAAAGATATCACAGAATTAAAATAACTCGCAAAACATAATAATATCCTAACGACGATGAGACTACAACGGGGACAGTGCCGGACGGGGACGAGGCGGGTCCTAGCATGTCGCTCGCCGACGCAACCGTAGATATACAGTGTGTTAAAAAAACCCTGTCCGATCGGAAACCAGGGTATAGGTATCCCAATCACATGACCAAATAAAATAAGAAATATAAAATATTCATGATAGTAAACATATTAATGAAATTTAAAAAGTTCATTTATTTTGCTAATTTCCCCACAATTCTAGGAAATTTTATAAATGTACAACACTAATTTCGGCGGTATTATAATCATGTGGCGGCGGCATCTTTGATGTGTGCCGACAGACGATGCGCCGCCCGTTGTCAAAGGTACCGCTCGGCACGTGTAGAGGCTATCCCGACCTTGAATTACATACTTACGATCACTATTTGTTTGCTTTATTATTTATTTCACTTAAAATTATGTCAGTTTCGCGAAATATTGCATCCGAGTGCACGTCTTGGAGAAATTGAGTTTTAACTATGTCGTATACGAATGAAGAGTACTGTAATATAATAATGTGTTTGGGGAGGAGTGACTGCAATTATGCAGAGGCTCATAGGGACTATGAAGTGCGTTTCGCAGTTCCGCGGGGTACCACGGTGCCGTCAGAGCGTGCGGTTCAACGTCTTCACAATCGTATGTACACCACGAGCAGTGTTCACGACTACGAAACGCATCATGCTGATACAAGGACACCGCGTATCGACATGGATATTGAAGAGCAAGTGCTTATGTTATTCAATGAGGACCCCACCCGAAGTACTCGTTCTGTGGCACGACAACTGGGCGCTTACCACGTTCAGGTGTGGGAAGTGTTAAAAGAAGATGGCCAGCATCCTTTCCACTACCGTCCTGTCCAAGCTTTACTACCCAGTGATTATGAACCCAGAGTGGAATATTGTGCATGGATTTTAAGGAAAATTGAAGAGGACGCTGAATTTTTAAAAAGGGTTATTTTCACCAATGAATGTACTTTTCATAGAACAGGCGTCTTTAACAGCCGGAATGAATATGTGTGGTCGACGCTAAATCCTTACGCCCATAATCCGTGATAACCTTTTGCGACGGTGTGAAGCCTGTATCACTAGTAGAGGCCGTCACATGGAACAACATCTCCATCACAGCCATCGCATTGGCGTCCTCATCGAATAACATACTACCTACTTACAAAATACAAATTGATAAGCGTAGTTTGAACTTTGAGGTCAACTGCGTTCATGACCTTATGACGTCACCAGTATTGCTATGTAAGTTTCACAATGTATGAAATATTTTAAATTTTTAAGCGGGGTAATTTTTTTTTACTTGGAATCTGTTTTTTTTAACATAAATAGAATCGAATCGCGATACCTAATAATACCTTCACGGGTCGGACAGGGTTTTTTTAACACACTGTATATTGTAGGCCACCTAAATAAAGGGTATAGTTTATTCCTGAAATATTTAGGTAAATCGAAAACCCTTAAAAATTAATTCAACTTTACGTTGCATAAAGTTTTTTAATAGAGTTATTATAAAAACCATGTAATAAGGAATTATCCGCACCTAGGCACCTAGGAACGCACGTAAGTCGCTAGTATAGAATACATAGAAAACATCTCAATCGTGACACACACACTGCTTAAAAAGACCAAATAAATATAAGAAAAGAACAACTTATAGATAAAGAATCTATTAAGCATTAATTAAAAAAATATACACACCAGAAAAACAGAATAAGTACGAACGTATATTACAAAAAGAAAGGCCACTGAGTTTTCAAATTCCAGTGACCGCCTTAGAGGGAATCCTGTGAACAAAAGTACCAGCTATACGTACATTTATATTATATTATTTATAACAAAGTAAAATAAACAGATAAAGACATACTTTTAAAATGTTTTAACTTTTAAGGAGATATTGCAAACATGTGTGACATCGAGTCACTTGGTAGTAAGACTTACCATTTTCCCATCAAACAATCACGTATATGTATATTGTATATGTAGTAAATACATGTAATTATCTCGTAATTATCACAAAGATAACCTGATCAGTTATAGACTCTGCGTTGAATTTAACTTTAAAGTTTCTAGACATAAAGTTACGTCATAAATGATACATATTTTACTAATGATATGCAATTTTCCGCTTTCACTATTATTTCGAGTGTTGTAAGTGTAATATCTCCTGTTTTAGAAAATCGGAATGGTGAAGCTTGGCACCAAGTGCGAGGATGGGCCGAGCACGCGGCAGAAAGTATTGACCAAGTGCCTATGGCTGGTGGGGACGTGTCGCAACGCCATCGTGGTGGTGTTGAGCGGTGCGCTCGGCTTCTGGTTCGTCACCACGCACGGCTCGTCCCCGGTGCGCCTCATGGGTGAGCTCTACATCTATTTTTAGCTAAATATAATTTACAGTGTTCTGTAATTGATAACTATTTTTTTGTTCACGCTTTCTCTAGCCGAAAACGTACAAGGTGATTAGTATCCTAATACAAGAAATCACTTCTTGCATTGTAGTTTTAGATTATATTGTAGTTTTCATGAAGCACGTTCCACGTTTTTCACTAGGTACATGATTAGTAGGAACTATAGTCACATTTACGAAATTTACCTATATTTTTTCACTAAAACATCTATATCTATATTTCCAGGAGCGATTCCATCCGGAGTGCCGATGCCGCAACTGCCGCCCTTCGGTTATGTTCGCGCCGATAACACTACAGCGGACTTCTTAGATATGGTTTCTGAGCTCGGATCTGGCCTACTCGTTATACCACTGATCGTGCTGCTGGAAGACATTGCTATTTGCAAAGCTTTCTCCGACGGGCGCACCATCGACGCCACACAGGAGATGATCGCTCTCGGGGTCGCCAACGTCGCCAATTCCTTCATGCAAGCGTATCCCGGAGGTGGTTCCTTAGCTCGGTCGGTGGTCTCTAACGGCTCTGGAGTGAAGACAACATTTAATGGACTTTATACAGGTAAGTTGAAAACAAATAGTTGATGACATATTACATAAGTAGACGTTTGTGTAACTGTTTCATATCGTTTTGATCTTTACTTTAAAAAAATAAAATTAATTATTGTTTTAGGTGTGATAGTCATTCTGGCTCTGCAGTTCTTCACGCAATACTTTGAGTTCATCCCGAAAGCGGCACTCGCTGCTGTTATTATGTCTGCTATACTATTCATGGTTGAATACGACGTCATAAAACCTATGTGGCGAGCAAAGAGTGAGTTTATTTGTAACTTCCTATAACAAACCAGATTTTTTTTTGTGATTTTTTTACAAAGCATTTTATATTTGTTTCAGAGTTAGACTTGATACCTGGTATAGGCACCTTCGTGCTTTGTCTCACTTTACCAATCGAATTGGGAATTCTTACGGGCGTCGTAGTCAACATCATCTTTATCCTATATCATGCAGCACGTCCCAAATTCTCAGTGGAAATGCTTAAAGTAAGTTTTGTAGCGGTATCGTAGTACCCCGACTTTGCTCTGGGGCATCTTAATAGATACATACTATACATACTATAGATATTACATATACCTTAAATGTACTTGTTCTATGCAGATTAATAAATCTAATTAAATGATAACGTGACACCTACTGCTTGTCGAATGTATTGAATGTTATCAGAATATTTCACGAGCGTGCGCACGCTAACTCACAAGAGTTTTATTTCCAAAGCTAAAGAAACATCTGCATCCCCTCCCTCATCTATTAACCTACTTCCGGGATAGAATAAAATTACTCTTGGAAGTTGGATCTCATAAAATATGTTTGACTGCTCTGTAGTATATTAATACTGTCTTTATGTAAAGTGGTAACTGTGTCCTGCGCAGACGGAGCAAGGTGCGGAGTACCTGATGATCACGCCGGACCGCTGCCTGATGTTCCCGTCCGTGGACTACGTACGGCGGCTGGTCACCAAGTGCGCCGCCAGCAGCTCCGTGCCGGTGGTGCTCGAGTGCACGCACATCTACAGCGCCGACTACACCGCCGCCAAGAGCATCGAGCAGCTCACGGCCGACTTCCACGCGCGCCAGCAGCCGCTGTATTTCTACAACGTGAAGCCCTCCGTGTGCTCAATCTTCGAGGCCGTCACCAAGCCCGAGCACTTCGTGGTGTTCTACGAGGACGACGAGCTGGACCGCCTGCTGGCGGCGGACGAGCGCCTGGCGCCGCGCAAGCCGCCGCCGCCGCTGCTCGCCTGACCGACTCCGCCGTGCGACTGACTCTGTTCGACGAATTATTTGACGGAAAGTGTGATATTTAATTGTGGGTTATGTATTAGCGAAGTAGTACCGACGACTGTGGCGGTACGGTTGTAATACGTTTTCTTGAGTGAGTTCCGATTCGATAGTTCTCTAGACGTCGAGGTGGGACTTTTCTTTCGCTAAAATTGTATCCATGCTATATATTTTAGTAAAAATGTAACGTTTCGGGGAGGCCTTTGGCTGTGCTGTGATGGGGGGCGATAGCCCTCACTCGTCAGTATTAGGGCGCGCGCCGCCTGTCGTGTCGCTGTCGTGATCGAGAGAAGCTTTAGTCGACTATTGTCTGCTTATGTTTCGCATAGAATTATTTTTTATAAACTATATTAGTTTGAGAGCGGACCCCATGAGTCCCTTCTATCGTTGTGATTGTAGAGTATAAAATTTAGTATTTATGGTTAATCAAACCGCAACAAATTGTAAAATATTTTATCATTATAATATGTTGATGCTGAAAATATCTAATATGAATCTAATATGACTATTGTAAAAGTAACGAGAAGTGATAGCTGTAGAGTCTTAAAGGTCATTTTATTTATTTTTAGGTAAATGAGTACAAGTTAGAATGTAAATAGAGAAGTAAGATTAGAAAGCGCGAGTGTGCGTGTGAGTGAGAGGCGCTGTGTGCGTCCTTGTGATCCACGACTACAGTACCTATTCAATTTATTTTTATGAATTATTGTATTAAATAAATGAATAATACTATTTTAAACAGAAAAACTAAAGTGATTAACTATATAATGTAAATTAAGAATATGGTGCGTTAAAAAATACGAATGTTTCCCAGTTCCAAGAACAAAATAATTACACTCTTAAAGAGTTTAAACTAATTTTGTTTTATTTCACCTATTTGACTGGTGGTAGCTTTCTACCCGACTGCAGCGAAGCCCAAACGATGGTTATGTGTTTGACCTGTATGTACATATGTTCGATTCTATGTTCCCTAGTAATTGCTAAATGGCTTAACCGATTTTGATGATTCATTCGTCATTCAATTCATCTTGATAACGTGAGTGTCATAGGTTATTTAGATATCATTAAAAATCAAAATGTCGGATCCAAAGCGTCATTTTGTGTGACTTGAAAAAAAATTTTCATCCGAATCAATCTAGTATCAAAATACAAGTTTTTAATAGGTGATTACAAAAAAATACACAACTTATATTATGTTTAAAAATAATTTAGGACAAGAAGTTGTTAAAATAAAAATGTCGAACTGACCAAAACTAAAAAACTTTAAATATTTTCAAAGATAAAAAAACCGACTGCGTAAAAAGCGAACTAAAAAAAAAGAGAACAAATTGACGAAGGAACAACACTACCTAGTCGGAGACATAGTGCGTTTCAGTTTTCAGTTATGGGTTTGGGTTTGATTGGTGCATGTTCTTAGATAGGTGTTAGGGTGACAACTTACCATGGGGCGCTGCAGCACACATTGTTTATGCAAATCAATGTTACCATTCTTCTCCAATACTGCTAGTCCGATTTTGATGCAGTTTTTGATTGGTGCATAATCTTGGATAAGTGTTGCGGTGATAAATTACCAGAGAAGCTGCAGTAAACATTTGTTTGTGCAAAACCAAAACTACTAGTCCGATTTTGATGCGGTTTTCAGTAATGGGCTTGTAGTTGATTAGTGAGGGTTCTTAAATAGGTGTTAAGATAGTAGCTCACTAGAGTGCGCTCCATTAATATATTTTATTTTATAGTAGCTACTACATAATAAGGAAACTTGATAGAAATCGATAGGCAAGTACTTCTGTAGGAAGTAGTGATGTAGAAACTAAAATTTCTTTAGAAAAAAAATTAAAACATACGTCGTACACGATTTAAGCGCAAAAATGTATGTGAGGCAAAAGATGAAGGCAACGTAGTACATACAATAATATGTATGCTCTTTAAAAAGTTAAAATAAAAAGCAAAATCAAAAATTTTGAAAAAACCTACGACGGTTTAAAAGTAATTGAAAAAGGATAAAATAATTTAAAAATCCTCTGATTAAAAAATAAAGGTAACGCGAGATAAACTCAAGCATATCCGTTGGGGGCTGCCATCTAATACAGATAGTCCAGTCCATACAAATATTTGACTTTGCTAATCCGCGCTTACAAACACACACACACACACAGAATTAAAAAAAGGCGACATTTAGCAGCTCTAGTTGTGAATGTAAATGCTCAAAATGATAGATGGCGATAAAAGCTGTCCCCGAGCTGCCGCTGCGCAATGTTGTAGGTACCTCTATGTAAGGCCCCTCAAGGTCACTATGGCAATTACAAATGATATTGTTTAGAATATTGTCTTAGAGACTTGAGTCACGGTAATATTACATATGTTTTTTTTATTTAAGCGCGTGTATTATTAAATTCTAAATCAATTTATATTAAATGTATTAAAGTAAAACAAAATAATTTAATTACATTTATCAATTTTTATATTATATTGGGCGCCATCTGTGAACGGAGTATACATAATTATTTCAAAGATCGTGCTATCACAACGTAGTACCTATTATTGCCGCCATAAATACAAGAATATCATCGAATTTTATATATTTTTTAAAATGCAATATATTTATTCATTATTTAACTTTCCTTAACTTTAAATATTTCTTTAAAATTATATTAAACACATTTTTTTTTTATATTTGGAATTTTAGGTGAACATTGTTAAGAGAATTGAAGTAAAAAAGAAGACGGAAAAATAAGACCTGTTCTAACAACAAACGCTATGGGGTTTAAAATAGACATATTAAGAAATTGTAAATATTTAGCGGAAACAGGGCTATATATATAAGAGAAGACTATACTCAAAAAGTTTTACAAAGAAGGAAAGAGCTACAGGAAGAATACAAAAGGGTGAAAAAATAGTAATGAGAAGAGACAAAATAGTTAGATACTTTATATGCCAAACAAACCCACGAAAATAATTTATTTACTAAGGAATGCAACTATACCTATAAAACCTATTTTTTTCTCCGGAAATTAAAAAAAACACTTGAAAGAAATATTTAAAAAACAGCAAAAAAGTATAAAACATTAGAATCATATTTAGTATCTCCATCTACTTCAAATTTAGCACAAAATAAGCAAATAAAACAGGCTTCTTTCCACGCAATCACGTGTAAGAAAAATATTCCATTCCCTTCCACTACGGCCGGTAAAAGACAACCACCCTCCATCCAAATGAAACACATATATTGGAACATATAATATACGCTCTCTTGTCGCTGAAGACACAAATGAATAATTAGATACTAATAAAATAATAATAATTATTAAATAGTATTATAAAAGCAATATTATTATATTGTAAAAACATTGTAAAAAAGAAGATTTTCGTCATATTATATTATGTCAATAGTAGTTATGATTCATAGTATTCTGTGCCTCCTGTGATGAGTGATATAAGTCGAGTTGTACCCTTTTTGTGATTTTTACATAGCATAATCAGAAAAAAATTAGGATTTTTTTTGGACTAACTCACGTTCTTCTATCTACTATAGTTTCGGAGATAATTTTGTGCAAAGTGATATAAGTGGCAGGATTTTTGCAAAAATATCGTGAATATAGATATATTTCAAGTTGTAACCCCTATAAGTAATTGCCGCACACACTATTTTTCGTGCTTCGTGGTATAAATGCGATTGTATTAATTTTCACATTTTATTTTTTAGTAAATTTATCGTAAATATTGATATTATTAGAGTTATATCACTTTGAACAGATTTTTCTCAATACTGATTAGGGTACAATTCTACATGTACCTACTAATACTAATTCTGTACAAATCAACCTTTGTGTGTAAATGAATATAAATTGAATTGTATCTAAAGCTCAAACCAAATCTAAATAAAAAATGGGCTGCAGTTTAGTATATGGGACGCGGCCCTCGGAGGAGTGAGTAGTATTTTTGGATAGGGGATAGAAAGTCCAAATATATGAAAATTATTTTGAGGAAACAAAAGAGTCAAAAGTTATTGAGACTTAAAGTTACAACATTTCCATACATTATTTAGACGTTACTGCCATTTAGACACTTGGAAATATCAAAATGTCACTTTTAATTAATTTTTTAACTTAACTTTTAACTTTTTATGATTGTTCATTGTGTTTTCTCATTTTCGCGCCAATACATTCACAGATCACACGTTCGCGCCATTTCCCAAAACCCATGCAGAAGATTCGCGCTATTTTTATCTCGTTCATTTTTTACGACCAATCATAATTATAAATAAAACGAAGATTTTTATTTGTTATTCTAATTTTAAGACTAAATATTTAGTACTTGTACTAATAGTTTTGCATAGAAGGAGTCATATTTTTGGAATAAAATACATATTTCTAGACTCCCAACTTGTAAAGGTGCAATGCCTCGGGCGCGACATCACAGTGCGAAATTATACCTACTGGTCAAATTTGAAATAAAACAATTTTACCAAGGTTAAAGATTTATTTGTACTGAAAATATTTAAAAATACGTAGGTAATACATCCGAAAAGGGGAGTTTAAGTCGAAGACTTCTCATAATAAAAATATTCGTCGACACACTCGTAAATGAAGTCTACGGACTATGTTAATTTAATAATACTCACTACGCAATCACAACGATACTTACATCGATCAAAAAAGTACTAGATACAGAATCAGCGACAAAAAATGTCCTCACCGAATGAGCGCTCATTCGAATATTTGAGCGCGTTTCTATTTATTTTTTGTGATAACAACTTTAAGCATTGCATTTAAGGTTCAATTTACATTGTTGTATATTTATTTCGACTAGAATAATTACCTAAACACGATTGGTGACAGCCATGAACGAATTAACCACTGGACCAGACATATAAGCGGACGTACCTTTTACGGTCATGTCAGTAACCAGGGAATTTTAGCCTAGGTCCTTTGTTTCTTGTGTCAGTCTCAAGCACTTACTTGTCAACAAAACATCTCCCAAAAATGACTAAATGTTCTGTTAAATGGTGTAAAAACTATAACGGCGGAAGCAGCACTATTTCTTTTCACTTGTAAATACATTATTTTATTACATTGATTGTTATTTATCACAAAATTTAATTAAAATTAAAATAAAATGTCATATTATCCAACTATGTTAAATATAGTCGATATTTCTATGTATTGTTGACATCTGACAACCATCATAAACGGGCTGGATTATACCATTCAGAACAAATGACAAAACTGTCGAGTGAGTCCATTTGACATCGACTAGTGCTTGACAATGTCGAAAAATATATCGATATTTGACGAAATAACTGAACGAATTGTGTTATTTGTACAGTACAATAACATAAAATACTTTTATCACAGTATCCTACAATCTGATGACAATAAATTTATAAAAATATTTTCTAAATCAAATAAAAATATAAATGCAAAAATTATAATTAGTATGTGTACTTAATTTTTCATTTTATTTTATACCACATTTATATACTTTGGAATATTTTTCCATTGTAATAATAATAAAGATCATTTTATTTCAACACATAAATTACACAAAATCAAACAATAATGTTTTAGCACTAAACTTCTGGGTTGGCGATTTGTAATAAAACACTTTACCACTTGCACTAATTATTTTACTTTCACGATCCAACACTCACTTTTTCACAATTTGCAATCACTTTTTCTTTTTCCTAATTTCACAAATGTTTATTAATTACTGAGCAATATTAGGACAGTGTCACATTTTTATAACTACCCGAGACAATCAATTGCCAATTAAAATAGTCCAATAACAGAATCAACAAAATCACTTTATTTAATTAAATTAGCTTAATATTTTTTTAATCTTTACAAAATAATATTTATTATATATTAATGGAATATACACCCGATATTCATTTGTTTATTAACATTATTATAGGCCAACAGAATCTTGCCATCAATGCCATCGTATTTATATAAATCAAATTAAAAAATAATTATTATTTGACACATTATTATTGCCTCTTTAATTCATTGATTTTAATTTATTATAATAAATACAGATATTTTAAATTAAAAGATGTAAAATATGATGACTATGCTAACCAATGTCTAAAATGTCATTCATTGGTTCATCGATATATGTATTTTATCGATTACGTTCAAACACTAGAAATATTGTATTGTGTATCAGTGTTTATAATAATGTAATAAAATCTTTGTGTGCGTTATGCGTCACTTGGTTGAACTAGTTTTCATACATTTGTATTTTATGTCAGGTCCAGTCTCTAATTCGTCCATGGTGACAGCTATATGAGTAATGAGAACTTTTGAGTGGAATTTTGTCTACTGTCTAGTATTTTTTTGATCGATAGATTCTTATAATAATATTATCTACAAAGGAAACGTAAGATTAATCGAGTATTTGTAAGGCTCGATTATGAAAATTATTGTCGGGGAAAGGGCTGTGGAAGATTAAAACTGCATTTTCACAGTAACTACCGATCAGACACATCTTGCATTGACGTGTTGCGTCTCGTACGGTAGCGAGGCATCGCAGCGCGCGCGGGCGGCGCCCTGAGTGCCAGCGGCTCCCCGGCCAGCGCTGCCGGAGGCGCCCCCGTGGCCGGCAACTCGGCCGCCGCCGCCGCCAGGTCGTCGCCGCGCTCCAGCGACCACTGGCGCCGCAACGTGCGCCCTCCCGTTGTACTCCATCTTTACAAAATTAATCAAATTTAAAACTAATCCGGAATAGTATTGCAAATGTCGTTTATTCATAAATTTATATTACCGATCGGAAAGCCGTGGCGTATCGAGTAGACTAGCGACGGTAGATACAGAGGAACGCAAATATCGACAACGTGGCAAGCTAGGTGGCGGAGGACTGCTTTCGGCAGATGCTGCGCCCGAACGTTGCCAAGCTACAATATGACATGAATTAAATAATTGGATAATGTATGTAGATACAAATAGATATAAATAACATAAAATTGTTAGGATGACAATAAAATTTATATTTACCATATTTATCAACCGCCGGGGAGGGATCGGAACGTTGTCTTTCAACAGACTGAACGGCAGACACAGAATGCATATCATTCACTGTAAGTGACTCGGCAGCCTCTATGTCGTTTTCTGCTTCTGTCTCGAATAAAACCTCTTCAGATCTATTGAAATGTTTTATTTTGGTTAATAATAAATTATGTATTGCTTATAATATAGTAGGTATTTATTTTATAATTGAAGCAAAATAGAAGAATATTGTTTACTCGAGAGGTGGTGGTGTTGGTAGACTTTTATCGAATCCATCTTTGCCAAGTAGCCAGTAGGTATGCATGGCGCCCTTGCCTTTGATTTGAGTGAGACCTCGGGAGCGTAGGCGATAGCCGCCGGCTGCTACCAGGCGCTCCGCCGTCGCTGCCGACACTTGGATGCGCCACGCTGCTCCTGCGTCCATTATACTCCTGATCAAAATTAATGATGCATTTCCAATAATGTAAGAAACCAAACAAAATTAAGAAACACGTGCAATCAACTTAAAGCAATTAAAACCTTACACAGATTCTATATAGTTGTAACAATATATTTCAAGCAAATAATTTGTGCAGGTAAAAAGTCATACCAGTAGACTCCATTCGTGAAGCAGTGTTTACGGTGTCACCGAAGAGACAGTAACGTGGCATAGTGAGACCTACAACTCCGGCGCAACAGGCGCCTGTATGCAACCCTATACGTAAGTGCAGCGGAGTCGCGGGTAAGTGTCGAATTCGAAATCGGCCTGCGAGATGTAAAAGATGCAAGGCCATCGTGGCGATGTTTTCCGCATGGTCACTACACCGAATTGGTAGCCCGCCTACAACCATGTAAGCGTCGCCAATTGTCTCCACCTATCAAGTATAAAACGTAAGGACATAATATATGCATATTCAATAAGTACAAGTAATTGTATAATTTATTTAATTTAATAAATTTGTAGTGATGGGCCGAATGCCGCTTGAACTGAATACGAACTTCGGCCGAACATTCGGTAAGAACAAAATGTTCGCCCAAAATTTGGCCGAACTTCGGTTCAGTTTCATCGCGCATTCTCGAAAGACTTTATTTTTATATATAATTAAAAAATAATTTGTAATATAATAAAATATATATGTATTAGTTATAATATACGAAGTCACCTTGTAAACACGATATTGTTCTATAGCTGCATCAAAGGTCGTGTACAAGTCGTTTAGCAAGTCGACAACCTGCACCGGTGTGGAGCGGGCGGCGAGTGAGGTAAATCCGACAATATCGCTGAAGTAGATGGAAACCTCTTCGAACTCCTCAGGTTCCACGCGCAAGCCCAACATTAGGCGTTCTGCAACTGACCTGCGAATTTTGATTATTATTATTAAATATCTTAAGTCTCGACTGTACATACTCGTACGTAATATATATTACACATACTCGGAGACAGTTACCTCGGTAACATACGGTTAAGTAACTGTTCAGTTTTCTTCTTCTCCATGTCGAGCTGTTCAGTCCTTTCTTTAATTAATTCCTCTAAGTTATTGCTATATTTCTCTAACATTTCAAACATAGAGTCAACAATATTGACTTTTCTGTAAAAAATAAAAAACTGTACATAAAAATAAAAAGACATATAAAATAACAGTATATCAGCTTATATTATTGACGAAATTGTACTATTACCGTCCTCGATGCATGTGACGGAAAACTTCGTAGAGTCGATTAAAATCAGGGCGCAAATCAGGCTGTTCACTCCAACACTGTCGCATGACGCTTACAGCCTCCGGTGGCGCCGCACCCATCGACACTGATGGTCTGATTAATGGAGGCGGGTGCGATAATTTGTCTAAGATTTCTGTTAAACATTCTCTGTATTAGTGACTAAGAAAAGTAAATGCACAGTATAGTATTAGAATCTTGCCGTACCTTCGGGTGTGAGTGATAGCATGCAATAAGGTTCACCACGTACAATAACCTCCTGCATAATTATAGCAAACGAAAACACATCACCCGGCTGGGTACCGCCAGGCACTGTGGACGAACTAGTCTCGCGAAGAATTTCTGGTGCCGTCCATAATAAGTCTAGAATTAAAAAATATGTTATGCTACGTAGTACATACATATGTAGACGATTTAGTAAAATGGGACAGACGCAGAGAATGTGATTTTATCAATATTTCAAAACATTTAATATAAAATAGCATGAATTTAAATCAAGCGCGAATCGGACTCGCGCACGAAGGTTTTCGTATCATTATCTATAAAAACAGCAAAAAACTCATGTCTGTTGAATGGGAGAGCCCCCCTTAAATATTTGTTTTATTTTAATTATTTATTTTTAAAGTGAATATGTGATTAAATATTCTGTGAATATTTTAAGCGTCTACCTGTTGCCGTTATCAATATTGAGCAAAAACGAGTAACGTTTTGTTGTATGGGAGCCCCCTTAAATATTATTTATTTTATTCTGTTTTTTACTATTACTTGTTATAGCGGCAACAGAAACACATTATCTGTGAAAATTTCAAGTATCTTACTATCACGGTTCATGAGATACAGCCTGGTGACAGACAGTCAGACAGACAGACAGACAGACGGAGTCTTAGTAATAGGGTAGGGGAGTTTTACCCTTTGGGTGCGGAACCCAAAAAAAAAAGTAAAGTCAAGACCAAAAAAAAAGAAACTAATGTAGGTATATAAACCTAAAATATAAGGTAGATTTACACAGTGAGGGGATCGTACCTGTAGCCACTAGCTTAGTAACATATAAACAGAATATTTGCCAAGTCGTAATGTCATTAAATAAAAAAAGTATAAATATTTTATTGATGTAACTATTTACCACGAGCAGCTCGAGGTGGATAAGGCAGCGCTTGAGCCGAAGCAAACGCAGGAAGGCCATAATCAGTAATGCGCAATACCCATCGGGAGTCAACGACGCAATTTCGTGAAGACAATCGGGCGTGCACGCGAACAGGCGACGAGTGCAAGTAGCGCATGCCGCGGACTAAGTCAGTGAGCAAGGAAAGCCGAAACGTCCAGTCCAGCCGAATGTCATCAGCTACTAGTACATCTTCCAAAGAGCCACGGCCACATGCTTCAAACACCAATGCGGGCCGAATTTCCGTTAAGCAGCCTATGTATAAAGCATTTAGTTATATTTTCATCAAAAGCCATTCATGGAGAAAATGTAAGTATGTTTCATATTTTGATTATATAGTATTTTTTTATTATTTATAGTTAACAATAATTAATATTAACGAACTATAAGTACATAACTTCTTTATTAAAGAGTAGAATAATAATACTAATTACCTATGAAAGGATTTAAGTTTTCATGTCGGAGACTTTGCATTACTAACAGTATATCGATCGTTTTACGACGCAATTCAAGTGTAGCGGCGGGTAAATATTTCATGTGAACAGGATCACCCTAAACAAAATATATAACGTTAATATTATATTATTGTGTTATTATTCAAACATCATTATAAAATAATACCTTTTATTGACTATACCTTGTATCTAGTACGGTTGTCGGGCGTCAGTCGGGTTACACTGCATGTGGACGATGGTGCAGATTGTCCGAGAGGTTCCGGTTGCTTTAGTAAATCTGGACGTTCTGGTTCTGGACCGGCAAATTCATGTAACTGTTGAAGTAATGACAGCATTGTCTCCATTCCCTCACCTACTCGACGACGCTCATCTGCTGGAAATTGGAAATCAGCAGAGGCAAGTATAGGGAGAGCACGCGGTCTTCTTGGTGTATGTCGATTCACTGCGCGCTTTGCAAATGCAGCACCTACTGCCAAAGCCACACATAATACGCATGCCACGCATAACAATACAATAGCTAATTGCACCATTTCCATGCTAAACACCGCTTTAAAATCATCCACATCTTCAGAGAAATGGGTTGCACCCCAAACTTTTAATTCTAACTCACCAGATGTATCGAGTGATACCGTCGTTGCCCATTCCTCAGATTTGTCTAACGATCGAGTCGAAGTAGTTTTGAAGATCGCGATACGTTTCCACTTTAAAGTTTCATTCTTAGTTTCACTTTTAAACAAGAAAAATATGTTACGAGAAAGCTCAATTCTTGTGTGTTCAGCTTTTAGGTACAAGAACGTTGCCTCAAGGAGTTCGTCATATACAACTTGCGCAGTTGGTTTGGTATCGAGTATATTGTCACTGAGAATAATTATACGATTCATAACTGCTGTTTCAATCATGGTCATGCCAATATTTTGTTCATTTTGATCATCTGCCATGTTATGTTCTGAGTCACGTCTGCGGCGAAAATTAGCTTTGTTTTTATAAGTTTTCATTTTTCTTCTGGTATTATCATTGATTTTATCCTTATTTGTAACTTCATCTGAAACTATTATTGCGTGTCGTTTTAACTTTTTTTGGGGGTTTTTGTTTAATGAATACAATTTTATCCATTCATCATCTTCCAATGTTGTCATTTTTAAGAAATTATTTCGAATATCAAAGTAATCTGAAATAAAGTCTGACAACACTGCTTTAGCTGTCGACTCTAAGTTTTCTTGCAAATTTGTTCGTCGTGTGCTTAAGTTAGATATATCTTCGGCATGAACCATATTGAATCTCTTATTGCCTGTTATTTGCAATAGTAAGATTGGTGCACTGCTAATATTTATAGCAATTTTAGTCGCAGCAATTGACAAATCGCAAAGTACAATAACTGAAAGAAGAAAACACATGCTTATTATATTGTTTTTCTCAAAATCATCTAAAAAACCTAATAAGATTTACAATGCGATAAATAAAAAAAAAATTATAAATATGATTATATAATAAAAGATTTTTTTCGGAAGTCTTAGTTAAGTTACTTAATGTACCTATATAAAATATATTAAGTAATTTTCGTAAGCTATTTAACTACCTATATAGTATACATATTATATATGTATACTATATAGGTAGTAAAATGGCAGCGGTAGTCCAGTGGTAACGCAAATCCGAGTGAAGCGGGTTCAAATTCCGGGTGTCGCATCTCTGATAATTTCGTGTGCGAATCATTTCCAACATGATTACTACTTGTCCTACTTGTGAAGGAAACATCGTGAGAAAACCTACACTTCTAAGAGAATCTAGCAGGTTTTCGAAATACATGTCAAGTTCGGCAATCCGCACTTGGCTAGCGTGGTGCGCTCGCATTGAAGTGAGGCCCGTGCCCGGCTGTGACGCATTAAAAAGGTTTGAATACTGCTATATAATACTACATAGGTACTAGGTAGTAATATGGTAAAACATCATTTTTCTATTTTCAGTATAAGGTATGTATCTCTATATTTTCTTCGTGATAACGTCCAGCCTAAATATGTTTTTAACGTTTTGCGTCTTGATCTTTATTGAAAAATGATTAGAAAAACATCAGATAATATTTTTTAAAATAGTAATTTGAGGTTTGATGGATCGAAAGGATACAGCATTTGGTTAACATATCTATCGGCTATTTTTTTTCAACATACATTTATAATATTCGTAGTTATTTATATATTCAGCACTCACCATGTGGACGAAAATTAGTAACAGCAGAAGGTAAGATCATGGACCTCACAAGAATACCGGCTGCAGTTAGCGCATGCTCTGCTTGTAGCAGCGCCACGGTGCACTCACTTTCATTATTTGTATATAACAACAACACACTGCGCCACTTAAGACTTTTAACCAACTGTACAACTACAATGCTACGTGCGTGCGGCTCGTTACACATCAAAGGCTGTGGACGGTGTAGAGCTTTCGCAGCTGCGGTGACGCTATTGCAAACTGTAGACCCCGGTCTGCCAGTGGACACTACCCCGCCACCAGCTCCTAGTGCGCTCAAAGCATTACGGGTAATGCTGGTTTCCCAATTAATTCCACAGGTGTCTACAAATGTAAAAATAAACAATTATTTTTTTCCGGGTCATCAAAAACGAAACTGTAAGTATTTTGGTCTAATATTAATCTACCTTCATAACTAAGTAGAAGATAGGGTCGAGATAATTTCGAAAGTTGCTTTGTAGCCGTAGCATACTGCTCCAGGCGGCTTTTAGAATATAGTGAAGGATCTTGCGTGGGACAGCCAGAGTGCACTACGAGCAAGAGAGGTGCTGTGGTGGGATCGGAGAGAAGCAGGGGCGCGGCGGTTGTGACGATTGCTAGCGTGGCCAATAGCAGAGGCGGCGGTGGTCGGGCCCGCATGGCGCCATGGGTCACGTGACGGCCGCCATGCCCCGCCGAGCGCTCGCGCTCCGATGCACCGATTACTCGTTCGCCTGATCGCGTCAGATCAAACAGCTGCCTCCTGTTCCGTGAATAAGCCGATCGATAGCTCACTGGTTCTCTACGGCTATACCCAAACTTCTGTAACTACTTTACACAAGCGAAACGAGACCGGGTTAGCAACTGAAGTTATTAATTGGATAGTAAATCTATTTAATTAGTTTTGATATGATAGATATAATATGTACTTTATATTTTATTGTAAGAAGCTAAACTGTGGACACAAAATAGTAAAATATTGCTTACTTATGTATTTTACTATCACATAGGTACGAGACCTACTGCGTCTCTCATTACATAGGTAGGTTAGATATAGATCTACATATAATAAAACTGTAACTTAACAAATTCTGTATATGAAATATTTTTTTAAAACAATGACTGTAACGTATTGTGTGGAGAATATAGATCCCAAAACAATAGTTATTAAATTTTTAGTCTGCTTGTCTGTTTGAGCGTTTGCCTTTCACGCAAAAGTACTGAACCGATTTTATATGTGACTAATATTGCCCGCGGCTCCGCCCGCGTTCAGATGACCAAAAATCAAATTCTTAGGTTTTACATATTAGTATACTCTTACATTGCAGTTTTTGTATTTTTCTCAGAAATGAGACATTTTCCCGCGGTAAAAAGTATCCAATATGTTGACCCGGATAACCAGCTATCATCGGACCAAATTTCATCAAAATCTATCCAGTGGTTTTCCCGTGATGCGGTAACAGACAGACAGACAAAAATTCTAAAAACTAGATTCGGCCTCTGTATCGATAATAATGTTTATTTCAATAAGATCTTCCAAAAATATTTAATGTACAGATTTGGCTTGGTTACAATTTTATTATATGTATAGATAACTTAATGGTCCCGACCCGAATGGTCAACACTTAAGATACCTTTCTCTAAATCTGGGGAAAAACACCATAACTGATTCTGTTGAATCGTTGTTATAAATTTACGTCTAACGCCGGCTAAACCTTAAAAGATACATCAAATCAGTGTACCAGAAAATTGTAGGTCTTAAAAAGGCGTACAGAAAAGTCTTCAACGTTGGTTGGTTTAATCATTTAAATAATACAAGTAGGTCGTTATTAATATAAAATGTATGTATAATGTATATAATTGTATTATTATCATAATTAAGATGACCAGTTTATTCTGTGTAAAAAATATTATACAAGATTTTGAAATGGTTGTGTTGTTTTACACATCACTTGGCTTATATAAAATTAATAACCGCCCATTAATTTATTGATGCAAGGTATTATTACTTTACTATTTTTGAAAGTTTTCCAGCTAGCTCTACTCGTACTTAAAAATAGAGTTATTTACCAGTCAATAAGTTCGAATGAAAAAGTAGGTCGTGCAACACGTTGTATATAAGCTCACACATCTAATCTTAAAATAGTACCAGAACCGTACTTTCACTTAGTATTCATAGAGATTTGAAAGTCAATGTGTGGTCTAGGGTTGAAGGGCGGCAAAACGAACTCTACGTGTAGGTTGTAAGGGCACAAACGAGGTTTCCGCGCGGTTTTCGCGGCGTCAGTGGTCCGGAGACGCGCGGGAGAAGCGCCAGGAAACGTCGCGCGGCCGTCACCTACTGCCGGCGGCGCAGGGCGCGGGTCGCGGCCCGCGGCTGCGCGCCGGCACCCTCTACGACCCCGAGCTGCCTCAAATCTAGACTTTATTATTTCACCGCCGCCCTGCCTCGATACTAGACTAAATTACTTGCGATAAATAACTTTGTCTCGTAATAATATATTGACACGAGCTGTGCGTAATATGCCTGAAGAATTTATGAGAAGGAAAATTGTGGACTAAAACCTGTTTCCTTAGATTATATAGAGGTATAATTTGTAATCTGTCAAGAGTTACACATACTAAGTGCAATCTAAATTTGTACAAACACGTTTGAATCAGTCATTTAAAATATATCCATACTAGCAACTCACCCTCGCTTCGTTCGGGTATAATAATCATAAGCCCGCAGGGCAACTTGTGGCGAGCTGTTGATGAGTGGAGATACCACGAAACTGAGGTCTCTCCGGGGAAACAACATCTGGACCTCGTCTAGTGTGTAGGCGAGTTACCGTCTGCCTAAGGATCAATGTTGAGACTGTTGAGTAGGCGTTTAGGAGATGTCCGCTAGTCTCATTCAATAGCCCAGTTTTTTTGTCTATCCAACTTCCATTCCATAGACCCTTTTAGTTTTCCATATTTTCCATAGTCCCCACGCATTACCCGAAAACCATCTATGAGCAATGCCCTATGGGTTACTCAGAGATGGTTTCCGGCTGGAATTTAGATTTTTAGGCTGGATTAAATAAATTTAGATCTTTTAAGGGGTCTCTACGTGTTGGACCTGTATCCCCACGTAAGCCTTCCAAAAGACCAGGCTCCTTCGAGCCCGGTTCCGATAATATATAATAATAAGCCTTTTATTCAGATCTTAACATGCAGTACCTTATGAAATAGTTCTAATAGTAACAATAATATTAATTATCTATTTGAAACCAGCCATCGATAGCCTATTGGTTGTGGTCTGTGTGCCCTTCGGCATAGGTCGTATATATATATACATACTCTATCCTTAGCAGTCCTTATCCATATCTTTCTGTCTGTCTTTTTAATGTCATCACTCCATTTTTTATTTTGCCGTTTTCGATTCCTTTTACCATTTCTTGGATACCAGGTTATTACCCTTTTGCTCTATTTATACATTTCTCTTATGGTATAACCAGCCCATCTCAATTTTAACCTCCTGATTTTTATTGAGGCATCTGCCACCCCTGTTGGTTTCTTTATCTCTGTGTTTCTTTTCCTGTCCTTTCTTTTAATTTCTAGCATGCTTCTCTCCATCGAGCGTTGACAGACTGAAAATCTTTCACATAGATTTTTCGTAAGAGCTCAGGATTGGCAGCCGTAAGTGAACACAGTCAGAATACATGCATCGAACAGTTTTATTTTTAGCTTTATGTTCATTTTTTTGTTTTTCGTAATTTCTCTGAGAGACCAGTATCGTTTCCGTGCGTTGGCTAACCGACGGTGTTCATCTCCTTCCCATGTAAAGTTTTCATGCTAAAGTAATAATCTGACCTATGTACCTACATACATATATGTACGTACATAGGTATGTGTATACTGATCCTGATATTCAATTATTCTGTTGTTTACTTTTATTTTCAAAAAGATGTGAGCCAATTTTAAAGTATAAAGAAATGAATTGAATGAATTTTATATAATATTTATTTATAATTTAATTATATTTTGTTATAAAATGAAAAAAGTCAAAATACAGAACTATTTAATCTTCATTTTAGACAAAATACGGGGTTAATTTCACAATAATTTTCATCCCTTAGTACCAATACATTGTATAGGTACATTTATAATAATGCCCAACAATACTGGTATAAATAAAAAATCTTTTTGAGTATGTATTTGTAGGTACAATCATAGGTACATGAGGTATATTATATATATGTAATAATATAACTATTCTGTTGGTTGCGTCGCGGGCAGCAGGTGTCCTTCGGCTACCGCTTCTATGCGCGGTCGGTCGAGCCGCAGGGCGGCGCGGCCCTCGCTGGCGCGGAGGTCGCGCGCGCCCAGCCGCGAGTAGAAGCTAAGCGCGACCACGTTGTTCAGTAGCACGTGCCAGTCAATTCTGTGCACGTCCGCTTCTACCGCCATCTAAAACGAATGTCATTTCATGTGAATAGGTTGACTGCAATAACCAAACTAGATATACTTAGATTACTTTTAGCCCCGGAAAAAAGGTTTTCTACACAATAGGAAATAGAAAAAATATTGCTAAATTGATGTCGAGTCAAGCCTTTTAGTATGAAGCTCTAAAAAATGATGAACTAAAAAGACATCTCTACCTTACAAAGCTCCTGTAGTAATTTGCGAGCAATGCCATGACGCCGCGCCGAAGGCTGCACATAAAGATCTTCAATGTAAAAAGAGCGGCGAGTCCAGCTGGAGTACGCTCGGTTGCACAGTGCATAACCGACCAGCTCTCCCCCCAACTCGGCAACCAGCCCAAAGAACCACTCTGGAGAGCTTTCGAAGCCATCTTCTATTAAATCTGCAAAGCATTTACGAAGAACTATTATTTTTAATATTTTTCTTGTTATATATTATATAAACACATAAGCACTAGAATTAAAAAAAAGAATACTTTTATAGTTCTATAATTTACTCAAATCCCAAGATTTTCAATTTTATCACGTTGACATACGAGTATATACGTCATCTCTGCATGTATTATTTAGAGTCCGTCCAGTGTAGAGGTGTAGTATGACGACGTAGGTAGAAGATACATAATATGTACATACTACATACATTGGATATATGTATTTGTTTGAAAATAAAATGTTTAGAGGTTGATTATCATATCAATAAAAAGACCTACAGAGAAAAGAAGTATGAAAGTATGAGCCCGAAAAAACCCAGCGTAGAAACCGCGAACAGCATTTTATTTCATATTTACTGGAATTCTATGAAAAACTTGCTCTTGCCTTGAACACTGAGTTGTGGCCCGTCTGGCACCTCTTCAAATGTAGCTAGTTCCTGAAATGATGCAATATGATTAATTGTGGAATAGAAAAAAATAAATTATGCCTAACATTGTCACAAGAAACAAATATTGGTATTTAATCTAATATTTTTATTTTGTAAATTCGTAAGCGATCCAAATAGAGAGTATTCTGCCAGTTAAATTTCTAACTAAAAAGTCTTCATTATTTAACAAAATATTTCATCAAATTGTATTTATATTAAAAAGGTTATCTCGTGTATCATAATTTGTTACAAGAAGCTAATAATATGCAGTATTAGTTATGTAGAGTAAGAATGGGACGTACTGTTAGTTATTACCGTACCAAACATACGAGTATGTATCTGCTGTTAGTACCGGAGTCGAGAATATTAAGTTTGTGGTACACTCTACAGTGCTCGACGCTCGTGCACGTCAATGTGACACTAGACTCACGTGTATCATGCGATGCACAACAGACGCGTCTTCACGGCGCATGGCTCGTATTTGAATTGTTCCTGTATCACATTTCGTCTCTGTGTCACATGCTTTATGAGAAGTCATTTTATTTATAAATTGTAATTCTAATAAAAAAATCTAACAAGACCTAACAACACGACATGTAACCTTAAACTAAGTACTAAGTAGGTAAATCAGTGAGCATCGGCTAAATGTAGAGCAATAGGTTACTCGGTGCTGTGAGCACAGATGTCGCTATATGTTGTCATTTATTATTATTTAAAGTTTAAACCTCATTACTCAGAGTCAGAGGTATGTCTATTTAAATAAAGTACTTACCGAATCCTTATCAGTAATTTGGCGTTTTTGTATTTTATTTGGAACTTTTACAACAAAAACGTGTTATGGTTTTAGTTGTCATCGTCGTCGTTTTGGTCGTCTGTTTAAGACGACTAGAGATAGGAATACTCACCATTTATTAATTTTTCAATTTCTAAAATTATTATTATGAATAAGCAAAGTATATTAAAGAAATCAGAAAAAAGTCTAATAAATATAATTAGGCTCCACCTATTATAATTTGTCATATCTACTTGATTTCAAATGCTACCTCAAGTTACCACAAGGGGCCAAGAGATGGCGCTACAAGTTAAAAAGTCAACTCTTTCCTAATCGTAATGAAGGGTTATGGAAGAGTATTAATATTATAATTTATATCAAAAGATATTTATGAAGTATAGTTTAGTATCCTACATATTAGCTTACGTTAGAAATTAATGGATTGTATATTATTTTATTCTACTATAATATAGTATAATTTTAGTAAAAAGGAACAAGATAGAGAAAGTAACCCAAAACAATTATTTCAGCAGATGGCGTTAAATTTGCTAGTCGCTCAAGCTTATTTAATTGCTCTTTTTTAATATCAAGGTAACTGATATCAGCATCAATCGAAACAGTCAAGAGTTGGTAATTGAACGAGCGATTGAGCCAACGCCATTTTGGTGGAAATTGGAAGAAAGTTATGTAAGCGAGGTGGGAATGGTACTGAAGCAAACATCTTCCTGCTCACTTCACTTATCTGTGGAACCCGTGATGACTTCTCATCCACAACAACACCAAGATTTTTAACGGTTCTGTTGTATGGTATGCTCACACCGTTTAACACTATAGGTGGAAGAGTATAAACGTTAATTCTGGGTATGAGTTTGGGACTGCCAATAATTATAACTTAAGTTTTCGCAGGATTTAATTGTAGCCCAAACAACTTACTCCAAGTGGTAATTTTTAAAAGATTGTAATTAATATTGTCAATAGCATTAGGTAAGCCAACAATTTTCGATCGACTATAAAGCAAATCATTTGTATAAAGGTGATAGAGAGAAGAAATTTGTTGACAAATATTACTTATAAAAATAGAAAATAAAAGAGAAGGTAACACACCATCATATGGAACGCCTGCCTAGACTGGAAGCCCGTAAGCATAATGTCAATATCTACATTGCCACAGGCATTGCTAAAGTCCAGCAGTGCAAGCAATATGACTTGCTGCGTATCCATGTCCATCCTAATATCATCAGTAATTTTAGCCAAGAACGCCAAGTTTAGTCGCCAGAACAAAAGCCCGATTGCAGAGGATCGTGAAAATTATTGCTAGAAAGGAATTGAGATGCTGGTGTAATGGCGCTTAAGTATTTTGGATAGAAAGAATTGAGATCGGACGATAGTCGTTATAACCTGCAGGATTGGTTTTTTAGGCAAAGGCAAAATTTGAGCGTTTCCGTGATAAAGGAAACTTAATGTGTTCGATAGAGTAATTTAAGATGAAAGTCAGAACAGGAGATTATCAAGGATGGGAATAATCATTTTACGACAAGTGCAATCAGCACCCACCGTATTAGAATGGATAACCAGGATATTCTTCTTAATATCATTTTCTATAATTTGACTAAAGACTAAATGTAAAATATTAGGTGTACCTCATTAATGGCGCTAGATGAAGAGAAATGCTTATTAAGCTGGTTTCGATTGACATTTTGAGGAAATTTTTTACTGAAAAAAATATACAGGGTCATTTGTAATTTACTGAAAACCTTTTGGGAATATACTATTTACATCATAACAACAGCATCTGTAACAAGAAAAAAAAAATTCTTAATTATTTTTTTTGAAGGTTTTCAGTAAATTAAAAATGACCCTGTATATTTATTAAGTACGCACGTGAATTTCTTACAACCCTCAACTTTGGTCACGAGTACTAGGGGACCATAAACCTCAATTAGTGCTTGTTATAGGTATATGCTGGCTGTTGGCTCCGTCAAAGAGTGCATACGACTTCCTTAACACTTTGCTTGCCTGGTACTTGTGATGACGTCATATGGGATGCTCTTAGTAAATAATATTTTTTTAACAATATTCATTTGATATGATTATGATCACTCATTTAAAAATAAATGAAAAAAATGTTTTTATATAAATATCCATTGTTATTTAATTTATTTTTTGAAATATTAATTTAATAGTCTAAATAATTTTTATTAACTTCCGTAACAACCGTTTCTGTTACAAAAATCGTAACGCCAATACTTTTGTTCCCTCTCATATGGTGCCTAGCACAAATCACAAAGTTTTACTTCAATATTATAATTGATTTGAAAAAAAAAGATATTATTTAAAATATCTACTTTAAAGAAACATATGTATATCCGAGTCCAGCACCTGCTTATTTTAATTGATTAATGATGAATTAATTGATTATTTTGTATATTCAACGGAACCCTTTTCTAAGGGCTCGTGAAGCAAAGTCCAATTTATATAAATGCTCTTTTAGAATTTACAATTACTTTAATGTGATTAACCAGGATTAGTTTCTGAGTAAAGAAGTATGGATAACATGAGAACTAAATAAATATGTACTATGGAATATGCTCTCGTACGCTCAAAAATTGAACTGAATAATCTAGGTTCCGTTTTTTCGGATATTAGTGAGTACAAAAAGACAGATTCAAATATTAGTATATTTTTATCGATTTCTTCAGTTTTAATATTATGCACAAATCCTTAAATTAATGCGAGATCTGCCTTAAATACGAAACTTTAATATGTTGAGGTTCCTTTCGAACTCGCCTAATTATCCACAATTTTTTACTTATTTAGTAAACTACAATACTTGTACAGTTATTATTATATCAGTAATTATTCTTATTATCTATGAAGATGACATGTCGGATTTTCTAACTATATTTAAATATCATTTCACTTCTAAACTCTAATAAAGGAAGGTTTTTAATATTATAGTATAATCATGTTTAGGTACTTGAAGCTTAGAGCTGAACTGAGCCGAGCTGGTAGAAGCTTTTGCTAAGTTTGAGAAGAACCCTTAGTTTTTGTTTAAAATATTTTCATTAAAATCTTATTAGGAATCATTGACATCAAGTTTATAAGCCAAAAAAATGACTACGTCATGTGGGGAAAATTGCATAAAATGGAGTCAGTCATCTTCCTGTCTGCATGACAATGACCGACTGATAGCGCTACAGCCGAGCGTGTCCCTGCAGTCGTACCTTACATGAGAGGTGTCAACGACAAGGTTATCTACATTCTAAAGCTTTCTTCAATTAAAAAATATTATAAGCCACCAAACAAAATCAGTTAGTTTTTACCAGTAGTTTTTTGATATGTAGGTATCAAGTCACGTCCAAAGACCTATTATTCACTTTTAAGACGTCAGTATGTATTTTTGTAGAGATGAAAAATCATTACTAATTACACTTAACAATCTGAATCTGTCCGTGAAGTCTGAATTTGGCAAATATTCACAAAAGATGACTCTTAAAATGTTTCAATGATAGTAGTTCGACTTGATTGTATTTACTTGGGAGTTCCTCCTTACTTACTATAATCTTTGTTTACTTTTAAAATAATTACAATTAAGATTATTTGTTGAATTGTCATTATTATTCTTATGACATAATCCAATACTTAAAAAAAACGTTTTTTTCTTATTTTCAAAAATTAATAATATTTAGTGCGTGTTAAAATTAGGCTTAGGTTTTGTAATGAAATGTGCTTCTTTAGAGAAATTGTATAAAAATCGAGGTCATACAACAATGTGCGCGAGGTGAGGGTGGCGCTGAGCGAAGGCGGCGCGGCGCGCTGCGTCGGCGCGGGGCTGGCGGCGCGGACTCGCGCGCCGTCCTCCGACGCGTGCGCACTGCCCAGCACCCGTGCTCTCGCCGCACTCTCGCCGCGCTATGCGCCCCACGACCGCGCCTGCGCAAGACCCACACGCTCCACGACCCGACCACAACCCTTCTCCGCGATGGCGGCCACCAAAACCGAGTACCACTTCGGTGAGTATCACTCCATTCGGCGATCGCTGCTGCGGGCGCTGAATGATTTGTTACATTCCATGTTTCCGAATCTATGAAACTTTTCGATCTAGTTGAGGTTTTTCATCACATTATACCGTAATTATATCGTAATAAAATGTTTCGTGCCATTAATTGTTAAGCAATACGAGTAAAAACCTTCAATTTCCAATTCGATTTTCGTCACGTAAACTTTCTAGAAATAAAACTGTACGGTTATTATTTACATACTGGTATGTGATCGTGTGGTAGTCGTTAAGTCACGCCAAACACGCATTAATGTATTTACTTTATTCATTATACTTTATTTATTAGATTTGATTGGGTGCCTTAAGTGTACATAGAGAGCTTATCATGAACAGAGCCCGTATCATGACTGTAACCGTCTGTAATAGATAACTGACATAATGGGGATAATTCCTACGTCACGAACCATTGACACTGTCGCGTTGGTGTGGTCGGTCGCAAACGGTGTATGTTTGAGATAGTGCCTCGTGAGCGTCTTCGCGACAGACGACGCGCGGGCGGGATGTTTCAGCCAGACGTGGAGGCTTCAGAGGCAGGTGTGGTGGCGCGAGGCTCGGAGGGCGGGCGGTGCGCAGGCGCATACGGTATGGGCTGCGGTGCGTCGCAGACACGCGGGAGTCGCAACGCTTTATCATCCGGCGATTAGATAAAGCGAAATCGCTCAAACTCAGCGAGTGGCAGTAGGCAGCCGCGCGCGCTGCCCGCGGGCCGCGCGCCGTTACGAGCTTCCTTGTTATTGTTAGCGAGTGTTGACCGCGCCACCGCGCCACCGCTGACCCGCTTTGCGCTGCACCTGCGCTCACTTCGCGTTATCGCACTAATGCCATTTTAATTGCCTTACTTTTCAATGTGAAATCTACAACATGAGGAAAATCGACGGGATTATTGTCATGTTAGGTTTAAATTTAATAAAACCGGTGAGTGAGGTTTCATCCATCCATACCTATGTGAGACGGAACACAGCACGATGCGTTGTCGATGGCACGATGGCAGTGTTGCGCGGAGCGAAGCGCGGGTCCGCCACGAGGCGCTTCCGCCCGCCGCTGATAGCGTCATACATACCTACTTGTACATATGTTTGTCATAGCGCTATTATTTCTTATTCCGTATTTTTGACGTTCTTTCACAGTATATACTTCATTTTTATGTCTTTTTTTGCATTTTGTTAAACATTATTTTTATACTCTACTTACTGTCTTTAGGAATATTCAACTTACATAACATATACTGACATGAATAGGACCTGCATAGCTATACTTGTAGTATCAGGTAAACCTAATGTAAACTATTTAACACCTTTTTTAGTTATTATTAACATTTATTTTATATATTAGCATATTCAATAAAATATTTTATATATCTAGGATTAGTATCTCGCCAATTAAGGAAAGACTAGAATAAAAAAAATCTTATCATAATGAAAGTTAGAAGTTTTTGCTTATGCTATGAATGAATGAGTCACCTTCGAGTTACAAACCAAAATAATTGTCGAGCAAATTAGCAAAAATATTGAAGAGTAATGAATGCGTATACGTAAAAAACTTTAGCTAAATACACTAGCTAGCTAAAGACTACATGCCGTTGTTTATTTTAACCAGGTCTTTATAACGAGATGTGCTTAGATAGATCTGTAGAGCTTAATATTCAGTAAAAAAAATACTTTACTTTGTGTTCATTCGTGATTTACTCCATTATCCTACTTTGTTTGGGCGCATCGCACCCATCCCTGGTAGCGTCATTTTTTGGCAAATGTTATTGCTAATAGTAATGTGTTACTCCAAGTTATAGGCCATGTGTAATGTGTATTCTTATCCTAATTCTAGCCATTTCAGCTTGAAGATAACAAACGTACACAAACATACTCGTATATATTAGTATCTACTTCTGCATTTATAATAATATTGTGATTGAGTTTACGCAGAAAGTGTGATTTTTCTAAAGGGATAGTAATAAACTGGAGAGTAACAGGCTTTACGTTCTATCGCGTTATCCGAGAGCAAAGAGCGAGATATTCTAAAATGTAGCTGAGGGTTGCATCATGTATTGAGGCCATGAACGATGCGAGAGCTTAGGTTCGTTACCCATACATACACTTGACAATAAAGGTTAAGACTTTTGAGGCCTTAATATTTATTTACAACTAAAAAAGTGACATATATAATCTACTAACATTGCCCGCAATAGTATACAAATATGTTAAACCTAAGAATTTGGTTTTCGGTCATCTGAACGCGGGCGGAGCCGGGGGCAATGTTAGTATGAATATATATGTAGCTATTATAAAATTCTAACTGAGTCAAATCTGTCTGTACATGAAATGTTTTTTTGGAAAATCTTATTGAAATAGTAATTATTAGTGATCGATACAGAGGCCGAATCTGTAGTTTTTTGTCTGTCTGTCTGTCTAGAAACGCATCACGAGAAAACAAGTGGACAGATTTTAATGAAATTTGGTATAATGATAGCTGGTTATTCGGGTCAACATTTAGGATATTTTTTATTGCGGGAAAATATTTCATCTTTGAGAATTCTATACTAAACGTTAAAACGTAAGCGAGGGTGAGTCGCTAGTATTGTTCATTTCTATGAAATATGATTTTATTTATTGAAATTCAACAACTCAATAATGCCGTTTTAGTTGGTATCAAAACCAGTTCCGTGATTCTTTTGGTTTTCTTCGGATTTTCACATCCTAGCTCCCTTGAAAATATCTGTCTTCTACAACAATCCACATGAAAAAAAGTAAAAGTGTCGTAAGTGTTTATTACATCAACATACTGAATATTGCAATAATTATTTATCCAATGATTTATTAACTATATTTTAATACATCATTTCATGAATAAGACATATGCTATATCGTAGGGATCTCCATATTTGAAGTAAACTTAATGACTCTACGTAACTCTATAAAAACTGCGAATATTGTGCTGTATGCGAATATTACTGTAATATGCAAATTTTAAAGACACATTCGATTTACATTATAACACATTTTTGACGAAATCTGATTTAAAATACATAAACTATCATAGTAGTAATCCAGCACAGAGCTTAGGGTTACACTGTTCATTATAGTTCTCTAACTTTAGTGATTTGGTCTTGGCATCATATACATACCTAGTGACACGTAGACAACAGGTGTAATCTTTATTTCTTAACAATCGTTCTAACAGAAATCTGATATGACCAATAAAAGCTCAAGCGCAGCATCCACGGCTATGCTGGTCTAGAATCTGTAACTACAGTAAGTAATAAGCTCTATACTTTCGAGTCAATAAGGCTGTTAGACACTTAGGTAATGTTGTTAATTTTTACCTGCTGTTATTCCTTTATACTTGTATGTATGTCTGCATATTTTTTTTGGTTTAGGCGAAATTCTTATAGGGTATAGGTAATGTACCTATATAGAGGTGTAAGTATCTGAGTATGCGTCGCAGTGACGGCTCTCGCGCCGCGGTGCGTCTCCGGTTTCATTTCATTCATGAGTACCTTGCTTTAGGTTTCGTGTTTAGATTACTACAGTTCATTCTTTCACAACTAATTCATACCAGTATTGTAAACATGGCCGAGCACATCGCTTTATACAAACCAGTTAAGTGTATTATTTTTCGATATATTTTAATTTTTGGTTCCCAACGTTTCGAATGCTTTACAGCTATCATGGTCACGGGAGAGACTAGGGTTTTAGATGTCTCAATTTTTTTTTATTTTTGTATTTTTATAATATTTTTATGATCCAATAATAATAATCATTGTATAATTTTGAAGCCATTCTATCTATACTTTTATATTAAACCGTAGAACAAAATAAACCTGCGAAATAATAATTTTATATAAAATGTATTAATTTATTTTAATTGACCTTTTGAACTTGAAACCTTTAAAAGCAAATAAAATAATTCTTTAGTTCGGTATTATAAACATTTTTTTTTTCATTTAAAAATTAATTACAGTAGGAGAATATTCAACAATAGTAAATATAACTTACGTAATTGTTGTATTGAATTGTTTGTACGAAGAGATACTTAGATTATTTTAGTAGGTTTGTGGTTAAAAACCACATTAATTAATTATTTAATACTTAAATAGTTACTTCAACAGTAAATTTATAAAACATATTTTCATTAGTATGACTTTTTTCTACAATAATATTGTCATTTATTATAAAGTCATAAAAATGTCACAAGTACTAAAGATGTAGAGCCGTCGACCTGATTCACATTTGCTCGCTGCCATAGAGCGGCCGGGGGCGGGGGCGGAGAGGGGAGCGACGAGCGATAAGAGCGCCCTGTGCGCCCGCGCTGACCTGGCGCGCGTCTCCCTCCCGCGCCCCCGCCTCCGCTCCGCGCTCCAGCAATGCCTCTACCACGCGCATAGTGCTTCACGTAACTATAACTAGCACCAACACTACATATTAATTTAAAAATATTTACCAACTGTTATTCTTACATGTAATAAAGATATTATTTACATTTTTATAATTCTTTCACGCATGTATGGTCTTGATGTTGGAGTTAGAGAGAGTTCATGGGCCCTAGGTTTGAACAGAGGCTACTTTTTATTCGATACGTCAAATAGCGTCTGTGGTAAGGCTGTTACAAAAAGTTACTTTAGTTCAATTTTTTCAAGCCAAAACAGCCTCTCCTCAACTTATGGTTTTAAAATGTCACATGCTCGTTAAGTTCTGGTGACACTCAATACACATACATTCATACATACACTAAAATAATTGAAATAACCTGATGCTGCACCCAGGAAACCTCAAAACGGCATTTCTGAACACTTAGTTGATTACACGTTTAACTTAGTAGCTAAACATGATCACCAAAAGCAGCTTATTTAATCTTTTTAATTCAAATTAATCTTTGTAGTACCTAGTACATAAAAAGAAATAAGTAAAAAAAAATAAGTTAAACGGTTTTATGGAAAAGAAAGAAATATAATAAAGTTGTAGTACAACTGTCACAAAAATAAAATCATGGGGCGTAGCATAACCTGAGTAAATAATGATGTAAATAGCATTTATAATGATATTAGTGATGTCGCTAGTCGCGTTCGTCCGTCCGTCCATGCATCGATCAAACTCTATGTTCTACTTGTAAAGGCCTTTAATTTCATAACCATATTTAGGGGGTTGTGATGTAATGGGCCATTTTGTTCGTGGCCATATTGGATTTGGATTTTTTGCATAGTGTACTTTATTCTACTAGTCAAGTCATTTGATACTCATATTGAGAGGGTTTTGAAAAAATATGCAATCCACTACTTTGTTGCTGCGGCCATCTTGGATTTATAGTGATACTGAATATATTCAATTTTATTGTAATTAGAACAAAAGGTGTGAACCAAATATCAGATCAATGATCAATCTGACAACAGGGACGGGGTAAAATTTCAATTACTCATATTTAGTTCAATTACCCAAATAAACAGGACAAGCCAAATAAAACCGTTTAATAAAGTGCCTTTTTAGTTTGTAGATTTTATGTTGATTTCAAAAATTCCCAAAAAGCTTTTCGCAACAAAGAACTTCAGCATAATACGTCGAAACTATAACTTATTTATTTTGTAATAAATAAAATTTTAGTTAAAGATTTTTATTATTAAGGTTCAAGCACATCATACTTTTCAATGTGGCTCTTAATAAATAATAAAATTTGCATATTTCAACATAATTTAGGACTATTGCAATATACTGCGTGTCTTGAACCGGATGTAGAGTAGGTACTGTGAAGTTACAAAATGTCTTGTCACTGACTATCGGCGTTGATCCGGAGGGTCTGTGTTCCCCGAGGCTTTGACCTTCCTATTGTGGCAGAACGCTACTATACAGATATCACTTTGGTTTATTTTATTCATTATATTTCACAATATTTTTGTTCTATGTTATGTACTGTTATTATCAGTGTATGTGTAAATAAAATATCAATATACATATATATATATATATATATTTCATTACATGTCTTATTTACATGGATTAAATTATTACATTTGACGTTGTATTAGGTTTGAGGTTTTTTTAGAGATACGTACTTGGACGAGTATTTGTTTTTATTATTTTTCGGAAAAGATGTGATAATTGCGTTTTTTTCAGAAAATACACCGATATAGATAAATTTAAAAAGCAAAACCATAATATCTAAATAAAGATCCAAATCGTTAGAGCCGTTTCCGAGACAACAACGAGATGACATACAAGAATGGCTCATTTAATATTATAAGATTAGGTCTATAAAGAATTTAATGACATTATGATGGAACTATCAATTGGAAAATGAATAATATATGTATATTACAAATAAACACGTGTATCAGGCACGAAGACGGAGGCTAATTTCACAACACATTGCCACAGCACGTACGTGCCGCGCGCTGGTCGGAGAGCCGCGATACGCCGCAAGTCGTCTACACACCCGTCGTACACGTAACACGGTGATCATGTCAATTCGTATGAAAAACGTGCACAATATAATGTTCCGGCTGCGCGCGCGCATCTTCCACAGCCGCTGTCGCTCGCGATGATAACGTGCCAAATTTTGGCCACACAATTGACACCCAAATGTATTAGACTGTAATAGTCAATTGCTTGGTGTTTGCGACAAAACGAGTTACCTAGTTACAAATCTTACAGTTAAAATACTAGCAGTTAAAAGATGAACTAATATTGATACAGCGTAGAGCATATGTACCAAATAATTCACTAACATTGCTATTTTTATAAAAAACTGAGGACTGTTTTAAAATTTAAAAAATCATTACTTTAATAAAGAAGACTTACATATGTAATATATTATAAGAAGACAAATTCAAATGTGTTTATCACGTTCATGTCACGTTCGATTTTTATTCATGAACATTACAGAGAGAGAATAAGTTAATTTTGTTTTAATAATAAACATGACGACCAGCGAAGCGGTGCTTTTGCAATTCTGATAATAAACAGGTTGAATGTCGTCGAATTTTTAACGTAAGGTTAAAAAAATACTTTTTATTGGTACTTAAATAGGTACCTACTATTTTTCTTTTTGTAAGCTGTCAAAAAATTGAATTGAAAACTATTAAGCTTCTAGCCAGCTTAAATTTTTTTTAAAGCTACCTAGGAGACCAATCAAGCAAACGATATTTATACCTGAGACAGAACTCCTTATTATAGATGTTCTATGTATCAGTTGTAGTAAATTAATTCATAGTATTCAGTCAAAAGATATATTTGTTATGACTAGGTAGTAGGTACTCCGTACTCGTAGAATACATACTTAGTATCAGATCGAGGTCCGCCGCAAGCCCTCACAGTTATCGCGGCGGCTGCAGCGTGCACTTTATGCAATAGTTATCGACATCTCGATTATACAGATTAGTATTTATGAATGGTAATAATGAGCCATCTCTAATAGCATTATCTGAAGCGAGTTTCGTCGCAGCGACGTTAAAAAGTAGCAGCCAGATAAGGCGTGTTTACGTCGGGCTCGGGAGGTCATGAGATACGCGCTTACGTAATGACATACTCGATCTTTCAGAACTTAGATCATTTGGAGCGAGTAGAGCTAAACTAATCTAGAAAAAAACTACTGAAAGTGGAATAATGTATCTAAATGTGCTAAACTTCTCTTATGCTGAAGTAATATAAGCTGAAAAAAAGTTTTAGAAATCTTAATTTACGTTACGCCGCACGACGAATGTTACAATGGCGATAACGAGACCATAACTATCAAATTCAGTAGCGACCGCGGCTACGTAGTTTCTGCTGCGAAAGAAAGCGCGTTCAAGTCAATCAAATCGAATAAACCCTTTATGGATTGGACAACGTCCAGGTCGCCAACAACTATCCAAAATAAGCTCAACTAACTATATAGAGCTTGATTGATCTCTAACATAGCTAGAACTTATATCGTTAAAATATTAAATTTTGAATTCCGGCCAATTCTACCTAATAAAAAACACGTGGTAGGCGATAACTCATGTCGTTGGAACATTTCATTTATGAATCAGTTTTCTATTAGCGATATCGAAAAAAGAACAATTTCGCCAAGTGTGTAGAAGCTACACTCGTTACTATTGTCATTTTTACACAAATTATTTGATTATGCTAAAAAACGTAATTTTTTCATCATGTCATATTAACCTCAATATTTTATAAATATGTGAGTACATGTTTATATTTATTATATAACGTAAAGTAGTTAAAAATTACTTAAATGTATATATTTCAACAAAAATTCTCAAACTAACTTGCATATGTAGAGCATATGGCTCACATTGTACCGAAGCCTTGTCCTTCGTATCATGGTTTTTAGTAAAACATAATAGAACGATATTATTTGAAATCGTTGTATATTGGTAATTGCGAGTGCCGTAGCGCGACGGGCGGCGGGCGGCGGGCGGCGGGGGCGCGAGGCGCGGAGGTGCGGAGGGGGGAGGGGCACTGATAACAGCCGAGCGCGACCTCCGGCCCTCGCTTCAAAATATTAATATCTTATTTATTTAAACTGTCGCCCCCGGGCCCCTCCCCGCGCGCCCCCACGCACCCGCGGGCCCCGCCTCGGCAACAACAAGCCTTCATTAAAATTGTTTTTGTCATAAAAAGCAGCACCGAACGTATTATATACCTACTGAGTGCAATGTGGCAGCGATCCACGCTAATTCACAACTCGATTATAAATAAATTATGTTATAGGTAGGTACTTGAGTCATTACTACCTCAGGCCTACTATAATACCAGTCGAAATAATAATGATAAATATATTAGGAGAATCTTAGTCATTAAAGAAATATTTAACTTCTAATAATAGTACACAGTAACCAACTTTGGTAAACATGGATGTACTTAGGAGAGCCCAAAGTATCTAATTTGCGGTTGTAATCGGATAAATTATTAAATTAACAAAAAAACCAGCGCTAATGGCATTTACTCTGACGATTAATGTTAAATAGTTAGGAGTACCTATTAATTTTACCGTTATTTCGTTTGGAGTTCAGTTAATGTCAGGCAATTATTAAAAAATAAACAAGCTCGCTCGCGCGTCAACAAACATAATCGCGATGATAACGGGGAAAATAAAATCGCGTGACATTTGATACTGATCTGGATCCGCATTCGTTATTACTCCTTGCTGCCTTTGATTGCCTTTTTGTACACGGAGCAGGTGTTCGCATGTACATTGTATAACCAACAACAGCCTACCGATTTCTTGAATTATGTATTTCTCTCCAATTGCAATTTTCAGAGGGCCTTCCAATATTTAATAGACAGTAAAAAAAAAACTATTTTTATGTATAATTTATGTAAAAAATAATATATAGGTAATTTATAATTAAACTTGACAGTATTCATACTTAGCAAATTATTTATCAGACAACTTGGTGGATTGGATTACAACTCAGTTTAAATAGCTTGCCTTTATATGGACCTCATTAAATTAAGACAATATTGTGCAATTCCTATTGGAATTTACAGAAATAAATAGAAAATTATCAATTTGAGAGGGTTTTGAGATTTGGGACGGATGTGAGACGCCGGAAGGAGCTCAGCCGCTTTTATATAGTACATACTTAGTCAGTTAGATACATAAGCCGGGGTGAATAATAGAACAACAATTCGCAGAGGGTTGTGCCCTTTGTCCTATTGTTTTTGAAGTCTCGTTCCAAAGCAATTAGTCACCACTGGTAATGTCCGTCTGCCCGTCCACCAGGCGCTATTGTCTACAATATTACTATATTTAATATTATAGTTTATCATTATCCCATAGCCGATTTTCCAAATGTTTATCCTTTTTAAATTAATTACATATAATGTATACTGTAGACATGCAACGTCTAGTATGTTGGGCCATATGCCGAATACAGAATATTCTGTGGGCCTTCTGGCCGAATAGCAGAATATTAGGCAAAAGTTTTTGATTAGTTTTTCTTTGTTTGACGCCAGAAAGTAGTATTTATTCAGAGCGTTTTTCTCTGAAGCTGGGGTTGTCTACGGGAAGAAAAGGAGTAAATTACTGCCAGAAAATGCAAAGAAATTAGACTTTCAACATCATAATTTCCACTTCTAAATTTTAATTACGATTATACAAGTGCATCGACATTTATTTGATAATTTTTTGTCATTTTTGTGATACAGAAGTTGATAATGTACCTACGGCTGCTTTAATGATCATAATGAAAATATATTTTTATGACATAGATCAATACCTATATTTTACCAATTATCTAATTAAAACAATATATATATATATATATATATATATAACTTTAAATACATATGTACATTCGCGCTCATCACACAAATGAATACCCCCAGCGGGATTCAATCCCACGACCACTGGCACAGCAAGTAGGGTCACTACAAACCGAGCCAAACGTGTCGTAATAATATATATGCTGATAGATTTGATACAATAAACTAATTATACTTAAACTATGAAACAGTAGGTAGATATAACATAGCTACGAGTCCGTCCGGGCCGTTATCTCGGCTCGTAAACAAAATGTTGCTGAATTAATCTATTTATCACTATGTATTAAATCATTAATTATTGTAATTAAAGTTACTGTGATAAAATATTATTTAAATGTTCTGTAATTAAATATTTTAGATATTATTATTTAACAAGTGATTTCGCTTTTTATTCTCGTGTTAATCTCCCGAAATATCCCATTAGTAATCAATAATCATGTCTACGACTAGGGAGGTACCTACGACACCTACAGAATAATAAACTTAACGTGATAATGTCTAGAAATATTTCTTGAAAGAACCAGTAGGTAGTTACTACATTGATAAATAAATGGAGTTCTTTTAGCTAATATACAAATGAAAAGAAATATCTCAATTAATGTATTTATTAAAAATATACCTACTTACTAAATTATTACTCTAATTTTAATCTATACACATGTATAATAAAATTTTGAGTCGAATCTATACATTAAATACTTTTTGGAAAATCTTATTGAAATAGTCATTTTTACCTATCAATACACAGGGCGAATTTACCTATAGTTTTTAGAATTTTTGTCTGTCTGTCTGCCTGCATCACGAAAAAACCACTGGACAGATTTTGATGAAATTTGGTATGATGTCATGGTGGTTTGGAGAGCTGGTTATCTGGGTCAATATATAGGATATTTTTATTATTGCGGGAAATTATCTTATATCTGTGAAATCTATACTAACATTAAAACGCAGGGACGATCCCGAGCGGAGCGAGGGTGAGTCGCTAGTGTGCATAATAATATAAATATTATAAATGTGAAAGTTTGTGAGTATGAATGAATATTTGTTACTCTTTCACACCAGAACGGATAAACAAATCTGGATGAAATTTGGCACAGAGATAGATTATAGTTTGGAATAACACATAGGCTTTAGACTTTTTATCCCGGATAAATATACGGATCCCGAGGGATAGATTTGTTTTTGTTTTTCTAATATAAACATATTTAATAACCTTGGGTACGGCGCTACAAATAGTCATACGATACATAATTAATATAAAGTACTAATGATCTCCAAATTTCATATGTTAATTAACTCAAATCCAAACAAACATTATATTGTGAAGTAAAACAACAAACTAATATCTATTGTAATGTGTTTCTACTTTAACGACTCTACTTCACCCTACGCTTCCATAAAAACTAAAGGCACATTATAAGATAAACAAATATTAGGAACAAATTAAGTAGGGAAGTTTTTTTGTTCATAAACTTTAATCAATAGCTTTTACTGATTACTACTGTATACCTTCCTAGTAGATATTGAAGCCTAAAAGCTGAGTAAAAGGTTGTCAAAGCACTATTTTAATACAATTCAATCAAAATCATGTTTTTTATTGATAGCACTTAAGCTCGAAACTCGCACTCGCTACGAAAAAAAATATAGATTGACAGAAGAGGAAAAGGTACAGAACTGTCCTTTTACATATACATATGTAGGTAAGAAGTGACCAGTTCCTTAGACTCATATTAATTATAATAAGTACACAAAGTCACTTTCAGGCCCATAAATTAGCTCTATTGCAAAAAATCACAACGATCCGTTACTATGTAAAAAAGTCGTACAAACTAACCAACATATTTTCGGATTTATATTTTAAGGCATGATTACTTAAAAATTTTGTTAAAATAATCTCACGATAGTTATAAGATAAGGAATAATATACTGTCTGTATGTTGCCATTGTTGGTATCTATACCTATTGTTTGTAAATATGTGATATATCACTGATACAAATCAAATTTAAGTTTACTATTAGCGATATTGATGTGGACTTTCTATGAACTAGAAGTGTAATAAGTAAGTACCTACATCACTTACCTACAGAGTACAGGCTACAGTTAAGTACTCCTGTTAATGTTCAGGTGTGAGCATTGAATGGAAAACATGCGGGCATAACCAAATTATATAATGTGCTCGTACTAGCGACTCACGCTCGTTACGTTTTAAAGTTTGATATAGATTTCTCAGAGACGAGATATTTTCTCGCAGTAAAAAGTATCCTATATGATAACCAGCTATATACCCTGACCAGTTATCATCATACCAAATTTCATTAAAATCTGTCCAGTGGTTTTCTTATGATGCGTTCCCAAACAGACAGACAAACAGACAAAAATTCTAAAAGCTATAGATTCGGCCTCTGTACCGATAATAATGACTTTTGCAATAAGATTTTTAAAAAAAATATTTAACATACAGATTCGACTCAGAATTTTATTACATACATGCATTATAGATTAACTAATGTTTTAAATATAAAAAGGAACACGAAAAATGTCTGTCTGTTAAATGCCCTTTCATTAGGAATATTTTTAGGTGAATAATAAATCGCAATTTTATAGATGAACAGATAGATGCCAAGAATAAAGTTTGTACTGGCACTACATATGTAGATGTTAAGTATATACCTATGTATATGAGTTGTATTGGCTTCTTTATGCGTAAAATTACAGCTAACTTTATAAGTTGGCTGGCATTGTGTACATATAAGTTAGCACATAAAAAAGTTAATGTTAGAACAAAGCAGTTCTAAGAGGGGGGACTAAGATGTAACTCAAGTTAAAAAAAGAAAAGTTGAAAGTAGTAAGATTCGAAAAATAGAGGTGGACGTAAAATAGAATAAAAATACCTAATGATTTTCAGTAAAATCTGTACTTTTACTCAGCGGTAGCCCAGAGGTAACACGCTGGCTTGGGAAACCGAGTGAAGCGAGTTCAAATCCCGGGTCTCGCACCTCTGTTATTTTCATGTGCGAATCATTTCCAACATGATTACCACTTGTCTTAACGGTGAAGGAAAACATCGTGAGGAAACCTGCATGTCTGAGAGAACCTAGTAAGTTTTCAAAAGACATGTGAAGTCCGCCAACCCGCCCTTGGCAGCGTGTTGGACTATGGCCTGTTCCCCCTCGTATTGAAGGGAGGCCCGTGCCCTACAGTGGGACGTTAAAAAGGGTTGAATACTGTGCTTTGAAGACACTGAAAGTGTTTACAATATTTACTGCGGGCAATAAAAATAAAGCACTGTGGCCACTAGCAACTTTGTTAAGTAGTGTCATAAAACTCAGTCTTTTTCCCAATTTTGCATAACTTATATAGTACTTGTACTTATAATAACAAGAAAGAAGTCTTGTCGGTCATTTTTTTAGAGGTAATTAGGTACCTAAGTATAGTACAAATCTGCCTTTATAAATCTCATGCATGTAACTTGTTATGTTATATGTAATGGGGACTAATACATATATGTGGGTGCATATTACGTAAAAAATATAATTAACATACACATCTACCACATTTAATAGCTATGTTAAGAAATTCGTAAGTTTAGTTCACTTGACTTATGTGTTATGGATTTACTTTGTAATTAGTCATACACACACCACCAAGTGACCGGTGTGGTGCAGACTGCAGCAGGTACGCGGCTGAACAATAGGTATAGGTATGACGTGAGTGCGCCCACACTGCGCAGGTACCAGGTAGGGCCGGTCGCGGTTCCCACAGCCTTCCGCGTATCTACTAATTAGTGCATTCTATTTATACAACAAAACAAAATCCTTGCTTTACTTAAGTAAAGCTGTACTTATTGTACTTTGCATTACAATTGCATGTTCTAGTAAACGTTAATCCAATAAGGGTTACCGGCTTTAGAAATGAGAAATTACCGACAAATATGTCGTTTTGTTTAATCGTCTGATATTTCAAATACGTTCAAAAATGAAACAAAAAACGCACAAAGTTCTTTAGTTGCTAATGAACTAACCTATTTATTTATTTTAAATGACCTTAAAATTATTTAGATAGGTAGGTACCAGTCTCAAAAACTTAACAAAGAATAAAGTAGAACTATAATATAAAAGTACCTACCTATATTAAAAGTTATAATTATAATTTTAAGCGCTATAGGTAGAGGTAGTAGATACCTAGCTAACGTACCTAATAGGTATGTATTATTTTCACTCACATTAGCTCATGAGCTGTGTTTAAGTAGGTATCTCAGTTAAAATGATTTAAATTGCTTAAAGAATGACCAATGACCATGACAATCTAAACATTTTTATTAATAAAAATGCTGAGCTCGTGATACGAGCAGAATTGCCAAGTTCATTGTTGTACCTAATGATAGACGCGCGATATCAGGCTGCTGCGCCCGCGCAGCCTATCTTATCGCGGCAAGGACGAACACACTCTTAGTGTAGACTAAGTTGAGACTTAGCTTCTTAATATAAAGAAAAACTAAAGAAGAAAGAAAGAAAGCACAGGGAGTATTCCTTCAAGACTCTTTCTACACATAACATAAACATTTGTTGTTGCGTATGTTTATCCAGTGAAATAGATTTCTTCTTTTATGTACCTTTAGGGGGAAAAAATTAAAGTTTCACTTAATATTAGTCGTGGGAGCGCGAAAAAATTGTTGTCTACTTCTGGTGCAAATTCTGCTCCATGTTGCCAAAACATAGATAAAATGAATAGTATTGTTGGATCAATAACATGTGTTAACTCTTTCCTCGCTTTTGGGTTTCGATATGTTCTATAACACCCATTGTATGTGTGATGGACCCATCAGTGCCATTCGTTTGGTTATTGTTTTTGACCATCGACAATTTTTTTGACTTGTTGTTGTGGCATAAATCATAATTAGTTTCAGGCAGGCCTGCGTAATCCGTATCTCAAAACAAAGGCTGACGTTAGGGATGTTTGTTGTAGGCGGCGCAGCGGGGCGCCGCGTACCGGGAATTGAGCGGACCTGCTCCCGCGCAGATTTACAGCGCCCTTACCGCTAATGCGATAAAATTTATTGGTTCCCGGGAGATACTCACGAGCTGGTGATTTGTGGAGAAACGCGACCTGTGGCGGACATGTTTATAGACCGCGCTGTCTCGCTTCACGGAAACATACTTAATTTTCTGATAGCCGATGACAGATGTTATGATTGTCCCCCGTGGTTTTATTGCATTCTCGTCATTTCGCATCATTTTTTCTTGCTCGAGTGCGATCTCAGCTCGTTTTGAAGTCAGTCTATTAAATTCCATAATTTAGTAGATAGTTAACACCAATCATGCTATCTTATTTTAATTACTTCAGGGTGTAAATGAGACGAATATCTTATTTATTTATTTATTTACTAATTTTTGGAAAACAAACAGTGAGATAATTCTTAAAAATAATTATAAACTAAAACATCCACACACCAGCAAAGTTTCCACCTATAAATATGTCACAGGTAAGTAAACATGATTAGTTTAACTTTAAACAATAAAATAAAAAAATAAGCAAAAATTACTGCAAAATAAAAACACTATATAAGGACAACAAAAAAATAACAAAGTCAAAATTATAAAAAAAAATAAAAAACAAATTATAAAGTAAAAAAAAACACAAAAAAACAAAACTTAATAAAAAAAATACATAATATGAATAGGCAATTTTAAAAATGAATTATGGTTATGATAAAGATTTTAAAAACTAAATTAAATTATTATTCTTAATTAATTTTAACTTTTTTAAATTACACATAATAGAACAATTATGTGGCTTAAATAATTAATATTATATTTTATCTGTATGGTTATAAATATAATAATGGCAACACTAAACATAGATTACTAATTAAAATTTTTAAAATTGTAATAATTATAATGATAACAGCAAAAATTAACTAAATAATACGCCATATTCAATTATAAAAGTAATTAAAATCATAAAAATGTTTAAAGTTAAAAAATATTGTAAGGTACTTGGTGCAATTTTTTCATTTTGTTAATTGTGGGTAGGCTGTCTGTAACAATTATACCTTCGAGACATCTACACCTCAGTCTCTCCCGTGACCATGGATGCTGTAAAGCATTCGAAACGTCGGGAACCAAAAATCAAAATAAATCCGCGAAATAATCCGAAAAGATAGTACCTATTATTTAAAATATTATTGACTAATTTATTCATTGAATGAGTGAATTATGTTAAATTTGAACTGTTGAACCACTTGTCTGTACTGTGCTTATTGCGTGTATTTTTTTTTAAAGTCATAATGCTGATAACGTACCAAAGTGATAGACTAACACAAAATTTACCGTGTGTTCTTATGACAGTTAATTCATATTGAGATGTCACTAGGGTTACTAAGACAGGCTACAAAGAAAGTATTGATAATACGGGTGGTGAGTTTGAGGGTGGTGTGGCTGTAGGCAGGTCGGCGCGGCGTCGCGATAAGGCGAGCACGTGCTCATATAGCTTATCTATCTCTAAGCAATCAGCTGAGCACTCTCCATCTACGTATAGCTCAGTATTGTGACTGATATATAACATTGTGACTTTTAGATAATTCTTGTACCTCTCTAGTTTTTATTTAAGTTTTTTAATCAAAATTTTTAACTCGCTGTATAAAAAAACATATTCAAAAATTGAAAATTTTTATACAGCATTTTTGTCTTTATGATGATTCCATTGCCATGTTATCTAATTTTTATCAAGTTTTAAATTTATGAACCTAAACTATTCATTCATCGCAATACATACGTGTTGATTCCGTCCGAGATAGCTGTAAAGCATTTAAAACGTTGGGAACCAAAATTCAAAATATTTCAGCGAAAAATCCGAAAAGATAGTTTCATTTAATATGTCTAATATTCGCGTAAGTCTAAGAAAGTATTATCGGACGAAGAAGCCAAAATGCTTTATTCAGTAGGTACCTAATCCTAAATATTATTATTAAAGATAATCAAATATGCAAATTAAGCACGGATCAACATCCACTGGTGAAGCACTTAATCAATTTAAGAAATTCTATTGCTTTTATCCTAAAACTGATTAGCTTATAGGTAAAATAACTCAACGTTTAAAAGAACATTTATTTCATGTAAGTATTATAAGAAATTTTAAAGTCATGGGCCCGAACTGCTCAGTAATTATTGTACTTCCTGATTAAATATGATTGGTGCCACACTAATAGGGTCACAGATTATATATTTAATGGATCAGTAAGTATTTGCTTGAAGGACTTTTTACTTGAACCTACCAAATCGAATTGAGCCACCGAAGCGGACACAGTAGAGGGAGTGAAGGCAGTTTCCTGCGCGCGAGTGGAAGGGTGCCAGGAGGCGGGTCGAACGCGGCCTGCCGGGCTGCCGCCGACCCAACCTCGCCATTCGTCAGTCTAAACGCGAGCGTCATTGTGAGTGCACGCGTCACAAGTCCGCTTGAGTGACTTGTCAACTGTAAGTTAGGCTAATAATCGTCAGTCGGTGCAGTGTAGTGATGTTGCACGATGCGTGGTCATCCGCCTGGCACCGCCCTGAGACCTTCGAGCTGGACGCCTTCATAGATGAAGTGAACAACAACTGCTTCAAAGGTTAGTCAATCTACCTGCGTTTTTGGCATTTATTAAAATCATTTGTATGTTAGTAAATATACTTGTCCGCCAAATAAATTTTAAAACGTGTCAGGTAGGTATCCATAAATGTAGATAGGTAGGTATTTGTTTCTTTTAGTGGTGAAAAATAGAATCCGGTTTTCCTTAATGTAAGCTTCCACAGAAAATTGTGGCCATGTGCATGAATATAACATGACATTAGTTACATATGTATGAAGTTTGGTAAATAGCATTATGAAATAATTATGGCCTTCAACGGTGATAGACCACACTCGTACGCGAGTACTGGTGGCAATTGGAAAGATACTGTTGTTTTGTTTCCACACACGTGAGCACGGGACGCGGCCTCCGGCCCTATCTACTCGCATCACAAATAAACCGTGACGACGCAGGCCAATGGGCGATCCCGAGTAACGGACCGTTGTGTGCGCAGAGGGCGAGGCGGAGTGCGGCGCGGAGAGCCCGCCCCCCCTGCCGTTCGGCTACGCCCCCGGCGGCGGCGGTCTGTCGCCGTCCCACTCGCGCAGCTACCAGGAGCTGCGGCCTGCGCACGCGCACACTCCACACGCGCGCGACATGCAGACGTACGCGCACATCGAGGAGACGCTGTTCAAGACAAGCCCAGTGGTGTCGGCTGGCGGGGGCTCCACCGATGGTGCGTACCTGCGCGGGCGCAGCCCCGAGCTGAGCCCCTCGCCTGAGCGCCGCGATGACTACCGAACGCTGCACTACGAGCCCTACACGCCGGCGCCCCCGCCCCCGCCACCCTACACGCATGACCACCATCACCACGTCGATGGGTAAGTTTTTATAATCTCAATATGAGTATTGTATTTATTTTATTGTTAGCCATTACAGTTGACCTTTCGAACGTCATGGTAAATATGTACCTATGCGTTAAAATAAAAAACATAAGTTATCAGCTACGATATTAATTGCCAGTAGATTAAAATCGTAATAATCGAGGTATGCACAAATAGATACACTTAAAAACTAGGATTCCTAGCATTCGTCAGCTCGGATAGCTCGCTATGAAGCGGAGTGTTCCAGCGCTAATAGGATTGCACATTAGGTGACGCGCACACCATCATTAGCTGCAGTATTGCTTGGTAGCTCTTATCTTAATTGTTCCTTAAAAGAAATATCTTAGATGTTCACTTTTTGACTTTCCCTGAATTCTTCAACTACTTCCTTCTCTTTTCTATTTTTTCATCTCTGTACCATGTTTATTATTTTTGTTGTTTAAATTACAACACCTATTCCTAGGGGCTTTTTCCCATACTCAATTTCATCGTTCTCCAAAAAATCTAGATACTATATACTTATATTTAAAATTATAAAATAATAATGGCCAAAACAAAAAAAATGTTGCTATTTACCAACAATCTAAAAAGCCCATTAGTTCCATGAAAACTAAATCTTATTTAAAACAAAACAGTCACAGATGTATTCAGCTTAACGAATGTTTGTTATTTTCCTTCAAGTTTATTTTTATTACTGCATTTAACGAATTATCCTTATACCTAATGCGTGTTGCAACAGTGGCCGTCTCGTTTGTGGAGGCTATTAGTAAATGTCGACATGTTTACTTAGTATTGTTCTACATACCTACTACAATATCATCAAACACTTTGTTTTTGCTCCGATACAGGAACTTTATGTACCTAATATTCCTGTGGTTATTATATAGTCCAAAAACATTTAAATTAATTGTACATGATATTAGTAACGAAGATTTTGTATTAGCCAACTTTTTAAATAACCTTATAGGATAGGTACGAGATTATAAATACGAGAGAGACAAAAGAGAATAAAAATTCGAAAGTATCATAGACAATCCTCGTCGTGTTCTTTGTTCAAATGTCTACGTTTCAGAACAACCTTATAATCTGTTATTTATATTTTAAAAAAATCCAGAATCTCAAAAGGTAGTCCAGTTATAGTTAATATTTTAAGGCTGATCAGATATCATGTAGTAAAAAGAATCATACGTTTAAGTATAGATGATCCAATATGTTTTTGGCTATATAATTACATTTAATGTTAAAATTATAACGTTTGATCCACTCCGCCTCGATGCTGATACGTACATTGCTCATATAATTACGCGGGATTACGCAATGCTGATAACATTACACAACTGTTACATCTGAAGACTTTCTTATCGCACTCATCTCATATCGTGGAATTCCAGTTATCAAATAAAGCACTAGATTTTATCAAGATTTGACCCATCAGTCTAGGATATCATATTAAATAATAATTAAAAGTAGGGAAACACTGAGAAATCATTATCGACACTTATTCTAAAACCAAAAAACGATGCAAAATATATATAAAAATAAATTAATATATTAAATATATAAATATTAATAGCAAATAAAGTAATATATTTGTTGGTTTGTCAATTTATCCTCAATACAGCCCTGGGTGGACTAGATTTTTGCATTAAGAGATTTGAACCTGCTTCACTTAGTTTTCCGAGCGAGGGCGTTATCACAGGGCTATCACTCCCTTAATCGCATGGTTTAGCAACATATTAGTACTGGAAACACTACTGCGAATCATGTCGTTTCGTTATTAGGTATATTCGTATCAATAACACATGTCTGCATGTAATAGTTGTTTTATTCCATAAATAAGATTGCAAAAAAATTACATAAGAGCGTGCGGCGTATGTGTTTGGTCAATGTTTTGGAACATGATTAGAGATAGTAAATCATATTATATTTTTTATATGATTTCATATTTTATTTTTTATAAAAACATTGTGTAGTGTAGGCTTAACTTAAGGTAAGGTAATTTAAGAGTAGGTTAAAAAATTGAAAATAAGCAAAGCTGTTCCAAGAAGCCTGTCTCACTTCGCAAAGAAGTCTACGTCTGCTTTGCTTGCTTGATCATATATTATAAACTTCCTTTCGTAATATAATGAATACAATATTTAATGAGATTTTATATCGGACCTCATTAGACTTCAATTTAAGAGAAGATTTTTAAAGTACAATGAATTTGAAATAATTGTAATAAAACAAATTACTTTCAAGCGAACAAGTACTTAATATTGAAATCATTGAATTTAATGCTTTGTTCAGAAGTGAGTAGAACCTTAAGTAAATAGAAGCAATTTAGAAACCCCATTCAAAGATACAACGGGACCGCTAATATCGTTTAAATTTTATATAGATATATCCTAACACATAAATTAGTCGGGCTTTATGTTCTGCTAGCGATCCTTGCAGCTTGCTGTTCACTCGCGTCTTAAAATCAGAAAAATCTGTAAACCGTATCTCTCCACAAGTGAAACTTTAATAATATCTATTCCTCTGTCCCGGACGTAGTGGGTACTAACATAAATACTGATAATAATGTAAATTTTTAATTGTCATTTGGGTTTGTTCCAATAAATAACTCTACATCCTTGTAGGACATCTATTTGAAAGACAGACGAACATAGGACTTATGAGATTTGATTATGTTTCTACTAAGTATATTTTTTATGTTTTGAAGTAAATTTTAGTCCGTTACATAAAACATGCTTTGTCTCAGTAGTTACATCGAAGTACGTTCCTAAAATCGTCTTATGTGAATATAAGCTACAGTCGCTATCAGCGCGCGCAGGTACAGGCGCAGGCGCTACGTGCCGCGGCCGCCGCTTGCGACATGCCGCATTCCGAGCCCTCACGTGCGGCTCGCTGCAATACGCAGTAGTTTTCCACTATCGAACATATTATTATTGTACTCATTATTTCATTATACATATTTTTTATATTTTCGCCTTCTGACACAAAGGAAACAGGATTTTCTTCGTGCTAGTATGTTTGTTTTGCAATGATCTTCTTTATTTGAACAATTCATTATTTTCATGAGAATAATATCTAAACATAAAATTAACCAAGAGCTACGCGCAATGTAGGGTTCTCTAGGGTATATCGCCATAATGCGGACTGAGAGGGCCTTTGGTAAGAACGCTGTGATTTTCTTTTTGTATATTTTTACATGATTCATAAACTTATATTTACTACCTGTTTTACACAGCTTTAATGGAATTTGTACGAGGTATAATGTGTTTGTAGGTACGTTATCTCTCCAAGTACATCTTATAAGTTGGTCGACTTTTACTCGTAAACTTGTAAAGCTTACTTAGCTGTAATAGTTTTCCTTTTAACTTCGATATGTAAATATACTACTAGCAACTCACCCTCGCTTCACTCGGGTTCGTCCCTAGCTTGCTTCCCAATACAAACTTTCATCCCCATTTTCACCCCCTTAAGCGATGATTTCCGGAATAAAATGTATCCTATGTCCTTCCCAGGGTCTCATTCTATGTTTTTACCAAAAGTCATCTAAATCGGATCAGTAGACAAACAGAGATACAAAAAATTTGAAAAGAAAACTGAATTAGTACTCGGTCTTTAGTATTTTCTTTCTATGTACAGACATTCGACCTCTACAGTTTTATTATATGTATAGATCTGTAAATAAAATATTAGGTGACCTGTAAATACAAAAGAAAAAACATTTAAAGCCTTTATTTCAGATCTCTTTATATCTTAACAAAATATAAGAACTATGTAAGTAATATCTATATGGAAAATTTATAATTACGATTTACGAGTGACTCTCAATTATTTCGTTAAATGTCAAAGTAAAATATAAAAGCGTAATTTGGATCGACCAAAGAGTATTCATGTGGGAAATATTATAAACATAAGAAAAAACACTCGTATATGAGTGGTTTTCTTTACATACAAATTATATTTTTTATGCCATCTACGAACAGATGCCCCATCTTCATTGTATAGTTAGGTAGGCACTAAGTTGCACTGCGGTCAGTAACGGGCTGCGGTCGCAAACGAGTTTTTTTTACTAACAGCTCTAATAAGTAATTAAAAGTAACGTTACTCTGCGGTCGCGATAAATCATATTTCGATTATTTACGTCACAATATTACTCACTTGTTTATAACGCACGAAGTAACACTCTATAAATAGGCGTACCTGAACGTGGAAGCTGTTTTTGTTTCATGACATTTCAATTGTATCATATTAAAATGAACTGTTTGTCTGTATATAAATGTACATTTTTTTATGTTCAAAGATAAGTTTTTATTTCATAGTTATAGTTGAACTATAGAAGCTGTTAAATCTCTTAATATACGTTAAATATTACATAGCTTAGAAACATTTTTCGTTTTAATTATTTTAATATATCAACTAATTAGTCTATTTCCTGTTATATAGGTACATACAGATTGATTAAATATTCATTCATAAATAACACTTTTGTGAAGTTCAGTAAGTTTTGGTAGAGTAGCGTTGTTATCGCGCAATTAGCGGCGCTACACACACGGGCGCGTGTGTGTGACGCCGGCACGCACACGACGACGGCACACCGCCGCTCTATGTGCACTGTGCGGAGTAGTGTAGAGTGTGGACTGTAGGTACCGTGTAGAGTATGAGTAGATACGTTTAATTGCTTCTCGCCTGTAATAATACGGCCATTGTTTACACAACCAACATTTATTTCTGCAACAGTTTCCGAACATTTTGTTCTTGTGTTGTCACATTATGTGATGGATAAAGCTAAATATATAATAGCTAAAGCTCGTACGAGCATTAACAAACATTTATATTTTATATATTCCAGCGGAAGTTGGCTTTGTACCAACTTTTTCACTACACTTTAGAGTTATATTTTATATATTAGTAGTAAGTACTCTAATATGATATGTATGTATTTCTTGAAATATTATTACCGGCTTTACAGATTTGTTTAAAATTAGCCTTGATTCACAACTCATAGGCTACTCTTTATCGAAGTACTTAACACCGAAGCAGAGCCGCGGGCTATAATTACATTTATATAAAACACTAGCATTGCCTGCGGCTCCGCCTGCGTTCAGATGACGAAAAACCAAATAAACTATCGCTATTATTAATTTTTTTCAAAATAGGCTATTTTTAATAGTTTTTGCCTTATTTACTAAGTTACCTTGCTAAAATATATATAGTATCATCGTGGTTTTATTCTAACCAGTTTTTGTATTTTTTCTCAGAAAGGAGATATTTTCCCGCGGTAAAAAGTATCCTATATAGTAACCCAGATAACCAGTTATGATCATACCAAATTTCATCAAAATCCCTCCAGTAGTTTTTCTGTGATGCCGAAACAGACAGACAAACAGACAAAAATTCTAAAAACTATAGATTCGGACTCTGTATCGATAATTATTTCTATCCTATTTCAATAGGACTTTCCAAAAAATATTTAATGTACAGATTTAACTAAGTTAGAATTTTATTATATGTATAGATAACTCCAAGGAAAGATGATGAATAATGGTAAAAACTAAAACTTTCCACTGAGGTCTGGCTATATATACTCGTAGGATGTAGCGGTTTCGAACGGCCTACTTTTTTATCCACTCGAGGACAAACAAATAGGCAAAACAAATATTCACATAGGTATTATTACCTGGTGCGTTACGACTTGGTGGTGAAGATACATTAAACAAAAAAAAATACAAAATTGACTTAATTATTAGTATCCTATATTAGGTTTGATTGAAATTGATTAAACTTTGTTAATGTTTTACGAAGTATACTATTAATTATTATACTTATGTAAATTTTCTATCATACTAGCGGCTCACCCTCACTTCGCTCGGGTTCGTCGCTATGTACGTTTTAAATAGATTTAAATAGTTATTAGCCAGCGTTAGCCATATACTTTTTTTTTGTTAATAATATTGACAAATATTGACATTAATATTTATACGATTCTAACGTCACTCAATTGCTATCATTGTTTTGCCTTCCCGGAACCTCTCCACTAACACTTAAACCTTATGTTATGGTATTAAAGTTCAAATTGACCTTTAAGTATAATTACGAATCTATTGTATGGGAGTATAGAAAAGTGTTGTTTTTAGACTTTTTCAGGCAATTTTTTAAATTTTTCTCTCCGTAAGAACCATCCTCGTACTTCAAGGAATATTCTAAAAAAAGAATTAGCGAAATCGGTTCAACTGCTCTCGACATTTGCGCTTACCAACACATTCAGCGATTCATTTTTATATTATAGATTTTATTTGGATATTTCGAAAGCTTCACAAGCCATGAAGCTTATCTAAGTTTTAAATATGACGCAGTTTGTAATTCGTATGGAAAGTAACATAAAAGATGTTTGAGTTAGTATTTTATTTACATAATATTCGATAGTTAATTTTGTTGCAATAAGTCTGACTTCCTAGAAAGATTGACCAATGAATCAGATTTGACTCACATTCGTTCCCATAAGCAAATTGATTAAATCTCATATGACGCTAGCGACCAAATTCATCTTTAACAAACAGATTTAAATTATAAGTATCGATTCCAATCAATCAATTATAACGAGTGTTATATCAATCGATAGTAATTTCGTGTAACATAATCTATAGGTACTAGCGTGATAGGGGGCGTCTGTGCGCGTGTCGCAGGCCGCAGCACGGAAACTCAATACTAAGTGTATTTTATATAGTCAAACTCATATTGCTTAGCAACTTTATGAATAATAAAAATATATCAGATTTTTTTTGTTAATTATCATATATTATGATACTTAACTTTTTTTATTCCATTGAATAGAAAAAAAGCTGTCTAGCTCTTCAATAATAAAAAAATAAAGTTATTTTGTTGCTTAGCTAAAATGTATAATATATGAATATGACCGCTATCATTTAATGTGAAGAGATTGATTAGTAGTTCATTAACAACTAACACCGGAAATGTGCAGTCATTTTAAAAGGTTTATGTAGGTACCGTACCGCGTACGGAGAGTAGACAAAATAAAACTAATTATTTGTCAACTCATACATTTACATTAATACATGAGCATGGCATTACACATAGTCTAAATATATTTAGTTATAACTGAGTGTCTAACGAGTGTCTGATGTTGGAAGAACGCGAAGATTTTCACGTAGCTTTGCTAGAGCAAGCGAAATGCGAGCCGCAAGTTGTCGAGACTCGCAGCTCTCGATACGGTCACAGACCCATTTAGTGCGTCCGTAGTTGTGGTGGCAGTACTCGTAGTGACTGCTCGAAGGCGCCGGTGTGCGTGTTCTGCGAAACTGAAATGAGTCTCACTTCCGTCCGACAGTTAACCTACTAACGTACCCACGACACTTTACTACTTTATTTTATTGAAAATTGCTACGTACATTTTGTTCCATAGCAAATGGAAAGTTGAAGTTTTTCTGTTCGACCTAAACTATATATGCACATATAATTTACACCCATTTCTAGAGCTTGCGGTAAATACTATATACCTTCTCTTTGTAAGTTGCACTTATGTTTATTTCATATCTTTAGTTATAAATAAAATATCAATTAGCATCTAAAATAACTAAATTAATTTAATTCGTCCTCATATTCCAAATTAGCATGACTTCGTTTTATTTTAAGATTATTATAAAAAAGTTTATTTACGTTAGCGTTAGACGTATAACGACCCACTTTTTGTCGAAAGTTAAATAGAAGGTATTTGAGAATCTGGGGATTAATTTATAGCAAATGCGCTAAGTAGTAGTGCAAACAAAAGGTAAGGCCGTGCACACTGCACATGCAGACACCTACGAGGGTCGCTCGACTATCGGTTTTTTCGTTTGAAAACAACGGAAGAATATAAAAACGTATTGTTTGTTCTTTGAACGCGCCTTATTGAATGTAAATTCTTGTTATGCTCTAATTGTAAAGTAATCATTTCATCAAAATAAAAATGTATTATATTGCTTTGTTATTATTATTAAGTACAATGATACAACTGGAGCTAACAATGTCAATAGTAGGTATAGTCTAAAATATTAATTGGCAATCAATAATCTATAGGTACATATAATAAAACGGTAACTGAGAGAAATATGTACAGGTATATGAAATATTTTTTTAAAACAATGACTGTAACTTATTATGTAGGTATAGAAATAATAGTTATTAAAACAATTATTATTATTGTAACCGAGTTATTAAAATTTTTGTCTGTCTGTCTGTATGCGTTTAACGTAAAAAGTACTGAAACGATTTTAACTAAGTTTTGTGTAGTGGTAACTGGTAACTTATTACTCGGACCAACATTTAGGATGCTTCTTAGTTCTTACCCCAGAATTTTTTTTCATTTAATTGCAGGAAAACACATTAACTTGTACTATAGACTTCTTAGACATGTCTAACGCTGTCTAAAGTTTACCTTAAGAGATACGTCAAAGCAATGTACTAGAAAACTGTAGGTTAATAATGCCTACAGAAAAATCTGCAAAAACATAAATCTTTCTCCTAGTAACGGTACACTCGCAATGTTACTATTATTAATTCGCAATAAAGGGGTGGAACGGGGGTGGAACTTTGTATGGGGAACCTATCATTTCTTAAGTAAGGGATATAAGTCTCATCATACCTATGTAGTATATTATAGTCTATCTATTCCATACTAAGCGTCAATAAATATGTTCAATACTTTTAGTTTTCCATATACTAGGTACATTTTCAATCTGACGTAATAAAAGATAGAAATTATAAGTCTAACTACGTTTTTATCTTATCTCATACCTATCGCATTGAGTCAATGAACGTATGCAATGTATCATAATATCTTAACAAACCATATTTTTGCATATTACCACATCAATAAATTCTGACTGCAAGTATCAGTATCTATATATTATTAATACGTGAAGCAAAAACTTTGTAAACCTTTTTACGAAAATTGCGCGGACGGAGGAGAATGAAAACGGAATGAAATTTCCCACACTTAAAGTTTAGAGAAGGAGTGCAGAATGCTAATATTGTTTTTAAAATTATGCTTAAAAATACATTAAATCATTAAAAAAACATTACACACACTCATGTATTTGACACACACATGCATATATACTCTTTTGTTTATTGTCTATGTAGATTCTGTGGTCAAATTGAGTATTATGTACCTATTATAATACGTGAAGTAAAAACTTTGTATCGCTTTTTAAGAAAATTACGCGGACGGAGGAATGTGAAATATGACACAGTTAAAGTTTATATGGAGATTAAGTAGAAAGCTAGTATTTTTATATAAAATATACATTAGAGATACATTAAATTAACTAAAATAAACATTTTGTTTGTGAACCGATCTGTTCATTTTGTTTTAGTTTAATAGCTATTGACGAGCTTTAGTTTTATAAATAAAAAAATATCAATAATAATATGGTTGAAATTCGTCAACTCGGCGAACTCTAGTAACTTTTTAAATTATCCCGTTTCATGATTATACATAATAATCACACTACAGGACTTAAAGCGTGAATTCGTAAGTGGCTTTATACCTTGTTGAAGTATCAGCACTGGTAACTTAAAATTATTAAATACTAACTATTTGCCCCAGTTCCGGTCGGGTGCGACCCTAGGTGCCTAAGAGTAACGTTTTATTTACTCACACACAGGTCACAGTCTATCTATGTAGGTATTAAATTTTATCCTAATCGATTTAAAACGAAGGGATAACAAACATACACACACATACATACCTACGAACTCTCGCTAACTACATAGTTCGATTAAGATAGTTTTTGTAGTGCATAATTTGTGTCTCTATGGGAATCTACATACATATATCCTCCATTAAGTTTGTTGTCAAGACGTATGTACGTAACATAGTAAGTGCCCACACGGCGACGCACACGCCCAGAGATGCGCCCACGCGCTCCCGCCGCGCCGCGCCGCCGCGCCGCCGCGCACCGCACGTGGGAACCAAGACTTGGCGCATTTTTATCACACGGCCTTGATCTGTTGTAGACAACTGAAATGTAATCCTGTACTCGCTCACATTAGTTAGAGAAGACTCAAGAGTGCGATATTAGTTGATACAACAAAATCTAATAAGTATTTAATTTGGTTCGTACCTAAAAGTATAATGTATACACTACAATAAATATAATATATATACAATAAATGTTATCTATCATATCATGACGTTGATCAAAACACTTATTATAAATTATAAAATGTAGGTAGGTAGTAGGTACTTTCAATATTTTTATTAAGTAATTTTTAATCTATACATCTATACATATAATAAAATTTTAACTAAGCCGAATCTTTACATTAAATATTTTTTGGAAAATCTTATTGAAATAAGCATTATTATCGATACAGAGGCTGAATCTATAATTTTTAGATTTTTTGTCTGTCTGTTGTCTGTTACCGCATCACACAAAAACCACTGGAGGGATTTTGATGAAATTTGGTACGGTGATAGCTGGTTATCCGGGTCAACATATAGGATACTTTTTAGTTTTTACCGCAGTAAAATATATCATTTCTGAGAAAAAATACAAAAACTGCATTGTAAGAGTATACTATTATGTAAAACCTAAGAATTTGATTTTTGGTCGGTTGGGCGGAACCGAGGGCAATGCTTGTCCTTATATATTTTCCATATCTCTAAAATAAATATTTCTTTATACATTTATTCTTAAATAGTTGGTTTGTGTAGATGTATTTGATATTTTATTAGAATTTTTGTTTCGCCGTTTCTAAAAGACTAATTTGGGCTGCCAGTAAAACTAATTATTTTCTACCGCTGGGTAACTGAAATGATACCAAATTAAATCTTAGTATACAAATTTTAAAAAGGCAGACAAATTTACAAAACTATTGAGAAATAGTCTGTGACGAATAAAAATTATTGGCTTTTTGTCACTTTAACGTCCGTAAACATTACCCTCCTTTGCGTCGCGCAGTCGGTTATCGCAGCGGGATATAGCGCAGTGTAATCCAAATACAAGGCAATCTCCTATACAAACTGGATAAATAAGATGACCATTTAATACATTTTTCGTATCCAATTATACGATCTGGCAGCCCTTTAGTCTAGCCGTGTATAACTTCAATCACTATGGCACCCGTGCGCGTGCGCGGGGGCACCGTAGGTATACTCATTAGACTTCGCGTCGCCAGTTATTTTCCTCTCATTAATAAAAACAATAGCAACAGCGTTGTGGAACAGGAAAACTTAAGTAGTAGGTATAAAAACAACTTAATTACACCGCAACACAAACAGAATTAGGAATGAAGTAACACCAAACATTGAGCCGCAAACAAATTACTTCGACGCAGACATCGAACTGTAAACACCCAGCATTAGGTTGATAGCTCCTTAACATATTAAATATCTTATTGCAATGTACAAATAACAATGCGCATTATTCTCATATTACTCGTAGATATAAATAGTTATGGGAGCGCATTATGGTTTATTTATTTATATAAATATATTATTATAAAGTATCGATCTTCACATGTATACTAATTACAGGTATTCACAACAATGTCAGCACAAAAAAATGATGTTCTTATTAGTAGGTATCTATGTAGGTATGTCATGATTGACACCAAGATTTTTGAACCAAAGTAATCATTTAATCGACCATAGCTACATAAGTAAATACAGTACTTACCTACTATATAAATAAGTATTACACCAGCAATAACGAAACTATAAAACTTAAAAAACAAATAACCGATTTCCAGACACTAAAAAGTAAAAAAAACTAAATGGGAGTTTCATTTAGAATAGATACTTAGCTAATCAGATTTTTTCGAACTCCTTGTGCTTTGCTTTGCATCGGCTGGTACCGACTTCGATAATATCTGATTAGGTATGTATTCTAAATGAAAACCTCCGTTTAGTTATTTTTTACTTTTCAATTCCTGGAAGTCGGTTATTATTAAAAAAAATTAAGTTTTTATTTTCCCGTTTTTAGTGTACACGTAATAAGCAGGTAATTTGTAAGAAGAATGTTTTTTTAATAGCAATATATTCGATTAAGCCATTTATATAAAAATAATCGGTTCAGGCGTCTTCGAGTAATCGATGAACGTAATGAAGTAATGAATAGGTACACAAAAATACATACAGACGAACATAGAACCTCCTCCTATTTGGAAGTTGGTTAAAAATACATGTAAAGTGTGAAAGTGGCATTTAATGAAGGCTGTAATTTCGTAAAGGAGAGCATGATTGCTCCTATACCTAATGGTATACGGAGCGGAGCCGAGGCCCCGAGGCCCCGAGGCAGGTGAGGCGCTAGCTTATTTGCGTTTCTTGTCCTCACTAGGTTTTTATAAACTAACGCTCTATTTTACACGTTTTAAGAGCCCTTTGGATCGTTTCTAAATTTGTACCATTTTTTGTCAGCGTCGAGTGACGACTTAAGTGTCTCGAAATGAGTTATTTGTATAGGCTCTTAGCGTTCCGGTGCGGGACTGTGTCGATGATGCGCAAATACGGCGCGGCGTGTTGACTGTGGTCTGTGGCGATGCCGGAGTATCGTCTCTTTGTTCCACTCGCGTGTACGAGAGCTGCGTCCAAGTGACGTTACGGATTTCAGGCTCGGCCGATAGGATAACGACTCCCTAATGAGTCGGTTCTGCGAGCTCCGTTGTGGGTGGCGATGGTTATTTAATGGTTTATGTTAACGCGGTATGCGGTCGGGATCCCACGGGGCACCACGAAATCAGAATATCAGGAAATGCAAGGGTTAATTAGCGGGCATGTTGAGGAAGTAGCGTGTGGGTCCTGGCAAGTGGGCGCGCACGTGCGAGCCAGGACACGAGCTTGTCCCCATATGTCACACTTCGTACCCACGCACTCGCACATGCATGCTATCGATGTAACGAACCGAGGATTCACTGTTTGCTGTATGATGCGGGCTTCTCATTTATTCTTAAATTACTTACACTTTTTAGAAATTTCTAGTAAAATGTCCACCAGTAGGAATCATATTTATTTTAAATAACGAACGACGCAATGTTGTTTAAAAATAACTCAAGATTCACTTGCTGTTATCATTTAGTATGTATTAAACATGCTACTTATCTTAAACTTAAACATTTACATAATATCATAAAGTCTTTACAGCATATTTCTCCATAAAAATATCTCAGTGAAAGCGTAACAATAACTTCCCTGGTCTAGCTACGAGTATGTACTCACTAGCGAAGTGATGATTATTACTAGTATTTTGTTTATATTAGATAAAAGTTATTTGAAGGTTTATATATAAATTAAAAGTTATATTTGTATGATTAAGGCAGTTTGATTACTTCGCCTTTGTATTTAGTCAGGTTATAGTTTAATTATATAGATAACTGTTATCTGGCGATTTAAAATCTTCTCTCAATTAAAATGGTCACTTTAAACTAACATAAATACATACATAGATTTGAAAGTTACTTCAAAAGAAAAAATAATTCTGGCCTAAGGAAAGATCTTTTACTTTTTTATGGATTAAGATGGGTACGATGCTTGAGATATACTTACCACGCCACTCGTGAATCGTGATACACACAATTGGCAAAGACGTCGTATCATGCAGACAAAAGTAAGATATGAACGTAGATGCTCCCGAATTGAGTTAATATGTTTTTGTGGTAGCTTCCTAACCAACTTACTACACTGACGTTTAATTTTAATTGAAATGTTAAATTGATGATTCAAAAGAGCTTGTAAAAGTCTATTGAATAAAGTATATTTTGATTTGATTTTAAATCGACCACAGATTATTAGTATCAACTATTTGTTAGAAATAAGATTTAAGAATGAATCTAAACGTAAAGAATACATTGGCGATGGATATTTATAATATTTTTTACGACATCCGGGTTCATGTTGCCGCCTTATGCGGCTCTCGGGCGTCCTCCGACTGCTTTGGTTATCTTCCACTCAAATAGGGCTACCTACGACTGTTCCGTGTTATTTGTTTACATTTCATTCAGAAACGAACACCTATAAAGAAGATGACTATAAAAATACAACGTTAATTAGATTCCATTTAAGCCTTGCATTATCACAGTTTATGATTTTCATACATAGGGATTAAATTCTTACCAGGTACATATTTATTTATATAAATAAATATAAATATGTAAAGTATATACTTAGTAATTACACATAGACCAATTATGTGGCTTAAATAATGAATGTTATATTTTATATTTTTTCTTTATGGCTTAAATTTAATAATGGCAACACTAAATATAGATTACTAATTAATAATTTTAAAATTATAATAATTATAATGATAATAGCAAAAATTAAATAAATAATATTCCATATTCAATTATAAAACTAATTAAAATTATAAAAATGTTTAAAGTTATAAAATATTGGAAGGTACTTCTTACAATTTTTCATTTTGTTATTTGTGGGTAGGCTGTCTGTAACAACTATACCTTGGAGACATCTAACATCTGTCTCTCCCGTGACCATGATTGCTGTAAAGCATTCAAAACGTCGGGAACCAAAAATCAAAATAAATCCGCGACATAATCCGAAAAGATAGTTTTATTTAAAATGTCAAATATTCGCGTAAATCTAAGAAAGTATTACACATGTATAACTTTAAATACATATTATAAATATAAACATCCACATCCACCAGTACAAACGTTCGTGCTCACCACACAAATGAATGCCCCCAGCGGGACTCGAATCCGTGACCGCTGGCACAGCACGTAGAGTCACTACAAATTGAGTCAAAAATTAAAATTGATATAGGTATGTTTACTATAACCAATGTTATCGTTTTTCATCAATATTATTTTTATATCAACCATTTCTATTTTTAATAAATATATCTATGTATATTTATTAGGTGCTAAATTACTTTGATATAAGTATGAGCATGTTCGAAACAATACGTTCTCCTTTTTTTAAGTGCCTAAATAACTCTTTAACAATTTGTACCAGTTTATGTCGATCGCAGAACATGTAAACGGTAATGAGTAGTGTCGCCGAGTCGTTAGTGCATGTAAATGAATGCAAGCGGGCCGAGGGCGCGCCGGGAGGGCCGCGGGAGGGTGCGCGAGGGCCAAGGGTGGCGGAGAGGAGGCCGGGGGAGGAGGTCTCGATAACGCATCTACTTCCGAGACGTTACAAGCCATTAGACGCGCTCCACTTGTGGACTATCCTAATTTTAATGGTCTGTCACGAGAATAAGTGTCGCGATCTTTTAACACTATTTTAAAATGAGCAATCACAAGCTGGACACGTTAAAGGCATACTTTACTTCATAAAATGCTATGTTTCTATTTTTATAGTCACAATTTCATATTGTTTCTCCAAGGGCATTCCCTGAATATATCTTTTAATGTACGTATTTGGGTATTTCTCCGAGATTGCGTTCTTCGTCTGATTAATCTGGCCAAAAAATATTTTTATTTTTGGCTCTATTCAACATACTCTTATGATTAAAGACATGCCAAATAATATTTTATTTTGGCCAGATTAATCAGACGAAGCACGCAATCTTGGAGAAATACCCATTTACCTATTCGTCAATCCAAAATAAAGAGAAACCCTTAAACGATTATGATCAAATTCCCTGTTTGTGACATATAACTTTTCTTCGAAATATTATGACTCCTATGTAGGAAGTAGATCCTGATTTCTAGGCACCTAAGATGTGACACATCGTTCTATTGTTGTTTTTGTCACGAGACCCAACTAAACATGGTTTCCGTCGGTCAAATAAGCGATGCTGAACTTTGGTTCGTGTCGTTACAATGAGATCGATGAATTTTAAAATATAATAAATTTTAAGATTGTTTATGCTACAAATTACCTATTTACTGGTGTCTTTATATTTTTAACTATTATTTATACTCCTATCTAATAAAATATTTTGACTAAGTTAACTTATTTAATTTTCTAATACGAATGTATGTACGACCAGTGGTGGCGGAGGAGGCGGCAGCTCGGTGTACACCCGCTGCTCGTACCCGGCTGCAGGCTCGCCCTACTTCAGCAACGGGAATGATCTCACCCAGCCACAGATTTGGACTACTAATGCTGGTATGAATATTTTTAAGAGTGACTCTTATATAATTGAAAATACCTTTGTATACATTTACATATATACCTACATAATTTTTTTCTAAAAGCATAATAAGTAGGGATATCTACTAGCAAAAAAGAAAAACAAAATCAAATCTATCCCACGGAAACCGTTTATTTTTCCAGGATGAATAGTAGCCTATATATTATTCTGATGTATGAGCTACCTATACCTATTATTGTTAATCTTCATTAAAATCAATTCAGTATTTTTTGCTTGAAAGAGTAACACACATCCATACAATATCAACAAATACAAACATCCTAACAAACTTTCGCATTTAAAATATTAGTATTAGGATTATACCTAGTAAATCTAATTAGAATATACCTATGTTCTATTCTAAAATGTATCAGATAAGCAGACAGATTATAATAGGTACTAATAAGATATATTAATATGAAATTGTTGTCATTAATCCGGCTTAAAATAAATATTTACAAAACTATCCCAAACTTAGATATTTGAGAATTAGTCAAAATAGCAGATGATCTAGGATTTCTAATATGAATAATCTAATATTGCGGTTGCGTTTGATTGTGTAAGCAGGAGGGTCGCCCACGTACGGCGCAGGCAACACCGGCGCGGTGCTCGGGGAGGAGTACGCGGAGAGCAACGAGACGGTCGAGGGCGCGGCCGGGGGCGGCACGCTGCCCGCCTTCAGCGCACGCTTCGGGGGCGCCTTCGCCAACACCTCCCGACCCTCGGCGGTCTACGGCTCGTCCGCCCTCACCGCTACCTACACGCATCCGGTAACTATTCATTTACTTGCTTTTTACAAGTTTTATGTAAACTTATCCGTTTCATCCGTTATAAGTTCGCAATTCATTTTCCAAACACTTACAGGTATTTGATTAAGCTGACATTGGGCGTGTAAAATAATTTCCATAGCCATATTGAAGGCATCACGAATCTGGTTTTATCATCATAAACAGGACGAAAGTAATCGTAGGAACTTGGGAATTATAGAATTAATTTGGCTTGTTTTAAAGAGCATTAGCGTTCCTTTTAGCTATTTTATAACTTTATATTGATATAAATCCAACAAAAATGAAGTTAGTAGATACCTACTTGCCTAACTGTACTATAAGATACTCGTAGATAGGTAGATATACTATCGCGCCAGCTTATTATGATGTAAACAAAAGCTTCAATTATTTTAGTTCAATTGAAATACGCATAATGGACATACAAGATTAAACATAAAATTAACTACATATATGCCTTATAAATAAAATTGTATAATTCAACTCATGCGTCATCGTCTACTTAAATATTTTCTATTTTACATTTAAATGAATGTTATCATTATAATAGCTACAACGCTCCCATACATTTTATTGGTGAATTAGCCCATATTAGTTGTATTTACGTCACTGAAGTTACATTGAACCGGGGGCAGGTTCCGTGAAGGCAATAAGCCGCTGATAACAGCGCCGTGCTCAGTGGCGCTTGACGAACACTTTCCAAATCGCATGAAATTCATATTAAAACGTATGTATCCCCACTAAATACTATATGATATCATGTCTTCGCGCATCAACTTTCTTTTTCCACGATAATAAATAAGTATCAGGTAAATAATCGGATTATTAAAAAATAATAGATATTAAATATAGTTAAAAAAAATCTAAATGAAACTTCTGCGAAACAATTAATTTAAGTTTTTATTCTTATCCGGGATTCCATAGAAACTTCCATTATTTTCCTGTATCATAACATCCATAGATGCAAAGTAGATATTTTTGATTTTGAAAGTTTAGTATCTTACCTAAGTTTATGACTAACGGTCATACAGACATTTTGTTGATTTGAGGTGTGTTAGCTTGTCATGGGTGAAATAAATAGGTATATCGGAAAATGCGCGTCTATTATTTATATGTATGTAAAAAATACAAAATTTCTAAAAACTATACATTCAGCCTCTGTATCGATAATTAATAAATAATGCCTAATTACTTATTTCAATAAGTTTTTCCAAAAAATATTTAATGTGCAAATTCGACCCAGTTAGTATTTTATTATATGTATAAAAGGTAGGTATAGGTCTAAGGTGTCGATATCTTTCATTTGCCATACAATTAGATATTTTTTCTAATGCTAGCTAACGCAAAAGTAAATTTTCAATTTGCAATTATTTTATGTAAATCATGATTAACGCTTGCAAATTCACTTGTGTGTATTTTAGCAAATTTAGAGTAGTGACTTTAAATAAATATGTTATTCTTGTTATACCTGAATAGGTATGTATCGACTTACTCAATTCTTGGAAACATTGCACAAAAATCGCAATGGCTTAGAAGTTTAGAGAACAGATACAATAGGGCTGGGGTTGCCCCGCGATAAGCGATAAGCGATGAGCGATAATGACCGTAAACAATAGTAATTTGGGTCCAAGTATCTTCGAGGGTGAAAAGCGTTAGTCATACTGCATAATTATCCTTGTGCTATACTGTTCAAATATTCAAACTATTTGTACTTACTTCGTCCTAATTTGTTTATTAAGTAATAATTTTGTTACATTTTCAAACCTACACAAGTATTTTTTTGTCCGACCAGTAGATACCTACAGGATATTCAAACCACAATTGCAATATTTAGTTTATAAATATGTACACGCTGTTGAATATTATTGTACTTCTAAATAATTATTTAAATTTGGAAATAATCATACCTTTTCCTCTTGTTTTTACTTTTTATTCTAAAGTTTAAGAATTTGAATACATTGATTTTAAAAATGCCTGGACTGATGGAAAGTACATTATCCCTGTTGAAAGGCGAATCTGTATATCAAACATTTTGGAGTACAAACATTCGTGCTCGTCACACAAATTAATACCTGAGCGGGACTCGAACCCGCGACCGCTGGCTCAGCAAGTAGGGTCAATACAAACTGAGCCAAACGTGCGGTTAAAACTTAAATAGGGATGAACCCGAATGGAGCGAGGTTGAGTCGCTAGTAGTTCAAAAATATTCTGATCACTCACTATTCTATACTTATACTAAGTATGTAACTGTGATAAGAATGCATCAATGACTTATAAAGAATTATGTTTTATAAAGTATTTAAACAAACTAATTCTACGTAGTAATATTGAACATAATAATTATAATTCACTCCGGTTTCCAGGAAGTGTGGAGCTTGGACGGAAGCCGACGGTCGCAGCTCTCGGCCGCCGCCAGCCTCTCAGCCAGTGAGTGCTGTTATCAATTATATACAGACATATTCAATTGTATTAGCCCTTTATTATTACCTTCTACAAGCTTATGATTAAATAATGATAATAAGGACTAGACTAGATTAAAAATCACAAATAAAGCAAAATTTAACTTTTATACATTTAAATTCAGATTGTATTTTTGTCAATTATTTAGGTAAGTACCTACTTAGAAAAGTATGTAACTACATGCTAAATGATATTATTTTGTTTTGGTAATAATGAGTACAAAAACTTTGAGCATATGTTAATGTCCGGCAAATATAATTAGAGTAAACAAGTAGGTATGTTTGTCGGTGCGCCCGCGCAGGCCGCAGCACGCGCGGTGACGCCGCGCACCGCGTGATTCACCATTGTTTGCTTGCACCGTCTTTGTTCATTTCACAGCCTTTTGATACTTTTAAAACAACGTTCAAACCACTTTCGATTGAGTTATATTAGAACTTTCAAAAGATTTATTTGATATACATGTGGGTTTACCGTTTACCCAACAATACTAACATAATAATTTAAAAATAAAAATACGTATATATAATTCTAAATCAATTCGTCTGTCTGGACTATGTACTGCCTTCTATTTATATTAGTTGTGTTGGTTCATGTTATGTACTTAATTAAGCATATATTTTTTATAAACCAAATTAAATATAAGTACAAGTTTTGTATAAAAACTATAACAGGGTGTGAAGTGTGACAGATTCATCTATATTTATTGTTAGTAAAAGATACTCGATACACAAATAACGATTTCGATAACAAAAACGAGCGGCTACAGTGGTGTGAGTGGCGGCTGTAGTGGTACAGACAGTGCGAGTGCGCGCGTGTGTGTATTGTTTTTGTAGGGGTCACGCGATAACTCGCTGTCAAAACTCATATTTTGAACAGTATAAAAACTACATAGTTATTGATAACTCATAAATGCGCGCCGATAAGCCTCGTCTATTGTCTAAAGTCACACTATGTGAGGATGCTTTTTTAACCACTTGAACCTTCGTCCGTCCTCAGAGTTTCGTTAATTTCAGTTTTGTGGCCCATTAAATAATTAATAGCTTTTCTTTGAAAGGTTACGGCACTTAAGTGCTTTAATAAACATTTTGTGTGTTTTGCGAGTCGAGTGTGAAAGTAATGCCGTAAAAGTTTCATAGGTTTCGGTACCTACTGTTTTTCCTTTTTACTTTTAGAAACTCGCGCCTTGTAAAAACTGCAATCGAGTATAGTAAAAGATAAAAACGTATCAAACGTCTTTAGACAGTGCTAGCACGGACTGGGACATGTAGACGTAGTGCCATACATAGTCGAGGCGTCACAGAGTGTTTGCGTCGGTCCCGACAAAAAACGATGTCCTCTTTTTTAAAATAAACTCGTTCCCTTTTAAGCGCATTAAAATCGCATTCCATATACGGCCTCGGATAAGGCACGTGCCGCGCGCAAACACGACGTCCGGCGAGCCCGCGCCCCGACCCGCGCCGCTGCTAGCCCCTCAACTGTCACAAAAACTCAATGTTGTCAAACATAGGCTTGTGCCTGACCCGAACCTTTTTTTTCATTCAAAAATAAATGTGGACATTACAATAAATTTAAATATATATTTAGTTAGCGATTGTTGACCGTAGTCACAAGCTACAACCATATATTATTTTCTCTGGATATCATCATCATGTGTTAGAGCTTTGTATAATCTTTCTAGTAAGTACCTATAAACAAAGTAATCGAAGTATAAAAGAAATCTTAATGATCAATAGGTGTACGAGCATTAATTTAAAAATGAATAACCTTTGAGATCCGCCACAGTCGGATAATAACTGAAATTTACAATGTGTAGCGACACTATTTGGTCAAATAAATAAATTTTATTTTTGGTGAATTCCAAAAACAAAGCAGCCTAGAAGCACATGTCAGGTAATATAATATTACATCTATTGCTCTTTTATTACGTAATAGAATTGTATTTACATATTTACGTTAGCGCAGTAGCACAGTGGTAAGTGGTTTACTGAGTAGTTGACGCGACGGTCGGCGGTCGCTGCGTCAGCACCGAGGCTCGTGCTTATCTCAGCAGAAAGCTCCGTCAGTGCACAATTAACACCATTACGACGAGCTTGCTCAGTGACGTCACTTGCACTTTTAAATTACTTAAGACAATTACAAGATCCATTTGCCAGGTACTTTAGATATCTAAATGTCTACGGCTACTGTCATACTTTCTTAATAATTAAAAATGTTATCTCCCAAAATTAAAAGAAATAGGTCCCTTAGTAATTCTACCACTAAAATGTCCAATAAGTTATTATATTAGTAAATATTTTCATCTTATCTGATCGATGTCAGCATATGGCCCTCTCGTGTAAGTTCGAATGATTCTAATAACGCAATGCAACATCATTCGTAACAGGATACCCCATACGTTATCTGAGCAAAACTGTCATAAATGGATTTTTTATGTGAAACACATTTGGCCATATTCTCATCTATCGACTCTACAAATAAATGTAAAATATAAATATTATTATCTTTTATTTTAATTCTACCATGTGTGTGCACTGCATAGAATGCGACAATTTCTCACTTGCTTTGTTTTGAAACGCACAAAGCAGTACTTAATAGGTTGCAAGTTATTGCCTAGTTGAGTGTAATAGTGAAACATGAAACTATGGCGCATTCTCGTATGTAGTGCATTTCTGAGTAGAACGGTGTGTGCGAGTGACCCAGCGGCACAATGGCGCGAGTTAAGTCACGAGCGAGGCGCGGAGCACGCGCGGCCTTGCTGCCGACTCAACGCGCGCCTGACTCACGGCCACGGCCAAGGTCGGGTGCGACGCTCGGTCCACCTCGGGGCGGCGCTGACTGCGTCAAATACATTGTCCATCTTCAAATAAATCGAAATCGCCAATGTGGACAAATGTAAACTTGTACCATCCTCGTTTTACTTGCGCTGCGGATTACGTTGCAGGAGGTACCTACGTGATACGTCTTGTTATAGCCTCTTAAAATATAGAAATATTTAGTTATGCTCAAAGGTTTTGTGTCTCTTTAGTAGAACAGGTATATATACTCGTAGCTAGCATTAAGTGTGGTATATAATATACGTAACTGTAGTGTATAAATGACGCTCGGGCGCTGTGGGATGCGCGACATGGGCGAGGCTGAGCTAATGGTGTGTTGTAGTCGAGATGGCGGAGTTTTTCACGGAGGGGCGCGAGTGCGTGAACTGCGGCGCGATACACACGCCGCTGTGGCGCCGCGACAACACCGGCCACTACCTGTGCAACGCGTGCGGGCTCTACAACAAGATGAACGGCATGAACCGGCCGCTCAAGCAGCCGCGGCGGCTGGTACGTCAGCGGCACGCGGCGCACGCGCTGGCGCCCGCCCCCGACGTACGCAGACACGCCCTCCGCTCGACTAACCCCCGCCTCCCCTCGCCCTCGCCTCGCCCGCGAGGAATCCGCGCCCGAGCGTCCCCCGAGCGAGTGAGCATAGACAATGACGCTTAACTGTTGGTTGCAGTGGCAGAGGGGGCCCCGCCGGGCGCGGATTTCTACAAGGGCTTCCTGTTTAACGGCGTCCCGACGCACGGCTTGCCCGCGTCCGCGCCGCTCTGTACGCCCGCGCTCGCCGTCTCCACTCCCCCCGACTACAAACAGAAGAAAGGGGTACGTCCACCCCGAAGCGTCCCGACCCTCCCCTTCTGTCCAGTCCGCTCCGCGTCCGCGATAATAATATCGCCATTCCCTTCCTGTTGATTTATATCTTTCAATTTTATTTATATTTACTACTAAGTCCCTTGATTACCTACAAGTAATAGTTTATTAAACTCAACTAAGCCCTTGCCTCTCCTCACCGATATATTTAGATCCTTGTCCTGTTAACCCTAAATCTATCCTACCATTAACTACACCACGCTTCCATGCTACTGTCATATTCATCTTTAACGAATGCTACTAATCCTTTCTGTGTTTTCGGGAGATTCTTTTTGTAACAATATATAGCTAGCAGAATTAAAAAAAACAATATTTTAACTTTATAGGCATGTAACTACATTATACCTATGTTACACTTACACAATCACGTTGTATTAATATTTAACATTAAATAAACTTGAAATAGATAGAATTTCAAAGCAGAGAAGCTCCCAGAATCCCAGCCTGCTTTCTTATTTGCATGACAACTCTAGCATAAGTTTAAATTTAATTTTGTTTCGATCCAATTGATTTAGTAAAGTATCATATCTTTCCAAAAAATATTTAAAATAATTATTGCCTAATATACCTGTTGTCGTGTCAAGTCACTGTATCTGAATGAAAATAACCGTTTAGGATTATTTCAATTCATACAGAAACAGACAAAAAAAGTTCTATAACAACAATTTTAGCTATTTTGTAAAAACTCGTTTAAAATTCGAAAACTACAGCATGGATTGTCTTAAGTAACCGTCCTCGTTGACTAGAAAAAATAGACGGACAAGACAAAATTTTTATACGAAATTTTTGTTTGTTTTCAGGTAGTACCTAAATACTTCATGATTTTATTGTTTAAAAATCTAAAAATCAATGACATAACTATAAATTCCGATCTTATAGTGACTATGAACTTTTATTATTATATTAATCCAAATTGGATTAAAAGTTCGGGAGTCTCTCGAGTCTAACTCGCGTCGCTACCTTGCAGATGGGCACGAAGCGGCCGGGCATGTCGTGCAGCAACTGCCAGACCACGGCCACGTCGCTGTGGCGCCGCAACGCGCACGGCGAGACCGTCTGCAACGCGTGCGGCCTCTACTACAAACTGCATAATATTAACCGTCCCATGACCATGAAGAAGGATTCCATACAGGTAGCGTTAAATGACTTATTGATCACAGCTTATTTGGGATATGTGTGGAGGAATAAATGTGTTTTGTAAAATTTAGGATTTTTTAACTTAAAAACATTTTTTTATTAACAATTCAAATGATAGTGGTACTTTTTCTTTAGTTACAATTCATCGTATGTCAAGTCTATAGTGTATGTATCTATACGGTACCTATACGGTAAAAGATTTTAGTTAATAAGATTCTCATTTTTGGTCTAATTATTTTCAGACGCGTAAGAGGAAACCTAAGAATAGTATAAAAGCTGAGAGGACCCTAAACAAGAACATCAGTCACGCCTTGCACGCCGCCAATACCGGCAGCGGCCCTTCCGTGAAACTTGAAAACCTATGTAAGTCATACATTTCATACCTTACATTTTTTTGCTTTTACTTGAATAATTACCAAACATGAGGGCATTCATTAATGAATATATATCATAAATTCGAATTTAATTGTTTTTTGTCGCGTTAAAATAAAAAAACTGAAACAGGTTTAAAATTTCCAACATTGTATTGTATGTAATTATACTCGTATAATAGATTTAATGATTTAAATTTGAATTTCCAGTAGAAGGCGGTGGTGTGACGGCGGGCGGGCGCTCGCCGCTCACACTGGGCTTCTACGTGCAGCAGCACGGCGTGAAGCTGGAGGAGCCGCCGCCGGCGCACGCGCACCACGCGCCGCACGCGCCGCACGCGTCCCACGCGTCCCACGCGTCCCACGCCCACCACGCGTACTGCGCCGACGCCGACTACCGGCGCGCCGAGCCGCAGGAGCGCCTCGACCGGCCCACAGTCGTGTCCCTCGGCAGCTGAGCTCTGGACCGCGATCATCTCAATAATAATAAGAATCTCAGTCGTGTAAGCTATGTTAGGTCTATCGCTAGTTGACCAAAGACGGCGGCGGTCCGCGTACAGACGCCCACAATACGCCTCTTCGACGTCGATTAGAATATATGAATAATTATTTTATAGAAAATTCTATGAGTACAAGCATTTATAGAAAATATTTAATTTACACTAAATTTTTATAGTACCAGTACTAATTTACATTAGTGGAAGCTCGAGTGCTAAGTTAGGAACAAATGAGCGGACGTCGCGTCCCCGCGTTCTGTTACCAAATATTATACCTATGTTTATGTACCATAAGACTGCGCGAAGCATTCCGACGCGTGACGAGTTGCATTCCTACATAGATATATCGCGTTAGTTACGTTAGTTTGTAGTTGCTCTGCAGAGGCTGTTCGCAACAAACGAAAGTACACTTTGTATTTTGATATTATTATGTGTTGATTTTTATTGTATTTTAAAGCTCCATGACTTCAAGATGCATTCCGAATTTATAGATTAAATGTTTACATGTTAAGACTGTATTTTAAGACATATGCAAATATTATACTATAAGATGTCACCAGAAGAGCCACAGTTCCGTTACGAGTGGGAAGTAAATTGGATTTATCAAATTATGGTTATATTTTAATTTTTATTAATTATTTCGATAGTCTATGAACAAATGTACGTACAGTTCCAACATTACCGAGTGGCCACTCTCTATTAATTAAGCATTTGTCTCCATCTATGACTTGGCTAACGGAAATGTGAGCTGGTAACGGATCTGGTTTATTAAAGAAAACATAATATATTTTTCCTTTACATTATTTTGGGTAAAATCTGTACGTATTTTAAATATGGTACAGTTGTTTATAACTACGTTTAGAGATAATTGATTACCGTTCAATATGTTGTCTTGTCAGACGGTCGGCGACTCCGTTGCATCAGTTGCTCAATAACTATTGTAGGATCGGTTTCCGTGAGTCAAGGTAATGTAAGAGCTGTAATAGAAAATCGTTCAACTGAGATGTGAAGACGCCGACAGCTGCGATCTCTCTGTAACCTACATAGATCTGACAGTACTATAATAATATTTAATTATCTCACTGCGAAATGTAGTAGTTTTAAAAGAAATTTATATAAATATATAATAATTGAAGTGAATATTTTGGTAGACGTTGCTCACACGGCGCGGCTCGCGTGCGCGCTGAAGTTATATTATTTATCAAGTTGCGCCGCGGCGCAGGCCACAGGCGGCGCGTCGCGGCGCGGCCCTTTTATGTAAATATAATATAAGCAAAGTACACTTTAATAAATCAAATTATTAATTCATTTGTATTTGTTTTATTTATAAATTACTAGCAAACAAACCTATCCCACGGGACCCGAACAATTTTCCGGGATAAAAAGTAACTTCTGTGCTATTAATAACTATTATAATCTATCTCTGTGCGTTTCATCCAGATCCGATCCTCCGTTCTCGCGTGAAAGAGTAACAAACATTCATCCATCCATCCTCACAAACTTTCACATTTATAATATTAGTATGGAGTAGGTATGGATATCGTAATATTAGTATGGAGTATGGATACAATGTTAATTGCGTTGTTATTGCTACAAAGTAAATTATTACGAAAAGCTTTTCTTAAGACAATAAACAAGATCTTTGAGTAAGCAATTTCTCAAATATCATCGTAAAGAATATAAGTGTGTCGGTAGCGTAAAATAAATTTAGCTTATCACAGCTGGTGAGTGCAGGTGTAACTTACAAGATATGTTCTTTATTCAATGATTATTTCAATTCGGTGTTTGAAACTCCTATTCCTATTCGGTCGCAGTTATTAAACCAACGCCTAGTTGCAATATTTCTATTAATTCAATTGATGTATTAATTATAAAAAAATTAAGTTCAGACCACTTCAGTCAAAAATTTTCGTTAACTAACAATATTATCGATAAAAGACAAAAAATTAAATGTAGACCTTAATGTAAAATTTAATTCTACTTATTGTGACTACAATAAGTAGAATTAAATTTTAATTACAATTAAATTCTCCTGCAAGTGACATAGCACTTGCATAAAATGGAAATGATTTTAGATAGATTGCGACTGGCAAACTGTTGGCATATACCGAAGTAGAGATAAATTATATGAATTGTACAGTGTGAAGCAGTGGAATCTTGAGCCAATGTTCCATAGTCGGTTCAAAATTTAAAATAAATGTTTGTATCAAGCTAAGTCTATATTTTTAGAAATAAAATTCTAAATTCAGAAAATAAAATGAAAACCACTTGGGATATAATTACTCGTACGGCTGGAAGATCAAAGGTGTCTAGTGAACCAGTGAAGCTAACAATAAATAACGTAACACTGAGCTTAGACGAAGATGTTGCAAATACTTTTGAGAATTATTTTTCGAAAATCCCAATAGAGGTCACATCTTCTTTAAAATCACTATTTTTTAGAATTTTGAAAAATGCTAAAACACGTATTTATTTAATTGTATTGATGAGCATTAATGCCAAATTTCAAGTAATTCTAAACATAAATATTTTTTGGATTGTATTATAACGTGTTTTCCCGAGTGAATGAGATTATTTCCATGGTAAAAAGTAGCCTATGTCACTCTCCTGTCCTCCAATTATATCATAAAAATTACGCCAATCCGCGCAATTTTGGCGAATATAAATGGTGGACAAAAAATCTTTGTTTGTGTTGTCTTCGTATACCTAAAGATCTCTATCACTAACCATTTAAGTTTGTTAAATTCTAAAAAAGTTTTCAGCATTAACCTATTACATTTTTTTTAATGATTCCACTAATTTAAAGATGCTAAAAACTGAGGAAAGAAACTCAACGAGACTAAAATAAATCTTTTTTTCTTTCATTAAGTAACATTTGATTGGAAATTGAATTATAATTTGGCGGTGACATTAAAAAAGCTTTCACGAGCTCTTATTGTCCTACACTCCAGAAAAAAAATCATTTTCTTTAGTTTAAAAAATAAAAATAAATAAATATATTGGGAAATTATCTCATAATTCACCTTGAACGTATATTTTTTTAAGTTTGTTTGGTTGTTTGAATACACTAATCTCAGGAACACTTTTTGCATTAGATAGCCCGTTTATTGAGGAAGGCTATAGGCTATATATCATGATCCTGCTAAGCAAGGGAGCGGAGAAGTAATCATAAATGTCAACAAATCGAGCAAACTGCCATACATTATTGTAAAACTGATGTTTATATGTTTAAGTGCTTTAAGCTCAAAAACTACTGCGCCCATTTCAAAAATGCCTTTTTTGGCTTTATAGCCAAAGTGTTCTTTTTTGTAGTTTTAGTGCGAGCGAAGCCGCGGGTTCTGCTAGTTATCTATTATTGGGTTGCTACTGAGACTAGTATATAAGAATTAGTAGATTTTTTCAGAAGAATTTTAAATAGAAAGAAAAACTAACATTACCTCGCCGCCGTCGGCAATTCTTACCGACGCGACGCTACTGAGATATGAGTCGATAAAAATAGCGGCATTTGTTCTTCAATTATGTCTACACGTATTTTTCACTATTTGTAAGATTATTTTCTTTTTCTAGTACAACTAATAAGAAATGTATCAAACAAGACACTCGCTAGAAGACCATTAACATTTAAATACAGTTGCAATTTTAATCACTATAACATACCTATTTAGGTTTTGATATTGTAACATTAAAACATAGAGAAAAACAATTAAAATCGTATTGAACGTTTGAAATTTAAAAACTAATCACATTCAATATTAACCCCTTAACAAAATTGCTTCACCTATGGAGGGTGCTCCATAGCTTTACCGTAATACCGTAAATGATTCTAACATATCTTAATACTTTAATAATTTTCATTTGCATTTCATAAATTTTGTCATGGTTATGTTCAATTTTGAATTTGGACGCTCTCTTTTAAAGAAATACTACTCGCTTCCGATTACAATATATCGTTCTAATTATAGAAATTATCCAATAGAAATATTTGGAAAAATCGTACTCATACTTAACAAAATTATAAGATTCATTTGATTTGAGAGCCTTCTCCCGGGATTAATGAGTTGGTAAAAAGGTGTGTATTGTAATAATGGTTTAAGCTTATAATGTATATATGTATTGGGAAATATGCTGAGTGTATACCTGTGAGTAATCGAGCACGGCGAATATACGTGATTCAGACAGACTCGTGGAGGGGTGCCGGGTGGCAGGGGGGGAGGCCCTGAAACAATATGGCGCCTTATCGCGTCACGTGCCGCCCCGCACCGCACCTCGTATATTAGCTTTTCACGGAAAATATTGGAAAAAAACAACTGATAAGATCGTGATGAGGTCGATCGGCCATCAATAATCCGCGGACGTACATATCAGATCGGCGTCGGGATTACGATCGGCCCCGCGCGCCACGTGACCACTCCGCACCACACTCCCTACCCACACTAGCACTGCTCTCACTGCTCCACTGCATCAGTTAGCCGACCAGCAGACCGACTGCGAACACGTCCACTCCCGACAGACTATCTCGGCGTGTCGCTTGTAATGAGCGGGGTGAAGATACGCGCTCTCGTAATCAAATCTGTGAGCATATCTGATAATTACTCCATATCGAGGATGGTATCGTGATATCTCAGCTACTGTAGATAGCTCGCAGGATGGCAGCTAGGACAAGAGGGCGCGGGCGCAGGGAGGGCGCGTGTTTGCTTGACCTCGTCACTGTTTGCTCACGTTATCACCTCACGCGCGAACACACCCAGCGCGTCCCTCGTACTTTAGTCAAGCACGTCCTACACTCGAGGGACAGTCACGTACCTACAAATTATTTAGTTTGAGCGTGTAGTCCTTTAGAGCGCCTCAGGACATGTCGCCAGCATACTGCAGAGAGCGACGTCGGCGTGCACTCATCAGCTGTTAGGCTAGATACTGTATCTGTTAGATACGATTATCAAAACTCTAAGATAGGCAATCTCACATTAACGCCTATTTAAGATAAATGAGATAACGTTTTGCATATCTAAGGAGCGATAGGAGCCGCGCGTCGGGGTCGATGCACCCCGGCCCGCTTATCATAGGGTTCCCGGCGGGGCGCAGGTTGTTCATCCAGGCTGTCTAATTCATCATTTTTATGGATGACTATTTTATATGACTATTACCCAAGATATAAGTTTTGAGTCATGTTCATGTAAAATATATTTAAGTATTGAACGTAAAAGAACGGTGTAATAGAGGTTTTATCATAGAAGATATGTTTTATAAGGAAATGATGAATGATTAATGTAGATCTAAAATAGGTATATTATTCGAATGTTATTTTCTCTTTGACATCATAATTATGATAACTACCTACCTACTTATAATGACATTGCCGATAAGACGATTAGTAATAAATCCTTATAAATTAAACCAAGGTTTTATGAACGTAAACCAATAATGGTGCAATTTTGCAAACTACCTACACGTCATATAAATATTATTTATTAAATACAAAAAATACAAATAATAAATGTAGGTATATCTCGCAGAAGTCATAAGCTAGTGCTGGGGTAAAAAGTTACATATACTTATGGGTATTTAGGTATGTCACTAAATTAATATATTATCTCTATATAAATCATGTAGTAATTTAAATAAACAACATCTGATTTAAGCTTAGAATTTAACGTGGCAAATAGTGAGTGGGTCTAGAGTTTCCACAATCTTGTATATAAATATTGCACTGTAAATAAATATATTGAGCATAAATAAAAACATCAAAGCCTTATTTCATGATAGCAACCGCTATATGTACGGCAATACTTACGATGTGGACACTAGGGTTTCGACCACTAATAAAAAAAATATGTATTTAGATAGAATGTTCATAATATTAAACTATTATTTAGCTCTTTTTTCTGATTTATATAAGTAGGTTAAGTTAGGTAACTTTGTAATAAAATTGTAAGTAATCGCTATCTGTACATGAAACATATTTGAAAAAACTCAGACGTGTTATTCCAGACTATAATCTGTCTCTGTTCCAAATTTCGTCCAAATCCGCTCAGCAGTTCTGGCGTGAAAGAGTAACAAACATCCATACTCACAAACTTTCACATTTATGATATTAATACGGATTTTTAAATTACTGGTATTATTGTTTATCTCTTCCATAAAATATCCTAAGTAGGTAGATTATAGTGATAGATACAAAATAAACCGAAATTATTAAAAGGATCCAGCTTGTGCGTCATTTCTGGGATTTTTTGAATAAAATATGTATTTTAAAAAAGAACTTACTGTGAATAAGGTTTTAAATACACAAAATAGATTTGGCTTTTAAAAATTCAGAAAGAGCAACTAAAAGACTTTTCTCTGTATCCGGTCTGTTTTAGGTCATTCAGTACATTAGTAATAGTTTGCTCAGATACAATAAACTTATTTTGTACTAATTCTGCACGTAAACTGACTAGGTATTATAATACTTTGCAAATATTAGTATCTCCAGTGAATTCATAGACGTAGCTGGGGGAGAGGGGGGGGGGGGGGGGGGGGGGGGGGGGGGGGGGGGGGGGGGGGGAGAGGGGGGAGAGAGGGGGGGGGGGAGAGAGGGGGGAGTGGGGTGGTCAATGCCCACCCTTGGAATTTAAGTATGGAATGTTAGACTTACCACGCGAGAACGAGAGGAGACGAATGCATTAATATAGATTAGCTATTAGACTGTCAACTACTAAGGAGTTAAGAATGACGCCAACCTGGTAAATAAGGGAGTGAAGTCAACTGCCCCCCCCAAACAAAATCTCTAGCTACGCCAATGCCCGCGATTACGATTGCTGTAAAGCATTAGAAACGTCAGAAACCAAAATTCAAAATAAATCCAGGCAAAAAACCTAAATAAAAAAATAATAATTGAGTAATATATTGTATTCAGAACGTTTTATATTCAAGCTACGCAGCAGTACGGCTAAAGGGAGTACGGGGCTGTGTTTGAGTATCTGATAATAATAACATGACGCGCTTACTTGTCAACGACGCCATTAGTAAAGTCCTTTAACTCGAAACGTATAGCGTGGTTTCTAGAAGTAGAACTTATTTTATTCTCGCTATAACTTCTAATAATAGTTGCAGTAAATTCAAAATATAATTAGAATTTACTCCAGATTTACTTATTGTATTCGAGGACATAACTTTTATTATAACATCTAAAAGATATAGGTTGGTACATTAAAACACAGTACCATCTAGCTCCATGGTAAGCTACAAGGCTTGTGTTATGGATACCAGATAGTAGATACATTACACATATATAACTTTAAATACATATATATTGTAAATATAATTACCCATGACTGGAATACAAACATTCGCACTCATCACATAAATGAATGGCCCACAGCGGGACTCGAACCCGCGACCGCTGACACAACTACTCTGGCTTTATTTATTTTAATAACTAGCGACTCACCCTCGCATCACTCGGGTTTGCACTTCGTTCCTAGGTACGTTTTAACGGCTAGTATAGAATAGATAAACTGTGACTGAGTCGCTGGTTATTAAAAATAAATAAAGCCTATATAAATGAATAAAAGAAGCCTAAAATATCTAATCTGTAGTACAAGAGGTGGCACGAAGCTTAGTTCTTATGAAAAGTTATGGACTCTCCTCCTTGTTGATATTAGTTGATATTATTGATGCCTTTACTGTCTGTAGTATAACTTTGTTTCACTTAAGATGTTTTAGCAGTCGGAAAGAGCCAGAGTAGTTATCCTAGGATATTATATTATATTACTGCTCCGCTCTCTTGGGTGGTAGCATAATGATATATAGCCTATAGCGTTTCTCAATAAACAGGCTATCTAGTGCAAAAAGAATTTTTCAAATCGGATTAGTAGTTTCTGAGATTATCGCGTTCAAACTAACAAACAAAAGTATAGATTTTTTAATATGGGCTTGTCTTGTGTCGTAAGTAGAAAGGCAGTAAATAAGTTCATATATTGATAATTTATTTCTTGATACACTCTCAAATCCTGAAACACTCAGAATCAAAAAAATACAGCGATGGGCTCCTCAAGGTTCGCCGCTGATTTTCATAACATAAGAGGACTTCGTACCAATTTAAATGCCACCCATGATCCACGAATACCTTAAGTTGACAAAGTCCTGCTGTTTTTATCGAAAATACAAATTACTAGATACAGTTTGGAATATACTACTCGCAGATCAGTTCTCGCTGTTTATTATATTGTTTCCGTTAGCTTCATATGACTTTTAACTTAGAGAAACGTCGGCTCTCTGTCATATTTATATTGGTAAGTGTTGGGACCGACCATTCTATTTGGTTCTATCATCTAGATTAAATCGCTGCAACTTTTACTAAAGTTGCATTTTGGTATTTCTTTTGTATACATATACTACGCGAGATGTGGGATAATTTGCATCCTAAAGGTTTTACTGTAGCGCTGATAGATGGGCAACGCATCAGTAACTCATGGATTGCTGTAGCTACTTATTCATCTTTAATATTATTATATTATTATATTTATTCATCTCAGTTCTTATTTGTCCAAATGACCGATTTATCGAAAGAATTTTTAATATAGAATTTTTGACTTTTTAATGTCAATTCTGTTGGTAGGTATAAACACACATTTTACATAGAAAAAACCGAACAAATGTACTTCATCTATATATGTATATAAATTTTAAAAATATGGCTTTGTTTTTAAAACAGAAGAAACCTCTTTACTGTAAACTGTAAAGTATAATAAGTTTGAACAAATAAGCACTAAGGCGTCATAACATTATAGTACAGGCTCTAGTCTCATAGATCTTCTGTGTTTCTGTTCTTGTGTATAAAAATGCATGTATGTAATTTTACGTTTACAAGTTGTCCGTAAGTATTATTTTGATTATTAAAGCGTTACAAATCTTGTCTGATAAGATAGTTAGCGTCTACATCTCGTTAACTTTCTTCAAACAGTGCACTCAGCAGTCCAATAATGCTCTTAAATTACTCTACGAACATGGAAATATTCCATATTTAATATTCCAGTATTTGATCTGTCGTGTTATTTCACTCATAAATACGTGAGCCGCAAAGTGATATGTTTCGAAATATTAAAGTGGAGTATTGACGGCTGTCAGTCCGTCAGATAAGGGATCCGCCCACCTGCCTCGTCTCAAGACTTATTCTGACCTATAATGTGAATGTATCATATGAAAATATTTCATAAAATATATAGGTATTACTTATTACATTGTACAAGGGCTATTGGCAGTAGGTAAATGTAATTTTGCTGGTTATCAAAAGCCTAATATCTCAAGATTAATCAAACTAAAATACCTACTTTATACCTTTAATGTGTTGTATGAAACAGGATGCGTGATTTGCATATTTTATTAGCATGAGAATGAAAAAATAACATAATTTGTTTCATATTTTAGTACACGTATAATTGAAATGCCTGTGTGTAATTTCAATATATTTTATCTAGTGACCACATATTAAGGTGATTCTTTACATGAAACTAAAACCCAAACGACTGTAAGTAAAATGTTACTTCATCCTTGAAGCTATGTTTATTTTGCGGAATAGATAGAGAGTAGTCGTAATGGACATAGGTTTCTTTCAATCCATGAAAATCAGGTTCTTCTACACGAAAAACACTAAAGACTAAGGAATATAACCTAATAGGTTACAATTTAACTTCGGAAAAGGAAAATATTCTTCAGCCATCGGAAACAAGTTTTATGATACGTGATAGCGAGGCCGAAGCTAAACGAAGGTGGATCACTAGTCATAAATCTTTCTATATTTGGTAACGTGACACTTCACTGAGAGCTACGTTACTGAGTCGAGGCCTTAGAGCTTTTTAGGAACTGTCTAAAAATTTTAGAAATATTAGACCTCGACTATATATGATTTGTGATCTTATAATAACAAAGATGACAAGATAAGTTGATCTCGGTGAATCATGGTCGTACAAACCATGTCGCTATCGAACGACTTATCAAGTGGAGTACCTATGTACCTAGATAACGGTCACGCAATAACATAAAAGGTGAGACAGGGAATATTATGCATTGTTTCTGAAAAAAAATCTAAAATATCTATACTCTTTCTTTGAATAATATATGATTATTGAAACGTCCTTTTTTAGCGCAACGACTAAATGGATTGCTGTGCACTTTTGCACAGAGATAGATTAAAAGTGTTAAGACATTAATAATATTGCAAAAATGGATTTTATTTATTTTACTATTAGAGTAGTTTAATAGTGACACACAATATTTCAAACATTTTAGTTTATTGGGATTTGTTCCCAAGAAGACTTGATAGTCTTAATCCTTTTATCCTTAGTAATTAATCTTAAGCTTATTCATAAAAATGTGAACGTACTGACAAATAAAATTCGTCAAATATAGATGATAGATATAAACAACTTTATTATTTAATTTAATATTGAAATTGCATTTTCTATTATAATTAAAATTCGCACACGCTTACATTACACACACATGTTGATGCTTTGATGATTATTGATGGTGACTATGCGTAGTATTTTATTCGAAAATTGGTAAAATACCTTTAGATCATTAATGACAATAACGATAATGAAATTACTTTAAAATCTATTATCTATACTCGTATTATAAAGAGGTAAAGTTTGTGAGTTTGTGACGTTGTAGGGGGTAATCTCTGGATCTACTGAACCGACTTAAACCTTTTTAACCGATAAATTCGGAGTTTGAGACCCTGGGAAGGACATAGGATACTTTTTATCCCAGAAATCATCATTTAAGGGGGTGAAAATGGGGATAATAGTTTGTATCGGGAAGCAAGCTAGGGACGAACCCGAGCCACTGATCATATAATACTATACTAGTACCCGAGCGAAGCGAGGGTGAGTCGCTAGTGTCTTATAAAGAAGGAATATGTAAAATATATAAATATTTCCGGCGATAACTAATAAGCATGAGATAGGTATCACAGACTAATTAATTATTATAATATTATGTCCATTTTATTGACTGATAATCCTTAAGATAATATACAATTTGCCATCATTATGTATTTATAATTGTACAAAATTTTTCACCTCCTCAGACGTCAATTATGGCTAACCAATAAATTATTGTTATAAATCGTGGCTGTTAATATTTATCTTTTCTAAAAAATGTCTAAAAAGTATTTTAACAAAAGTTATTATTGTTTAATTATTTAAAATATCCATTTTAAAACGAAATATTTCTTATATTAAGTATACTCGCATTGCCCGCGGCTCTGCCCGCGTTTAGATGACCAAAAACCAAATTCTTAGGTTTTACATATTAGTATACTCTTACATTGCAGTTCTTGTATTTTTTCTCAGAAATGAGATATTTTCCTGCGGTAAAACGTATTATATACGCTGACCCGGATAACCAGCTATCATTATACTAAATTTCATCAAAATATCTCCAGTAGTTTTTCTGTGATGCGGTAACAGACAAACAGACAGACAGATAGACAAAAAATCTAAAAACTATAGATTCGGTCTCTGTATCGATAATAATGTCTATTTCAATAAGATTCTCCAAAAAATATTCAAAGATTCGGCTTAGTTACAATTTTATTATATGTATCTGCTTAAGAATTTCTAGTAAATGAAGGTAAGTGAAATAAGTACTCGTAGGTCCTTAAAATGATCCATGAAAATGTTGTTGGACCTATAGTGCTTTAAAGTTTGATAAAGATTGACTCATTTGTGGGATAGATAGATTTTATTATATATTATTCTGTAATAAAAATATTGTAACTCGACATTTAGTACAACAAAACTTTTTAGTTCCTTCGCCGGCTCTCAGCAGATCTACACTAAACATACTATCCGGTGGTAGCTTTGTCGGAGACTTAATACCAACTCTGAAATGAACATTCAAGTGGTCTTATAATTCTAATTGAAAAAATAGAACTTAAATTTGACTTTGCATTATAATTCAATAATAACTGTTGATACCAATTAGAAATAAAGTAGACAATCGGGCAATGTATGCTACGTCAAATTATATGATGTTTACAATTTGCAGATGGTTTATGGTATGGTTTTTAAATAAAACTATTTTTTCGGATTTTTTCGCGGATTTATTTTGATTTTTGGTTTCGAATGCTTTACAGCGTGTGGGTCACGTCAGAGACTAAGGTTTTAGACGTCTCAAATGTATAGTTGTTACAGACAGCACAGATGGTGTCTAGAATCTAAATGACGTATTTCTGAGATTTGAATAAAAAGTTCGCCACCCAATAAGCGGTACCTCGACAAGAATGTTATGTTTTATTATCCAGTGGCTAACTTATATCATGAAATCCTGTTCGATTCGCAATTTTAGCACCATCATTTCTATCAAGCAACGAATGTGAATGAATAAATAGTAACTTTCTAATCTTTTTAAAGGACGACCGGTCAAGGAAAAATCATATCACTATTGACGGAGACCCATGATCATGTCCAACTCTAAAAAGTGTGATAGCGTGTAAACCTTATCAAATTTTAAATTCTAGGCCCAGTACTTCTGTTGCGTACCTATTGATACGTTGACAGAATATTTTATCGGCGTAAATATTGAAAACAATGGGATTAAAAGTAAAATAGTTTGTTAGATGACTCGATTAAAGTTTTGGAGCAAGGTTGTCCGCCTCCGCCGGTGGTGACGGTAGCGTCTCTAGCAGCGACCAGCGCGACCAACAGCCGACAGTATCGCAGTGTCGACAATATCGACAGTAATTAGAGCGATGATCGATGTCTCAAGTAAGCCGCGATAAGATACCATTAGCGGCTTATCGCCCGTTTTTATTGTAACATTATTGTTATATGCTAAAATAATGCCACATAAATTGATATAAGGTGGATTAGTATATCTATAACATTTTACTATACTTTTAAAATGTTTATTTTTACTGAGTCAGGGATGAGTAGATAGAGAAATTATGCATAACTATTGATGAATTTGTCAGAAAGTTCTTTACATATAATGTATTTTTGATTTAACATAAAACGATACGATTATACTTGTAAGTATAATATTATTATCTAAACACATTATAAAATACTAACAAATAAATTTTCAAACTAAAATTTTTAATATTGTTACGTATTTAGGTAATATTAGGGAGAAACAGACCTCAGTTATAATATTTTTTTTTCTTTTTAATTTTAATCATCATCAAAATATCAAATGTCTGTAGTTATAGAATTTTATGAACTACAATTTATTATTTGAAATATTTTCCTTTAGTTTATTACATTAACATTTAATTTGCGGGCTCTCTCCGGGGGTTGGGATCAGTTTTGCTTTTAGAATTCGCTATACAGCAAACTTAAATCAAAATCAAACTACAAGTAGTGTTTTATTTACAAATTGTATAAAAAGACAAAAATTAGATCAATGGCCCGATGAATTTCTCTTGCAAATTTTTTATTTTATTCAGTTCTCCTCTGACACTGGTCAGACACTTTGGTATTTCACAATTTACTTATTACGATAGTACATTTTGTCTTTCTATACTTATAGTGTTTACAATTGTTTGATTACTATTCTTACAGCTTTTACCTATTCCTATTGCTTATTGTCTATACTGTGTTTACATTAATTATAAGTTAAGTGATATATATATATATATATATATATATATATATATATATATATATATATATATATATATATAATCTTCTATTTAGTTTTAATTTATATCTATGCTTTGTATGCTATCTGTATTACATTTTGTTCACACCATAGGGATACTAGATAAGTTTAGCGATTATAGCGTGATTTTACCTAAAATGTATAAGAGGCAAGAATATTTTTTTTGTTATTTTGTACTCTTGCCAATTTTAGGATTGAGGAGCTCTTCTCGAGTGGGTACTGATAGCAGAAGCAATAACGCTTAATAAATAAATTTTGGATTTGAATGCTGGATAAAATATTGTTATCATTATCTAACATTTTGGTTTCAACTGCCGCGACTTTACAACTTGTACACCGTGTTTTACTTTACCGAAGTCTAATCGACGTGAGAAGCTTGACACAAACTAAAAATTATGCCTAGTTCTATACAGACTATCAATTAATTTCATTGAAAATAGACAAAATCTTAGAAATTGAACATGGCTGTTATATAATTGATTGTTTCGTTACCGCAGCTTATACACGTAGTATGTACGCACAGACTAGGAAATAATGATGCACCTAATATGTACTCGTAGGTATACCGTATACCATATACAATATTTATTTATTTATTTATTATAAAGGCTTACTAACTAAATTTACATAAAACATGTATTTAACATTATAATGTTACCTATTTGTATATAAATTTAATTTAAAAGTATTCACAGCTTTTTATAGAAGTATTCCATTAAAATTTTATGTTGTTACGAGTATATAAGGAGCCATTTCAGTTGTACAATAAACAAAAGAAGAAAAAAAAAGAAAACAAATCTAATCTAAATATACTTTCTTTTTAATTTAAACTATCAGAAAAAATGTCTATATCACATTGCTGAAATATAAAATTATATAATTTAAAGCTTCGTAATAGTGGTGAATTAGAACCGTATCTATTTTTTCGTGTGTAGTGGTTTATAGTTATTAGCTCTTGCTGCAGATCTTGGTATTTGTATATATGTATAGCTGTGAATACATTTGTAACCTCAAAGAAGATCATTGTGATCTTGTTTTTTATTGTACGAGAATAAAAAGCTAATCATATTGTCCGTATTATCTGTATTAATATTATAAATGTGAAAGTTTGGGAGTATGGATTTTTGTTACTCTTTCACGTCAGAACGACTGAACGGATTTGGATGAAATTTGGCACATAGATAGATTATAGTCTGGAATACCACATAGGCTTTATCTATAGACTTTTTATCCCGGAATAATGTACGGTTCCCGTGGCACAGGTTTGTTTTTGTTTTCCTAGAGGCGAACACGAGAGAAGCGAGGGTGAGCCGCTAGTATTAATATATTTTTAAATAAAATTTTATGTGTGCATTAATAAAATGATAATTAAAAAAATCCCAACACAATAACCTGTTCAGGTGTTAAGGTCATTTTAATAAACCTAAGCACATACGAGTATGTCAGCAGTATTTTACTATAGAGTTAGAATTAGGATAGTTGCAAAAAAGTGAGAGTATGTTTTTACTTCTACAGTTTAAGCTGTAACAACAATTTAGTTAAATTTGGGACTGCACATCAAAGCTTATATACTGGGTACGTGTCGTGGGCTCCTTGTCGTCGACGTACCACGCGAGCGAAGCCTCGGGAAAAAACTTCTAAACTCATACGTTTTTAATATAAATAATATAAAATATAGCTTGCAAATAGGTGAGTTTTGTAAAATCTGCTGCAGTCGGCTGAGTGTACTGTTTTGGTTGTTTGATGTTTGGAGCGCAAACATTAGTCAACTGATAACGTTGGCTCCAAATTCTATGTTACTATTTGTTTGATAAGAATAAGTATAGCTATAGATTAGTTAATGTATTAACGTAAAAAAATTAACATTGTTCACGACATTTATCGAAACTTCAAAAAACTTAAAACTATAAATAATAAATAGCTTGTGTGACAAAATCCTTTCTATTTACAAAGAAGGCCAATATATGTATATATAAAATAATAATTTGTAAGTCCTTTCGACTGTACTACGGATCTCTGAAAGAGCGCGGACTGCAACGCTGTACCGAGGGCAGAAAATGATGAAAAACAGCTCTACCAATGGGGAGCCGCGCGCGCACGCACACACGCGCGCCGGCCCTCCCCCACCTCCCCCACCCCATGCCCCCTCCGCGACACCCTCCATAGATAACATTCGATTTGACGATTCTGTGAGTGATAGTGAGCCGCAGCGATGCTCTCCTCGCACCTGACCAAATTTACTTTAATATCGTAATACCAAAAATTATAGAGGTGAGTCACTTTGTTCTTACCTATTATTGTGTTTTTTTTTCTATCAAAGTTTAGTTTTTTATAATAATATTTACCTAAGACTTAATTCGTATTCGCATTATATTTTTGTTGCAAATCACTTTATAAAGCTCTCGCGTATATCGCATCTTCAGAATAATTTGTAATTTTCTAGCTAATTATAATATTTATATCTGTGTATTATTATCGATGTTAATCCCTATATCTCTAAATTTTTCGCATTTACTTAGCCTAGGATAAGAAATTGCATGGAATGATATAATTTTGTCGAAGGATCAGTAAAGAAAGCATGTTACGATTCCTCACTAGTTTTTCGTCAATACTTATCAAGTATTTCAAAATTTACGTAAATAATAAAAAAATCGAATGTATTTACGATTTAAGCTTTTCAGTCAGTCAGTAAGTCAGGTGTATAAATATTTTTCACTCTTTTTGAATAAAACTATCTTTTCGGATTATTTCGCGGATTTATTTGGATTTTTGGTTCCCGACGTTTTGAATGCTTTACAGCAATCATAGTCACGGGAGAGACTGAGGTGTTAGATGTCTCGAAGGTATAGTTTTTACAGACAGCCTACCCACAAATAAAAAAAAGAAAAATTGTACCAAGTACCTTACAATATTTGATAACTTTAAACATTTTTATAATTTTAATTAGTTTCATAATTGAATATGGAATATTATTTATTTAATTTTTGCTGTTATTATTATAATTATTACAATTTTAAAAATATTAAATAGTAATCTATATTTAGTGTTGCCACTATTATATTTATAACCATAAAGGAAAATTATAAAATATAATATTAATTATTTAAGCCATATAATTGTTCTACTTACATGTAATTTAAAAAATAAAGCAAAAACAATAAATTGTAAAAACAACTAATTCATGCGTCATCCGTCCAATCGATCAACATTTTTTCCGAAGTCAAATATAATAAATCAAATACATAGCAGATTATATAAAAAAACTACAATTTATCTTTTCAGAAATTTAAAACTTCTTTTCAATAATTATCCATACTAATATTATAAATGTGAAAGTTTGTGAGGATAGATGGATGGATATTTGTTACTCAATCACGTCAGAACGGCTGAACGGGTTTGGATGAAATATGGCACAGAGATAGATTATAGTTTGGAATAGTACATAGTTTATTTTTTATCCCTGGAAATTTATTTTATTTATTTATTCATTTATCAAATACAAAAATCATTTATACAAATCTAAGACACTCGTACTAAGTGAACTTGTATTACGAGCGTCTTGCCTTCCATGTTGAACAATATGTATAATTAACACCAACATTATTCACAGTAAAATAGCATGCATTAAAAATTAATACTATTAAGGATAATTAAAAATATTAACAATAATTCTAATGATATTATTATTATTATTAATGTTGGGTGTGGTGCCGAGGTCGGCCCTAGCTACGTCGACCAGTTTTGGTCCATTGTAGCTCCCTTTATAGTGAGTTCAAAGTTCTCCGCTTAGTCCTGTTGACTCCAGGAACTTCCAGATTTTCTGAGCGGGGAGCATCTGTATCTCTTCCGGTTGCATAATATGCTGCCCTAGATAGATACTTCTGCGGTGCATGAGTGGACCGCACGAGCAGAGGATATGCATAGCAGTTTTCTCTGTCTCATGGCATAGTCTGCACATTGCGGTCTGACTGAGGCCGAGGGTAAACATATGTTTATTGAGTTTGCAGTGACCAGTAAGTATTCTGGTTACTGCACTGGTTTTATACTTGTTGAGTTGAAGCAACTCTTTTGTAAACTTTTTGCGATATCCCTTAATTAATATATATCCCTTAATTCTAATGATATGTGTATAAGTGTAATGTATGTGTGTGTGTGCGTATGTGTGTGTGTGCGTATGTGTGTGTGTATGAGTTATGTAAGGATATGTCCTATAATTGTGTGAACATGAGTGTGAGTATGTATTAAACAAACAGTTGCAAGTTAGGGATTTTAACAGGTCTTCTGTTTCATCATAGGTAAGACTCTTAAGCCATGAGGTAAGAATGATTTTTGCTCTGGGACGGGGCTTGCAACTGATATTAATTAAAGGAAATGTATGTTTCCTGTGGAAAAGATTTATTTTTGTCTAGGGACGAACCCGAAGCGAAGCAATGGTGCGCTGCCAGTCCTATATAAAATTAAATATTCCAATGCCCACGCTTCGTTCAGTTCCTGTCCTTAAGTAACTCTTTGCAATATGCCATAGGAACTTCATATGTACTCGTAAAGGTAAAACTAGCCTAGCCTTCTACTAGCAAGTATATTTGTGCAATAATTACTATGTTACTAAAAAGTAACTAATAATCGTCTCAAAAGAGTTTTTTTTTCGTTTAGGGATAGAATAGCTTGAAGTTAATGTGGATCCAGCCTTGACAAATAACTTTACCATTAAAACAAGAGCAATTTAAGTTGAATAACAAATGACGGTGACGACTCGTAGTTTATGCACACAATGCAGCCCTCTTTAACGTCCCACTGCTGGGCACGGGCCTTCCTTTAGTACAAGGTATATATCATGCCAAAGTCCACTACGCTGGCCAAGTGCGGGTTGGCAGAATACACATATCGTTCCGAAACTTGCCAGGATTCCTCATGATGTTTTCTTTCACTGTAAGACAGGTGGTAATCATGTTGGAAATAATTCGCTTACTACAATCAGAGGTGCAAGACTAAGATTGAACCCGCTTCATTCGGTGTCCTAAGCAAGTGCGTCACCACTGGGTTCCTGACATCTTTCAAAATTTGCTTTACAACATAGAAAAGATGGCAACTGGCAACATTAAATTTCAATTTAATTAAATTACTTTATAATATAACGATGAGCTTTTATGACAAAAAAATATAAAAATTTATATAAGCATATGTTAATACTGAAATAAGATAAGTTAAGCTTACAAAAATGAAACTTGTTCCCAGAAATCCATTTCACTTCGACTCTTGCAGCTGTATATATTAAACGAAATATGTATGTAACAAAATTATATTCATTTCTAACATCACCACCTAGAGTCCCTAAAGCTGTAAGTCGGTTCAATGACATTATGGCGGTGCAGGCGACAGGCTCTGAGCTACAATAAATATTTTATTAATATGCCCGTTATCAAAAGATGTAGGGCCCGGTGTGGTTATCGCGGGATCAGTGTGTCGAGCAAACATGCTCGCCATAAAGTTCCACGAGCTCTGCAGCGCCGGAAACTTCCCTCGGAGTAACGTGAAATGTGCGCTACTACGTCACTTTTAAGTTCAAATTTCGTTATTCTATCCTTGATCCTCTCTAGGGAAATAAAAGTTGTCGTATTGCGAGCCGAAAAGGTACAAATTGCCATGAAAGCGCCAATATTTGTTCATGATGAGCACACAGCGCCCGGACGCGCTATGTGTTCAGTGTAACGCTGTTCAGATCCAAATACAGAATTATACAGACTACAATATAATATACTAAAGCCATGATTAAGCTCGTAATAGGTGAAAATATATAAATCTTGGTTACTCGTTAATAAAAGAATAATAAAAAATATATTTTTTATGTTAATGTTCGAAAACAAGATGTTCAAATAGTCTAACATTAATCGGTGAAGCGGGCGGCCGAGTACTCCGCCGGCGCCGGCGCCGCGTGGACTTGTTCCCTATTTGTATTTCCGAGCCGACGTAAGTTTTCCGGTTCAAAGCCTTTAGTTTATTTACTCGATGTCTGACTAAGGAAGTTCGTCTTATTGACTTAAAAATAAAATTCAAAGTAAGACAAAAATGCCTTTTTGATCTAATTCTAAAGGCATAATAACTGGAAATATTGGTTTTTACATTTTAAAATATTATTTTAGAGTCAACATGGAGAATGTGTCTTCTATGTCACAAAGAAATGAAGAACAACGAGAAGGAGATAATAATGAAGCACTACAATTAGTTAAAAACGAAGAACGACATGAAATGGCAGTAAATGAGGCGAACTCAAATGCAAACAATGACAGCGGGTCATCCGTAGTCACCGTCTCTGAACACAACGCCGAACAACACTCAGTCATCACTTCACGTCGGGCTCTCAGAACTATAACAACCGCTGGGCATATAACGGATGCGACTGATTTGAATGATGAAGGCGTGAAAGATGAGCCACCTGAACCCCCACCGATAGAGCACGATCAGTTGCAGTATGCGCCCAAACTCGAGGATGTGGATGGTCGAGCCGCTGCAAGTCATTACGACGAAGAAAGATTGCGTATGGCAGAAGCAGAAACTGCACGATATTTGGCGTTTAAGCAAGAGCCGTATCGATCGTTACAGTCGCCGACCCTGGCGCCGCAAGACAAGCGACCGCAGCCACAGTACGCACGAGCCCCCCCGCCAAGACCAGCTTACGGTCGAGGTCTAGCTCTACGTTACGGAACCCCCCATCATGTCATAGTGGCACAAGATGGAGAAAACGAAGAACATGCTCACGAAGCATTTCTACAAAAAGAAAAAGCCGAACAGTTGCAACAAGCTTACGTAGCGTCCGAAGCCAACGCACAAGACGGACGACAGTACGCCGCAGTGCTGGGCGAACAAGTAGCCGTCTCCTCCGCATTAGAAATGATACAAACAACTTCCTTAAGCAATCAGCAAGCTGTCGGAGTTGCTTACCAACAGGTGAAGTATTTTTTAATAACCATTTTTCATATATACCTACGAGTATGACCATAGTACATATGTATTTTACTAAAATTCATACATTACATTGATTCATTAAATATTTTTTTCATATTATTTACTAAAATATATGCAGTACTTTCTGTATTAAAACAAAATTCGGGTTGTATAGTACAAGTAACCATAATATAAGCTCAGCTTATGACTATTTTGTACAGATGATAAAATAAAATAATTATATAGGTACATACATAATACTTTCTTACATTAATTTCAAAATGTAACTATATACATATTAATACTTAAAATAACGCATAGGTCAAATATGAGTCACGCGGCGAGGGCGAGCCGCGACCGACAACGTACGCAAGCCTGCAGCCGGTCACGTCTGTGCACAGCGCGAGCGGGTACACCTACGCCGGCCAGAGCCCTCAGTACGCGGCCGCAGGCTACAGTACATACGGCGGCGGCAAAGAACTCTTAACCTTGTATGGCACCGGAGCTGGTGCTCCTCGAGGAGACGATTCTCCTCCTGGTCAACTGCTCTACCGAAGTGATCCTACCCTTTCGTCATCATCGCTCAATACTCGAAGCGGCCACGTCGTTTACGGCTCTGTTGTGCCACAGTCACAGGCAGTTTACGAGAATCCACCTAGTCCTAACTCTCAACAGGTACGTGCAGATAATGAATATTTATTTACCGACTGTATAAATTCACTATATGCATAAAGTATTTTGTTTTCATAATCTAATTATATCGGAAATAACTGAAAGAATTTATCGTAACAGGTGAATGTGTTGTACACCCACGGCAATACAGTACAATATAAGGTCGGCGGGGAACACTACCTCGGTCAGGGCGGGGGCGTGGAGTTTGTTCCCGTATCAGGGTACGAGGGAGGCTTACTAGTGGAGAGCTACGCGGCGCCCGCACAGGCCTGGCCGGCACATAATCTGCTGCCTATTGACGACGGATTTGATCCGAGTAAGTTCTAAGAACAAAATATATTTACTATAGAAATATGAGCAATTTTTATTGTTTTTGCTATTTTTAGGTATGGCAGGAATGGGTGAAATGAAGGAGTGCGTCAATTGTGCGGCGGCGACTACGCCTCTGTGGCGACGCGATGGTACAGGGCACTACTTGTGTAACGCATGCGGACTTTACACACGCATCAATGGCGTAAATCGACCACCACTCAAAGGTCAAAAAGCAAAACCCCAACAGGCTCTCGTAAGTTTCCTAATATATGTATTTAAAAACTCATTTATAATTATTTGACTTTCGTCATTTCCATGCACTTTACATTGCGTGTAAAGAGAATATGGTGCTTACTCTCCTTTACTGCTTCATATCTAACTCTGTTTGATTTTGATTAAAGGAACATAATAAAGACAAACCTTAATTTAATTCCATCAAATATTAACTTTAATAACGTAGAGTGCTTTATTACTAAACTCTACAACGACAATTGCTAGTTATTTATAGTTTCAATTTCACCTCTTAGCCCACAAATGGCAACAGGCGAGTTGGAGTAACTTGTGCAAATTGTCGCACTTCCAACACGACGCTGTGGCGACGCAATAACAACGGCGAGCCGGTCTGCAACGCCTGCGGACTCTACTTCAAGCTACACAACGTATGTGTCATATCTTTTGTGTGATATTACAGGGCTAATAATGTCTAATTTTCCTGATGATTGTTTGTTTATAACTTTATCTACTCACTTAATGAATGAACGCAGATGATATAACATAGGAGCTAATATCTACACTTGGTACAAATTGTAATAGATATCGCAGTGAATGAGTGTGAGCGCGATTGTGCATCGATTACAGCAGGTTACGTTGATTAGATGCCACCAGAGCACCGCAGGTATCTAATCGCAGCTCTGCAACTCAGTTATCAGGGAACTCCTCGGCAAATATTGAGCCTGTATAAAAAATCAAAACACAGGGTCTCATCTAATCTCTCGAGATAAAACGGCCGGGGCTACCGACTGATAGAGAATTATCATCGCGTCCACGAATATTCATAATGAGATAAATAATCTTTTATCAATTATCTCCTCGCGAGTAGATACGCTTGTTTAAAGGATGATAGGACCGCGTGCCGGTAGATTACGAGGAGTTTCCCCGTCTGTCGGGTGCAGGAGTGACTCGCGATCGGTCGACTGCCGCACTTTGCTGGCATCCGTCACCAAGCAAGTGAAGTTGGACCAGTGAGTAACAACAGTAACCATGTTTGTTCAGGTGAACCGTCCGTTAAGTATGAAGAAAGATGGCATTCAAACTCGGAAGCGGAAGCCAAAAAGCATGGGTGGAGGTGCAGGAGGCGCGGGGGTCTCTAGAGGCGGTACTCTATCTGGTACGTTTTGATCATGTTAAGAAACGCTTATGTGCCGATATCTGGGTTGATCGTCCATTCAATACATATCACCATGCAACCATAAACAACCGATTTCTTTCTCACGAGCTTGCTTTACTGATTAGGATAGAATGATGATAGAATAAGTTACATGGTTGTAACGTTGCGTGGTGTGATGTGCACCGGTGTGAGGCTAACGGTGTGTGGTTGTGCGCAGTGGAGGCACACTCGCACAAGGTACTGCCTCCGCTGTACGCGGCGGTGGAGGGCGGGCCGGCGCCACTGCTCCTGCTGCCCGCGCGGCACCACGACCTCTCGTGAGTATCACCTCTACTCTACTACCACCTTCGTTGCCAAGCTTGCTCACTAACCTATGCTTAAAAATACAACTATTTGAAATAACAGTAAGTAATATTTCTCATATTTCTTATTTTTATGTATAAACTTTTAATCTATTTATGTAGTATGTCTGTGGAGAATATTATACATTTTAATTATGCGCTGGTGTTTATTTCCACACAATTCCACTTGGAATTTTCTTTTGTACACAAAATGTTATTTTCAACTTATGCTTGCTTGCTCTACCTCAATTTGTAGTAATCGCACATCGTCTGTTTGCACGTGTCTTACGTTATCTTTACTTTATAACACACACACTCTCAGCGATAGTGTGTAATATTACATGACGCAAGGATAGAATATAATATGTTGATTTATGTTTCAGGGTACCAACGCTAGAGAGATCGGGCTCGACCTCCACGCAGCACTATCGACCACCTTAATTTTATATTTATTACAATCTTAAATAAATAAAACTAAAACGTGTCAAAAGTATGCTAGGCATAAGTGTAGCCCTGTGAAACTCGCCTATGCTTGGCTTATCTGTTCCTTTTTACCAAAACGCCACCAAAATAGCATTTATGATTGCGATACCTGTATTATCTAGCGATCGGCGCTGATAGCGTTATCGGTGATCTTGTAATATATTGCTATCAAATCGACAAAAAAATACCTATAAGTATATAAGTCAATTTTATTTGAAGTAATAACAGCTAAAATATTACTATGCCAAAGAAAGGATTAACTTGACAGTAAGTAGAGTTTAAAAAGACGAATGTACAAATTATTTCTATTGAAATTCATACACGCTAGCCAAATTTTATCTATATATTGTGCAATATTATTATAAAAATTGTAAAGGATTTATGATATTTACATTTAAAGTTGTACATATTATAAATACTAATGTATTATGTACGCGTGCTGTACTGCATGTCCCACTTGTACCAAAAACAGTCAGGTGACAAAAAGTGGCTAAAATGAGTAAAATATTGTTAAAATATTTCTACTTACATAATAAAATGGTATTTTCGCGGTACTATTTAGAGTTTCTTCGAGTAAATAAAAATCTGCTGTCGTCGTGAGAGATAACGCTCTTTGTAAATTGTAAGATATTGTTAGTTGTTGGCTCAGAGCATATTGAGTTAGAGCTTAAATTAAAATTATGACGAATTTATTAATATATTTTATATGGATTTATATAAGGAGATATGAATGCGTGCGTGCGATGCTGTGTACCTTGTCTGTGTACATTGTACAGGTCTTTAATTTATACTCGACAAATGACGAATAACTTTAAATGTATGTAATATATTGTGTAAATCTGGTGTACTTTTGGGAGTAATTTTAATAAATGTCTTGCCAAAATATGTATTTATATGATTTTATCGTTTTGTTTCATATCTTTGTTACCACTTCTTTTCACCACATACTATATAACACTTATATATAAATATATTTGGACATTATCACACAGTCACACAGCACTATCTGTTCCATGGTAAACTACGAGGCTTGTGTTATGGATACCAGATAGTACACTACACTACACATATTATATAACTTTAAATATATAGATGTAAAAAACCCATGACTGGAGTACAAACATTAGTACTCATCACACAAATGAATGCCCCCCCAGCGGGACTCAAACCCGCGACCGTTGGTACAGCAAGTAGAATCACTAAGAACTTGGCCAAAGGTTTCATCAAATATTATTTTCCAGATATCTCTATACCTCAGGAAGTTTTGCCTTGCCTTTACCTGAAATAGTAATCACTCTTGAAAATCCTTCAACTGCCAGTGAAACTCCAGAGTTAGCGGGCACAGGCAGACACACATTGTTTCATAATGTTTCATTGATCCACCTATATGGACCAGAAACCGACCAAAAACTTTAAAATGTTTTTGAAATAACAAGCTGATTTACATACAGATTTATTTATGAGTATAGATAATTTTATTATTAAAAATACAGTTTATATAAAATTTTACATTAAGCATATTTAGATAAAGTTAATATCACGCATTTTTTAAATAAATTCCATCTATCTTTTCGGATTATTTCGCGGATTTATTTTGATTTTTGGTTCCCGACGTTTCGAATGCTTTACAGCATCCATGGTCACGGGAGAGACTGAGATGTTACATGTCTTAAAGATATAGTTGTTACAGACAGCCTACCCACAATTAACAAAATGAAAATTGCACCAATTACATTACAATATTTTTAACTTTAAACATTTTTTATAATTTTAATTATAATTGAATATGGAAAATTATTTATTTAATTTTTGCTATTATTTTTTTTTTATAATTACTACAATTTAATTGTTTAAAGTTTATAAATTATTTGTTTAAAGTTAAAAATATTGTAATGTAATTGGTGCAATTTTCATTTTGTTAATTGTGGGTAGGCTGTCTGTAACAACTATATCTTTAAGACATGTAACACCTCAGTCTCTCCCGTGACCATGGATGCTGTAAAGCATTCGAAACGTCGGGAACCAAAAATCAAAATAAATCCGCGAAATAATCCGAAAAGATAGTTTTATTTAATAATGTCAAACATTCGCGTAAATCTAAGAAAGTATTAAATTCCATCTTTTATATTTAAATGACATGGCAATATAAAGACAAAGCAATAAAAAGGTTAAATAATATACTTTACAACTAAAAACTAAACTTATATATTTATAAAATATATAATTTACTGCTTTAAACAAAAACCTTTATTATTCCTTTATATATGTATTTTCATCCAAACAAAATACACTTTTATAATAGAGTTTAACTGATGATTTAAATTTGTTTGAATTTAATATTTATGTATTTGAAAAATACATTAATACCGTGGCGCCATCTAGGCAATGAAGACGACTCACTGTTTAGTACACTCTTGTGTAGATGGCGACTTACTGTTAAGTTAAAAGCTCACTGAGGAGCTTAAAGTTTTAATTACAGATAATATTTTGTTTAATATTCGTTGTAATTAATTATTCCTAAAGTAAGCTTCGAAAACAACGCTCTTACTAATTATAACAATTAATTAATTAGTAAGAATAACAGTCGTATTGTAATATTTAATGTAAGTATGTACTTTCGTTACTTATTAAATTATGATTTAATAAGAACAGATAAATGTTTAATAAAATAAAATATAGTTAAGTATTTATAGATAGAAAACGAAATTACTTTTGTTAAGCATTTCTTAACATCTAACTAACTCTATCGTGATTGACCCGCTGATGTAGAGATGTCGCTAGTAGTAATGTAAATGTAGAGTAAAGCACTTTGTATAATATATTCTTACCAAAGCTGGTTTCCAGATCGGATTTGGCAATCGCTGTGTATATTATTTTTAACAAGTGGAGACCGTAGCTCGGCATGAATCTGATATTTTTTTAAATTTGAATTTCAGAATATGTACGATATAGAGATATTTTTAATTTAAAAAAAAAACTTTCATTTAACTTGTTTTATTTTCTCAGTCGATTCTTCAGTTTCAAATTCGATTTTTTTAAGTACTCGTTGCCATGCATTGCGCTGACATTTGATATATCTTAATAATTTATTGACAATAAAGTATAAATAACATGGAATAGTCCATTGCAGGAACCGGAAAGTACTTCAGGAACTCATCAATAATCCTATCCTACTAAAAAATAAATGAGAACTTGTTTAATAAAATACTTTTTTCATTTAAGCTTTAAAGGTTTTATTTTATTCAACGTCGGACAAAGTGTAAGTCGTAAACTTTGTTTTGTTTTTTTAAAGTAAAATTGCCACTAAACAAAAATGGTTTGTGTAAAAACAAAAAAAAAGCTCTGTGGATCTGCTTAAATTTTTAGAAAATTACTTTACTTTTTATAAACGGACTATTTGTATTCTATATATTTGAGCAAATTTTAATTTATGCTGAGAAAAGATATAACTTTATTGGTGTCAATTCATTAGACTTTTAATGAATAAAAACTTAAAAATAACATATATTTTTATGAGGCTATTGGCCGATTTCACCAACTTCACCTAAGTTTATGATCATGCATGAATGTCATGTCATGTATCATGTTTATGATGAAGCATGGTTAGGGGGCTGTTAGGGAACAGTTTCTGTTTCACCGACAGTTAGGGGTCACCTAAATGTTAAAATGCCACCTAAATATAGGTCCTAGAAATACGGGCTCTGACGATGGTAAGACGAAATTTAATTTAGGGGCTAGTTTAGGGCAACTTTTAAGTTAGGGATCCCATACGTAGGTGGTAGCTTATGGGTTATTGGTGAAATCGGGCATAAATCTAATATGTGATTGTAGCTTTTTTATATAATTTTTTAAAACAACAATATACTATGTATTTTGTTTTATAAATATAAATAGTATATTTCTCTATATTAAGTAATGTTCATTTAACTTATTTTATGATTTTGTAACTTATATAATATATTAATGTTATAATTTTGTCAACTTTTATAAAGTCGGTACAGATTTCATGCCCATTTCCCGCGTCAGTTAGATGGCAATTACCCATCATAGTTACAAGACTACGTTTTAAGTAGCCACATTGTTTCAAACATGTTCATAAAGTTGCCTCAGGTTATCCACACTTCGTCATCTCGCACCAGTTTTGGAAATAATTTGCGTGTAAGGTGAAAATTTTATACGAGCTTATATAGTACATACAATCTTCTTACCTTCTCTTGCTTGTATATAGAGTATATCTCTTGCTATTTTCTACACTAGAAAGATTTGCGATATCAGCAGGCACTTCTTTTCCATTGGGCACTCTGGGCAAGTGCCCAGGGCCCCGCGACGGGCCTCCTCCGGCCTGCCCTCAAAAAAACACTCTTTGCAGCCGCCGTTCCATTCTACGCATAATTAGTATTTGCAGTGCGATATACAGTGAGTTTCTAGTTCCAAAGTTATAAAATGTTAGTATTATATTTTTTTTATTGATTTTATATAATTTAATTAGGTTCAATTGAACATTAAAAGAAATCCAATTTGACAACTATCAAAATCCGTAAATAGGAATGAAATGGCAATGGCATTGAAATAATTAGGTATCTAATTAGCATATTAATTAAATTTGCATACTAATATAACTTATCTGGGGTAAACTACTTAATAAGTACATTGCTTCAAGAAAGATTGACCAGTTTGTCGCTAAAGTCAATAGAATGTGATGCGCTCAAAGACAAAGAACATTTGAACAACTGATTGACGATTTTGCTTATATGAAAACTAGAAGGGTACCTTTATAATAATCATAAAATTAGCACAGCAATAACCTGTGAATACTAAGAGTCACTTTTCCGAATCATATAACATTTATCTATTTATTTATTGTGATTGTAAAGAAATAAATAAAATATTATATAATTTTAGAATTTTGCTTATCTACTCATATCTACACAGGGTTCCCGTGATCCTTATATGCCCGGGGCCTCCAATAGATTAAGGAAGGTCCTGGATATCAGCCACGTTGATTTAAAGTTTAAAGTTGAGGTTAAATGATAATTTAAATGTCGATGATGATAAACTAAATAGTAAATGACTAAATTGCTCGTCGCGCCGTGCACTGCTTGCGATTACTTTGTCTCTATCAAAATTAAAAATTCTAAGTATTGACTGAAATGAGATTATGCTAAACATAAAAATTGAGTAGTTTTTTGTACAAATTATATGGCCTGTTGTTAAATTAAATGTGTTTCGTGACACATTTTTCTTTCGATATAGAATCCTGTATCTAAATATGAATGTCACTATCTCTGTGCCAAAACTAATTAGGTATATTAAATAATTCAGTGACTGTCGTAGTTTATATATTATAAATAGCAAAACCCGAGGCTTCTCTCGCGCTAAAACTATAAACAAACTCTAAAAAAGTAGGTTTCATACAAACTTTCATTCCCTATTTTACCCCATTATGGGATGAATTTCGAAAAATGCTGAAACGCGTATTTATTTAATTGTATTGAAGAGAAATTATACCACTTTTTTTGGGTTGTATTATCTAATATATAAAATTTCCATGTAACAATGTTAGTTACCGTACTCCTCCGAAACGGCTTTACCGATTTTTACTAAATTTTATATGCGTATTCAGTAGGTCTGAATCGGCTACTATCTATTTTCCATACCCCTAAGTGATTAGGGTGGCCCTCGTTAGAGACAAACCCGAGCGGAGCGAGGGTGAGTCGCTAGTAATGTTATAAAAATTACGCTAATCCGTTTAGACGTGAAAGAAAGATAAACAAACACACTCTCACATTTATAATATTAAGTGTGGATATGGATATTGGAAAAGTTATGGAAAAACAAAGACAAATATGTTCCTCATCAGTTAGTGTAATATGTAAGATTATCAACTCAACGTAGCATCTACAGCAGAGGTAAATAAAACTATGATTTTACAGTCTAACTGATATAATATATTAAATACGTTAAAAATAGTTATTGCATGAACGTAATTTCATTCATGGTACATCTAATAAGATATTATGGAAATATTTGATAGTGATACGATCTCAATCACAAAGTAGATAGTTTAAAATCGACACTAAACTCTTACAACACAAATTTCGCACTAAATACAAATAATATACAAAAATCCTGTAAAAGTTATTAAATAACAATTTCACATATTCTCGACTGCCTTAATTAAAATTAACGACGAATATTAACAGATGTGTCGCAGCCACGGGAGCTCTATACTCGTATGTTAGACAGTGAGGTGCTGGCAATGAGCCGGTGCTCCGACGGCCGCTGACAGCTTATCATCCACGGCGGATATCAATATAAGGGAGCGTTAAATGATTCTCTCTTATCTCTCTAAATATGAAAAAAACTTAAGGAGTCTGACTAATGACAGGTAAAAAAACCTTTTACATATCATGTAATAAAGAAGTATTCTAAAAAGAAACCGTTTTTGTGGTTTTGTTGCTTTATTTTAATAATTATTGTAAATCCTTCATTGGTTTCAAAAATTAATTTATATAATAGTTATATAATACCTTTAAGACTTCTAAAACCTCAGTCTCTCCCGTGACCATGATTGCTGTAAAGCATTCGAAACGTCGGGAACCAAAAATCGAAAAAAATCCGCGAAAAAATCTAAAACAATAGTTTTATTTAATTTAAAATGTCAAATATTTTATTCTAAGAAAGTATTATGGTTTCGAAAATTTCTATTAGAATAATAAACATTATAGCTAATTATTATAAGTGGAAGTGAATCTATTGTTCCTTATTTTTGCATTTCAAATAATATAATGTTAATAATATGAGGTACGATTTTTCGTTTTTATAATCGGCTTAGAAATTGTTCAATTTTTTTACTCTGTATGTACACCTGACATATATTCACAGTTCATTCTCTATTGTAAGAGATTACTTATAAAGCACTACAATAACTTAAACTACAATAACTACAACAACTTAAATAGCAAACAATATACAAATTTATAAAACCTAAATTACTTTTGACTATAAAAAATACATATATGTAGAAGATTTTTTTTAATAAATAAAATAATGAATATGAATAAAATTAATAAAGGCTTTTCTTATTAATAAGTAATATGAAAAGACATATTATAAATATATGTATTTAAAGAATACTCTAAATACAAAAGATTTTTATTCTCAGCTCGAGAATACTCTGCCAATGTTCTTCTTTGTCTAATTGCTTTGCAGACTTACCTACCGCTCGTAACTATTGTAACAGTCAAAATACGTTTATTCTCTTATTTATCGGCATTTAAGTCTAGAAACTTCAAATTTTGCATAATGAGTACTTATTAAATAACCATAAAATCAGCATATTTTAATATAATTTAACCAATATCGTGCTAAATGCTCTACATTTACATAGAGTTGAAATATTTGTAGGTGATGATGCAACCATTTGTTTTTAAAGTAGAAGAAGTGTTATTCGAATTCTAGACAGGTAAAGACACGGGCGAAGGTTAGTATCGGCTATAAAGATTGCTGCGGATACAATGTTCGAGCATTCTTCGCCCTACTGTCGTCATCAGCCATCAGTGTTTAGGAGATAAGCAGATGTTGTGTCGCCGACGGGCCGAGGCCCGGCCGGCGCTGAGCGGGCCCCAGCGCCGCGGACAGTTCATTAGCGCGGAGGCGCGGGCCGCTTGATATATTATACGTACACACGTATCGACTAAATTGTCCCGTCGATAAGTGGGCGTGAGACCGACGCCAGGATACCAGTGTATGACGCGCCACTTGTGCAAGCTAAAATCTGTCTTATGGTAATGTAGTAAAGCTCCTTTTAATGTGAAGCAAAATGTAGAGACGACGTTTTATACTAAGCTACTTTGTTAGCGATTAATGATGTCTCGATTTAAGTAAACATGTTTGGTAGGAAGTTTTATACTATAATACGTATGTGGTAGAGTGCTTTATAGCCTATCAAGGTAAAGTCGGTTACGCCGTTTCGAGGTCGTCGAGTCAAACGCGAAGGGCTAATGTGTAACCGTTGTCGAGCGAGCGCCACTAATGCGGCCGGCGCCGGCGCCCGCCTAAAACAAAAATCTACAACATTCCTGCGTTTAGGCGAGCCTTTATTCCTTTTTTATCATGAAATAATAGAATAGGCACAAAGCGACCGCCGCTTATCGAACGCTATTCAATTTATTAAAGCATGCCATTACCGCGGGCATTAGACGGACTATTAGGTATTACGTAATACATTACTATACTTGTAGAAAACACTCGGCACGTACAGACAGACACTCGTACACAGCACTCTACTGTGACAGCTTGCACTGTCACAGTCCGCGAGCTCAGACGAGACAGGTTCAACGACACTGATAAACACAGTTATTTAAATGAAGAAATTATTTTATTAAAATCAAGAATAAAATACTTTGTAATCCTTTAACTAAATCGTTATGCTAATATTAATTATTACAATTATATTTGTGTTACAAATTCTGTGAATTTGTTTGTGTTTGAAATTTTCTAATATAATTCTTAGCACATAGAGCACACCGTTGTTATGTCATTCATATTATTTACTGGCGAGTCGTCATCGCTCCGCTCGGGTTCGTCCCTGGTCAGTCTAGTATAGATTTCCCAGAGATGTGATATTTTCCCATAGTAAAAAGTATCCTATATGCAGACCCATCTATCTCGACGAGCTATCATCATAGTCATACCAAATTTCATCAAAATCTGTCCAGTGGTTTTCTCGTGTTACGTTCTCAGACAGACATACAGATTAATTATAGATTTATTTGTAAACTTTTTTTGATATTAATTATATTTTGTGATTTCTTTTTCAAGATGATAAAAGCTTAGTAACACACTTTAAAATACAAATACGGTATTTATTTACATTCACGTACAAGTTGATAAATTACTTATTGTTTGTCTACTGTTTTTATATACTTTATAAACTTATACTTGTTTAATAAATTTACATTAAAGTATAAGATTATGAAACTCTACATAAAAATAAAATTTATAACGACCAGTTAAAATAACGAGTTTTTTTTTATTTTTTGCTTCGCTGATGTAAATTCTGTACAGTAAGATTAATTCATAATTCAGATGTTTTCATGACGAACTGCATCTTTTACATTTTATTTTCAATAGTTGAGGTTATCTGTCAATGATTATTATTATTAAAATCTCAAAAACGATACAGGCCTTTTTCCAAACATTAGCTCTACAATGCGTTTGTGTCAGCTTATAACTACAAGTCTATAATTTCTAATTTAAAAGCTTTATGAAGTTTTCTAGTAAGCGCTTAATTGGGGCATGGTCTAAGTTATATCTCGGTTAATTAAGACATATAATTGAATGAAAGAGAACTTAATCTGAATGGTACATCAAGAGCCCTGAATTTAAAAAAAATATAATTATCGAAATATAATTGATTAGGCATGAAATTCACAACAATCGAAAACTCTTATTTAGAAATAATAAGCAAAATTAATACTTGGTACCTAAATACATCTATGTACCTCTTAACTTTACATTCTTACTAAGAATTGTTGCACTGAATATGAAATTTATTATAATGTAAAACTAGTCATTACGTCGTGTACGTACCTTCTATATATATATATTTTTATATATTCTAGGTATCATTTGAATAAAACTAACTTTTCGATCTTTTCACGGATTTAGATTCCCGACGTTTCGAATACTTTACAGCAATTGTGGTCACGGGAGAGTCTCTCCCGAAAAGATAGTTTTATTTAAACTATCAAGCATTCACGTAAACCTAAAAAGTATTATACTCAGGTACAATTGGTTTGTGCTTTGGTTAGTTACTAATTTCCAGGTCACAAACTGAAATTCATATATTAAGTACGCTACTATGTAACCTACATTATGTGTGTCCAGAATTATTAAATTGACTTATTATATTTTGATACTAGTGACTCACCCTCGCTTTGCTCGGGTTCGTCATATTAGGTGCATTTTGTTTTTTTTTGAGTGGAATCCTAATTGTGTTACTGAAATAAAAGTAGCCTGAGTTACCTTATAATATCAGCTACCTGCCAGTGAAATTCTCGTCAAAATCGGCCCAGCCGTTTCGGAGATTAGCCGAAACAAACAGACAGACTATAATTCCATATGCATTAATAATACATACATTACTGTAAAAAGCTGTTATTTTGACATTACAAACTGACACTTCAATTTTATTCATTTGTATAGATCTAACATTTTATTATCAAATACAAATTTTGATAACTGATAACAAGCTAGCTTCATGGAAGAATAATTAACTATTTAAAATAAATTTCGATATTTGCACGATCGTCTTAACATATGGTGTTAGAGAAGTACAATATTACTAAAAAATAGAATAATGCTTTATTGTCAATTATTTTCCGCCTTCGTTAGTTCCTTGTTCTATTATTAGTTCTTTAATAGATATTTATCACGAAACACATATTATACGGGTACAATTTAGATTCGAAATATTTTTGATCATGGCATTTATTTATTCTAGCACCCTGGTTTATGTTTTCGTTGACACATAAATTCTACCTATTAAGTTAATTAATTTATAATAAATTTGCAAAAATTACGATAATAGCGACAAAAATAAAAATATAATCTTTAATATTCAAATATAACTTATTAAAATTATCAAAATGTTTAAAATTAAAATAATCAAATATTGTAAAGTATTTTATATTTATAATATTGTTATTTATGTTACCATGGAACTAGATGGCGCTGTGTGTTAATGTAAATCTATAATTATAAATAAAATTAACGTGCGTTTTATAATTTCAATTTGTTTTAATTGCCCTGACCCTTGAAAATATAATTTGAATGCCTGACTATTTCACAATATTCACTAACCCCCTGAGCGATAGAAATTATTGTACTGGGACTGTCACAAGTAGATAGAGAAAATAATAAAATTCATAAAATTTGGTTCTTGACTAAAAAGCTGCATCGACATCAATATCTATTTAAGTAGTAACTTTTTTTTTTATTTCTACGGAACCACCAAAGGGGAAGAACCTAAATGCAATAGAAAACAATCACAAATAACATTATTACTGACCCACCATTGGCAACGATATTGCATAAAACACAACAAAAATATGTCTAAGCATTACTATTATAAGAGAATATTTCCTTTCAATCTCAAATTCCGCAGTTGAGACTTGAGAGAGAGTATATAAACATCATAAATGATTATATTATGTATGTAACTTGACAAAATAATATAATCCCGTGGAGGCAGGCTTTATCATTTCAACTCGAAACTCTAACTTTTATACTCTTGAATTAATTTATTTAAGGTCTCGTAATGGACTTGAGGATCGCGTTAAAAAATATATTAAAAGTATCCAGTCGCAGCGACTCCACCGATTTGTCTTACTAAAAAGCATGGGTCGTGTAAAAATAGAATTTTCAAGGCTAAATTTATTTTGAAAAGTAAAATCTTATAATAAATCTGTAATTAATAATTTCTTTAAACTTTATATAAACTTTACTCTTTTAAGGTTCCGTAGGTAAATGGCTAACACAGATTCCTTATAATTTCACCATGACCGTCTCTTCGTATGTCAGACATTTTACTTAAAAGCCATTGGAGCTACGTAGCTGAAATCTAGTAATTAGGTGTCTCACGCAAAGCGCTAGAGAATTCTGTAATCAAATAAAAATCAAAACTAAAAAAAAAACGACTTTAAGGCACTTAAATGTAAAAAATAACTAAACGGGGGTTTTAATTTAGAATAGATACCTAATCAGATATTTTCGAAGTCGGTTAAAAAAAATATGGGTGGTGAAGGTCTATGAAATTCAAATAGAAGTTTTCAAATAAATAAATAAATTGCTCTTAAAGTCGTAAACACTCCGTCCCTCTTAACTTTTTAAGTATGGATCGGAAAAGAGATACCAAAATACTTTCAATGAAAATTATATTAAATACGATACGTTGAATAGTTTTTGAGATATGCGATATTTTCCGTTTCACGCGTTTGTCCACAAAGTTGTTTCTCACAGTAATATGAAATAGAAACTTATTTATGACGTCAACGAAATGAATATTGTAGATGTGTAAATATTTAATTTAAAAAAATAATAATATGTTCCAACAAAATATTTATTTAATTTTTCATGCTACGGAACCCTTAACGTGCAAGTTATATCTTACACTTCGACTTTTATTATTGTAGCTCAAGAAATAACTATATTTTGCTTAGTACTTTCTTAAATTTACGCGAATATTTGACATTTTAAATAAAAATATCTTTTCGGATTAATCCGCGAAATAATCCGATAAGATAGTTTTATTTAAGATATACTTTGCTTCTCTTTGAAGTCACTACTCTCACGATCGCAAGCAATTTTGTTAAAAACATAAAATCTCCACTCGAGACAAACATAAATATTGGCCGTATAGTTAAGTAGATATTTATGGCGGTGTGCATGTCTGTGTGTTTGTGAAGGTACCCTCCACACTGAGAATACTAGTGCTGTAGTTTAGAGTTTTTTTATACATAATTCTAAACTATTCATAATTTTATTTAAAATAAGCTTTTATATAATTAACAGAGAAAATGAAGCTATGGGAAGAGCCACTGTAATGTTATTAATTTTATGAACAGCATTAAAAGTTCCTTTTTATTCCGTTATTAATTAATGATCCTAAATAATATTCATATAAATACTAAAGGTTAACATGTTTGTTATTTTGTTTATTTCTCACAATGTAGTAACGGATAGGCATAAGTTTTGCATGGAGACATTTTGAAGCAGGCCCACGATAGTATTCTTTTACCTAAGTACATAAAATAATCCCCGTAGAATATTAGTATTGCAATGTGATAACCTGAGCGTAGATAAATATGTATATATTATGTACAATATGTATGGGTATACGCCACTTGTGAATGATAAAAATAATAATATTATAAGCACAACAAAACAAGTCATAAGTAAAAATATAAATAACAAAAATACAAAACCCGACGGTGCAAAAAGCAAACTATAACAAAACAATAGATTTGGTAAAAAGTATTTTTTTCAAGGCGTGCAAATTTTTGCCGAAAAACCACTATTTTGTCTTTTTATAATTTTAATGTACACGCCTTATTGTTAAAGCGCATAGTGATACACTAGCATTATTGAAACTAATCTAACGACTAGTAATTCATCAAAAAATTTTAACCCGCTTAGTAATTAGAAGAGAACATAAGATCAGAGATATATACATGCATACATACATACATACATACATACATACATACATACATACATACATACATACATACATACATATGGGGCAAACACATAATCGTCCTTTGGGCTTTGCCGCAGTTGGGTAAAAATATTAAATTCGTTATTTACTTCGTCAATTTTACCTTAAAATACGTCATTACTTAATTATAGTATATACGTCATTATTAATTACTTTTATGATCAGAGTAAGCCATGTATGCCAGATATGCCAGTGCGCGACTAACAACAATCGAATCAACGCGAATAAAAAATCAAGACTATTCGAAGACTCAAATCAATATTTTTAATATGTAACATTAAAGGTTTTTCTGTCTTTAATTTAATTTAAAATGAGCGTAGTTGCATATTTCGCTAGTACCTATGCGCTATATCGTACACAATATATTAATATTTTCCAGTTGGAAAGCATCTGGCGCAGTTGATCTCCAATAGCAAAGTATAAACAACAAGCTACATAAATAAAAATAAAGAGATTAAACTCACAGAAAATGCTCGTTGAATTTCTAATTCTATCTAATGCTAGTTATGGTTAGGACATCGGCGAGCTTTGAGATGACTTTACTTTAACAGTCTTCTCATTGACTGGTCTGCTTTATATGAAGTGGAAAGATAATAAGGAAAAATGTATATTTCTATGCATAGCTATATATTTATTTTTACCGTTCTTCTATAGTTTTTTTAAACAGAAACAAAATATTAGATTATTCATATCTAGGGTTTGATAAGTGTAATGATAACCCTAAATATAAGATTTCGTAAAACAGATTTGTTTTACGATTTGATTGCATTTTCCATGTTTTGATCTATATGCTGCTAATGTATGAATTAAAACTGTTTGATGAATTTAAATATACATATTAAATCAGTGATAGCGTCAGTGAACACTTACTGCACCTATAATGTAGCTCAATTATTTGTACTAGTGATCGCCCCGTGGTCGAAAATAAACCATAATTCCTTATATTTGATCGAAATTGAGGTTTATCAAAGTTATATACATAGCCTATAAAATCCAAAAGAAATTAGAAACGGTCCATACAGACAAACAAACTTTTCATCTTAATATTATGTAAGGACTCGTATAATATTAATGAAAGTTATCTAACATCACGCTATACCTTCTAGCAGTTAAGTAATTATCTATACTATAATAAAACAGTAGAGGTCGAATGTCTGTACATACAAAAAAAATGCTAAAAACCGAGTCAAGGTGATGTAAGAAGACAAACAGGACAAATCCAGATTTTTTATATATCCCCGGGCAACATCTTAGATACTTTTCATCCCGGAAAATTAAAGAGTTCCCGTGGAATAGTTAAATAACTATAATAACTTATACAGCTTAGTACACAACAACTTATGCACCTAATTTAGTAAAGTTTGGCATGCTGATACCTTATATTTCCGGTTAAACAATAGGTTACTTTATATCTCGGAAAAATGGATGGTTCCCGTGGGATAGATCTGTTTGTGCTTTCCTAGAGGCTAACCCGAGCGAAGCGAGGGTAAGCCGCTAGTGTATATATAAAATGCGCGAGCGGATTCGCGTATAAAAGGAAGTCAATGGCTTTCTGCAGTCTTTCTGTATATAAACTTTAACTATGCCAAAGCTCATCCTCCTCCGTACATGCAATATACTTAAAAAGGGGTTCAAAGTTTTCTCTTCGTATATTAATATATAGATTAATCCTTAGAAGTGATATCTTTTTCTTTGGAATTCCCTCAGGAGGAGCTTAATTGGAATCTAGTAGTTCTGAGAAGGGGATAGAAAATTTATTAGTAGTCTGCACTGTAACGTACTGGTTACTAGGATAGGTCTGTTTATTAAAATATCTGCTCAATCTATATTTCGGTCAGTAGTTCTCAGAAAATAAGTAGTAGGTAATATTAAATAATACAAATACAGATGTAAAGTAAGGAGACAAAGAACAAAGCCGCGAGAAACAGCTAGTTTAATATTCTTACTCATACCAATAAAATCGGACTGACTGATGTAGCACACGTTATTATAAAGAGATGTTATTATATTTCGCTTCGCTCGGGTTCGTCCCTCGGAAAACAAAAACAAACCTATCCCACGGGAACCGTACATTTATACAACGGTACATTAAAAAGTAACCTATGTGTTATTCCAGACTATAACCTGTCTCAGTGCAGAATTTCATCCAAATCCGTTCTGCCGTTCTGGCGTGAAAGAGTAACAAACATCTATACATTCTCACAAACTTTCTTTCACATTTATAATATTTATTATACAGATTGCTTTGGCTAGAAATCGACGCAACAGAAAAACTATTTAATATATAAAATTGTATTATTTTCAATACGTTATCAGTATCATTGAAGCCACCTGCTTCTTTAAGCCGACACATTGATAAAAACTTAAAAAAAATGTGAAACCCACAGCAAAGGGCTAAAAAGTAAGAAATAACTTACCTGAGTGCTTTACGAGTATTTGCCATAGATATTTTATGCGATATTTTCGGAATTTCAATAAAGAGGACGTACTCCTATTTTTGGAAGTCGGTCAAAAAAAAATTGTTTACTGTTTAATTACAATATATTAAGTAAGTATTATCGCAATAAGTCTTTCACAAGATATAATCTAAGCTTTTTCTTTCTGGTACATATAGCGGCAGGTGCAGGTACAGCAGCTTACATTTTACAAAGTATAGCAGAAAATAATTAGATTAAAATAGTTCTTTTGTTATCCGATATTTACATAATTATATGGTCGCGAATTCGAGTCCAGCTTGAGGCAAATATTCTATTATTAGGCGTAGTCCTGAATATATGATATTTTCTATCTATATTTCGTAGCGACATTTAGGCTGGATGAGATAGATAGTCGGCGGTATTGTGCTATCTATATGTTTTTTGTATGTGTCATGGAAGATCGCAATACATAAATAACGAATCAGACGAAGCAGTGAACAGGAGCTACCATAAATAAATAAGAGTTGATATGTACGTTCCTTCAGCATTTGAATATTGATGTCACGAATGAGGATGGACGAACCACTTAAGCGATACCGAAACTGCCGTCCAAGTTTATTGGTGTGCCGCGAAATATTCAATTTATATTAGCTGTGGAGACCTCGGGCCGGCCCTGGGTTTGATTTAATCGCGAGTAATAATTCCTATTTTCTTTTTTGGCGCTTTTAAAGAAAGATAGCTATATTTTTAAATTAATACACAATTAACACGACAGTTTCAACTTATGTATGGTGCTAGTTAATATGGCAAAAAAGTGTGACGCTGCCAAATATTCTATTCTAGTTCTAGGTCAAAATTCAACTCAAAAATTATTTTTTTAAAGAAACGAAATATATCTACTATTAATATAATACATGATTAGTTGGAACGTAATTGTATCATATCATAAAAATTGTGAATGAATGGCGACATAGACAATTCCGCAATACATTTACAATTATTCAGCCACAATCATAGAGGTTTGGTCTAGATAGTGGTTGTGCTTAGATAGCTGCTTAAAAGTGTTTACATTCAACCTATACAGAACTAGCAATATTTGTAATGTAAACAATATTTCTCGGATTCGAAATCGAATCTCGAATCGAAGCTGAATCGAGCTACTAGTATTGTCCAAAGTTCATACTCCAGCAAATGGCACAACTTGTAAAAATGCAAAAACGTAAACAACTTAAATTAAATTTATCAGTTTTCCTCATGTATGTCAACAAGTCAGTTTTCACCCGCCTCTTTGCTTGCGCGGTATTCAGCCCCTATTATATATATAGCTATACATTCCTTTCAATACCAGAGGGACCAGGCCATCGTCTACCACGCTGGCCAAGTATCTTTCAAAAACTTGCTCTTTCTCTTAGACCTGGAAGTTTCCTCACGTTGATTTTCTTTACCGTATTAGCAAGTGGCAATATCAAAAATGATTCATAAATATCAAAGGTGCTAGACCTTGGTTTTGAACCCGATCACTTGGTTTTCTAAGCGAGCGCCTTACCACTATCCTACAATTGCTTATAAAAAAGCTTTTACTATACAGGGATAGCGTAGCTTCATAAAAGTAAAAAAAAAACATTTAGATTCGATTGTCAAATAGGAAAAGATACTCAAACGAGGTACGATAACTTTCGATGTTATCGTATTAAAAAGATTATTATATTTCCAAATATATTTTAAAAAAATCACATTTGAATACGTATCTTGAATCAATAAGAAGAAGTCCCATTAAAAAGTTCATTTTTTTTATGTTTGTAGATCTATGAAAATTTTATCCACTATCCGTTATTACGTTATTGAAGTTTTCTCGCGACTCCACTCTCGTAGTTTTGAAGAAGTATTACCTTTATAACCCTCTTAACGACTTTTATCGTTCGCTATTCCACTATTTTCTTATTATTTTCCTCCCTCGGTGGTGTAGTGGTTAGCAAGTACGGCTGCACACCCGGAGGTCCTAGGTTCGAGTCCCGGGTCGGGCCAAGTTTAGTTATTGAGTCTTTCTGTATAGTAAGCCTCAGTAACAGCCCGGAGTTGGGAATTTGGCGGTGTTTCACCCCCGTGCCTCGGAGAGCACGTAAAGCCGTCGGTCCTGCGCCTTAACTCTTACTGGTCATGTCGAGTGGTCGTCGCACCAGAATATGAGAGTGACAGGAATAGAGAGTGCACCTGTGTCTGCGCGTACACTTGTGCACTATAATATCTCCTGCGTAGTTGGCTAGTCTCAATGAGATTGGCCGCCGTGGCCGGAATCGGTCGGGAGAACATCAATTATTTTTTTATTTCTATTTTTAATGACACTATTATGCCCGATTTCACCAACGTCACCTAAGTTTAAGGGATCCCCTAAGCATGGTTAGGGGGCTGTTAGGGGACAGTTTCTGTTTCACCGATAGTTAGGGGTCACCTAAATATTAAAAGGCCCCCTAAATTTAGGTGCTCGAAATATGGGCTTAAAGACGACCGTAAAACGAAATTTAATTTAGGGGCTAGTTTAGGGGACTTTTAAGCTAGGGATCCCATACGTAGGTGGTAGCTTATGGGTTGTTGGTGAAATCGGGCATTAGACTTTCCTACTACTAGTAGGACGTTTAACTTTTCCGAAGCGAGGTGATGGAAGAAACAATTTATTTAAGGCTTAGGTATGTCGTTGGTTTAGTCTCACACGACAGCCTTATAATGTGTACAATATACTACTAAAATATCTATACATATAATAAAATTGTAACTAAGTCGAATCTGTACATTAAATATTTTTTGGAGAATCTTATTGAAATAGACATTAATATCGATACAGAGGCCATATAGGGATATAGTTTTTAGAATTTTTGTCTATCTGTCTGTCTGTCTGTCGGTCTGTTTGTCTGTCTGTTACCGCATCACGAGAAAACCACTAGACAGATTTTGATGAAATTTGGTATGATGATAGCTGGTTATCCGGGTCAACATATAGGATACTTTTTATCGCTGGAAAATATCTCATTTCTTAGAAAAAATACAAAAACTGCAATGTAAGAGTATACTAATATGTAAAACCAAGAATTTGGTTTTTGATCACCTAGACGCGGGTGGAGCCGCGGGCAGTGCTAGCAAATAATATATCTCTTTCGCCATTAACTCACAAGTTACAAGTTAAGTTAAGTAAGTTGTACACATGTACAAGCTTTCTAACATTTCTTATTTAATTTTTCAATTCTTTTAAAAACACTTGTAGTGCCTAATCCGATTAGTGATTCCTACTTAAAATGAATAAAACAAAATTTAAAGAATTCAGTCCCAAACCGCCGCGACATCGCTCACATCTGAGGAATCCTTATCAATGTTATCAGTTGTGCGGAGAGTGAGGGACAAAGGGTCGCATGTCTCTACATAAGATACCATTGTATGTATTACCTCGAATACAATAATGGGCTAAAAGTAGTTTAACCTCTTTGGCTATAGAACCTTTTGTTTCTACTAACTACTTACACCTGTTCCCACGGTTCGAGTATTTTGTATACTTCAATATTTATACTTTTGGTAATAAATTTTTGATTTTTTATTTGATATTTACACAAGTTTTGTCGAATATATTACTAATACCAGTTAGTGTACTATGTGATCTGCCTTATTTCTAATCCCGGGTCGGATCCAGAATAGTTATTAGGTTTTTCTATCAAAAATATCTCAGTAGCACTGAAATGTGTTCTAGAGTTTTTTGTATGTTTTTGCCATATATTTATTCAATTTAAATATGTACAGGCGTAAAATATAGTGTTTGCGGAATAAAAGATTAAATTGTATACTGTGTACTAGCATTGCCCGCGGCTACGCCCGCGTTTAGATGACAAACAACCAAATTCTTAGGTTTAACAGATTAGTATACTCTTACATTGCAAGTTTACATTTTTTCTCAGAAATTAGACATTTTCCCACAGTAAAAAGCATCCCATATGTTGACCCGGATAACCAGCTATCAAAATCCCTCCAGTGGCTTTTCTGTGATGCGGTAACAAACAGACAAAATTCCTAAAAACTGTAGATTCGGTCTCTGTATCTATAATAATGTCTATTTCAATAAGAATTTCCAAAAAATATTTAATGTACAGATTCGGCTTAGTTGCAATTTTATTATATGTATAGATTATATAGAGCATTATGTACTGAAGACAAAGGCCGCGCCGTGGAGTATAAAAGAAAATTAAATCTAGCAAAGTAAAATTTCCATGGATGAAGCCATTTTCTTTATCATTATTATATAAATAACACACACGCGTAAATTACTTAAATCTTTTTTTATTATCATTTTAAAGACACTCTGTGATGAATGAGAAGCCAAGTACCTAAGTTCGATGAAAAATAAAGCAGTAGCATGCAAAAAAGACCGATTTCAAAAAAAAGTAACTATTACTTAGTTGTATTGGACGATTATTTATCTTTTTATGTATACGAGTATATTTCCCATCATAATTTTTCCAGATGTCAATTTTGAAACGCGTGAACTCCCCGACGTCACGTGAAGCGAATGCAAATGATATTGATAGAAGCATCGCTTACTCATGGCATTATCACAGCGAGATACCGACTCCCATCACCATTCTGGCCGCTATCTCCTTTTAATTAAGTGATTATATTTACGTATCAAAAATTACCTCATTATGTTTTAACTAACTCAAGTCACCGTTAATCGACATACCGATACAATCTGAACCTATGTTATATGAATGTGAAATATATTTAGTGGAAAAAGGCTATAGCTTCATCAGCAATCTATATAAGAAAAAATTACGTCTGTTTGTTTGTAACGTCGCAAATGTTTCTTACCTCGAGTGAAGTCAGGGTGAATTGTTAGTAGCAAATATAAAAGTACTTTTCGACACTACCCTGCAGTAGATATAACGGTTTTTATTCCTGTACAGGTTATGATGGAAAAATAGTCATTACTTTATTTAATTTATAAATAAATCGATTAAAAATGGAGTTGTAAATGCCTTCATGGGTCGGTATGTTAGAGCCGCGGCAAGCCTCGCCCCCAATGCGATATTTAATGAACCCTTTACCTAAACTTCGTCCCCTACACTACGAATTATAATTAGCGAGGTTGAATTAATAGGTGTAGGTAAAAATATATATACGTACCTAATAATATTAATCTAATCTGATGTGCAACTACGAAATAGTGGTACGTACGTACTACTTACTGCGTAATACAATACTGCCTGTATTGTATCAACTATCAACACATATTAGGTACGATCCTTTGTTAAAAATTGAGCCTCGATGATAACCCGTTTACCTTAAAATTTCGTGTTGGTCCTTAAAATTATAGTCATTATTTGCATACATCATAATCGTTATCGAAAATTTAAGAAAAATATAAAGGAGACAGAAATTATTATTTATATATGTACTTATACAAAAATGTGTGTGCAATTCACACACGGAAGAAGTAATACTTCAGAAAAGTAATCTACGAGAGAATGAGATGAGTATACTCGTATGTAGAGTTTCAGGAGTAGGATAACTTTAAGGTTTAGTTTTTTTTAAGTTATTTTACGTTTTATTTAACATATATTACATTCATATAGGTATTATTACATTACATTCACTTCCTGTGTAATATTTTCTATCTCACTCGCCGGCTTAATCCTATATATTTATGTATTTGTCTTTTTATCGTGAAACATTTTCTTTTTATCGAGTTACAAATCACAACGATTCTAAAGAAGTTTTACTTCAAAACTAAACAAACAAAATTTAAGCAAACAAAATTGATTCTTAAATCTTTTTATTGATCTAAAGGTGGTCAACAGTTATGAAAAAAAAGAAAATGGGTTGACAGAGGAGGAAAGGTAGGTTAGGTACTAACCTGTTTTGTCTGCCTATTTATATACCTATAGAATTTCGTAACTATATTTAGCATCAGATGTACGGAAATCTTAAAAAACTCAAATAAAGCCGGGACGAGTCGTTAGTTTAACAAAAGAAGTTCAATAAAAAATACACGACTTTTTCATTTTTATAGACGAGGCATTACACGCTGTACAACGCTGTAGCCGGGCCGTGACACGCTCGTAATGTTTTATATACAGTCTTCATCTACGGCTAAGGCATTGTAACTGATACCTTTTTGTAAAATGAATCTTAATAGGTACCCTAAATTAAATATACGAATTGCTTATCGTATTATTTTAAATAAGATGTTTCATCTAAACTTTGATATTTTATAAATGTTCTATAATCGATGTTACAGATTTATTATTACGCATTCGGTTCAAGAAATGGGTGTAAAAATTACCTACTTTAAAACGTAAACGAAAATCACGGTGCGACAGCACGTTTCGCTACTTCACTTATCCATAGGTTTAAGGCATTATTGTTATTTTATAATTAGAATTAGAAACATAGTATTATGCTGTCGGAGACATACAATACACGTAGCAAGACTCGCAGCTAGTGTAAAACATGTACATACTCGTATGTCTCCGACTGTCGGCGCCAGGGTAGTTAAGGATATATATATATATATATATATATATATATATATACTAGCGGCTCACCCTCGCTTCGCTCGGGTTCGTCCCTAGCTTGCTCCCAATATAAATTTTCATCTCCAATTTCACCCCCTTAAGGAATGATTTCCAGGATAAAAAGTATCCTATGTCCTTCCCAGGGTCTCAAACTATCTTCTTACCAAATTTCATTTAAATCGGTTCAGTAGATCCAGAGATTACCACCTACAACGTCACAAAATCACAAACATTACCTCTTTATAATATTAGTATAGATATATACATATATATATATATATATATAGGCCAGCCGACGCATAGGAAATCTGATATATTTTGATACTTAAGATACATATTTACCTCTAGACTATAGAGATATTCATATCTTAAAATATTTTTCGCTGGCAGCGACTTCGAAAATATCTGATTAGGTATCTATTCTAAATGAAAACCCCAATTTAGTTATTTTTTATATTTCAGTCCCTGGAAGTCGTTTTTTTTTAAGTTTAGTTTTTATATTTTTAGTGTAGACGTAATAAGCAGGTAATTTGTAGGAAGAAAGTTTTTAATTACATATTCGATTAAACAATTTGTTTAAAAAATATATTTATTGTTGATTTTTTTTAAAACCGCTCGACTGATTTTGATAAAAATTTATATGGGACCACCTGGGAAGTATACCCTTTCAAACAAAACAAAAAAATTCCATATCGGTTTAGGCGTCTCCGAGTAATCGGTGAACATACATAAAAAAAGATTCCGACGAATTGAGAACCTCCTCGTTTTTGGAAGTCGGTTAAAAATATAATTATAAATTATATTTCATATAGAAATAAGTTATTATAGCAAAAGTTTATTTGGTACCCAATACCCATTCATCACCATATATTTATTCAAGTTTTATCATAAGCTGAATAAGATTAGATAAAATCTATTAAATAAAATAAAGTGTAAATATTCCGTCTACAGATATGAGTATATAAAAATGTACAGCTTTATTTTAAGAGTATTTTTCTTGTAAATAAATAACTTAATTATACTTACCCAGCACAGAATTTAAGCTAGGTACAAATTGTTATTATTGGGATGGTAATAAAATCTAAATAACCCTTCAAACATATTTGTCTGGCCATCGGTAGCTGAGCTGATTTTAATAGGATTTAAGCTTACTGATAGAAAATTTGGGTGAGAGTATGAGGCATTTTGTATTGTCGTACCTAGCACGCGAGATAAGCTAGAGACATTCAGTTATATTAAATACTAGCGACTCACCCTTGCTTCGTTCGGGTTCGTCCCTAGGTACGGTTTAACGGTTATAACGTAACTCTTACTTGAGAAAGGATTGATTCCCCATATAAACTTTCATTCCCCTTTTCACCCCCTCAAGGGATGATTTCCGGGATCTCAAACTATCTTCTTACCAAATTTCATCTAAATCGGTTCAGTAGTTCCAGAGAATACTTCCTATAAAACAAACTCACAAACTTACAGACTTTACCTCTTTATAATATTAGTGTAGGAAAATTAATGTCTACGTTGAGTTAGTACATTTAATTATAATTTTTTTATTTGCATTACCGGAATGAAGTAGAACAAAAATAAAAATAATATATTAAATATTTAATTGGTCTGTTTTTTTCGCGCGATTCACTCGAAAATGGCTGAATGAATTTGGATGAAACTTTTTTGTTTTTAATGTCGAAATTTAGCATAGGTATGTGTATTCACAGTAGTTATTATTAATATGAAATACTATTATAAATACGAAAGTTAGTATGTGTATGTTTGTTATTCTCTCGCGCCAAAACGGCTGAACGGATTTGGATGAAATTTATTTAATTCGCAGATATACAGTATGTGGAGTAACACATTGGATGTCAGGCACATAGGGACGTTGGCGTCCAAACGAAACGAGACTAAGTCACTAGTAAACAAACAAGTAATTGATTTGGGTTTTGTGTATTTTATTGACGTTTGTATATACGTTTTATGATGCATGACATGATGATGCACTGACAGTAAGAACTAATATATGTATGAATAGGAAAAAAAATACTGAAAAATAATTTACTCCGTACATATAGGTAGGTACATACTAACATAGTATTCTTTCATGAAGGTTTGATTTAGATTATGAAGTCAGTATACCTTTTAGCTGAATAGTAATTATTGTTAGACTTACGTGTATCAGTTATTTAGCATACAAACAACATATCGAATATTTGTAGGAAATAATATTTGAATCGATTTTTCTTTGCGCCGAACAATCACTTAGTAAAATAATGGGTAAAAATTTCAATATTAAGTTAAATTTATTTTAGCACTCTTTTAACTTACGATACATAAACAACTAGCGACTCATCCTCCATTTGCTTCGGGTTCGTCCTCAGACAAAGAAAATCCCATAGGAACCATTTATTTTTCCGGGATAAAAGTAACCTATGTGCTATTCTATCTCGTACTATCTATCTATGTAGCTCTAGTATTCTTAATATCTATCTCTGTGCCAAATTTCATCCAGATCCGTTCAGTCGTTGTGGCGTGATTGAGTAACAAACATCCATCCATCCACCCTCACAAAATTTTACATTTATAATATTAGTATGGATATGAATTTGTATGGGTCATTCCTATGTAATAAATCCAATTGCGCTGTTATTTGGTGTATAGTGAGGCGCACACGCAGAAAGGTTTCTGATGTACTTTGTAGTAGGTACTAACAATGTGCCTCATCGTACATACTTATATCATAATTCATAACATACAAGAACTAAACAGATAATTTCATTTTTTTGTCTGAACACAATTGGTAGAGACGGTAAAAA